>CM028360.1:43024988-44224988 GCA_016618105.1 Dendrobium huoshanense
GGTTTGAGATTGTGGAAAGAGATTTTGCAAGGATATTATGAAGGGTGTTTGAAAATTGTTCAAAATGGATTAGGTTGTTAGACCTAAGTTTATATCCAGCGGCTAACCAAGAGGGGGTGGGGGTGAATTGGTAATTAAAAATTTTTCCCTCTTTTTATATATGAACCGATAATAACTTTAGTGAATTTTTATAGAAAAGGTTTTTCAACCATAAATTTAAAAATTAAAAACAAAAGCAATGGGAAATAAAAAGACACAAGATTTATAGTGGTTCGGTCAAACACGACCTACATCCACTCCCCGGAGGCACCCTCTAAGTATTGAACTAAAACCATTAGTGACTCTCCTTTTGCACCCACAGCAAGGCGAAGAAGCCTTCTCAAAAACTCTCTTCCATCACTACCCAATGTGGTAGAGAACCGTCATCCTTTTATACTATCCAAGTGTTGGCAGAGAACAGTCTATCCTTTCACACTCTCCAAGCATGGGCAGAGAACCTTCATCCTTTCACACTCTCCAAGTGTAGGCAGAGAACCCTTCGGCTATTCACACTCTCCAATTGTAGGCAGAGAACCCTTCATCCTTTCACACTCTCTAAGTGTAGGAAGAGAACCCTTCGTCTGTTCACACTTTCTAAGGGTTGACAGAGAATTGGATCTCTTTCACAAATCTTCTCACAAGAAATCTAGAAGGATGAGAGAAAAGAGTGAAATAATCACAAATCACAATTGGAGATTCTTACCTTTGAGTACCAAATGAATCCATCATGCTGCAGTAGTAAGAATCCTCCTTTAAACACTATCTCACACTCTCTCTTTCACTCTCCCTTTAGTTAGCACAAAGATCAGTTGGTATAAAGATACAAGACAGTTTTAAGTGGACTTTATAAATGAAACGCACTAAAAATCGTCCAAAAACTATTGACTTTTAAGTCTGTACACAGTCGATCATCTCGGATGATCGTCAGATCGTACTGTACGAATTGTGTTAAAACAGCACCATATAAACCCAATGTATATTGGTATGAATTGACTTCGTACCTGATCATCGTCCCGTATGAAACATGTTCATCCTGGGATGAACAGTTATATCAAGGGTTCGTTCTAACAAAACTGCAGGACAATATTAAATTTTTAGGGAATAGAGGATTTCGTCCTAGGACAAACATGAATGTTCATCTGGATGAATAGTTTAAGTCATGTGTCCAGAGAACTTCATCCAGGGATGAGCAAGATGGATCGCCTGGACGATTAGTCTAACTCAAGTGTCTAGAGGTCTTTGTCCAGGGACAAACTGGTTGGATCGTCTGGACGATAAGTGTAACTCAAGTATCCAGAGGACTTCGTCCAGGGATGAATGGTACACTTCGTCTGGACGAATAGTTCAAAGTGAGAATCCAGAGAATATCATCCAGGGATGAATATGGAAATTTGTTTGGATGATCAGGACTTAAAGAATTTTCTCACTTCCTGTTCGTTCCATTTCTCTTCTGAAGGGATAACTGACCTGATCGTCCTTTACGAACTTGGTTCGTCCCGTACGATCAGTATGATTTTTTAAAGATCTCCCAAGCGTGTGTGTGCTAAGCTACGCAATTACAATCATACTCTCTCAAACTCAATACAATGAAAAATACAAGCTTCAATTTACAAACTATCTCATGTTGAATTTGATTTGAAGTCTTCTTTAGTTTGGAGATTGATTTTCTTGAAATGTTAGTCCACACAAGAGCAAAAACAATTCTTCCAAAAAGTATTAGGAGAATATTATACTTAAAATAATAATATTTGGAATCATCAAATCTATACAAGTTGCAATAATGTAAAACATACAAATAGCAACTCTCTTAACAAAGGATTTATAAGATTACCCAAAGGTGAGGATCTATTTATAAGTTTTGTCGAATCTCTTCCTTACTTCTTTGAAGTTGATCAAAAAAGGATTTTTGGAGAAGATAATACTCTGCCAACATTAGGAGGGTGTGAATGCATGACAGTTCTTTACTGATAATAGAAGGGTGTAAAAGGATAATAGTTCTCTACAGACACGACAATGTTGAGAAAGGATGATAGTTCTTTACCAACACCAGGCGTGTGTGAATGGATAATAATTATCTATCGATATTTGGAGAGTGTGAAAGGATGATGGTACTCTATCGCATTAGGTATTGGTGGAAGAGATGTGATTTATAAAGGCTTCTCCCCCTACCGTGGGAGAAAAAGGAGAGTCACTTTGGAAATAGTGCAATACCTTAAGAGGGAGTGTTAGGGGAGTGGACGTAGGTCTAGTTGGACCAAACCACTATAAATTTCTGCCTTTTATTTTACCACATTTTTATTTTTCTGCACTTTTTTTTTGTGGTTGAAAAGTTTTTAGTTTGATAAAAATTTTCATTGTGCTAAAATTATAAAATGATTTTTTATAAAATTTCTAAGAGTTTTTTAAAATTGCCAATTCACCCCCCCCCCCCCCCCCCCTCCTCTCTTTGTTAGCATTGTGTAAATTGTTTTAAGTATAACAACCTTTACATACTTTCATAAAAAAATAGTTTGCCTAACAATATCTACTTCAAGTTGGATTCTAGCCACCAAAAACATTATTGTAGGCTTAAGTATAATGAATTTATGTAAGTACTTCACTTTCTTGTAATAAAATTTATATTTCTTTTATGGCATAACATTTTTGACATAAATGGAAAAGTTATATGACTATTCTATGTCAACAATTGATGAGCAACAAGAGATAAAAGTTAATGAAGGTTCTGAAACCCTAGAAAACTAGTCCCAAGGCAAACCAAGATGGGAGTGAATTGATATTTAAAAAATTTCTTAATGAAAAATAAAATTTGTTATAAATTGACGCAAAAATTAATTAAATTTACAATAAAGCGATAAATCAACATTTTCACCCATGCAGTTAATAATAAGAAAAATAAATGGGTAATAATAAGAGGAAAGAGCACACCAAATTTATAGTGGTTTGGTCTAACCTAACCTATGTCCACTCCCGGTGGTACCCTCCAGGTACTACACTAAAACCTTTTATTATCTCTCCTTTAGCCCCCACAGCTAGAAGGAGAAGCCCTTATAAAATCACTTCCACCTTCCTCTGTGCGACGAAGTAGCAAGGTCCTTTGACACCGAAGAGATTTTCTTCTTCCACAAACTTTCTTGAATATGAACATTGAATTTGATGGTGCTAAGGTGAAAGCTTATCAGAGAAATCTTTTTAATACCCCTCCACACTCCTTTTAAACCCCCTCAAAGGATCTTCTCCCTCTTATACTCCATCCTTTTTTCTCTCCCTTTCAAGTTCTCTCTTTAAGTTTTCCTAATATGAAAGAAGAACAATGACTGCCAACGACAATTACCAAGTGCCTTGAGAAAGCTTAAATAGAAGGCTACAAAAATCTTAGAAATTCAATTCTTGTGGCAAAGATCATCGAGCACGATCGCAGAATAATCCAGTACAATGTGCTTAAATAATAGGCTTCAAAAAACACTAAAACCTCAATTATTAAGCCAAATATCATCCTGTATGATCCCAAGATTGTCTAATATGATGTGTGAAATTTGACCTGATAGCCCTGGATATCTCATAATAGTCCAGTATGATCAGTTCAAATTTATATAGAATATCCAATATGATATTGGGGATCATCCTAAATGATTAGAAAAAAATTATGATATTTTGTCTCGGATGATTAAGTATAATCTCATATACCTCTTGGGCCATCCAGTATGATCTTTTCTAATTATCTTGGAGGATCAAATTCAATAAATTAACCATAATAATCCCCTAATATTAGGATCTATTTAGGCATAATTATTAAAGATCATCTAATATAATATACATTATCCTGGACCATTAGAACAAAAATGAAATAAAAAAACTTGCCTAATTATAATTAGTGGCTATTTTTCATGATCATAACTAATTATCCCAGATAAACTAAATCATCCAGTATGATTTGTTAAATGAGCTGATCGTACAGTATGATATAAATCATATAATACAATTAGTTCAAAATTAAACTTTTTGTTTTCACTCAATTTCACTCATCCTGAGTGTGTGTGTGCATGGTCGCCAAGTAAGCATACACCTTTAAAGGAATTAACTCAAGAAATTAAAAAATGCATCAATAATTATTTCAAAAATTATTATAATATAATCTATTTTGCCCAATCTTGAGCCTTGAATCTTTGTTGGATCCTGCATGGTGTTCCTGAAAAGTGAGTACAGACACAAACAAAAAAATATTACAAATATATATAATTAGACAACAGGATGTGAGCCACAATATTTATTATCATCAAAAATATAAAGTGAGTTATAATAATCTCTCCCTTTCTGATGACTGCAAACATAACTGATTAAATTTGCAAAATTAAAACACTTTCTCCTTATCCCCCCTCACTAGAATAACTATATAAAAAATAGTGGAAATAAAAAAAAAATGTTTCTTTTTTTGTAAAGAAACAAATAAAAAAAAATATATAACTTTTAGAACCTAAAATAACAAATAAGCTAATATAAATACAAGATGAACATATATAGCTTAAACATAAATACAATCACTAAAACACATTATATCCCTTTTACATTATCAAAAAGGAAGTGAAACACAAAAAAATAAAATGAAACACACATAGCATACTCTAATCAAGTGGAGGTGGTGGTGATGTTTAAGAAGAATCAATTAATTTCAATAAATTTTCTCAAAATGAGAAAATTATCTCTTGATTATATTCAAAAATATAGTAAAAAATGATTTAACCACACTAAGATTTAGAAAGGTTGGAAATTTAAATTTTATTAACCCTAGATTAGGCTCCTTACATGATAAAATCCTTTAAAAAAAATCTAATTTAGAAAAAGAATTAGAGAAGAAAAAAAATCTTTTTCAATCTTCTTACTTGAAATATATGTAATAGAATATCAATGCAAAAATGGTTAGTTAGGAATCATAATTTTTCAGATTAAAGTATCGAAAGTATCATTTAACACATGGGTTTTCTAAGATTTAAAAATACAAGAAAAGTAAGTTTGCATATTGTGGGCTCATTTTGTGCCACTTTATTAATTTTTGGGATACTTTGTGCATCTTTGAATTTTGATACACATTTATGCATCATTCAAGTTTAACATACATTATGTATTTTTTTTTTTTTTGGGCTCATTTTGAGCCTCAAATCATTTTTAAAATTTTACTTCCTTTTTTATTCTTTAAAGACTCAATGCAAACCTGATCCAATGATAAAAATGAACAGCTTGATTAAAAAAATTATGAAGTGAATTTATCAGCATGCAAAAGATTCCTATGAGATAGAAGAAATATAGGATGATAAAAAAGATTTAATTTTAAAGTTCAATCCTTAAAGAGCAATAGCCTGATTAAGGAAATGATAAGGAGTGACATAATCTTAAATTTCCTTCCTTTAACAAATTTAGGAAAGTCAATCACCACTTAAAATTTTTAGGTAAAAAGGAGGTATAGTTTTTATTAAAAAAAATTTGAGATAAGTGAATTGATTTTGTTATGCAAATATAATGTGAAGTGTTTTGTGTTTGTTGATCAGAGATAAATCATAAAAACACAAAAAAAAATAATTTCAAACAAAAAAACATAAAAAATAGCACATAAAATATTTAATGAATAAAACAAAAATGAAGAACTTATACAAATGCATTAACTACAACACATAAAAACATAAAACAAAATGATTCAGAAATTAGGTCTTCCTAAGAGATTTTTTGCTTTTATCATTTTCTCTTATTGCATTTTACTTATTTTACCATCTTTTTTTGTTCGAAGAGATCTTATATTAGGGCACTGATTTTTTATATGTATGGATTTCCTACAAAAAAAATAAATAAATAACATTAGAGGAATTCTTATCAGTCTTACTATTTTTACATCTTTTTCCACTTTTGTTAATGTTTATGGTTGTGCTTTAGTAGATTTTCAAATTTTCTTGTAATTGATGTTGTCTCTTTACTCTCAACATCTACTAAGTCACTTGCTTCCATGTCTTCATCTTTTTGCACTATAGTTTTACTGACATCCAAAAGTTTTTGACTCAAACTTTGCTTGTAGGTAATGAGTGAGCCAATCATATTTTCAATCAAATATTCATTCAAATTTTTAATTCACTAATAGCAATGATTTGGAAATCAAACTTATCAAGTAGATAATATAGAATTTTATTAACTTTTTCAAAGTTTGAAAGTTCTTGACCTAAGGCATGTAATGATGTTACTATTTGAGTAAATCTAATATACATGTCTAGAATAGTCTCATAAGGTTTCATGCAAAATAGTTCATAATCATTTATTAAAATATTTAATATGGAATGCTTGACTTTAACAGTACCTTTGTATGTTGTGTAAAATATATCCCAAATATCTTTGCTAGTAGTGCATGTGGATACTAACATATAATCTTCAAAATTCAAAGCACAGAAAAAAAAACTCTTCATAGATTTAGCATTCAATTGAGCATTGATTTATTCTACTCTACTCCATTCAGAAAAAAGAATATCAATTTTGACTCCATCAATAATAAGTGATGGTACAGAATAATAAGTTTGAATCACATGTCACATTCTATAATCAATTGATTGCAAAAAAGTAAATAAAAGGATGTGAGCCATAATATTTATTACCATCAAAAACATAAACTCATGAATTTGAGTTGCAACAATCAATTCCCACTATTAATTCCTTTCCATAGAGGCCTAACAATCATAAAAATACGATATATACTATAACATTCGCACTCATCTGAAGGTGAAATAGAGTCAGTCCATCCAAATATATAACAAAGCACACTAAATGTAATTCTATTAATGGAAACTTCAATTTTTAACTTTGACATAATATCATGATAAATGGTTTAATTTAGGGTAGGATCAACATCAAGGTTGTCAATCTATTCCATATCAACCCCCATTAGTTTTTATACTTTCACAATAATGTCAAATTCAATACAAAAATCTACGATGGGGTACCCTTCTTTGTTCATAATCTTTTCTTTATATAATGAAAAATGTTTTAATCAATAACACACTTTACCACGACATGCTAAAGCTAAGGATTAAGAATGTAATTAAGGAGAAAATAAGAAAATGAAGAAGTTTAATATGGCCTCTTGGAATGATCAAGATATTTGTAATTAATCTTTATAATTGTGTTAGTAATTTTTTACTAGATATTATTCTTTACCAAGATATTTACAATTAATTTTATAAAATGTTCCTCCTAAGTTCATTCCTTATTATTTCTTATTTTACATAGTTTAAGTTTTTATTATATATTATTATTATTTATTAGTTTATCATTCTTAGTTATTTAAAATATAATTTTAAACTAATAAATTTAATGTTTTAGTTATTTATTATTTTTAATTTACATAAAAACAACTTTATTTTAATAATAATAATGTAATAAAATTATAATAATTTTTTTAAAATTTAAAATGTGGATTAATTTAAAATATTTTAAAATAAGAAATTAAATGAAATTATATTGGTTATTCAATTGGCTTGTGGGGTCATCCATGCCCAAGTTGCCCATATAATGGGTGACTTTTTTCTTCGAAAGGAAATGCATCTTCCATTAAATCAAAAACACCTAATTACAAACTACTCAAAGATCAACAACCTATCACATTCCTCCCTTAACAAAGAAATAGAAGGAGGAATTTTATTGCCACTAATAACATCCTAAATAAAATCACTAGAAATAGCCAAGTTAGCATAAAAATTGGCTAACTTAGTATAACTTCAAATAGAAAATTGAAATAAAACCTTATTGAATACTTTTAAGAATAATAGCTCCTCCAAATCCTGATTCCCATTCATCCAAGATGATTTGCTAAAAGAGTCTTAAAGATACTTGATAACATTATGATTATCTCCTTCAATTATAATGTCTTCCGCCTCAAGTATTCAGGTTTGCACCACTTTCTTCAATGATTTAATTGCTAACATTTCAACCTGAGCGTTATCCCAATGCATGCAACCAAAACCAAATTCCAACAAGAATCTTCTTTAATTATCTCTAACCACTCCACCAACACCTACTTTATTAGATCTTAACAAAGAAGCATCAATATTAATCTTAATACACTCGGGAATTGCAAAATAGCTGGGAAGGCTGATTAACACCCCAATTTTTATAGATGAGATTATTTTGATAAGAAGAAGTAGCAAAATTGATAACCTTTGAAGTAATAAATGCAACACTATCTTCAACACCTCCATGATTTACTTTATTTCTACTACTTTAAGAAAAGAATAATAATATATAATACATCTTAGCTATAAAAGGATTAGTAATATCTAACCTTTTCAATTCCAATATGCATTTCTAAAAAGATTTGAAAACTGGAACTTGAAACCCACCAAGCATTAAAACATTTGACCACTTAAAGTAGTTTTAAACAATCAGCTGCAATATGATTAGAATTTTTTATGACTTTACAACCTCTCATACACAAATTATTATCCAATAATCTTCTATGCATTTAAGAAATCAGTAGATGGAAAAACTTTATTGAATAAGCATAATAAAAATAGCTCCACCCGAGAGTTAAATTTCAGTTTTCTTACCCACGTCCAATAGTCCACTTCCATATCATCTTTAGATAATGTCTATGTAAGAAGTGCAAAAATAGTTTTCAAGAAATTTTAAATTTTAGCTTCATCCGGTCATGTATCAAATCTGGATAGATTCAAATTTGTGTGATAAGTTCCACATGATCTTCTCAATATTGCTTCTTTAACTTATCTACATTCCATCTTCCATTCATACTAAATGCATCCAAAGATAATGTATCATCTTCTAATTCTGAAATGTAAGTAGGCCACCTATTAATGCTTTTGTCAAGAATCCACACATCTTTAAGGACATTAATTAATGAGCCTAAAGAAATTTCCCATGTTACAATGTTACTAAGAGATTTCAATCCATCAAGAATAATTTTCCTCGAAATAGAGTTACACCTCTTCACCTTACAATTCCACAATTTGTCTCAATACTTTGTAATCAAGTTTCTATTATGAATTATTTTGGGCATGTTAATGAGGTTCCAAGCAAATTTCGCCCTTAAAGGACCCATCTTTGATACATCTAAATATAGACCACGTCCTCCCCTCTTCTTAATTTTCCATAAAACATCTGAATCTATATAATGAAGACCATGGCTACCGCTATGTTTATTCCAAATAAAATTTTTATACACTTTATCAAACTCCTTCAAGAAACCCAAAGGAACCAATCTATGCATAGATAGAAATAATGGAAGAGCAAGAAAAAACGATTTAACCAGAACCATTCTACCTGCTAGAGTAATAAACCAATTTTGTCAAGCATTCAATCTGTTTAAAGATTTCTCCATCAAGTGTTTAAAATTAGACCTCAGTAGCCTTCTTAATGCTATTTTGTCTCCCATGTAATCTATCTCATCCACCACTTAAAAACCCAGTAAATTTGATATATGTTTACTTCCCCTTGTATTTACCAAACAAAATAGAAGATTTATGGATATTTATGTTTTGACCAGACAAATTGCAATAGTCCAAGAGAATTTTCTTTAGCTTAATGAAACTTTTAATTTTTGCATCCATAAATAACAAAATATCATCTGCATATAGTAAATGGGAAGTTCTCTATGCATTTGGAGAAATTTTGATTCCAAGATTCATATCATTATGTATAAAAGCATTAGAAAGACGTTAATAACACATAATAAATTAAAAGGGTGATAAAGGAGACCTTTGCCAAAAATCGTTCTTCGCCTCTATCAAATCGGAATTACATCTATTAATCTGAATAGAAAACCTTGGATTAACCACACATTCCATCAATAAAATAAAAAATCTAATTGGAAACCCAAAGTAATCCAACAATTGTTTTAACCTAAACAAGTACATACTGTCATAATCTTGATACATATCGATGTTAATAGCCAAGAGGCCTTTCTTGGACTTAGAAAATCTGATTTTGTTGAACACTTCCGGAGCCAAAAGAATGTGATCAAAAATTGAACTTCTTCTAATGAATGACACATGCTCTTTAGAAATAATATTAAAAATTACTAACAATAATCTAATTAATAAAACTTTATCCACTATCTTATATATAGATTTGCAAGGACTGATAGGTAGATAATTAGGAGTCATAGGATTTTGCACTTTAGGAATAAGAATACGAAGAGTCTCCTACCATTAATCACAAAGTTTCCCTGAAGAAAAGAATTGATTAATAGCCTTACAAACATCATCTCTAAATATATTTCAATAAACTTTAAAAAAGGAATGAGAATTCCCATTACTACCTGGTAATTTATTTCTTCCAGATTCTTAATAAACTCCATAATTTCATTAATTGATAATTCAGCATCCAATCTTCTTCTATCTAGATCATCAAGCAAATTCCCGTGAACCATGCAATTTTTCAGCTTAAACTTTTTATTCCTCCACTTATCTCGAAAGTAATTAAAAAACACTTTTTCAATATAATTATGTTTTTCAACAAGAACTCCATTTATATCTTTTACTTGATTAATCTAATTCTCGTGTCTTATTGCATAAGCAAACGCATGAAAAAACATTGTATTAGAATCTCCATCTTATATCCATATTACTTTCGCCCTTTTCTTCCACCAAGTATTCAATAGAGCAAGATACCCATTCAATTCATAGACTTTTAATCTCAAAAGGATCTATTTTTATTCATTTAACCAATTGATCTCAGGCTCTTACAATTGTAGTTGTAATACCTCCTTCTTAAGGCTATCCTTTAAAGATAAGAAATCTTTAAGTTTAGCTTTACTCCAAAAAAATAAAGCCTTCATTATTCTTTTACATTTTTTAATGAGAATTTGCATCGCATCACCATCAGTAGATTTTTTCAAGATTTTGAAACAATAATAGAAGAAGCATGATAAGAAGCTCATATATCTTCAAACATAAGAAATTTGTTCTTCTTAATAGTGGAATTAAACATCTTCAACACAATAGGATAATGGCCCGAAGCCACTCTTGCAATATGCCAAATGAATCTTCTCTAAAGCAATAGAGTTCAATAAACATATATCCAATCTCTCCAAAATCCTTTCACCACCACATTTATTATTGCACCAAGTGAATTTAGGTCCCACCAGGCCTACTTCATGTAAATAATTATTATTCAGAAACAACCTCATATCCTTAAGATCATGAGAAAAGAGAAATTTCTTTCCCCCCTTCTTATGATCTTGAGACAAAATACAATTAAAATCCCCCCTATCACCAAAGGAATATCTCTATAAGAAAAACAATTGAAGATTATCCCACAAATTACTCCTTTTATAAACATCCTTGCTACCATTAATAGTAGAAACCATCCACTGTCCCTTGTTATAAACATTTAAATCACCAATCACTCTTTGGGCTGAAGCCTCCAACACCAAGAATTAAGACAAATCTAATCTCTAAATGACCATAATTCCACGTGACAAGCCTTCATATGGAAACAAGAAATAACAAACCTTTAAATTTATTGAATTCCACTCTGTCAATGACATATATTTTAGCCTCCACAATACCAGCTAAAAACACATCAAATTCTTTAACAAACTCTTTTAAATAAAGAGAGGCTTCTCTCCTTTTAGCCCCTCTACATATCCAAAATGCTATGGAACCCATTAATCAATCAGGGGGATGAGCCCCCACCTTTCTCTTTATTCAATTCTTCTAGATTCTTGATATGATGAAGAATTTTCACTAGCCAAAGAGACTTTAGCGCTTTGACAAGCTTAATTTTTCTGCACCTGATCTACCATCAATCTCCTTACAAAAATTATTCTTCATAAAATCTTCATTACCTCTCAATTCTTTAACACTCTTACTCATAATAGAATTCAATTGATCCAAAGAACCATCAACTTTTTTTCCAACCTCCAATATAATTTTGGAAATATTTACGCTATCTAATTCTTCATCACAGTTGCCATTCAAAGCTTCAAATTTATTGATAGCAATATGTATTTCTGTAGAAATAGAAATAGAATTCATACCATGTTCCAGATCCAGATTGGAATGCGCCAAATCTTCTTCTATCATCATTTTCTGCTCATCCAAATCAACGTGTACAGTAGCAGCTTCTTCAAAATTATCCTTGAGGGAAATTTCACCTTCTTCAGCAACAAAATTCATTTCATTATTCCTTCCTAACATCAAGTTAGTAGAGTTTGTTATACCATCATGTATAGCTCTGCCATTCTTCACTGCCTCGCCATTTAAGGAATTAATTGGATTTTTTCTCCTAAACATCTTCTGACCAACATTATGATTTGGTTTAGCTGGAAAAGATATCTTCTTCCTACTTTAATTCTCATGAACTCATGGTCTGTATGAAAAGCTTAAATCAATGTCATTTTGAATATCAATGTCAGATTTACTTTGTCAAGATATTGTAGCATCCTTCAATTATTCCTTTGCACATGAAGTTCTATTTAAGCAATCATTCTTTACATGTCCAATCCTTCTACATTCATAACAAAATATGGAGATATTCTCATACACAATCCTTTGGAAAAATCTCACAAACAATCCTTCAACCAAAACTCCCAAGGGAAGTTGTTTATCCAACCCAACATGAACACATACTCTTGCAAATTCTTTCCTCCCCCATTGAAACATATTATCATATAGCATTAATGGTTTCCCCAACATAGAAGAAATTCTAATCACGTTGACCTCATCCCAACATTATAATGGTAATATAGGCATTCTTATCCACATTGGATAAGTTACACCATTCATAGAAGAAGGGGGAAAATTTAATGAGCATTTATCAAGTCCAATAATAAACCCATTCATATACCATGGACCTCCTATTAGAATTGATTACATAGCTTCTAATGATTGGAACGAACACAAGAACCATCCAATCCTAAGAGTAGTAAGACAAAACTGACCAAAATGAGACCATTGATGTCTTAATTCAGCTGCAATAATATGAATAGGGATTCTTGCCCAATACCATAGCTACCAAAACAAATTGTAACTTGTTAGCATTGGAAATTTCACTAGGAGTATGTAACTTCACAACCACACCATCATCTGTAAAAAATGAATCCCCTTCTTTAAAATTAATCTTTATATAAGGACGTTTTGATCAGGGTTTCACACCAACATTATTATAACTTTGACAACCTCTGATTCACTTGCCACTCTCAAACAATCAGGATTCACATTCGAATCATCAGCAACTTCTTTCAGAATAGTAGGAAACTTCACAACATCCGATAATGATGACATCTTATTAATTTTAACATTTGAAATCTCATTAGGATTTGAATTGAAATTTCCAACATTATTTATCGAAATCTTAATGCTTGAAGATGAAGTTTCATGATCGTTGGGCTTCGTAAGAGATTTTACAAGAGACTTAGACCAACGAGGGGTTTTATAATCAAAATCATTAATTACACTTTTACCTTTTCATTCCACCGGAGTACTTTACTTAATAACATTAGAGACATTTTCCTTAATAACCAGAGGACATTCCTTCAATGATCTTCTTGGAGTACCACCATTTGGATCCACCATTTTAGCAATAGACCGAATGAAATTAACTTTACTATGTGCCTATGAACTTCCTTTGAGACGAATCACTAGAGTTGAACCCACCGATGGTCGACGACCGTCTATCGCCATTCCTGAAGTTCCTGCTGGAAGAATGAAATTCAAGCAAAGAAATATTTTCTCTCTAAAGGAACTTTCTCTCAAATCTCTAACGGGAAATTTTGAAAATAGGGAAATATAATTGGTGACTTGGGTTGGAGTTTGTCATCTAGTAAACAAGTGATTATTTTAAAAAAAAAATCATTTTTATAACATAAATATTACCTAATCTCCTTTTTAAAAAAAAATGTTATATCTTCTTTGCTACCTAAAGATATATTTTCTACACTAGAGGTTCTTGATTGAAAAAATAAGGTAAAGTATTGTTATTAGAAATAACCCTTAAAGAAGTTACCTTTCTTTAAAAACAAGCCTCTTAGGAAAAATAACATCTATTTCTATCATAAGAAGTAAAGGTACATGACATGAAATTAAAAAATAGGTAATAATAGTGACTAGTAGGTGTGTGCCAATAATTGCAAAATTAGGATAATATGTGCAAACAAAATTGATATAAATTTATGTGATTTGTAGGTACATAGTTCATTATGCTTTTTTCAAATGCATCATAATAGGTTATTATTTCTTAGTTATAAACCCATAATATGCAAGCATATATGTGAATTAATGATGTGTGTGTGACAAAAGTTTTGACATATCTTATATTAGGACATATGATATTGTATCTAAGGCTTTGATTTAGGTGAGATATGTCTATGATCTAATAGTGAATCCTATATCTTTAAGTTGTTTTTGAGGATGTTGAGATCCTCAAAGTGAATTCCTTAGTTATCATGAAAATTATAATTGTTATCATGAATTCCTTAGTTATCACACTTTAAGTATTTTTTTTTTTTTTTAATTTTATTTTCTTACTTGTATTTGAGCATCACGTTTTAAGAAAGTGGAAGATAGTTTGTTTTCAAGCAAATGATAAGTTCAAGCATCATATAATTGAAATATTTTTAAATGATTAAAAAAAAATTCATGACATAGTCTATCACAATACTTAGGTGTTAACATCACAATACTTAGGTGATAAAAAGATTTTTCATCAGTATTCATCCAACCAAGTTACTTAACTGTTCTTTCTTCACCAATATCCATACAGCAATTTAAAGAAGAGACCATCATCTATGATTTGATCATGACATCATAGAGTTCTCTCTTATTTCTCGGATATATTGTCATTCCATGCTATGATTTTTATTGGAATTTACATCTTAAATAGCACACGGAAGACGAAAAGTTTATTATTATATAATCCTATTTTGTTTGATTGTTGTCACTATTTTCTTTATTTTTAACTTGAGATTTGAGGAGGATGCAAAGTGTTCTTTTTTTTTTTTTAGAGTATACCTCTTCGGCTTCTTTGACAATAAATCAGATTCTCTTCTCACTTTTGACGTCAAATTTACTTCAAGCGGATTCTCTGTGTGTATTTGTTCTTTTTTTATGTTTATTTTGTGCCACATTATTCTTCATATTTTTATGCTTATTTTTATAGTTATTCAGTATTATCATTACAACAAAAAAAGTCAGTGTCATGCTGCTTCATATAACATTTTGACATTATGATTTTATTTGGGACATCTTTTTATTGTTTTTAAAATTAAGTGGCTTTTTAATATAATTTTTTTCTAAACTAGAAATTTTTTTATTAAAAAACTGTTTTAGATAACAAGAAGAAAGCTGCCCCAAACGAAGCCTATATGAAATTAGGTGAAATATTTCTATCCCATTATAGATGAGTATGAACTATTAGTCTCATGTAATTTTTTTTAATCAAAATATTATTTAAATTTAGAACTATCCAAACTCTCTCTCTCTCTCTCTCTCTCTATAGCAAATTTTAAGGAAAAATTAACTTTTTTTTTAAATATTGTATCGTTCTTTTCTTTGAGCCACTGACAGTATTTAAACCACACACAGTAACATTTTTGCTACACATGTAGGTTTTAGAAAGCCTATAGCTAGCTTTTGTTGGTTTGTATTGGAATTATAAGAGAAGGAAGCCAAATCTAACAATCTTTTTTTCTTCTTGTTTTTTTTTTTCTTTTTTGGCGTGCCTGCCATTGTCGGTAGGGTTGTATATGTTTTTGGGAGAGAGAGAGAGTGTGTGTGACCATTTGAGAGAGCCATATAAAATTACAACAGATAAAAAATTTGACATTTGCTGATATAATATACATGAATATATATATATATATATATATATATATATATATATATATATATATATATATATATATATATATATATATATATATATATATATATATATATATATATATATATAACAACAACAATAACATCAAGCCTTTTAACTCTAACTCAAGTTCTGGATGAAAAAAAATAGATAGTTATACGTGTTAGGTACTTGATAGTAAGGTAAATCTTGTCGGTCAATTATAACATGAATTTATAAAATTGAATAAGCGTAATAAAAAATTTACGAGTTTGTAATTTAAATAAATTAGTTTATGTATTGACTTGCTTGTTCATTTATAATCATGAATCGGCTCACTTATTGTTTAACAAGTAATGCTGCTTTTGCTTTTACATTATATTAGTCATGCTAGTATTATTGAAGTTATATAGATTAATGATAGTATTTTGATTTCTGTTTTGTGTATGAATGGGATTTATATGAGGAATAGTTTCTTTGATATGGTGAATATGAGGGAGGAGGTTTATCAGGTGATCACTTTGGATGGTTGGAGTATGTTGGGCCTATTTTATGCTCATAGTGACAGGTTTTCCAACAGACATATAATTTGGTCTTTTTACTATTTTATTTACTATCTGTCTAACATTTCTTTTTGGAGAATTCCTTGCAGGAAAAATTTATGTTTTCAATTATGGAGCTTCTATGATCGCAAGATACTCTTGGTTTGTATTTTTCTATGCCACTTCAATTTTCATCAATATTTTTCCAAGAAGAATGTGCTGAACGGGATTAATCTGCTCTTCCTTTTTTAGGTGCTGTATACTCACAGCCCGAGACTGTTTTTATGTCTTTTATGTAATCTTAGGGAAAGGAACCAGCAGCACTTAGGTTTTTTTTCTATTTTTCTTGTAGCTCTTATGAGCAATAGCGAGCTGGAGAATCCTTCTAAGAATTTTGTAACTGAATTTTGGATATTAACGCGTAGACCCCATAGTGGGTTTTAACCCAAAAAAAAGTAATTCACGAAAAATATAAGAAAAATATTATTTAATGATGACCTATTTGTTTATTTGATTACTTTGTTCTATACCATTTATCAAAGTTCTTAATCTTTATATAATTTTAAAATTATGTTTATAATTAGATGTACAAATATGATGAAAAAGTTAAATATAGTGATTTATGTATTACATTATTATTATTATTATTTAAAATTAACCAAATAACTTAAATAATACTTAATGAATTAAGCTAATTTTTAATTAGAATATATAAATCTAATTTTGTGTAGTAATTATACTATAGGTTTAATTATTATCAAACTACTAATTACTTAGACTTAATTAATCTTTGATTTTTTTTTTCAAATTTAATAAAAAAATTTATTGGATTCATGTAATGTTTATTCGACAAGTTTTGTGCTGGCTGTCGACTACATAACGTAACCCTCTACTTTTCTCATCTAGGACTTGGACATGCAACAGCAGTGTTAAAATAGAAGCATAATACTAAGTTAAGTGTTGCATAGATGAGGATGCTTTGGTGGATGAGTTGCTTTAATTACCCTTAGAGGTAGAATACGAAATTAGCATATACGTGAAAAGGTTGGAGTAGCTCCATTGGAAGATAAGATTAGAGAGAGTCGCCTTAGATGGTTTGGTCACATTAAATGGAGGCCTTCCGATAACCCGGTTCGGAAAGTTGATGTATTATATTTGACTTATATTAAGAAAGGTAGAGGTAGCCCTAAAAATTCTTGGTTAGAAAAAATTAAAAATTATCTTTCTTTATTAGATTTAAATGAGAATTTGATTTTTAATAGAACACAATGGGGAAAAAGGATCCATGTAGCCAACCCCCATTGTGGGACAAAGGCTTGATGTTGTTGTTGATAAAAAAATTAATAAACAACTTTGAATGAAATTTTAAACATCGAACCACTCAAGCTATGCTCAAACTTGATAGGAAAGTATATGGATGAACATGTACTATGTAATACTCGACACAACATAATTGATTTATTTATAGCCCGAGAGAGGGAGAGAGTTAGGTGACCAAAACATTCATTAAAATAGTTTTTATTTACTTCATATGATACCAATAATACAATACCAATTCTATCATTAAGAAAATCCCAAAGCGGTAAGTAATTATATATCAAATGAATATTGATCTGTTTTACAATGTGTTCTTATCTTAATCCATCTCACACCTTTTCTCTTTTTATTTTTGAGGAAATTGATCTTATAATATTTTTTTTCTTTTTATTTTATTTTATTTTGGAAGATGTGTGAATTTTTAGTTAGAAGAAAAAGTATTTCTATCATGATTCCAAATCGTATATTATACGATTCAGCCCTAATCACTTCTACAAAATGGTTTTATAATCAAATTGATAACATTTTTATGAAATGTTAAGAATGAGCATTAATTATTTTCGCAAGAATATAGAAATTTGTATGAAATCCTGATGAATAAAAATAGATTAGCATCTATTAATTATATAAACATATAAAATTTAAATATTACAGATAAAATTATCCCTACACAATTGTTGTGTATATATATTTTTATATTATCTAATATGCTTGATGATACTATGTTTACCAGAACAATCTGAGAATCGGAATATTTTTTTTAATGATAAAATTTTCTTATGAATTTTTAAATGAATTATTAAAGAGTTTAATAAAGTATATTTTCTTGTTATAAATTGAAAATCATTTAGAAAAAATTTCTAGTTTTCCAAAATTTTCTTTGTTTTAAATTAGCTAGAAAGATCTTTGAGATAAAGAAGGCCATGATTTATGTTTTCAACATCTTCGTATGATACAGTAGAGGCAAATCAAAGCTTCAATGTTTCTAAATTTCTTCTACTGGATTACCACAAGACCTCGAAAGTCCTTTTCAACACATACATAAACATTAACATTGATTGTGAGGTATCAACCAAAATTGATGATTTACATTAGGTCACCACAACACTAAACACCAAGCAATTAATATATATCAAATAGAATAAATCAAATCTCCAACAACTCCTATCTTGACATCAAATATCTTCATCAATCCCATCCCTCACCCTAAAAGGTATGACAGCCTAATGTAATGAGTTGGCTACGGATCATAGTAGCTTAACAAGGGTTAGAATAGATTCAACAAATTAACATAATTAATTAATATTTAATTATGTTAATAAACTAAAACTAGAGTTGACTAGTTAACCTAAGGTAAATTAGCTAAGTCCGAGGGGAATGGAATAGCTAACTAGATAATGGTCACTATTTTGATAAACCTAAAAGCATTTGAACACTCTCTAAATGCTCATAAATTATGTGATGAACATCCTCCTAGAATTTAGAACTTAGTGGAGTTGCTCTGCCTCTATAATCTCCCTGAAAAATTTGTTCGTCAGAATTAGCTGTCTCCTCCTCACTTTTTTCATGTTGGAGTGAACTCTACATTGTTTTTTTTTTTTTTTTTTTTGGTTAAAACCCTCAGAGGGGCCTACGCGTTAATTTAAAAATAGGATTACAAAGTCCTTAAAAATAAGCTACAGCTCACTAATGCTCATCAGAGCTACAAAATAAAACCTAAGAGCCCGTGGTTTGTGTTGGTCTCCGAAAGAAAGAAAACCTATCCCGTAGGACAAAACGGTCGTAGGCCTTTACAATCGACACAAGCAGGCCGATGGAAGAGCAGATGGAGTTATAGATACGATTAGCCATGGAGGATAGCGGCTTTCACCTACCAACCTCGATGGATAATAATATCTATAACCCTAAATTCATGAGATTTCCCCCATTCGATACATCAGCTCGAATGGGGTTTATTTGACTGTGGGGATCGGTTTCCTACGGGCGCAAGCCCCCGTAGTTAATTACATCTTAGACTTGGTCTAAGAAAACTCTCGATTAAGAATGTTAGATTATCTCCTCTGATGGGTTTAGTACAAGGGGATTTCTAGGCTTCCTAATCAAAGGGGAATGTCCCAACTTGGTTCAATCAAATCATGCGTGGTTCAGTCAACATTCAGCCGGCTAGGAGAAGTGGAAACTAGAGAAAAAAAAAAAGAGAAGACACTGCACTCAGACATGCACGAGAGAAGGAAGGAGGTGGCGTCATCTATATGACGCGGATAGGTAGGATTTATAGCCTCTGGAAAAGTAGAGGACTAACCCACCAATAAGGTGTGTAGGGGTACACTCGTATCCCTCACCTTTAGATCCTAAATCTATAAGAGATGTAGTGTTGTACACACAACACTAGCATCTACGACCTAGCTAATGCAGTCCTGGACTTATTCCTTGTCTGACAAAGGAAGCCAGCTAAAACCACATAATCGTGTAAAATCCATGTTGTCCAGTCTGTATGAAAGATGGGAGGGTAGTTTAGACACTGAAATTTGGGATCGACCACTAGAGAGATTCCTAAGTGATCCCACACTTATGAGTGGTACAATGCTCCTAAAACTAATGCAATTAAATTTTGATTTTAATTAGTTACTAATACAATTTATGCTGGTTAAAAGTCTCCAAATCAATGATGTATGAAATTTTAAAAAGGCTTATAGAAAATAATTTTTTGAATGACTAAACTTTCCCAGATCCGGCACTTCATCCTCATAGGCCAGATTATCCGGACTCTACCCTCAGGCGGGGAAGTTTGTCTAAAAGGTGAGAGAATGCATGTATGCCACCCCAGACGATTCCGACTATTCCCTAAAATCGTTATGGTTTCTATGTGAGTTAATCTTAAATTTTTATTATTAATTACGAGTAAAAGAATTTTTATCCTAAAAGAGCCTAACGGTCGGACACAAGCACATGCAAGAAAGAAAACCTATAAAAAGCATGTCGGTTCTACTGCGCAAACAAAGTAAGTAAATCACAACACAGAAACAAATCCCACAAAAAAGAGTGTCCATGGCAAGTGCCATACAATATTACATCACAGAGTACAGTAAGTAAAGGTGGCCGGGCTCCACCGACAACAACCCGGAAACAACGCAAATCTTAAAACAAGGCATTTTTATCTTCACTCTTCTTCTTCACTTCCTTGATTCGTCTTTGGATCATCTTCAGCTCTTCAGGCTCCTCGTAGTACGTTCTCCAAGAGAATGGCCAAATGAAAAAGAAAACCCCCTGTAGGGGTTTACTTTTCCCTTTGGACTCCTCGTAGTGAACGCTCCAAAAGGATATCCAAATGAAAAAGGAAACCCCTTGTAGGGGTTTACTTTTCCCTTTGGATTCCTATCTATTTAAAAATGCCTTATTTTAATGATTTTCACAAAGTTTACTATCAAATACATTTCAACAAAAAGAAAATCTAGACTCTCCTGCAGGGGTTATCCTAAGCAGTTATAATAAAAATTTCACCCAAGCAGTTATATATGTAAATTAAAATGCGCACATCAATTACTTGGCCGTGCTCTAATTATTGGGGGTTAAGCAGCTGAAGCAGGTACCTAAAGCAGTTATGAATAATTATTATTAATTTTTAACCCCCTTTTTAGCGCTGTATGAGCACGGCCACCTGTAGGAAGACATCATTAGTATGAAAAAGCGTGCCTAATATATGGGTATTCTAACGCTCACAACAACAGTGCAAGAAAGAAAAGAACAGCTAGCTAAACAGTACGAAACAACATCACAGAAAAGCTACAACAGGTAGCGAAAACAACCAGCACACGGGTCACATGCAGGGCGTCACAACAAAGTACAGAAAAGTAAAGCAAAACAACAGCCTAACCTAAAGCTAATAATCGTGCCCTATCAAACTCATCTAAGTGTGTGTCGGCTGTGTGGTTTTGGTAGGTCCTATATAGGATGATTTTAGTTAGAGTTGTATGTATATTTGATTTGTTTGTTGAAAGGGACAAAGAAGAGTTTTTAATTAAAATTCAAATCTTTGTGTTTTAGGATTGATTTTAGGTATCTTTTATTTTTAATGTTTAATTAACTACCACCTTTGTTTCACATCGAGGACGTGAGGTTTATTTCACCCTCCTTGAGGCTAACTTAATAGCCTCGTAGGCCTGGGTTACCCAGTGATAATTAACTTTGTTTGATTATTACAGTTTGTTGTTAAAGAAAGAAAAAAAGAAAAGGGTAGATTAAATATTTTATTATTAAGGCTTGAATTAAGCCAATTAGAAAGATTGATTTTTAGGTTTTGACGCTCCATTAGATCCATTCGTGGCGTTGTGCCACCAGGCTCGAGGAACCAGCCTCCTTAGGACACTTAGCCCCGCAGTCCGGAGTAGTCCATCCAATAAACTTCACTTTTGGAGCGGTTGTTGGGTATTAAGGGATTTGTTGAATACTCTTAAAAGGTTATTCTAAATTTGATCTTTAAGAGTATTTTAATCCTAATGAATTTAATTTAGAACTTAATCTCCTACTATAATCTACATCTTTTAAATTTTTAGATTGGTTAAGGGTTGATTATTAGATTAGTTAGAATTGATTTAGGTTTATGTTTTAGGTTTAGAATTCAATAATTGACAATGTTAATAATAAGTTGATTAAGAATTAAGTGTTTTAATAAGTTTTTAGAAATTAGATTAAAATTGGTTAGTGATTATTAATGAATTAAGAAAAAAAAAATCTAAATCTAGGGAAACATGCCACTATGTTTTTGTTTTAAGAGTCTCTATCCTATAAGAAACATGCATCCTAAGTCTATGTTTTCTAAGACTCGGTCCTTAATTTTTGTCCTTAGATGTCACTAATATTGCAGGATCAAAAGTGATGTTGTTTTCTAATTCCTAAGACTTCTATACGGATGTCACGGGGTTTTGGGGATCTAAGAAAAAAAGATAAAAGCAATCCTAAATATATAATTGAAGTTTCTAAGGTCCTAAGGGTGGGAGGCGTACAACCATCTAGGCCCTTAAAGGTTTTCTAAGTTTTAGTAAACTTACAGCACCGGGGGCTACGACCCGGTGGTTCCGCCCGTAACGCCCCTACCAGATGGGTAGGGACGACTGATGCTTGGGTCCGGTTGTCCTAGCTCCTTCTCCAAATGCTCTCATGCTCCTTATCCATTGCTTTCCAAAAGGTACCTCACAAGACATAGAAAAGACGTGTATTAGAGCAGTTCTATAAATAAACGACAGTGTAAGGAAATGAGAAAATGCAATAAAAACTAGAACGTACCTTTTTGTTATTGGTTGAGCTACTTGTGCTTTGAGTTCTCCTTATTTTGCAAGCATGTAGCACCAAAAGCATAAAAGAAACGGCAGAGAAAACTAACGAAAAATCGAATACAAAAAGGGGTGTAGGCATTGTTGTTATTGGATGCACTTCGTAGAAGTCAAGTGCATCCTATAACAACAACAATGCCCTTTGCTGTTCCCACTCCAAACGAGACACTTGATACGTTTGACATATCTACCCACGACACTCTAAACCAAACCCAAATCAACGAAGGGAAATAAACTTCTAAAACTGAATTAGAATAAGACTTTCTATTTGTTTTAGATTCATTCAAAATTCTATATTTTTTTAGATGTTAACCTTAAGGAAAGCTAACTTAAGTAAGGATTAATTTTGCTCCAAAAAGTCACTAAAATATCCTCCACCACAAAGTTACCTAAAGCCACAATTCTCTAAAATTCATTCCTAGCAATACATTTTAAGAAAATTTAGTTCAAGTTGGAAGGTGCTATGTGTACCCAAAAGACACTAGGGAGACCCTACTAAACAGGTTTAACCACAAAATTATAAATTCAAAATTATTTGCACGAGCTTCTAGATGAACCACTACACAACATTTTACCAAAAGAAACCCACCAAACTTTCTCTTATTTTGACCCAAAATCCTACAACCAAAACCGACAATCGAGTGCCTCTCTTTTCATTTAGAGTGGAGTGGAAAACATAAAGCTTTCCAACAAGAAAGTTTTATAAAGAAAACTTCTCATTGTAAAACACCCATAAAACTCGTCGCGTAAAACAAATCCAAAGCCACTAATAAATCGTTCCAACCAAAGCAAAACAAGACATCTTTCAATCAAAAGTGACTTTCCAAATCGACGATACGAAACAACTCATAAGAAAAACTTCAATAAAAGAAAAGAGAAACACTTCATAAAACTTTCCAAGTATAAAACAACTTATATGACTTTTTAAAAGGAACACAAATGTCACAAATAGCGACGACCCATAAAACAATAACAACATTTCATACCAGTATGAAAAAAAAGATACATAAAGAGATGTTGTGCTCTATTCTATTTTGTTTGTACAGATACGAATGAAACGGTGCATGATTTTATGTAAAAAGACATGATCTCCTAAGATTTACTCTCATTCTCATTTAAACTATATGTAGCATGGCACGAATCAAACATAAACTTCTCATACCAATTGCTCATTCTCAAAATGACATAACTTCAACACACTACATTACTTATGCCACATGAAATCATTTGAAATAGAACAAATTTCAACCATAAAAAGAAACTTTCAAATTTCTCCCAACACAACATATATGCACATAAATTTGCATAAAAATTAGCTCTCAAAACTTTTCTACCACGGAGCAAAGCTTATATGTCATATACCAACAAATATCCAAAAAGAACTTGCGAATATATAATTTGGAGAGCAACAGAGTTTACAACTTACCCTTCTCATATAATAAAATTCATACTCTCATAACATTGATTTTTTGCTAAAACCTCATGCTAATGATATGCTTCTTTCATAGTAATAAGAGAGATACAAAACTCACAATCATTCAATACTTTCTCCAAACCTCACTAGTGAAACAAATCAATTATTGTAACACCATGTAAAATCCTCCCAACTTGCTTATGAAACCAAAGTGTTGCGACAAAATTAACATCATTCATATCCTATCTTAACCCTTTGTCGATCAAGGTGCCAATGAAGGGAGAAAGTTATGCACCATTCAAAATCAATGTCAATGCTCATCTCAAAACAACTTAGAGAACAAAACAGCGATAAATGTGCACATAACTTGCTCCTAAAACAATTCGGAAGTTTAAAACCATAGAAAACTGCATAAATTTCATTCCTACAACAATCCGGAAGCTTAAAACCATGAAAAACTGCACTTGTAACATTTCTACGGCAATTCGGAAGCCAAAAATATTAAAAATCAGCATGTATTTACTTCCTACAACCATCCGGAAGCCAAAAACAACGAAAATCTGCATGTATCTACTTCCTACAACCATTCGGAAGTTCAAACCCATGAAAATCTGCACATAGCTCACTCCCAATATCAACTTAGAAACCAAAACAGTGAAATTCTGCACTTTAACATTGTTTTCAAAACTATTTGGAACTCTATAATAGTAAAAATCTGCAACTAACACATCCAAATAATTTTAGAACATAAAACCAGTGAGCGAGACAGCGTTTAACTTGTTCCCCATCAACTTAGAATTTAAAACAATTAAATTCTGCATTTGTTTCTTACCAAAAACAATGAGAAAGTTCATAAAAAAAACTGTAGAAATTTTCCCAAAGAAACAATGATTGACAATAATTCATGAGAGCTTTCACGTTTCTTAAGAAGGAGAACAATGCTCAAACAAATCCAAAAGCTATTTTACCAAGTGACTTCTCACATAGCCACCAAACTTTCCATTTAAATTATGTAAGTATGAAATTGAAGCAAATAGAACATACGTGAGGGCTTGATAGAACTAAGCACCAAATGATTTGTTTCATGAAACGCGCACGACTCTCTCACATGCTCTTTAACAAAAACTTTGCAAATATAGTTACCTCCAAACTTATGAAAAAAACCGTGAAACCTTATAACCAAATGTGACCGCCCATCCTTTAGTTTAAGTGACTCCAAATGCAAATCTAAGTTTCATAGAACATCAAACAAAATATCATAATTTTCCTTAAAGGGCATCTCATCAAATAGTTATACTGCAATACATGAGCAAATGAAAGTATAAAACCAAAGGCTTGGCAACCACGATACTTGTTTCATATTTTATAACAAAACAAAAGATAACTCTTAAGACAATCATGACATGAACTCTAATGAAAGTGCATGAACCATTAGTTCTAAATAGACACATTGAAGCATGTTTGCAAATCTAAATTTCTACAATCATGTACATAAAGTACTCCAAGGGTGAGCTTAATCGTGAATGAGAACAAGATACACATGCTTATGAAAGAAGTCGAGGCAATACCCCCAATAATCCATAGACTTACCTCACAATGAAAGAGGGACAATACCCTCCTTAATTCTTTTTTTTTTTTTTTTTTTTTGTTGCAACACATGAATACTTGTAGGAAAAAAAAAAGAAGAGAGAATTGCATGTAGCTTTTTCCAAATAACATAACAACCACAAAAGTTACTTGAGATTCATCAAAACTTACTACCAATATTACTAGTTTTTAACATTACAATAAGGAAATCTTAAGATGAATTTCACAAGCATAAATATCTAAGGGAACCACATGGCTCAAGGACTCATGAGTCAATAATCAAATATCAGAATTTTTCCTTAAAGAGCATCTCATCAAACACCTCATATGCATGGTTTGATGGAGGAATGACATGGTATCCTTATAAGTCTTCAAAGCTCACACTTAAAACTTCTATACCAAATGACATAAAGTAAGGGTAGGTTCACATGCTAATTACCCATTTCAAAACAAGACAAATCAACAAGTTGTGTAGAAATACAAATCAGCCCATGTTTAAGAGAAGATCTCAACCAAACTTATTAAATACTTCCCTAAGGAAATTCAGGAGGGAGTTTAGCAAACATAGCTATGTCCAAACCCACAAGAAACAATACAAAATCCTTACATATAAATATGTTCACCAAACATTTGGTTAAGTGACCTCATATGCAAGCTTAAGTTTCATGAATCGCCAACAAAATGTCACAACAATCCCTCAATGGCATTTCACCAAACACTTGAGGTGCAAGGTTTGCAAAGTTATATAAAACAAGTTAAGATAAGAGTAGCGGTTCACACCTAAATTTCATATAAGATTCTCTATATAATTTATCAAAGCTTTCTTTCTATCCATATGACAATCACTTCCATCAAAAGACAAGCATATGGGCTAAAATAACAACTCCAAGCAATTTGTTCTCAGATTTTGTAAAGAGTTTCAACGATATCATGAAATTTACCATAGAGAATGTGGGCATTCACTTAGAAACCAATAGGGCTAGGAGTGTAATGACATATACACTATAAAGCCTCACAAAACCACTTAAAATTTGTGTGATAGCCATCTCAAAATACGCATATGTAAAGCATAAAGAAATGAAACTCAAACAAGATGAGTTCTCAGATTTTTTTTTTTAAAGGAGAAGGAGAATGAGAGAAAGGTAGAGGAAGATCAATGGAAGAAGAAGAAGAAGAAGGACAAGAAGAAATGGGAGATCAAGCAGGATAGAAGAAGGGAGATACTCACCTTGCTAAGGAGGGGCTTGCTCGGTCCAGGCGGCGTCGGGGCTGGAGCTGGAGTCGGGTTCGGCCCTGGAGTGCGGAAGCGAGAGCTGAAGGTGGGGAGAGGTCTCGGTCTCCCCTAGCTCGCGCAAAAGAGAGGGATGTCGGGAGTAGGGAGTTCCACCTGGGAGCTTATACCGAGAGAAAAAGAAAAGAGAGGGAGAGAGCGTTCGGGTCCAGGAGAAAACAAGATAGAATGAGAGAGAGAAGGCGTTAGTGAGTTGTGATGCCTAGCCGAAGTCATCCTAGAGTTTTCATTCGGAGCATACATGAGTCGATGCCGAAGATGGAAGCCTGCCTACCCGTATCCTTCGTTTCAGTAGCTCAAAACGCATGAAAGGAAAATGCCCTCTGCCTCATATCGCTGTTCTGCTTGAAGAAAATCGCGAGCGTCAGAAAAAAAAAAAAAGACCGTGCCACCTGCCCATTCAATCTGGATCGCTCGATCAAATTTCCTGATCTTGCGCCAATTTTGAATTCATCAAAAAGAGCATTAGAGTTTAATGGCATTTAAATTGATTTGAACCAGATCATATCTGACTAAGCTCGTGTTAGACTCGAGTCCAAATTTGGCTCAATCCGAATCGATTCAGGCTCGAGTCGGCTTAATAAAATTGATCACATGGAATCAGATTAAAAATAAATGCTAATTTAAATTGAATCAGGCACGATGCGACAAAAACGAATTAAACGAGTGTAATTGAACTCATTTGAGTCTGATCCGGCTCGAGTCGGGGTTCGATTAAATCGCTCGAAAGAGCTCGAGCATGATCGAGTCAAAATCGAGGTCAACAAATGGACCCCCAACATATGCGGAGAACAACGGGTGAACCGTATATGTTGGCGTTGACCTTCCTAGCTCTAGGAAGATGCAACTCTAGGGTCAAGCAAGGAAACAAAACCGACGATGAAAGTGAATAAAAGAAAGTAGCTCAACTATCTGCCCAATAACAATGACAGAATAGGAGAAAGAGATCTAATGCTCACAGGAGCAGAATCGAAACGAGATCATAAAGGGTCCAAAGGAAACTCAACGATCATCTAGAAAATAGGTCTAAGATGACGTGATGAGAAGGGAAATCAGAAGTAACTTGGAAATCAAAGGAAATAATAGAGAACAATAATCAAAGAAAAAGCAATAAAGGAGAGTAATCAAATATAAAGAAATCATCTGTCTGCCTGACCAGATCGAAACGGCGAAACAGAAGAAGAAGGGAAAAGAAAGATCCCACATTCACCTGACCAAATCGAAACAGTGAATGGGGAAAGACTCAATGTTCATCTAACAAGATCGAAACAGCGAACATGAGTAGAAAAAGGAAACCAACTGTCTGCCTGACCAGATCGAAACAACAGAGCAGAAGGGGAAAAGGAAAATCCCGCATTCACCTGACCAGATCGAAACAGTGAATGGGGAAAGACTCAATGCTCACCTAACCAGATCGAAACAAGGAACATGAGTAGAAAAAGGAAATCAACTGTCTGCCTGACCAGATCGAAACAGCAGAGCAGAAGGGGAAAAGGAAAATCCCGCATTCACCTGACCAGATCGAAACAGTGAATGGGGAAAGACTCAATGTTTGCCTGACCAGATCGAAACAGCGAAACAAAGAATCAAAAAAAAACTCAACAACCCCCAAACAGGAAAATAAAATATGGGGAATGAAGAGGTGGTGAAGTATGCCTCCCAGGGACTCTGTCGGGCACCCAACCAGAAAGGGGAGTCAACATTCGCCTGACCAGATCGAAACAACGAATGAGAATGGCTCAAAATCCACTTGACCATATTCGCAACAGCGAATAATGAGCCCTCCCGAAAGTCTAATGTCCACCTGACCATATTCACAACGGTGGGACAAAAGAAAAAGTCCAACATTCACCTGACCAGATCGAAATAGTTAATGAGGACAACCCAATGTTCGCCTGACCAGATCGAAACAGCGAGACAAAGGGGGAAAGAGAAAGGGAGTTCAGCATTCGCCTGACCATATTCGGAACGGCGAATGAGAACAGCTCAATATCCACCTGACCATATTCGCAACAGCGAATAAAGAGCTTCCCAAAAAGTCTAATGTCTGCCTGACCAGATCGAAACAGCAGGACAAAAGACAAAATCTCACATTCACCTGACCAGATCGAAACAGTGAATGGAGACGACTCAATGTCTGCCTGACCCAATTCACAACGACGAGACAAAGAGTGAAAGTTACCTCTACAACCACCCGACGCACATGTGCGCGGTGCTGTGAGGGAAAGAGAAGTAAGCAATCCATCACCTAAGAAATTCCAAACTTAATATTCTAATTACCACATGGTAGAGAACAAATCGTCGTGGCCATGAGTAATTAAAATATAAGTAGTATTTCTTTAGGGTAAAATTGAAATTATATAACATGGAGCAATCGATCGATATATATCTCTCTAAAAAGAGGAACATGTATACGATCGTGTAGAAAGAATAATCTTATAACAAATGCATAGAAATGGCAATGGGACACACTGGCCACTGGGAACAACAATCACCATATCAAATATTAATGATTATTAAAGAAATCACAGTGGTAGCACCCATGCTAACTGATGGGACCCTGTGAAAAGTACAAGCAACATTTATGTATCCAAAAGAGGCTGCTCTAAAAGCGAGATCTCAATGAGAAAATATATCATTTGAAAGAAGTAGTGGATCGACTTTCTGCTAGAAGATCAAAATCCACTAAGAGGTGATGTTAACATCTAGAGCCAGATGTACCACATCACAAGTAAAGGAGAATAACATCCCATTAAAAGTAAACAATCATAATCGAAGAATTAAAAACACGGTCACCTCCTAAGCGATCGTCGAAATGCTTTAAGGAGAGATAGAAGGGAATTTGGAGGGACTTTGGACTCTTGGAGCGTAGAACCGGGTTCCACCTGTGACAAGGGCAACCGATTTTTTCTCAACTAAAAGCTTCCCCTCTCGAAAGAAAAGAATTTTAAGGGACTTTGGGCTCTTGGAGTGTAGAACCGGGTTCCACCTATGATAAGGGCAACCGATTCTACTCAACTAAGAGCTTTCCTTTTTTTTATTTTATTATTATTATTATTTTTTTTAATATTTTGAAGAGAGGGGGAAATTGTTGGCTTTGATAACCCAGGCCATATTCGCCACATGAATAAAACTGGGGAGAGAGAAAAATTACAACAATAATTTATAGGAAAATTTGCAAAGTGATCATGGATCAACATCACTATATTTGACAAATATAGATCAAGGATGGACCCAGTATCATATTTCATAGAAATTCGAGTTAATAGTTTTGGTATCCCAGACCACACTTGAAGATGACAAGTGAAACTGGGGAGCGCCAACCATTAAAAGGGGCCTAGAAAGAAGGTTTGTGCAACAACGTTAAAGTGATTAGTGAATGTGGGCGTAAGCACAAAACATCCCTACGGCGTATATACACACAACCCTTAAGGAGAATCTCATACTTCGCATGACGAACATCACGTGGTAGAGGACAAATCATCATGGCCACGGACTGCCGAAAAGTGCGAGAAATCCTTTAGAGTCGTATCTATACAGAGGAATATTTACAAGTGGCGGGGGATGCCCCCTTGCGATGTGCAAACTCAAGCGTAATACTTTCTCAAGTACTGCCCATTGATGACGGGCATGGGATGAACGTCATTCGCATCAACTAGCAAGTAAGATCCACCTTCGTATACTTGCTCTACAACAAATGGGCCTTCCCAAATGGGCTCAAACTTACCACCTCGACGACGGCGCGAGATGATAGGCCTACGCAAGACAAGAACTAACTCACCAACCTGAAAAGCACGAGGTCGGACGAGGCGATCATGGGCTCGGGCCATCCGGGCCTGGTACAACTTAAGGTTCTGATAAGCTTACAAACGGAGCTCTTCTAAACCATCAAGTTCTTCCAACCGGAGTCGGGCATTATCTTCGTGAGATAGATTGTGGCTAACTGCTACACGCAATGAAGGGAGCTCGACCTCAAGTGGGAGGACGGCTTCAACCCCAAAAGCCAAAGCATATGGTGTACACTGAGTAGGAGTACGGTATGTAGTCCTATAAGCCCATAATGCTTCAGGCAATTTATCGTGCCATTCTCTTATATTTGCCACAAGAATCTTTCTTATCAACTGGACTAAGGTCTTATTGAATGCTTCAGCCAAACCATTAGCTCTAGGATAATAAATCGAGGAATATCGCCAATTTATGTTATGGCGGCGGGCAAATCTAGCAATTTTTGTGCTTCTAAAAGATGGGCCGTTATCCGAAATTATACGGCGCGGAACACCAAAACGGTAGACAACATGATCGCGGAAGAAGCGCATCGCGTCTTCTGATTTAACTTCCTTAAGCGGGATAGCTTCTGCCTACTTAGAGAAGTAATCAGTAGCAGCCAGAATGAATCTATGACCCTTAGAGGAAGGAGGGTCAATAGGACCCACTACATCCGTGCCCCAGCTCTCAAATGGCCAAGAAGAAACAGTAGGGTGCAGCGGATTAGGAGGTTGGTGAATAACAGTATTATGGATCTGGCATTGGTGGCACTTCCTAGCGTGCTCCATGCAATCACGGATCATCGTCGGCCAGTAATAACTAAGGCGTTTAATTCTGACCTTCATCTTAGGTCCGGACTGATGAGCACCACAAAGCCCCTCATGCACCTCACCCATGACCTTACGAGCCTCCTCATTGTTAAGGCAACGCAACCACATCTGGTCAAAAGAGCGTCGGTACAGAGTTTCGTTCACATAGGAGAAGGACAAAGCTCTCTTTCTGATCTGAGCGGCAAGAGAGCGGTCATCTGGAAGCTTTCCACGCTTCAAGTACTCAACAAAGGGGACTCTCCAATCTGACTCTTCCTCAATAGCGCACACTGCGAGGGTCTGATCGGGAGAAGACAAGTCCACGGGACACAAGGCTTGTCGGTACTGGACAACAATCGACACCGGATTTCCATTCGGGTCAGCCAACTCCTTAGCAAGTTTAGCTAGTGCATCCGCTTTACCATTCTCAGATCGAGGGACTCTAACTAAAGTTACTTCAGGGATCAAACACAAGAGCTCCATTGCCCTATCGTGATAAGGCAAGAGCTAAGGTTTGAGAACTTTGAAAATTCCAGCAACTTGATTAATAATTAGTTGGGAATCTCCAAAGATTTTCACGCGCACGATGCTCATCTGAATAGCCAACTCAAGTCCTACAATCAAGGCTTCGTACTCAGCTTCATTATGTGTATGAGGCTCTGAAAGACTGTAGGAGTAACGAAGGGTGTGGCCTTCAGGAGACACAAAAACAAGCCCCAATCCTACCCTAACAACAGGAGTTTCGTAAGGCCGTAGTGATTTGATGGAAGAAGCTCCATCAAAGTAAAACTCCCAAGTAGGGGACTCCTTCTCTTCCACACTCATGACAAATTCGTCGGGCAAATCATCATTAAGTGGGGAATTTGCAGGGATCGGGTGAGAAGCAAGAAAATCAGCTAAAGCCTGTCCTTTGACAGCCCGCTGAGGGACAAAGGTGATGTCAAACTGCAGTAAAATCATGGACCAACGTGCTAAATGACCTGACAAAGTCGGACGGGTCATCAAGTACTGCAAAGGGTTGACTGGAGAAATCAAACTGATCTTGTGTAAGAGCATATAGTGTCTAAGCTTCTGCACAGCAAAAATCAAAGCCAAACACTGCTTTTCCATTGCCGGGTATTTTAGCTCTGCAGGAATCAAACGTCTGCTAAGGTAGTACAAGGCGTTCTCTTTGCCTTCCTCATTTTCTTGAGCTAAAAGTGCACCAAGTGACTCATCCAAGGCAGTAGTGTAAAGAATCAACGGTTTACCAGGGATGGGTGCAGCCAACACCGGGGGATTCGTCAGGTAACGCTTTATGCTCTCAAAGTCCTCCTAACAATTCTTATCCCAATGGAAACGGGCATCCTTCTTTGCTAAAGCAGCAAAGGGATGACATCTACCGGCTAGATTAGAGATAAATCTCCGCAAGAAAGCGAGCTTACCCTGAAAAGACCTCAACTGGGTAAGACTCCTAGGAGGTTTCAAGTCCACTATGGCTTTGATCATTGAGGGATCAATCTCAATGCCACGGTAGCGAACAATAAAACCAAGAAACTTTCCCGCACTAACTTCAAATGCGCACTTTAAGGGATTCATCTTCAAATCATGCTTTCTTAAGCGCTCAAAAACGATTCGTAAGTCTCGAAGGTGATCGCTACGGACCTTGCTTTTGACCACTAAATCATCCACATAACATTCAACTTGCTCATGAATCAACTCATAAAAAATGATAGTCATGGCACGCTGATACGTGGCCCCGGCATTCTTGAGGCCAAAGGGCATCACCTTGTAACAAAACACACCTATAGGGGTGTGAAAGGCAGTGAATTTCTCATCTTCAGGGGCCATCTTAATCTGATTGTAACCAGATGAACCATCCATGAAGGAGAAAATGCTATGGGACGAAGCGATATCAACCATAAGCTCAGGGATAGGAAGAGGAAAATCATCCTTAGGATATGCCTTATTCAAATCACGGAAGTCTATACAGACACGGATCTGACCATTCTTCTTCCGGACTGGAACAACATTGGCAAGCCAAGTGGGATACTTTTCTTCTCGAACAAAACCAGCTTCTATAAGCTTCTTAGTCTCGGCGATCACTTGTTGTTCAATCTCTAACCTCATCCGGCGAGGTGACTGCTTAACAGGGACTGCATCAGAACTAATAGCTAACTTGTGGACCGCTACTTCTGGATCTAAATCGGGCATTTCTGTATAGTTCCAGGCAAAGCAATTTTTAAATTTGGAAATGAGTGCAACATACTCTTGAGCCTCTGATTCGGATAGCAAAGAACTATGAAAAATAGGTCGAGGATCCAATTCAGTGCCCAAATTAATCTCACACAGCTCATCCATGGCAGAACTGGCGCCATCTTCAAATTCTCGTGGAGCTTCAAGGACCCTGTCCTCATTCTCCTCCGGGTCTTCATCATCGGAGATGGAAACAACCGGATAGGAATGAGAGACAACCCGAATGTTAGCAAAAGGAGACTGATTCTCTTGAGAATAGCCTATACCCTGCCCCGTTCGAGGAAAATCAGTTCGCCAAATACGGGCCTGCTGTTGGGCCTGTCTACCTGACCAAGTCGAAGGGACAATGCCTCGCTCAACAAAGTTATCCACAGCAGGGGAAAAGTATCGGGTAACTGGCATGATCTCATCATCCACAGTGGATTCCATAAGATCTTGTATGTCAGTACTCTGTGGGACACCTACACTATGAAACAATGATGCATGCCAAGTAGATTATGCTGGTACATAGAGAGTGTGTAGCTCTTGTACAGAGCGTCTATCTAAGGGTAGTGCACCACGAAGACAAGCGAAAGGTGTAGGGGAAGATTGAGGAGGAGATTCCTCAATTCTCATCCCGTACATCTGACGAGAAAGTGATTATTGACTAGTAGTCTGACGTCCGACATCTCCATCGTCGTCTGAATCACTATCAACAACCAAACCACCCTGAGGAATCAAACTCCTATGGAATGTGGGATAGGAATTGTGATCAACACTAAAGGCAGACAAAGGGACTGAATGACGAGGAACATCAATCATCTCATCATCAGAGTCGGACTCAACAGTCAAAGGGGAAGTGTACAAGTGCGAGGGAGGAGGGATTCGAGTATCAAAGTTCCTTGGAGGGCGAACTGACTCTCTACCTCGACCTCTACCACGCAATCCCCTACCTCTACTAGGGGGAACATCGTGCCTGAGTACAAATCGTAAAGATTCATCCGGGTCTGTAGTGGAAACATCTGCTCCAATCTCAACCTGTGATGGACCCTGTACTAGTGGTTGTATAGGACCCTGTGCAAGTGGTTGCATAGGACCCTGTACCACACTAGCGGGTATCACTGGTGACTGGGCAGTGGGAGGTCTACGAACTTTCCATGTAATGCTCGGCATCATCATAAATAGAGACCTCATGCACGGAAAAAGGTTGAGTATCTCCAAGGATGGAAAACACTACGTCATTCCTCATATACTTCATACACTGGTGTAGTGTAGAAGACACCATTCCATATTCATGTATCCAAGGCCTTCCTAAGAGAGCCTTGTATGAGGTATCCGCCTCAATAACATGAAACTTTGCCTCAGTCAAAAGATCTCCAAAATGTAAAGGTAAAGTAATGGAACCTAGAGCTCGCTGACCTTGATCATTAAAACCCTTCAGCATAATCTTGTCTGAAGTGAGCTTCAGGTGACCAAGGGAGAGACTCTGCAGGGTGGCATGATTAAAGATATTAACTGAAGCTCCTTGGTCAATGAGGACCCTGTTCAACTCATAACCATTTACTTCAGTGGTGACATACAAGGGACGCTTGTGATCAGAAGTCCCTAGGAGAAGATCCTGGTCCGAAAATGTAATGCATGGCATCTCTCTCAAATAGCATGCATCCTTAACTGACTCAGTGGCAAAGAAAGCTTGATAAGACTCTGATTCAAGCAAAGCTTTTACCAAAGTCTCTCTCAAGTCGGAAGACATCATAAGTGCATCGTAAACACTAAGAAGGGAAGGGATCTTTCTCAAATGAGTCAACACATTATAATCAACATCCAACTGAGGGCATTTTTCCTTCTCCTTAGCAGGTGCTTGAGGAGGGATAGGATCATCCTGTTGAGTAATGATGTTTCTATCTTTCTCTTTATTATTCTTAGCCATTTTGGGTGGAAGGACCTTACCTGAACGCAACTGTATCTCTCGTATCGAGTCGGACTCAATAGAGGACTCAATTTGTTCAGGTGACATGTCTTGTGTTGGTTCAACAAAAAGTGACTGAGGAGTGTTCTTGGATTCATCTTCAGAATCCATGTAACAACCTCCCTCAGGAATAGCAAACACAGGCTCTTCCTCACACTCAAACTCTTCTCCAAAAGAAGGATCATCATCATTTTCAGAAATAAACAAAACAGAAGAAGAACGAGTGCTAGAAAAAGTAGAACTAGAAGGAGCAAGACACCAAAAGTAGCCAGAATCATTTTCTTCCATTAATTCATCATCAGTTGAAGGGAGAACAAAATCCTTCAGCGTTAGTGCTGGAAGAGATCCTGTCTTCCCCTCAGAAGTTACAATAAATTTCTCTCTTTTATACATCTTTCTAATACAAGGAGAAGTAGAAGAAATGTGCTCAGTAGGCACTACAACAGAAGAAGAGAAAGAAACTGGCAAAGAAACTGGGCTGGCAACTGTCGACTTGGCCTGTGGGGGCCTCCTCTCAACTGCCTCTGAACTCTGAACTGCCCGTCTGATCATACCCCTTGTCTTGCGAGAGAGTGAAAGCTGTCATTCTTCCCCAGAACTAAGAGGTGCTCTATTGTCACTGCTCTGAACACCACACTGACTGTCATACTGACTGGAGCTAGTAACCATCTGAACGATCTGAGCAACCTTGCCCCGAGGATGTACCAAATCACTATCCTGCAAGTGAATCTCACCACTAGCCATAAGGCTCTCCACCCTATCTTTGAATACATAACAATCTTCAATCACATGGCCAATATGCTTATGAAATGGGCAATACAAAGGATGCTCTGTTTGCCCTTCCTCTTCTACTCTTTTGTTGGGTGGAAATGTCAAAATATTTTTCTTGACCAAAAAATTGAAAATCTTCTTCACACTCTCCCTTTTAAAGGGATACTCCTTGCTAAGCTTCTCTTGTAAATAATGTTGGTTCTCTGGAGTTCTATAAGAGGGCCTAGGTTGCTGACTCTGTGGTCGTGGCTGGAACTGAACAGGAGGCTGTACTGGCGGTGGTAATTGAGGTCGGGGCTGAAACTGAGGTCGTGGTGGTGGTGAACGCTGTGGTACTGCACTAACCATGGGCCTCTTTCCCCTATCATGAGCATCAGAAGTAATATGCACCTCTCCCTTTCTAGGAGGTGGTGGCCCAGAAAACTCCAAACGCTGAGGTCTACGGATGGGTTGATTCTCAGCCTTAAGAGGGACTGCAATGGGTATGCTGTCCTGTAGGCTAGTGACTTTGGTTAACAACTTCTGAAAGGTTTGAATGCTAAAACCTTTCAGGTACGGAGCGATAGGACCATCAATATTCTTCAACAGAATCTCAACTGCATGCTGCTCTTGCAGTTGAGGTTCACACTGAAGACTAAGGTTTCTCCACCTAACTATATAGTTAGATAGAGACTCGTGGGGGCGCTGCCTGATCACTACCAACTCACCAACAGTCACTCTATGCTCTGTACTAATGAACCTCTGCACAAACAACTGCTCCATCTCAGCAAAAGTACGAACTGAATCATTAGGTAGATCGGCATACCACTCAAATGCCACTCCTCCTAAGCTACTAACAAATAGTCTCAACATTAATGCATCATTTCCTCCAATATTACAACATATGGCCCGATACTGAGCCACATGTTGTTTTGTGTTTCCAAACCCATCAAAAACTCGAAAACGGGGAGGAACAAAACCAGCGGGGTAGGGCTCCCGCTCGTACTCTATCGGGTAGGGACGACCTCTACTAACAGAATCTCCAGACTTTCTAGAAGCTATAGCCTGGTCAACCCTCTGTGCAATCATGTCCTGAATCTGAACTGGTGACAACTGTACTGACTGACTCTGGACTGGCACACTCAACGGTAATGCTGGTGGAGACATCGGAATTACCCTCTGAACTCTATCAACTCTAATAGGCTCTGGGGCTTGCGACTGTGGCGCTACTAGCTCGTCTCTTGATGTAGTAGGAGTAACTACATCCATGACATGGGGTGTAGCCCCCAACATCATCAACTGGGCGGTCATCGCCGCCATGGCTCTAGCCATCTCCGCCATCTGGGACTGCAACTGCAAAACCGTGACATCTATGTCTACTGATCGGGGAGGTCCACCCTGTGCTGAGGTGGAAGGTACATCGGCCTCCACTTGCTCCTCCAAATCAGCATACTGATCATGCTGCTCATCTGACGTGCCACGTCTCGTGACAACACAAACACGGTGAACGGGGATGTCTTCGTCTGACTCCTCTGTAAGCAAGTCATCATCGGAGAGGGTCTGACAAAGGGCATCTATGTACGAACCCATAGGAAAAGAAATCCTAAGGGGACTAGAAGCAGTAACTGGCTCCACTCGAGCCGGGGCACTACTATCAACATCTACTGCATCAACATCCATCTGAACTGGCACTGACACTGAAGGGACAGTATCAACTCGCCGAATCGTACCAACTGTCTGCTCAGTCTCAACAGGCTCATCCACCTGCCGACGTCTCCAAACCCATCTACTACGACGGGACCCGGTAAGAACATCTAACTGAGTGGAGGGGGCAACGACAACTGAACCAAGCTGGGGTCGGACAGGCTCTAACTGTGGGCGACGTCCATGACGGCGAGGGCGTCGTCCAGTAGCAGGGGCACCTGCCTGAGGTCTATCAATAGGAACAACTCTAGTCTGCTATCGTGGTGGCTGTCCTCTCTGCCACCGGTAACTCTGCCTGACTGACTGTCGCTGCAACTGAGAATGCACCTGAGAGATTTTATGGAGTAACCTCTCCTCACTAACACGCCCTCTACCGTGCGCTGAACGGATAATGCTTCGGATCCTCTGAGTGAGGGTCTGAGTGACAGTATCCCTGGGGACTCGAGCGCGAGGAAGAGTAGTGGGGACAGAAGGGGCTGCTGCAATATGGGCAGCGTCCTCCTCGTCACCACTATGCACTAGAGGGGAAAAGCGTCCTCCCTGGACTGCATCGATCTCAGGGCAACTAAAACATCAGGAACGGGGGAAATTACTCGTCTACGTGGCTCCCGCTGTAAGGGAACCATCCTCTGCTGAACTGGCTCCTGGTGAGCCACAGAATCTGCCATCCACTGAACTGCTGCATCGGATGCTGCCAAGCGTAATCTCCTGTTCCTATTTCTCCTAGCCCTTCTCCCAAGGCCGGAGGTGGAAGAAGACGCTACATCAGTACCCACAGACGGTACTAAAGGAACAGGGACTACTGACTGAGGGTTGTCGGGGTCTCCTCGGCAGTCTCGGGGTGAGAAAGCTGGGTGAACACAGAAACCCGAAGGGTAGGAGGTGGAGGAAGCTCGGCCTGAGCCACCCTTTTCCTCGAAGAGGAATGAGGAGGGAAAACTCGAGCGCGAGTAGCCTCTACCGGAACGACAGGTAAAGGAATCGCTACTGGATGCCGGCGCTGAGGGGCCGGGGCTACACGTGCAACAGGAGCGACAGGCGCTGGCCGCCTGACCGCTAGACGAACCGGGTGAACAGGGAGTGGCCTAGGCACTGGCTGCTTAGCCACCGGGCGCACTGGCTGCGCACGAATAGCAACAAGACGAGTAGGTGCCCGGGCAGGCTGCCGAGCAACTGGTCGTCCAAAAGGTCTCATAGCTGCACGTCCTCTCCTTTGAGGGGGAGAGAATGCGGCAGCCTTGGAGGGGGTCAGCCCGCCAAGAGTGACGTACGCCGAATCGGTGAATGATCCAAAGGTGATCCCCCCCGCCGGTGGGCTCGTCAACAGGGACTCAGGGAGTGTCACCCGTGAGTTAGAGCCAAAACAGAAGGTAACGGACGGACCTGAATACGCCATTTCTACTGTCTGCTATCACAAACAATAATAATTAGCGTAAACAAAAGCACCGGAAGGAACGAGAAAGAAAGGGACGGAATAGCCTATAAAGGCTGGAAGAGGAAAAACCTAACTAAAGAACACTAAACCCGGAGTGCACACAAAAGAAGATAATTTAACATCCGAAGATGGAGAGAGAAACCCGTCCCACCGTGGTCGCCAAAAATCTGTGGGTCTCCAAAAGGATTCCGCTCATGTGGTTCGAATGCAAAGAGTATGATCACACTATCCCGTAGGACAAAATGGTCGTAGGCCTTTACAATCGACACAAGCAGGCCGATGGAAGAGCAGATGGAGTTATAGATACGATTAGCCATGGAGGATAGCGGCTTTCACCTACCAACCTCGATGGATAATAATATCTATAACCCTAAATTCACGAGATTTCCCCCATTCGATACATCAGCTCAAATGGGATTTATTTGATTGTGGGGATCGGTTTCCTACGGGCGCAAGCCCCCGTAGTTAATTACATCTTAGACCTTGGTCTAAGAAAACTCTCGATTAAGGATGTTAGATTATCTCCTCTTAAGGGTTTAGTGCAAGGGGATTTCTAGGCTTCCTAATCAAAGAGGAATGTCCCAACTTGGTTCAATCAAATCATGCGTGGTTCAGTCAACATTCGGCCGGCTAGGAGAAGTGGAAACTAGAGAAAAAAAAAATACAAGACACTGCACTCAGACATGCACGAGAGAAGGAAGGAGGTGGCGTCATCTGTGTGACGCGGATAGGTAGGATTTATAGCCTCTAGAAAAGTAGATGACTAACCCACAAATAAGGTGTGTAGGGGTACACTCGTATCCCTCACCTTTAGATCCTAAATCTATAAGAGATGTAGTGTTGTACACACAACACTAGCATCTATGTCCTAGCTAATGCAGTCCTGGACTTATTCCTTGTCTGACAAAGGAAGCCAGCTAAAACCACCTAATCGTATAAAATCCATGCTGTCCAGTCTGTATGAAAGATGGGAGGGTAGTTTAGACACTGAAATTTGGGATCGACCACTAGAGAGATTCCTAAGTGATCCCACACTTATGAGTGGTACAATGCTCCTAAAACTAATGCAATTAAATTTTGATTTTAATTAGTTACTAATGTAATTTATGCTGGTTAAAAGTCTCCAAATCAATGATGTATGAAATTTTAAAAAGGCTTATAGAAAATAATTTTTTGAATGACTAAACTTCCCCAGATCCGGCACTTCATCCTCATAGGCCAGATTATCCGGACTCTACCCTCAGGCGGGGAAGTTTGTCTAAAAAGTGAGAGAATGCATGTATGCCACCCAGGACGATTCCGGCTATTCTCTAAAATCGTTATGGTTTCTATGTGAGTTAATCTTAAATTTTTATTATTAATTACGAGTAAAAGGATTTTTATCCTAAAAGAGCCTAACGGTCAGACACAAGCACATACAAGAAAGAAAACCTATAAAAAGCATGCCGGTTCTACTGCGCAAACAAAGTAAGTAAATCACAACACAGAAACAAATCCCACGAAAAAGAGTGTCCATGGCAAGTGCCATACAATATTACATCACAGAGTACAGTAAGTAAAGGTGGCCGGGCTCCACCGACAACAACCTGGAAACGACGCAAATCTTAAAACAAGGCATTTTTATCTTCACTCTTCTTCTTCACTTCTTTGATTCGTCTTTGGATCATCTTCAGCTCTTCGGGATCCTCGAAGTACGTTCTCCAAGAGAATGGCCAAATGAAAAAGGAAACCCCCTGTAGGGGTTTACTTTTCCCTTTGAACTCCTCGTAGTGAACACTCCAAAAGGATATCCAAAAGAAAAAGGAAACCCCCTTGTAGGGGTTTACTTTTCCCTTTGGATTCCTATCTCTTTAAAAATGCCTTATTTTAATGATTTTCATAAAGTTTACTATCAAATACATTTCAACAAAAAGAAAATCTAGACTCTCCTGCAGGGGTTATCCTAAGCAGTTATAATAAAAATTTCACCCAAGCAGTTATATATGTAAATTAAAATGCGCACATCAATTACTTGGTCGTGCTCTAATTATTGGGGGTTAAGCAGCTGAAGCAGGTACCTAAAGCAGTTATGAATAATTATTATTAATTTTTAACCCCCTTTTTAGCGCTGTATGAGCACGGCCACCTGCAGGAAGACAGCATTAGTATGAAAAAGCGTGCCTAACCTATGGGTATTCTAACGCTCACAACAACAGTGCAAGAAAGAAAAGAACAGCTAGCAAAACAGTACGAAACAACATCACATAAAAGCTACAATAGGTAGCGAAAACAACCAGCACACGGGTCACATGCAGGGCGTCACAACAAAGTACAGAAAAGTAAAGCAAAACAACAGCCTAACCTAAAGCTAATAATCGTGCCCTATCAAACTCATCTAAGTGTGTGTCGGCTGTGTGGTTTTGGTAGGTCCTATATAGGATGATTTTAGTTAGAGTTGTATGTATATTTGATTTGTTTGTTGAAAGGGACAAAGAAGAGTTTTTAATTAAAATTCAAATCTTAGTATTTTAGGATTGATTTTAGGTATCTTTTATTTTTAATGTTTAAATAACTATCACCTTTGTTTCATACCGAGGCCGTGAGGTTTATTTCACCCTCCTTGGGGCTAACTTAATAGCCTCGTAGGCCTTGGTTACCCAATGATGATTAACTTAGTTTGATTATTACAGTTTGTTGTTAAAAAAAGAAAAAAAGAAAAGGGTAGATTAAATATTTTATTATTAAGGCTTGAATTAAGCCAATTAGAAAGATTGATTTTTAGGTTTTGACGTTCCATTAGATCCATTCGTGGCGTTGTGCCACCAGGCTCGAGGAACCAGCCTCCTTAGGACACTTAGCCCCGCAGCCCGGAGTAGTCCATCCAATAAACTTCACTTTTGGAGCGGTTGTTGGGTATTAAGGGATTTGTTGATTACTCTTAAAAGGTTATTCTAAATTTGATCTTTAAGAGTATTTTAATCCTAATGAATTTAATTTGTAACTTAATCTCCTACTATATTCTACATCTTTTAAATTTTTAGATTGGTTAAGGGTTGATTATTAGATTAGTTAGAATTGATTTAGGTTTATGTTTTAAGTTTAGAATTTAATAATTGAAAATGTTAATAATAAGTTGATTAAGAATTAAGTGTTTTAATAAGTTTTTAGAAATTAGATTAAAATTGGTTAGTGATTATTAATGAATTAAGAAAACAAAAATCCAAATCTAGGAAAACGTGCCACTAAGTTTTTGTTTTAAGAGTCTCTATCCTATAAGGAACATGCATCCTAAGTCTATGTTTTCTAAGACTCGGTCCTTAATTTTTGTCCTTAGATGTCACTAATGTTGCAGGATCAAAAGTGATGTTGTTTTCTAATTCCTAAGACTTCTATACGGATGTCACGGGGTTTTGGGGATCTAAGAAAAAAAGGTAAAAGCAATCCTAAATATATAATTGAAGTTTCTAAGGTCCTAAGGGTGGGAGGCGTACAACCATCTAGGCCCTTAAAGGTTTTCTAAGTTTTAGTAAACTTACAGCACCGGGGGCTACGACCCGGTGGTTCCGCCCGTAGCGCCCCTACCAGATGGGTAGGGATGACTGATGCTTGGGTCCGGTTGTCCTAGCTCCTTCTCCAAATGCTCTCATGGTCCTTATCCATTGCTTTCCAAAAGGTACCTCGCAAGACATAGAAAAGACGTGTATTAGAGCAGTTCTATAAATAAACGACAGTGTAAGGAAATGAAAAAATGCAATAAAAACTAGAACGTACCTTTTTGTTATTGGTTGAGCTACTTGTGCTTTGAGTTCTCCTTATTTTGCAAGCATGTAGCACCAAAAGCATAAAAGAAACGGCGGAAAAAACTAACGAAAAATCGAATACAAAAAGGGGTGTAGGCATTGTTGTTATTGTATGCACTTCGTAGAAGTCAAGTGCATCCTATAACAACAACAATGCCCTTTGCTGTTCCCACTCCAAACGAGACACTTGATACGTTTGACATATCTACCCACGACACTCTAAACCAAACCCAAATCAACGAAGGGAAATAGACTTCTAAAACTGAATTTGAATAAGACTTTCTATTTGTTTTAGATTCATTCAAAATTATATATTTTTTTAGATGTTAACCTTAAGGAAAGCTAACTTAAGTAAGGATTAATTTTGCTCTAAAAAGTCACTAAAATATCCTCCACCACAAAGTTACCTAGAGCCTCAATTCTCTAAAATTCATTCATAGCAATACATTTTAAGAAAATTTAGTTCAAGTTGGAAGGTGCTATGTGTACCCAAAAGACACTAGGGAGACCCTACTAAACAGGTTTAACCACAAAATTATAAATTCAAAATTATTTGCACGAGCTTCTAGATGAACCACTACACAACATTTTACCAAAAGAAACCCACCAAACTTTCTCTTATTTTGACCCAAAATCCTACAACCAAAACCGACAATCGAGTGCCTCTCTTTTCATTTAGAGTGGGGTGGAAAACATAAAGTTTTCCAACAAGAAAGTTTTATAAAGAAAACTTCTCATTGTAAAGCACCCATAAAACTCGTCGCGTAAAACAAATCCAAAGCCACTAATAAATCGTTCCAACCAAAGCAAAACAAGACATCTTTCAATCAAAAGTGACTTTCCAAATCGACGATATGAAACAACTCGTAAGAAAAACTTCAAAAAAAGTAAAGAGAAACACTTCATAAAACTTTCTAAGTATAAAACAACTTATATGACTTTTTAAAAGGAACACAAATGTCACAAATAGCGACGACCCATAAAACAATTACAACATTTCATACCAGTATGAAAAGAAAGATACATAAAGAGATGTTGTGCTCTATTCTATTTTGTTTGTACAGATACGAATGAAACGGTGCATGATTTTATGTAAAAAGACATGATCTCCTAAGATTTACTCTCATTCTCATATAAACTATATGTAGCATGGCACGAATCAAACATAAACTTCTCATACCAATTGCTCATTCTCAAAATGACATAACTTCAACACACTACATTACTTATGCCACATGAAATCATTTGAAATAGAACAAATTTCAACCATAAAAAGAAACTTTCAAATTTCTCCCAACACAACATATATGCACATAAATTTGCATAAAAATTAGCTCTCAAAGCTTTTCAACCACGGAGCAAAGCTTATATGTCATATACCAACAAATATCCAAAAAGAACTTGCGAATATATAATTTGGAGAGCAACAGAGTTTACAACTTACCCTTCTCATATAATAAAATTCATACTCTCATAACATTGATTTTTTGCTAAAACCTCATGCTAACGATATGCTTCTTTCATAGTAATAAGAGAGATACAAAACTCACAATCATTCAATACTTTCTCCAAACCTCACTAGTGAAACAAATCAATTATTGTAACACCATGTAAAATCCTCCCAACTTACTTATGAAACCAAAGTGTTGCGACAAAATTAACATCATTCATATCCTATCTTAACCCTTTGTCGATCAATGTGCCAATGAAGGGAGAATGTTATGCACCATTCAAAATCAATGTCAATGCTCATCTCAAAACAACTTAGAGAACAAAACAACGATAAATGTGCACATAACTTGCTCCTAAAACAATTCGGAAGTTTAAAACCATAGAAAACTGCATAAATTTCATTCCTACAACAATCCGGAAGCTTAAAACCATGAAAAACTGCACTTGTAACATTTCTACGACAATTCGGAAGCCAAAAATATTAAAAATCAGCATGTATTTACTTCCTACAGCCATCCGGAAGCCTAAAACAACGAAAATCTGCATGTATCTACTTCCTACAACCATTCGGAAGTTCAAACCCATGAAAATCTGCACATAGCTCACTCCCAATATCAACTTAGAAACTAAAACAGTGAAATTCTGCACTTTAACATTGTTTTCAAAACTATTTGGAACTCTATAATAGTAAAAATCTGCAACTAACACATCCAAATAATTTTAGAACATAAAACCAGTGAGCGAGACAGCGTTTAACTTGTTCCCCATCAACTTAGAATTTAAAACAATTAAATTCTGCATTTGTTTCTTACCAAAAACAATGAGAAAGTTCATTAAAAAAAAACTGTAGAAATTTTCCCAAAGAAACAATGATTGCCAATAATTCATGAGAGCTTTCACGTTTCTTAAGAAGGAGAACAATGCTCAAACAAATCCAAAAGCTATTTTACCAAGTGACTTCTCACATAGCCACCAAACTTTCCATTTAAATTATGTAAGTATGAAATTGAAGCAAATAGAACATACGTGAGGGCTTGATAGAACTAAGCACCAAATGATTTGTTTCATGAAATGCGCACGACTCTCTCACATGCTCTTTAACAAAAACTTTGCAAATATAGTTACCTCCAAACTTATGAAAAAAACCGTGAAACCTTATAACCAAATGTGACCGCCCATCCTTTAGTTTAAGTGACTCCAAATGCAAATCTAAGTTTCATAGAACATCAACCAAAATATCATAATTTTCCTTAAAGGGCATCTCATCAAATAGTTATACTACAATACATGAGCAAATGAAGGTATAAAACCAAAGGCTTGGCAACCACGATACTTGTTTCATATTTTATAACAAAACAAAAGATAACTCTTAAGACAATCATGACATGAACTCTAATGAAAGTGCATGAACCATTAGTTCTAAATAGACACATTGAAGCATGTTTGCAAATCTAAATTTCTACAACCATGTACATAAAGTACTCCAAGGGTGAGCTTAATCGTGAATGAGAACAAGATACACATGCTTATGAAAGAAGTCGAGGCAATACCCCCAATAATCCATAGACTTACCTCACAATGAAAGAGGGACAATACCCTCCTTAATTCTTTTTTTTTTTTTTTTTGTTGCAACACATGAATACTTGTAGGAAAAAAAAAAGAGAGAATTGCATGTAGCTTTTTCCAAATAACATAACAACCACAAAAGTTACTTGAGATTCATCAAAACTTACTACCAATATTACTAGTTTTTAACATTACAATAAGGAAATCTTAAGATGAATTTCACAAGCATAAATATCTAAGGGAACCACATGGCTCAAGGACTCATGAGTCATTAATCAAATATCAGAATTTTTCCTTAAAGAGCATCTCATCAAACACCTCATATGCATGGTTTGATGGAGGAATGACAAGGTATCCTTATAAGTCTTCAAAGCTCACACTTAAAACTTCTATACCAAATGACATAAAGTAAGTGTAGGTTCACATGCTAATTACCCATTTCAAAACAAGACAAATCAACAAGTTGTGTAGAAATACAAATCAGCCCATGTTTAAGAGAAGATCTCAACCAAACTTATTAAATACTTCCCTAAGGAAATTCAGGAGGGAGTTTAGCAAACATAGCTATGTCCAAACCCACAAGAAACAATACAAAATCCTTACATATAAATATGTTCACCAAACATTTGGTTAAGTGACCTCATATGCAAGCTTAAGTTTCATGAATCACCAACAAAATGTCACAACAATCCCTCAAAGGCATTTCACCAAACACTTGAGGTGCAAGGTTTGCAAAGTTATGTAAAACAAGTTAAGATAAGAGTAGCGGTTCACACCTAAAATTCATATAAGATTCTCTATATAATTTATCAAAGCTTTCTTTCTATCCATATGACAATCACTTCCATCAAAAGACAAGCATAAGGGCTAAAATAACAACTCCAAGCAATTTGTTCTCAGATTTTGTAAAGAGTTTCAACGATATCATGAAATCTACCATAGAGAATGTGGGCATTCACTTAGAAACCAATAGGGCTAGGAGTGTAATGACATATACACTACAAAGCCTCACAAAACCACTTAAAATTTGTGTGATAGCCATCTCAAAATACGCATATGTGAAGCATAAAGAAATGAAACTCAAACAAGATGAGTTCTCATATTTTTTTTTTAAAGGAGAAGGAGAATGAGAGAAAGGTAGAGGAAGATCAATGGAAGAAGAAGAAGAAGAAGGACAAGAAGAAATGGGAGATCAAGCAGGAGAGAAGAAGGGAGATACTCACCTTGCTAAGGAGGGGCTTGCTCGGTCCAGGCGGCGTCGGGGCTGGAGCTGGAGTCGGGTTCGGCCCTGGAGTGCGGAACCGAGAGCTGAAGGTGGGGAGAGGTCTCGGTCTCCCCTGGCTCGCGCGAAAGAGAGGGATGTCGGGAGTAGGGAGTTCCACCTGGGAGCTTCTACCAAGAGAAAAAGAAAAGAGAGGGAGGGAGCGTTCGGGTCCAGGAGAAAACAAGAGAGAACGAGAGAGAGAGAAGGCGTTAGTGAGTTGTGATGCCTAGCCGAAGTCATCCTGGAGTCTTCATTCGGAGCAGACATGAGTCGATGCCGAAGATGGAAGCCCGCCTACCCGTATCCTTCGTTTCAGTAGCTCAAAACGCACGAAAGGAAACTGCCCTCTGCCTCATATCGCTGTTCTGCCTGAAGAAAATCGCGAGCGTCAGAAAAAAAAAAGACCGTGCCACCTGCCCATTCAATCTGGATCGCTCGATCGAATTTCCTGATCTTGCGCCAATTTTGAATTCATCAAAAAGAGCATTAGAGTTTAATGGCATTTAAATTGAATTGAACCAGATCATATTTGACTAAGCTCGTGTTAGACTCGAGTCCGAATTTGGCTCAATCCGAATCGATTCAGGCTCGAGTCGGCTTAATAAAATTGATCACATGGAATCAGATTCAAAATAAATGCTAATTTAAATTGAATCAGGCACGGTGCGACAAAAACGAATTAAACGAGTCTAATTGAACTCATTTGAGTCTGATCCGGCTCGAGTCGGGGTTCGATTAAATCGCTCGAAAGAGCTCGAGCATGATCGAGTCAAAATCGAGGTCAACAGTTTGTTAAACTAATAGTTACAATAAAACCTAATAACATTCTAGGGCTACAAGGGGACAACACCCAAAAAAGGAAGAGCATAAGATCATCATTTAGCACGTACTTCGTGCAAAAAATATGGGATGAGCCATAGCTAGCTAACAAAAATGCCGTGTTGGTCGAAGACCCTGTAAAATCCAAATTCCAGCCAAACCTACAAAAAGAAGAACTTACAAACCAAGAGAATAAGAATACAATTAAAGTGAAACCAATAAAAACCATGGGAGAAGACCAAACAATTGATATTACAAATTTTGATTAGCAAAGCAAAAACAAAACCATAGCAACAGCAAATTACCTTAGGGATATATTTCCTTCAAATGTAATACCTTTCCTCCAAATAGCCCGGGTATCCAGCAAAAAGAACAGCTTTCTGTCACAATTATAATCCAGTAAAATTCCTAGCAAGATGCACCCCAGCCCAAGCACCAACTTAATAACACACTGAATATCAAAACCCCAACCACCAACACCTATAAAATCCCAGATTTGACCAAAACAGCACACCCACCTAACATCAAAACCGGCTAACAAAGTGCCAACATCATAATCCAGACTCTCTAAATCACCACTGTTAAGCCACCAACAGAAAAACATAAAAGCCATGTTCAAAACTCTACATTGTTATTGTGGTTATAACTCAGAATCAACAACAACTGTTGAAGCCAGTGCTCTGGCATTGAGTTGTCTTATATACACTACTGAGCTAGATGATCCATTAGGAGAACTCACTCTTAATGCATCCCTTCGAAGTTCGAACTCACTAAAATATTTCTCAATTTCATGAGTGTCTCTTCCAACCAAATTAATTAAATCATGGAGGGTTAGGAGGTTCTTACTCTTCATATTTATGGAGTAAACTTGAAACTCACTCGAAATTATAATCAGTCACCTGCTAATAACTTAGCGAGAAAAATTGAAGTGGAATTTATAGACGAATATATATATCCACTGAAAATAAAAGAAACTTCAACCCTCTTTAACTTGCCGACGGATTGCAATAAACACATCTTAATTATGCGACTGCATTATATGCCACCTGAAGGCCCACTAATAAATTCATTTAGAATAGGAAAAAACAATATCAAAATCCTATTTAGCCAATTAATTAATGCTAAAAAACTCCTCCCTTTCGTCGTTAACGACAAACATCGTTATCTTTAGTGAATAATGTGTCGGCAATCATTACAATAATTTTGAATTATAGTTGGGCTCTGATTGAATAGAATTTGGTGTGGTTGGTTTTGTTCGTCAATAAAAATGTCCTTTAGCAATTTTAAATTTTTTAATCACGTTTTTTTAAGAATATGACTTGTAAAGTTGCGGCTGAAAATATTTGTGACTAAATATTAATTTTTTTTATATTAAATTATAACTAAAATTTGTACTATATAGTCAATAATTATGTTTCCTTCAAATGTAATACTATTGTAGAAAATATGTCCATGAGAATAAAATTAATCGTAGTTTATTTTAAATGTGCTGAGTAAATTTTGATGGTTATTCATATTCTCACAAAAATATTTGGCCATAGCTCCTGTTTGTTTGGAAGCTTATGTTCAGATTAAGGGTCACATTTGGTTTGTTGGAAAAAGAATTAATAACCGAAATCGATATTTTATGCTGCTCATCTTTTTAGGTTGGTTTACAACTTTGGCTAACAGTCATATATCTTGAGTTTGATGCTTGCCTATGTGTAATATGTATGAATTTGTTTTAATTGACTCTAATGTACCAAAAAAAATATTTTTATTATTAATAAAGATCATTTGAATTTAAATATATCATCATAATATATAAGAAAATTATTTGTTCCTTCCTTTAATAAGAATTTAATGCTCCCCATGATATAATATGTCTTCTTCTTTGATATATCATGTATATTTGACTTTATCTACCCTATTTTTATTTTCAATAGCTTACTATTTTCTAACTCATTGATCTATAATGAATATTTAGTTACTGTCTCATATCTTAGCTTTAAATCTTTCCACATTTTTGGATATAGAAAATCTTGACCAGATAAATAGCCTCTAAAAGATCTTCAAAAAATCATAAAGATAGAAAACAAAATTATTGTTCTACCTTCGGCCATTTTTTTGTTTTTTGTTTATGAGACGAAGAGCAAATTAATATAAATAATAGAAGCTTGGTTGATAGCGTGCAAGTTTGATGACGGACCGAAGCGTGGAAGAGGAGGTCCTGCTCACAATACCACAGCTCAGTCACAATTGATCCAACTTCATGTATTTTTATAAAATGAATAGCAAAGACAACGACTAATCACATTGATTAATTAATATTTTCTTTATAATCCTTGATATATCATCAAAAAATAATTATCTTGATCGGGCACAAATCTCAAGGCAAAATCAAGTTGGAAACTTCAAAAAATTAAACCTAGGACTATCTAAACTTTGATTTCAACAAATTTATAGTCAAATTGAACGTCTTGAAAATACAAACCCAACCACACCAAATTCTACTCAATCAGAGCCTAAATTAAATAAGTCCAAATTAAAGACCTGAAGTACATTTGAAAGGTTCAAACCATAAATTGGATGGCCAAACGGTTTCCAAATGTGACATACTTATAATCGAATCTAGCAGCATGACGAGACGAATTAAACAAACCTAGATCGTCAATTTTTGATATCATCTAGACATTAAAATGACCAATAAATGGTCCATGATCAAGGAGATCAACATCAACTGTCCATTTAAACCATTCCCAAGATGCCTTTGATCTCATTCTTATTTATTGGATATGCATTTCTAAAAAAGTTATAAATAGACCTCTTATTTTTCATTGATGGGGAGACCCAAAAATGGAAGATATGGAAGAGAGTCATTTTGCCAAAAGACATCTCCTCAACCACCGATGCACTTCTGCCCAGTTGTCATCTGATGTCGAACTTCTGCTCAAGCGCCAACTAATGCATGACTTTCTCCCTGCCAACGATTGACGTTGGACTTACACCTGGCTGCCAACTGACGCTAAACTTCTTCTCAACCCCAAGTGATGCCAAACTTTTTCTCGGGTGCCAACTGATGCCGAACTTTAGCTCGGCCATCAATTGATGCCAGACTTCTTACCATCCACACACTGACGTTGGACTTCTACCCTGCCACTGACTACGGTCCTCTAACCTTTATTGCAAGATAATGGTTCTTCCGATCTCCGTTGCTTGTCGAATATGGTCATTCCAACCACTGTTGCCAAACAATAGTCTTTCTAACATATGTCGTCTGTCGACTATGGTCCTTCCAACCTCCGTCGTCTGAAATGGTCCTTTCAATTTCCTTCACCAGATAACTGCCATTTCGACATTCATCACCTGCCGATTATGATCTTTCCGACCTCCATTGCCAAACAAAGGTCCTTTTGACCTCGATCGCCCGAATACGGTATTTCAAACTTCGTTACTCGTCAACTATGGTCCGTTTGACCTCTGTCACTTGCCGACTAGTGGTCCTTCCGACCACCGTCACAAGAATACAATTTTTCTGACCTTTGTCACCCGCCAACTATGGTCTCACTGACCAAACGAACATATCAATATTGATCCTTCAAATTTTCACCATGTAATGCATTCTATATGATGTATATCTGTTACATTAACCCAAGGCCTTCCCTCCAATGAAGGGCCTCAATTGCAATCTACCGCAAATACTAGTGGATTCATTCAAAGTAGGCTAGGCCCCATGGTTTTTCACCTTTTCAGGATTTTCACTTAAAAATTTTGGTGTCTCTAATAAATATTGCACCCTCTCTTTTTATATGATTATGTTCTTGATCTTCTTACAAAGCTAAGACGTTAAACTTTATATTTTTCTCCGGCCGCGAATATTCCAAGATGCAACATAATCTTAAAATAAAATTGTGTTATGATATTCCAATACATATTTTTGATATCATTTTGCTTAAAAATAATGAGAAGCATCAGAAATATAAATTTTTATAAGTTCATGCTCTTTATTCATACCAATGATTAAATGAAAAGGCTCTTAACTACCCAATCATTATTCTAATGACATCTCTTAAGATAATAAACAAAATAAGACAAAATTATCATAAGCTAACGATAACTTTGCATGTCATTTATATATTTTTGTTGAACTTTTGAGTCAATTAATATAATTTTATGCAAATATTACATATATAAATTTTAAATCAAATATTTTTTGGTTGTTGGTCAAAACTCCCAAGTAACAATCAAAATGAGCAGCATCATTTATATCATTTTCACTCTCAGTGCACTTTACGTCAACTTTTTCATGCATAAAAGGCAGCCCTTAGCCCAGGGAAATAAATGCCTTTATATTCATCAAGAGGAAAGTACAGTGCCTTCATTATTGCCAATAGAAAATAAATGTAGGAGTTTGGTGAGACTTCTATAAATGGCATGATTAGGTGGGGCTTAATTTTATAAATGTATATGTATGAGAAGTTGGTATACCAAATTCTGGCACAGATTAGACCATCATCAATAGGGGTAGGTCGTACGTCTAATGGCTCCTACTACTTTGGATCAGTTTGTCAGTCTTGCAGGGTTGGAGAGTGTTTTCATGTCAACTTTTCAATTATGAAGGGTTTTTGGATCTTCAACCACAGCCATCATTTCACGTTTGGTCGTTGAGATCGAGTTTTTTTATTTTATTTGAAATGTTAAGTAGGTTGCGTGGGGTTTAACAGCTATCGTTTCTAGAAAGTTGTCACTGTAGACTAATTTTAATGAAGAAGTTTGCATGGTTGATTAGGGTTGTTAAGAAGAGTTTGTTGTTTGGGTTATTCTAATGTATTTTGCTTAATAATTAGACTGTATTTGATTAGTTTTTATAAAGCTGGGCCTTACAGGAATGATTGAACCAAAATAATAGGTCTTTAAAAAAATATTTCATTCCGAGTGTGAGACTAATTAAATTATGAGATTGATATACGTTGATTTTATCTCATTAGACTTAGGACCCAAATGGTTAGTTGCCACTTGTTCGAAGCTTATGATATTTGGATATATAGTATATATACATAAAAATAAATATTAAATACATTCGTGCTAAAATGTATCCTACTCTCTCTCTCTCTCTCTACATAATATATATATATATATATATACATGGGCGGATCCCCTTGGTGGTGAGGGGGGGCAAATGCCCACCCTCAAAAAATTTTTTTTTTAAGTTTTAGAGAGGATTTTGAAATATTTTGTATATTTTACCCCTCTCAAAAAATTTTTTTGCCTTAATTTTATCAATCCTAACCATCTTTGCCCATCCCCCACAAAAAAAAATTTTTTTGCCCACCTTGAAAAAAGAAGCTGGATCCACCCCTATATATATATATATATATATATATATATATATATAACCATATGCATATATTTAGGGACTTTTCGTATATTTTATTGGTGATAATGTGTTTTTTTTTTTGGTTAAAACCCACATAAGGGGCCTACGCGTTAATAACAAAAAACGGTTACAAAGTCCTTAAAAGGAACCTCCAGCTCACTACGCTCAGAAGAGGTACAATCAAAAAGAAAAATAAAGTCTACGAGATGATGGATCCTTTTTCTAAAATTACAATATAACGAAAGAGTAAAATCGGGCTGCAAGGCAGCAGCACCCAAAACACGGAAGTGAAAAGTTGGATCATTCAGCATAAACTTCCTGCAAAACCAAAGAAAAAAATATAAAGTGCAAAAGAAAAAACTAACAGAGAGAGGTTTACAGATTTTGACGATCCCGAGCTCAGAACACAGATTTATCCTGCAAAAACCTCTCCAAAAATTGGTCTTAGATAAGTAAAGATTAAGCTCTAATATAGGAGAAAAAATATATGTCCTGAAATAAATAGTAACACAAATCTCCGTGATGTAATCGCAAATACCTAAATCACCAAAAAAAGAAATCACCTTTATAACCCCCATACTGAAATCACAAAAATTAGCTGAGAACCCATACAAATTCCAGCTATATAACAATTTAATGGTCACCTTCCTACTATTGCAGAAACTAATAAGATCCATTAAAATCGTAACAACAGAGATACTAAGTATATTAGCACTGAAAGAAAGCTTAACTCCTGGATACAGCCAAATACACAAATCATAGCAGAGATTTTTCATAACAGTCCACAAAGCAATAGAAGCCCTGCACCTAGAAAAACACAGCCAAAGAGTTAGAATCAGACAATAACAAATCCACCGATCCCAACAACAAAAATTAAGCATGACGAACATATGGAAGACCCGATTTATCCAGAGAGATCATGCCTTTGAGAGGGGAAGACAAATCCATAACAGAAAAATTATGAAAAATGAGGCTTTGGGCCCCAACTTTAGCCAACCAATCAGCACAAACATTCCCTTCACGATAAATATGAGAGATATTACAAGAAAGCTCAATCATCATCATAATTTTTCTAATAGTATAGAAATCATGAGGGTTGCCAACATTATTCTCAGAAATGACATGAATAAAAGTTTTAGAATCAACCACAATGTTAACATGATGGTAACCCACACTCAAACAACGGTCTAAACCAAAACTTAAACTAAACAGTTCAGCAAAGAACACAGAGCAGAAATCCAGAGATCCAAAAACACATCCACGAAATTGCCTAGATGATCACGAATAATGCCACCAATGCCTGCAAAATTAATACCAACAGATCCATCAGTATTCAGTTTTACAAAAGGGAAATCAGGTTTTAACCATCTAACAACCCGAACCAACCTCACCTCAGCAGCAACAACAACATTTAAACCAAAAAAATCAGCCAAACCATTACAGTTCTTAAAATTCTTACAGGAGATTAGGTTAACAGAAATTAATTGTAACACCTTATTTCTAATATTAGTAATAATCTGATTGGCATTCATCTTAATCCCCTCGTGCTTAGACTCATTACGCGCTTTCCACAAATACCAAATAATCAAAACAGGGAGTAAGTTAAGAATATGGCCCTTACCTTTAGTAAACCACATATTAAGAATATCATTTAACTCCCCATGATTAGGAACTACCTCCAAAACATCCAAATTACTGAAATGGTGCCAAACCTGTCGAGCAATAGAGCTATTAATAAAAATGTGATGTATGCTCTCAATATTGGCACAACATTGGCATTTAGAAACAAAAACCTTTTTTCTTTAATCTACTATCCACAGGCAAATACCCCTTAAGGCATCTCCAAGTAAGTAAAGAATAAGAAACAGGAATGGTATTATACCACAAAGCTTGATAAATATGAGAAGTGTCCTCTTTAAATCTAATATGCTCCCACAGATTTTTAAAACAGAAAATACCCGTAGAAGAGAATTTAAACAAAATTTTATCTTTGATGTGTAATTGTAACGGGATTTTTAAAAAAAACTCAAAAATCTCATGAGGTATAACCTCACGCAACATATCAGTATTCCAATAACCATTGACAAAAAAAGCATTCACCTTAATATTAGCAATGGAATAAGTATTAAGATTCCTGTCAATAGAAGAAAATCCCAGCCAACTATCTTGCCAGAAAGACACTTCCCCATCACCGATACCCCATTGAATGTTCAAATCAGCCTCCCTTTTAATTTTACAAATTCTTTTCCAAACAGCAGAGTCATAATTTTTGTAATGAGCAATTAAAGGGTGCAGACCTTTGCAATACTTAGCTAACATAAATTGAGCCCAAAGACTAATATTAGAACGAAAAAGGAACCAAAGCTTATGAGAAAAACCTTGCACCGTGTCAGTAATAGACTTGCATCCCAGAGCGCCTTCCTTATAAACACCACACAGCTTATTCCATTTGGCCCATTTAATACTAGATTTGTTATAAGAAGCACCCCAAAAAAACTTGTTAATCATAATCTCCATTCTATTGCAAACATTAACCGGAGGATGCAACGTATGAAATATAAAAATAGGAATGGAATTCAAAACACTTTTAATCAAAGTTAACCTACCTCCAAAAGAAAGAAATTTAGACGACCAATACATGAATTCCTTTGAAAAATAGTTAAAATATTATCAAAAAGCATAATCTTTTTCCTATCTTTAGTGAGAGGCATACCAAGGTATTTGATAGGCAAAGAAGAGGAGCTAAACCCTGTTGACCTCATTTTTGTATGAGGTCACTTTTAACTCCTCCCTGAGCTCTAGATCCTAGGATTTTCCTAGTTCCTAGCCCTTAGGTCCAATCTAGATCTTAATTCAATTCAAACCAAGAACCCTTAGGCTAAGGACTCAAGTTTTGAAGCCCTTTCTAGGTGATTTTTCCATCACATTGAAACCCAGTCTTTTGGCATCTGATTCAGGGTCTATCAATTTCATATTGATGTGACATGACTCTAGAGACAACCCTCTAAATTTGAGCTCATTTGGAGAACTCTAACCCCATAAATTTAATCCAACTCCAAATGTTGCAAAACCTTTGAATATTTACAATCCATGCCACTAGGCCTTTCACCTTGTGGGATTTGACTTTCGATCCGCCTCCAAATCTTTTTATCCCTCCTAATACTTTGATATTGACTTGTTAAGCAATGATCTACATCTTTTTAGATTCAATTTATCCCAGAATTAACTTGAGTCCAAAATGACCAAAATGCTCTTAAATGGGGATTTTTGGACTTTTGGCCTAAACTCAACTTGATTTGACTTATCAACCTTTAAAATCTTCTTCAAATGTCATTCTAATGGATCCTAAATGACTTTAGGAACACATTGAATCCAAACTTACTTTTTGATCTGACCTGATTGACCAAGTCAACCATGGTTGACCAAAATGCCCTTAATGGATTTAAACATTCATTTTCAACCCAAATGACCTACCCAATGCATGGGATCATTTTCATTGATCGATAAACACTCATTGAACTTATTTGAACTAAATTTGACTCATGATTTGACCAGGTTGACCAAGTCAACCATGGTTGACCAAATCAACCCTTAACCTACACATTTGTTAAATTCAATCATTCAACCCATTTGAATCAAATCAATCCTTCAAAATCATTCAATTGGACACCCATGACATGTCCAAAGACTTTCAAGTCAATTCTTCTCTTGGGTTGACTTGGTCAACCCATTTGGATAGGTCAAAATCCTTTCCAACTTCATATATTTGCTTAAAACTTTAAATCCTTGACCTCAAACTCTTGGCCACATCATCAAGCCACCTTGGCAATCCATGGCTTAGTCTAGAACCTGCTCAAACATGATGTGATGTGACCCATTCCCTCCCCTAATAGAGCTTAAACCAACCCCCTTTAATAAGACTTGGCATTGGTTCATCCAAATGGGGAAAAAGGTGTGGTCCCCTCTTCCCATACTTTGTTGTTCTACCCCCTTCCCCAAAATTTCTACTCCACTAGTAATCTCTCCAGTCTCATCATCATTCTCAACTCCATGTTCTTAGGATTAAACTCATCAAATACTACATGGGTTGTCTCTTCCACCATTAAAGTTCTCTTGTTAAACACCCTAAAAGACTTCCCAACACTAGAATATCCCAAGAATACTCCTTCATCAGATTTAGAATCAAATTTTCCCAAGTGAGACTTCCCATTATTGTGAATAAAAACCTTACAACCAAAGACATGAAGGTGGGAAAGATTGGGTGTCCTACCCTTAAGGATCTTATAGGGTGTCTTTTCTAATTTGGCTCTAACATTCACCCTATTCAACACATAACAAGCTGTGTTAACCACTTCAGCCCAAAAGTATTTTGGAAGTGAATACTCAGCAAGCATGGCTCTAGCGGCTTCCACAAGGGTCCGATTCTTCCTTTCAGCTACCCCATTCTGCTGAGGGGTCCTAGGAGCTGAAAATTTGTGGCTAATCCCCTTGTACTCACAGAAATCTCCAAATCTTTCATTCTCAAACCCTCCCCCATGATCACTATGGATGGTCAAAATCTCACAACCTAGCTTTTTCTGAATCTAAGTAGAAAATGTTTTAAACTTCTCAAAAGACTCATTTTTATGTGAAAGAAATCTAGTCCAAGTGAACCTCGAGTAGTCATCAACAATCATAAATCCATAGACTTTCCCTTCTAGGCTGGCAGTGCTAATGGGTCCAAACAAATCCACGTGAAAGACTTCTAAAGGTCTAGAGGTGCTAATATCCTTAATGGGGTGAAAGGTGGAGTGGACTTACTTTCCTAGTTGACAGACATCACAAAGGTGGTCTTTTGAAAACTTGAGTTTGGGGACACCTCTAACTAGGTCTTTTTGGATCACTTTTCTAAGGGTTTTCATACTTGCATGACAAAGTCTCCGGTGCCACAACCATGAATCATCAATCACTATTTTTAAGCAAAATGAAGCAGCACATTCAATGTTATTTAAATCAAGTATGTAGACATTGTTGATCCTCTTTCCCTACAAAATAGTGTTGTTACTTAAACTTATAATGCATGAATTTGCAAAGAATTGCACGATGAAGCCTTTGTCACAGAGTTGACTGATGCTGAGCAAGTTATGCTTCAATCCATCTACAAGCAAAACATTTTCAATCATAAGGTTCTTGGAATTACCAATTATACCTGCGCCTATCACCTTCTTGGCGGTGTTGTCTCCAAGAGTAACCTTGCCTCCAGTCCTAGACTCTAGTACAACAAACTGGTTGGCATCACCAGTCATATGTTGAGAGCATCCACTGTCCTGGTACCACATACTCTCACGAGGCCTTTTGTGACAGCCCTCATACAAAATTATCAAATGTTAGATTTAGGAACCCAATCAGGTTTGGGTTCCTTCTTATGAAGAGTAAAATGCAATGCATGTGTGGTATGCTGTGGATCATGCACCTTAGGTCTCCACACCCAATGTGTACTATGGTATACTGTGCAAGTTTGTGAGATCTGTCCTAGCATGCCACATGAAAAAGATCTAACTCTAGGAAAAAGATTTCTTAAGTGGTTTGAGTTATAATGCCTCTTCCTAGGTTTTGGCAATTGATCAAAAGTAGGTGTCATCCTAGTTTTCTTACATATTTCTAATTCATTTTGAATCTTCAAATTTGTGCTTTTTAAGACCTCATTTTCAATTCTCAAATTTTTCTCCATCTCTTTAGATTTCTTAAAATCAGATTCAAGTGATGTGTGTGAAACTTTCAAAGCATCATGCTTTTCAACTAATTCACAATGATTTTTATTTAACTCATCAAATTCATCAAGAAAAGTCATATGATTTGAATCAATCATTTGATGATCTTTAGTCAAAATTTCATGCTCTTTTTGTAGGTTCAAAAATTCTAATTTTAAGCTAGCATGTATTTTCTTTAATTTCCTATATGATGCATGAATTTTTTCTGAAACTTTAAGAGTTGATCATAGGAGAGTTCACATACCTCTTCTTGATCAGGATTATCATCTGCCATCAAGCACAATTTTGATGTCTCATCTTCTGGTTCCGTCTCCGATGAGTCTGATGTTGAATCCGCCCAAAATGCTTTTTGTTCTCTCATCTTGTCCTTCCTTAGCTTAGGTTTCTCCTCACCCTTTCCTTTGCTTGAGTGATCTTTAATTGTCGGGCAATCAGTTCTCACATGTCTTGGTTTCTTGCATTCATAATAAACAACATCAGAAGATCCTTTAACATGTTTATGATCCTTACCTTTTCTCCAATTTTGATGATGCTTTTGTTTCTTTCTTAGAAAGCTTTTGAATTGCCTTATGATGAAGGCAACTTCATCGCTTTTAGACCCAAAAGATTCAGAATCCGATTTGTGCGCCTTTAGTGCAACTGTTTTCTCTTTCTTCTTCTCACGTGCATCAAGATTTCTTTGATTCACCCCTTGCTCGTAAGCAATGAGTGAGCCAAGTACGTTATCAATAGAATAAGTGTTTAAATCCTTAGATTCAGTGATTGCAGTGATTTTAGCATCATATGACGAAGGCAAGCATCTCAAAATCTTATTTACTTTTTCAAAGTTTGAAAGTTCTCTTCCTAGTGCATGCAGTGAAGTAACTATCTGAGTAAACCTAGTGTACATGTCAGAAATTGATTCATAAGGTTTCATACGAAAAATTTTGTAATCATGCAAGAGAATATTCAAACGGGATTGTTTAACCTCATTAGTGCCTTCATAGGTGATACACAATTTATCCCAAATTTCTTTACCCATTTTGCAAGTGGAGACACACAAGTAATCCTTAGATTTTAAAGCACAGAAAAAACAATTTAAATATTTTGCATTCAATTGAGCTAAGTCTCATTCATCAAAAGTCCATTCAGTAAAAGCAACTTCAGTTTTAACACCATTAATTTCACAAGAAGGTGGAGAATAATCTTCTTTGATAAGATTCAACATGAGATAATCAGTAGATTGTAAAAACGTTGACATGCGGGTTTTCCAGAAATCAAAAGGTAAGTTGTCAAACAAGGGAGGTCGTGTAATTGAATAATCTTTCGTAGTGTTACGATTCCCAAGGTTAGCCATGAATCTAATTCAAAAAGTTTTCAAACTTAAATTTTTGAATCCCGCTCTGATACCACTTGAAAGTTTGTTAGGGATGTTAAGCCATATGAACTTAGTCCCAAGCTAACCAAGAGGGGGGGGGGGGGGGGGGGGGGTTGAATTGGTATTTTAAAAAAAAACTTTTCACAAAGAATAAAAATCTCATAAACCAAAATCACACCATGAGAAAAATAAACAATGCGGAAATTAAAGTGCGGAAGCAAGAAAATAATAACACAGAAATTTATAGTGGTTCGGTCAACTTGACCTACGTCCACTCCTTGGAGGCACCCTCCAAGTATTGCACTACAAACGTGACTCTCCTTTAGCCCCCATAGCTAGGCGGAGAAGCCTTTACAAGAACCTCCCTTTTTCCACCCCGACAAGGAAGAGAACCTATCTCCTTTTGCTTCCTCCTGAAGCTGGCAGAGAACTAACAACCAGATGCTGACTCCTTACCTCTACCGACCCTTCCATGGACGAAAAACTCTAGATGAAGAAGAAGCAGAGCGATCCTTGAAGCACCCTTGTGAATCCCCTCACAAACTCCCCCTCACAAGATCCTCTCTCTCTCTCTATCTCTCTTTCTCTCCTCAAGGCCTTCTCAGGTCAAGGAAGCAGCAAAAAGGTTGTTCAAAATGTTGAACAAGAGCCTCTTAAATAGAAGAGCTTCAAAGGAGCTCATTAATTGCAAGTTGCGGACAATATCGTCAAGGCCGATATGGACATCGGCCTGGCTGATCAGTACAAAACTCAGAAGATCAGCCAAAGCATCGCCCTGAATGCAAATTGGATGATTTAAAATAGGCTTGATCATCCAGGCCGATTTCACGATCGTCCCGGCCAATCAGTTCAAATCAGAGGAAAATCGTCTAGAGCATCGCCCTGAATTCGAGCTCGCCGATATTTATCGTCCTAAAGTAACTAAGGTTTTTGAATAGATCATCCTGGCCGATCCTGCGATCGTCCAGGATGATATGATCGTATCAATCATCCTTAATAACTCCCTTGATTTCCTGATCAATTAAGGCATAATTTATGAATATCGTCTAGGCCGATCAATGATCGTCCTGGACGATTATTTAAAAATACAATATACCTTAATTGTCTATGGCGGTAACTTCTTTCTATTTTGAGCTTATCGTCCTGGCCGATACACGTATCGTCCAAGCCGATCTGTTAATGACGGTTGCCTTAATTAAGAATCCATATTTAGACTTTCTGTTTTAAGCCTGATCGTCCAGGACGATGTAAATATCGTCCTGGCCGATATGAGTAAAAATAGAAATTCTAATTCTCTCAAGTGTGTGTGTGTGTGTAGGGTTACTTAGCATCAGTCTCTTTGACCATTACAAATAGACTCAAGAAGAGAAAAAACAAAGTACATACTGACTCAACCCTAAACCTATGCAATTTTAAACTAGCTTCGTTTGTTCGTCCGATCTTCGATTCTTGAAAAGTTAGAAGCAACATGCAGTTCAAGAGAATCAATAGTGTTTGTCAATCATCAAAATATAAGTCATGAAAATAGATTTGCAACAACATTCACCTTATTCAATACATAGAAATCTTTGTTTACCACTTCTATCCAAAAGTATTTTGGAAGTGAATGCTCAGCAGGCATGGCTCTAGCAGCTTCAACTAAGGTTCTATTATTCCTTTCAGTTACCCTATTCTGCTAAGGGATCTTAGGAACAGAGAAGTTGTTACAAATCCCATAATCCTCATAGAAAGCTCCAAATCTCATAATCTCAAACTCTTCACCATTGTTACTTTGAATGGTAAAGATCTCAAAACCTAGCTTTTTATGAATTCAAGTGGAGAAGAATTTAAATTCATCAAAAGACTCATTTTTATGTGAAAAAATCTAATCCAAGTGAACCTCGAGTAGTCATCGACAATAAAAAATTTATAGACTTATCCCCCTAAGCTAGTAGTGCTAATGGGTCTAAATAAATCCATGTGAAGGACTTATAAAAGTTTAGATGTGCTAATGTCCAGAATGGAATGGAAAGAGGATTACACTTGTTTCTTGAGTTGACAGTCATCACACAGGTGGTCCTTAGTGAACTTAAGCTTGGGGACACCTCTAATTACATCCTTTTAGGTAAGGGTTTTCATGCTGGTATTACATAACCTTTTATGCCATAGCCAAGACTTATCAGTAGTAGTTTTTAAATAAAATGAAGAAGCACATTTAATATTATTTAAATCAAGCATGTAAATATTATTGATCCTTTTTCCCTGTAAAACAGTGTTATTATTTAAGCTGATAATGAAAGTGTTTGCAAAAAAATTTATGATAAAGCCCTTATTGTAAAGCTGACTAATGCTCAACAAGTTATGTTTCAAGCCATCAACAAGTAAAACATTTTCAATCAAAAGATTCTTAGAGTTTCTGATTATATATGCACCACCATTTTCCTGGAGGTGTTATCTCCAGAAGTGACCTAACCTCTAGCCATGGCCTCCAGTGAAAATGAATTTATTGTCATCTCCAATCATATGTCATGAGCATCTGCTATTTAGGTACCACATGCTCTCAAGAGATCTTGTGTGAGAGAACACCTATAAAATTATCAAATGTTAGATTTAGAAATCAAAACAAGTTTTTGTCCCTTCTAATGGAAAGAAGAATGTAATGAATGTGTGTTATGTTGTCAATCATGTAGTTTGGGTCTCCACACCCAATGTGTACTATAATGAAGAATGCAAGTGTGCGAGATATGTCCTAACATGCCACATGAAAGATATCTAACACCAAGAAAAGGGTTTACTAATCTATTTGGGTTATAGTGCCACTTCTTATGTTTCAAACTTTTTGGCTTTAGATTAGGATTAAAAAATTGTTTAGGTGTGGGTGGAATACTACTTTCCTTAAGTGCTTTTAGTTCACCTTTAAAACATAAGATAACACTTTCTAAAATAGCATTTTTAACTTTCAAACAGTGCTCCTTACTCTTAAATTCATAAATAAATGTTTTAAAATCATTTTTAAGTTCAGTGTGAGATGCTTTCAATAATTCATGTTGTTTGTTCAATTCATCAAACTCATCCAATAGTTTCAAGTGATTTCTATCAAGTGTAGAATGATCTTTAATTAAAATTTCATATTCTTTTTGTAAATTAAAATATTCAAGTTTTAAGTTAGCATGTGATTTTTTAAACTTTCTATAAGATGAATGAATTTTTTTAGAAACTTAAAGCAATAAATCATATGATAGTTTGCATATCTCTTCTTCATCAGAATAACTAGGATGATCATCTGCCATTAAACACAAGTTTATTGTCTCCTCCTCAGCTTCAATATCAGAAGTGTCCAATGTAGAATCTGCCCAAAATGCCTTTTAGATCCATTTATTTCCCTTCCTAAACTTGGGTTTCTTCTTGCCCTTCTCCTTGCTTGGGTAAGCCTTAAGTATAGGACAATCAGCTTTTACATGTCTCGACTTCCTGCAATCAAAATAAATCATATTAGATGAACTTTTAAAATTCTTTTTGCTCTTATCTTTGTTCCACTTTAGATGGTGCTTTTATTTCTTTCTTTAAAAAATTTTAAATTGCCTAGTAATTAAGGAAACATCATCACTTTTCAATCCAAAGGAGTAAATATCCGTATCGTTATCCTTCAGTGCCATAGTTTTCTCATTATTTTTCTTATCTGCATCAAGTTCTCTTTGGTTCACTCCTTGCTCGTTAGCAATGAGTGATCTAAGAGAGTTATTAATAAAATAAATATTCAAATCCTTGGATTCATTTATAGCATTTATCTTAGCATCAAAGGAATAAGGTAAACATCTCAAAATTTTATTAACTTTCTCATAGTTAGTGAGCTCTTTTCTTAAGACATGCAGGGAGGTGATAGTTTATGTAAACCTAATATACATTTCAGATATTATTTCACTAGTTTTTCTATGAAATAGTTCATAGTCATGAAGTAAAATATTTAACCTACATTGCTTAATTTCACTTGTTCCTTCATAAGTAACACATAATCTGTCCCATATTTCTTTACCACTAGTTTAAGGTTAGATACGCATGTAATCTTCATATTTCAATGCACAAAAAAATAGTTTAAGCTTTTTGCATTAAGTTGTGCTAGATCCCTATCATCAAAATTCCATTAAGAAAATGAGAGTTCAATTTTAATACCATATATTTCACGTGTTGCTAGAGAATAACCTTCTTTAATAAGCATCAACATGCGATAGTCTATTAACTGTAAAAATGTGGACATGCGAGTTTTTCAAAAAAAAAAAGGTATTTTATCAAATAATTGTAGTTGGGTAATGGAATACCCTTTTGTAGTATTTAAATTGCCAAAGTTAGCCATTGATCAAAATTCAAAAGTTTTTCAAAACTAAATTTTATGAGTCCCTCTCTAATACCACTTTAAAGTTCATTAGGTTTGCTAAGCCCTTATGAACTAGCTAGAGGCTAACCAAGAGAGAGGGGTGAATTGGTAGTTTTTAAAAATTCTTAAAAAAAAGCGCAATCCTTTTGAATGATTTCAAAACATTAAACAATATCATCATCCACATGAAAATAAAGTGCTTAAATTAAAACAAAGAAACATAATAAGAAAGAACACAATAGATTTTAAAGTGGTTCGTTTAACTTGACCTACATGCACTCCTCGAAGCCCCTCATCTAGGTATTGTACTAAAATAATAGAGACTCTTTTTTTGCTCCCACAGTAAGGCAAATAAGCCATTATAAGCTCCTTTTCACTAACCCAAGTGAGGCAGAGAACCCAGACTCCTTTCTCTTCCTCCTGAAGAAGACAAAGACCCCAGACTACTTTTGCTTCATCCAAAAAGGCAGAGAATCTTACATGATTCCTAAAGAACCCTAGAGCCACTAAGGAACTAGGGATGAAGACTGGAGAAAATGACTCGGATCCTTGCTTGGAGTAACCTTTGTGAATGCCTTATAAACTCCCCCTCATAAGATCCTCTCTCTCTCTCTCCCCCAAGCTCTCCCTCTCCTTCTCTTAGGTCTCTTACATCAGGACAATAGAAAAAGACCCCCTCTGAATAATCAAGAGATCTTATATAGAAGAGCTTAAAATTTCCCCTAATTTGTAACTTGCCGTTAAATATCATCCAAGATGATTGATAGATCGTCTTGTATGATCAGTGTATTTTACCAAATTCAACCATGTTTATCTGGGAGGGTGTTGGATGATTAGAACTCACTATTTGTTCTAATAATCCAAGATGATATGGACATTTTCTTGTATGATTTATTCAAAACCATACATATCTTTGAGAAAATCGTTATGGTCATCCAGAAGATACATGTTGGACTGTGAAGAAATATGACTAGCTTGTATAATTAGTTCAAAAAAATGGATTATCACCCCTAAATCATTTTGGTCATCCAGGATAAATGCTTGGATGATAAAGAAATTAAATAGATCATCTAGTAAATCATTCTGGTCATCAAGGTGATTTAGGAGAAAACTAAGATTTTTTTAACTGATCGTCTTGGATGATCCTGTGATCATCAAGGACAATATGATCGATCAATTAAACCTTAATTACTTTTCGTAATCACCTAAATAATTTTGGCATAATTGTAATGAATAGTCATAAACGATATGGGATCATCCTATATGATTAGAATAAACTCCTTAAAATAAAATCTTGCCTAAATGAGTTTGGTAGCTGTGATTTTCTAATTTAAACTTATCATCTAGGACGATGTAAGTAACATTTTGGATGATTTGATTAATTCAACTGACTAAAAATGGATACCCTAATTAGGGATTTTATTTTTAACTAATCGTTCTAGATGATTTTGAATAAACCTATACAATATGACCAAAAATAGAGAAATTATGAAACCTAGAAAATTTCACCCCCTGAGTGTGTGTGTGTGCAATGTTACTTAGCATCAGGATCCACTTTATTACATTTGACTCAAGCAAAGGTAAGAACACTGGAAGTCACTTACAAACTTACTAAGTCCTAATCTACCGAATCTTAAGTTGGCTTGATTTGTAATTGATCTTGGGGACCTGAAATGTTAATAGGCAGGGCAACCAAAATTGATGTACAGTAGTAAGAAAACATAAATGTTAGAAATGTTTGCTATTATCAAAATTATAACCCTTGAATCCAAGTTTGCTACAACTTGGCCTACAAAAAATTTAAAGATTCCTATAGATCCTTGCCTCCAAATACTATTCTTTTACAAATTTACTAACATATTTTGATAGCTCTTATACATTAATAGTTTAACAACTTATCAATTTTCCCTTTGAATATCCTTTTTACTTGAGAATGCATAAGGAAGGGTGCTGGTCAAGTTAGAAGATGAAGAAATGGGAGTTTTCTCATCGCTCAAGAATATGGAAGAAAAGAAGCAAGGGGAATAAGATGAATTGGTTCTAATTAACTTATGGTTCTTATATTAAATAGGAATAAATTCTATTGCTAGTTGTGCATCATAAGGATGTGAGAGATAACCCTACTAGGATCAATGATAAGTTAAACAATGACTTGCTCAGAAAGGTTGATCAATATCACACTTTTCATTACAGAAATTATGACTAAAATTCAAATTTTTAATTTATAAAATAGTTTTCTTCTTTAAATTGATCATCATTAAAAACATATTTTGCATTTTCTTATGGATTTAGACCTTAAGATTTAGATCAATTCTACCCAGTTCATGGAAAATCAACAATTATGTATTATTTAGTTAATATTTTCTCAATAAATATGTTTATAATTTATTGGACTTTCTACAATCACCCAAAAATCATTATATGCATGCATGTAATTATATCCATCACAGAATTAAGATGCTTTGGTCTATATTAAACATAATATTCCTTTCATTCATTGTAACCTTGAGAAGTTATATCTCCGGAGTTTTTCAACACCATGGAGCATTTGCCTGTGCATTTACCATATGATGTTAGAGTTGTTAGACATGCTCAATATCGATTGATTCATCCTTTTAGTATTTGGGTCTTTTTCCATATTTCAGCCATTTTTACAAGAATTTCCTACAAATTAGCTTTCAAATGAAGGATTTTCATAGTAAAACAAATACATAAATAATAACAATAATTTCCACTAATAGTAAGTTGTCACAAAATTAATATATATAGCTAAGGATTCAATTTTTATAAAATTACTACCTTTAGGATAATCTCAAAAATTCATCTTTCTTTCTCAACTTAATTCAAACAAAATTCTACATGATAATAAATAATTAAGAGTGTTAAATCATAAAAAAGAAATGTGCATACAATAGGATCATATATCAAAATTAATGAATGCAAATTGAATCAACAACTGACATTTGTTATTTTGTAAATAAATAATTAAAATTACATAGTTGATTAATTTCACTAATCCACCATTACAACCAAAACAACAACAACTTCAAGCCTTTATCACATTATGTGGGGCCGGCTACATGAATCTCTTTTTTTTTTCATGGTGTTATGTTCAAAGTCAAATTCTCATTTAAATCAAATAAAGAGAGATTATTTTAAATATGTTCAAAACAAGTATTTTTAGGTCTACTTCTACTTTTCTTAATATAAGCCAAATCTAATACATCTACCTTCTTAACTTGGTTAACGAATGTCCATCATTCTATGTAATCAAACCATCTAAGGCAAATTTCTATAATCTTATCTTGTGCTAGAACTACTCTAACATTTTCACGTATATACTCATTTCATATCCTATCTCTAAGAGTAAAGCCACTCATCAATCTAAGCATTCTCATCTTTGTACCCCTTAAATTAATATTATACTTCTCTTTTGATGGCCAACATTCTGCATGATAAAGCATTAAAAGTCTCACCACCATCTTATAAAATTTTTCTTAAGTTCGAGGATGCCTTTTCTATCTCATAGTAAGCGAGATGTATTCCTCCGCATCAACCATCCAACTTAAATTCTACTAATAATATCCCTACTATGTTACCATCACTCTAAATAATATACCCAAGCTACCTAAAATGTGTACTCTAATTAATGACTTGTTCGGCCAAAGTCACAATCCCTCCACTAGATCTATTACTACTAAAATTACACTATAGATATTCTATTTTAGATCTACTAAAAAAACTTTAAACTCTAAGATTCACCTCCATAATTCAAATTGACCTTCAACTCCCTCTCTAATCTTGTCAACAAGAAGAATATCATCACCAAAAAGCAAACACTAGGGTACAACCTCTTGCAAATATCTTGTGAGAATATCCATGACTAAAGAAAAAAGATATCGGCCTAAGGTTGATCCTTGATGTAATCAATACAAATAGGAAAATACTTGATCAAACCACTTACGTTTGAACAGAAGTAAAAGCTCCTACATACATATCCTTAATGAATTGAATATAAGCATTATTAATTATTTTCCTCTCTAGAACTCTCCATAGCAATTCCCTTTAAAATTTATCATATTCTAAATCAAAATCAATATATATTATGTATAGATCCTCTTTATTCTTTCTATACTTCTCCATTGAACCTCTAAATAAATGTATAACTTCCATAGTAGGCCTACCTCACATTAATCTAGATTAATTTTGAGAAACATTAATATCATGTCATAACTGAAGCTCCATAACTCTCATGTAGTTTTAAAGTATTTCCACATCTTCATGTGAATATCATCAAGTCCAATAACGTTTTCACACTTCATTCACCTTTGTTCACCATTGTTGAATATCCTCTTATAATAAATATATTTTTTTATCTTCACCCTTAATGCACTTCTCTTAAAAAAATATTTACTACTACTATCTCTTTATTTGGCTAACCTATAAATTTATCTTTCTCCATCCTTAGTATCCAATTTATTAAGCAAATTATTAAAAGCAAAAAGATTTCCATTGCATATTTTTTTCATAGACTCCTTACGAGCCTCTTTGTATCTTTTTTAATTATCATAGTTTATATATTTAAACTCTTTTTTATAATAAAACTTCTTATTTTTTATATTTTATTAAACATTTTGATACCCCCAACATACATTTTACTATTGTGTTCTTCCCTTTGATACTCCAAACACATCCTTTACAATATTCTTAATATCACTATTTACTTTTTCCTACATAACATTAATTTCCTCACACAACAATAGAATTTTAAGTTCTAAAAACTTTTTATCAAAAATACTTTTGTTAATATTCTTTAAATGCGCCAATCTAATTTTAGAATATTATTTTACTTTATTTTTTATATTCCGCCCCTTCATCTTAAAGTTCAAAAGTAATAAGCAATTTTGGTCACATAAACTTTCATTTAAAATAGTTTTATAATCTTTGCAATCTAAATGATATATTTTTCTTAAAAGAAAATAATTAATCTAAATTTTACTATATCTATCCTAATAAGTAATGAGATGCTCATCTCTTTTTTCAAATAAGATACTAGCAATTATAAAATCATACACCATAGAAAAATTTAATATGGTCTTACCATTTTTATTATTCATTTCAAACCCATAACCACCATAAATGTTTTTAAAATCATCTGCCACTCTACCAACTTATCCACTTTTCTTTAAAAAAAAATCACAATCATTTATTTGATTAAAATGCACATACTAGTAGGACATCAACAATAATGTTTGATTATATACACTTGTAAAAAATGAGTCAAGGAATACCATGTTGCAACTTTATTTTCATAACTATGTTTTTATATTATGCGTATTTTTGATGATTTCAATTATTATTATTTTTAATATTGTTTTATCCCAACATATATTGGATATATTGCTTTTGTTGTTTGTGTGTACTAACATTTCAGGGAAATCGTACTCAAGACTGTTAAAGACTTTAAGACAGATTGGATTAGGGTTTATTGTAAATGGAGTCTGCATTTTACACTTTTAATGAGTTTGAGAGAGTGTGATTGTAATTGGTAATCGTGCACACACACACTGGGGTAGTATTAAAACTTATAAAATTTTAAACTAATCATACTATATTATTTTAGATTGTACTGGATGATTTGTGTAGTTATTTCCAACAGAAAGTAGTTAATCAAACCATCTGAAGAAAATTTTCTAAGTCTTATTAGTACGGTACAAAGTAATCTTCATACAAATGACATCTAGAGTATGAAGTAGATATGTACATGTTCATCCTGACGATCATCAAAATTTTTCTGAACTGATCGTTCTATACGAAGTTCCCTTCGTACAGACGATGTAAAGAGTAAGAAAAGATTGGGTCTATTTTCATCCTAACGAACATCCATATTTTTTTGAACTGATCATACTGTATGAAATGCCCTTCTAACAGATGACATCAAGAGTATGAAAAGATTGCATCTCTTTACGTCCTGACGAACACCAAATTATTCTAAACTATTCATTCTATACAATATCATGTTTATACAGAAGACCTCCAGAGTATGAAATTGTGGGGTATCTTCTCATCTTGTTGATCAAGAAAATTTTTTGAACGGTTTGCATAATACGATATATATTTTGTACTATATGATCAATGTGTATGAAAATGTTTCACACAGGATCGTATGAGCAAATTTTTAAATGTTCGTACTTACGATGGTCAAAATTGAAATTTTTAGTTTTTCAGACAGTTCTTTGTATCTTACCTATATAAAGTCCATAGAAACTGATTTGGAATGTCTTATTTTTATGATTTAATTGATAACAAGAGAAAGGGATTTTTAGAAGAGTATTTGTTAGAGAATTCTTATAAGTGGAGAGTGTGAAGGGATCACAAGGTTCTCAATGGTAATAATCTCTTTTTGTGTTGTCAATTTTCTTCCTTACTATTTTAAGCTGTTTGAGAGAAGTTCTTTAGAGAATATTTGGTTCTCTGTAGACACCAAGAGTGTGTGAAAGAATGACAATTCTCTGCTAATACCAGAAGGGTGTAAAAGGATGATGGTTTCCTATCGAGCGTAGGAGGGTGTGAAAAGATGATGGTTCTCTGCTGACACTTTGTAAGACCTCGTTCCTTTGCTGTAGCTGCTGGAAAAGTGATTATCCTCTCAGAATCGGCCATGACGAAGTTGAGATCGTCCAGGCCGATCAGTGCATTGAACAGCTGATTTCTGGAGTGTTTTCTGGATGATTTCTGGACAGGATCGTCCGGGCCGATCGTGAGATCGTCCAGGCCGATCGGTACTGTAGAAATGATCGGCCAGACAATAGCCCTTGGAACTGTCCAGGACGATCAGAATTGGTCTGATCGTCCCGGGACGATGTGAATATCGGCCTGGCCGATCAGTTCACTGATATAAGAAAATCAGCTCGTTTTGAAGAGAGAGAAAAGATTTTTATAAAATCAAAATATCTGAGGAGAGAGAAGGAGCGGAAAAGCAAAGGAAGAAGTCCAATTTCGAGGCCCGCGGAGCGATTTTCGTCGTTCGTTGCTGTTGCATATTGTGTTTGTCTCGTGGTAAGGACTCCGAACCTTACTTCTGTTTTCGAAGTTATTGTGTTTTGACCGAGTTGTGATCTGTTTTGTATTTTCGTAGTCGACTTTTCGACCTGATTTTGATTTGACACAACTTTCACCGCACAACTTCTAGTATGTTATGGATATGATTATTGTACACGATTTGACTGTATTCTACAAAGATTTTATCGGTCGGAATTGATTCTACGCGCTTTTAATTGAATAGAAAATTATCAGGACTTGATTTGATTTGGATTCTATAGATTGATAGTCTTGCATTGATGCCGTGGTTATTCTGTTGTAATTTGGTGAAATTCAGAATTTGTCTTTTTGCAGGATTTTTGTGTAATTTCGATAGACTACCGTTACTCTGCCCGATTTCCGTATGATTTCTGATTTTCCCGGAATTGATAGATTGAATTGATCTGCCTATGACTATTGATATGATCGTTCTCGATTTCTTTAATATTGCTTATTGCATCGATTATTGCATTGATTGATTGATTGATTGCTGAAAGACAAGTGGAAACCTAGTTGAACGTTGGTTACAGAAACCAACGTATTGAACGGACTATAACAGCACTATTGATATTGAACGAACTACAACAGCACTATTGATATAGATTGACCACTACAACAGCATCATTGAACGAACTACAACAGCATCATTGAACGAACTACAACAGCATCATTGATCATTGATAATAGCTAGTGTTTGTGCTTGTCGAGTAAGACCATTGTATGAAATTGCATTGTATCTGATATTGCATCGCATGGATTTCCTGATCTGTATTGATTTATTGATTTCTGCTTTATTGGATTTGATCGGATTTACTGTATCGTACGATTTCACTGACTGCATTGATTGATACTACTGATGATATAGACATTGTATAGATTCATTGTACTACTGCCTAGATTTTATAGATTCACTGTTGCTACTGTTCTACACCGTATGGACTGTTTTATAGATTCATTGTCTCGTATCGCTTTTCTCAATTGACTTCATTGATTAGATCGTACTGATTTGACCGTATCGTTTTGATTGACGAATATTGATTGATTGAATTGATTTATCGATTTGCCTGCCGCTGCATTGATTGGTTTTATTGACTATTGATTTCTGTATTGCATTGACTCATTGATCATGTTCGACTGATTGATTTGATTTGATTTGATTAACCTGCATATTGTTTTCAGTGTCGTGCTTTGATTTCAGTTGTAAGGCTTTGGTGACCTGCTGGGCTTTGTAAGCTCATTATATGTGGTTAATGATTTCAGGTGCAGGGCCTCCAGCTTGATGATCTTTCTGCCGAGTTCTATAGCTCTTCTTTTGTAGCCTTGTTAGGCTTTCTTTTGTAACCTGTATGGCTAGTGTAGTATTTTCTTTTGACTGTACTTTGACTGTTGTATTATTGTGAATTATAGTATCCGCTGCAGTTTCTTTTCTGTAATGTAATTATCTCTGGCTCTGGATATATGTTTGTATGGATTGATATGATCAACAGATGAGGAAACCGATAGAAAAGAAAAAGAAAAAAATAATAGATGAATCCTTTCGCTACACGGATCTCGGGGCATTACACACTTAGTGTGTGTGAAAGAATGATGGTACTCTATTTACTCTTACAGTGTGTGAAAGGATGATGATACCTACCTGACACTTGGAGGGTGTGAAAGGAAGATGCCTCTGACAACACTTGGAGGTTGTGAAAGGATGTTGGTACTCTTCCACATTGGGGTTTTGTTCTCCACCTTACTATGGTGGCAAAAGGAGTGTAACTTTAATAATAGTGCACTATATAAAGGAGTTTTCAGGGAGTGGATGTAGGTCTAATTGGACCGAATCACTATAATTTTAGGTGTTTTTTTATTTTCTGCAATTTTATTTTTCTGTACATTTTTATTTAAGTGGTTAAAAAGTTTTATTTTCTTAAGAAAATTAATTATTGTGCAAAATAATTGATTTTTTTTCATTCAAGAGGAAAATTTTTATTGCCAATTCACCCCCCCCCCCCCCCCCCCCCCTCTTGGTTAGCCTTAGAATAAATGCATTAGGTCTAATAACCTATGTGGACTTTTCAAGTGGTATCAAAGCCTTATTTGAATTATTAAGGTTTAGAAAACTTTTAGAAAATGATCATGGCTCATTTTGAAAATCATAACACACCTAAAGGATATTCGATCATTAGACCCCCACTGTTTGATAATATCCATTTCAATTTTAGGAAAACACAAATGTTTACTTTTCTTCAATCACTTGACTATAGCATGTGGATTTTAGTATAAGAAGGATACACTTGGACAACTAGACTTATAGATGGCACTAGAACTAAAACACAATTTGTGACTAGACTATAGAAGAATAAAATTTATCTCAGTTAAATACAAAATGTTTGAAAAGTTTCTTTTATGCACTTAAATCTAAAGACTAGATGCATATTTCTATCAGTAAAACTAAAAGAAATTTGGGATGTACTTTGTATCACAAATGAATGGACTAACAAAGTGAAACAATCTAAATCAAATATTTTATTGTATGACTATGAACTATTTCATATGAAACTAAATGAATCAATCATTGTCATGTACACACGTTTCACTCAAATTATCACCTCCTTGCATGTTTTAGGTATAGAATTAACAAATGCAAAAAAAGAGAATAAAATACTTTGTTGTTTGTCTACTTCTTATGATGCTAAAAAAAATTCTTTTATAGAGTTTAAAGATTTAACTATTTGTTCTATTGATAATGTTATTGGATCACTAATTATATACGAGCAAGGAGTGACTCAAAGATAGTTTGATGAATGTGAGAAGTGAAAGGAAAAGAATATAGCATTGAAAGTTCATGACTTAGAGAGTGTTTAGTCTCAGCCTGAGGATGAAGATGACATTGCCTTAATGACTAGCAATTCAGGAGTTTTCTAAAGACGAAGCAAAGGAGATGCTAGCAGTGGAATAAAGGTAAGTTCCACAAAAATTTGAAGGCTTCTAATGATGTAGATTGCTATGAATACAGGAAGATAGGACACGTCAAGCTGAATGCCTAAATCTTAAAGTCAATCTTAACAAGGAGAAGGTCAAAGAGAAAATAAATGTTAGGAAGGGTAAGAAGAAGATGTAGAGAACATTTTTGGCAGACTCAGCTTCAGTCTCTTTAGAAATAGAAGTAGAGGAAGAAGTGAAAAATTTATGCTTGATGGCTGAAGAGCTTGATCAGTAAGATCAAGAAGATGTATGTGACTTAACCTATGATAAGTTAGTTGATGTTTCGGAAAATATTCATATGACATATATAAAACATAAAAAGATGCAGCTAGGTTGAATTTAGATTTCCTTAAATTACAAATAGACCGTAAAATATTTAGGAAATATCACACACTAATTTATAGAAACCACATGAAATTATTAGATGAGTATGATGAATTGAACAAATATCATGAATTATTGAAATCATCCCACATTGGACATGAAAAAGGTTTTAAAACATTTGTGGATGAATCGATAATAGAGAGAACTATTTGAAAGTTATCAATGCTGTGTTAGAAACTGCAAACTCATTTTTTAAAGTTCAATATAAACAACTTGAGAAAAATAGGACTCCATTTGGACCTGAATAATTTTTTAATCATGAAAAGAAATAAAATTTTTAAAACCTAGGAAAAGACAATTTTACTCATATAAATTAAAAAATCATTTTCTGGAATTAAATGTTTTTTCTTGTGGTATGATTGGGCACATATCTCACACTTGCACTATTCATAGTAAATCATATCTAGTATGGAGACCAAAGATGCATATAATAAATCATATAATACATACATCTAGATTAATTTTAACAAAAGGAAAATCTAAACTTGTTTGGGTTCCTAAGACTAATATTTAATTATCTTGCAGAGACACTCTTATACAAGACCTCGTGGGAGCATTTAGTACCTAGGCAACAGATGTTAAAAATATATGACTAGAGACACAACACAATTCATATCGCTAGAAGCCAAGAATGGAGGCAATGTAACACTACATGGGAGACAATACCTCTAGAAAAGTGGTAGGTATATATATGATTGGAAACTTAAATAATTTTTTCATTGAGAATGTTTTACTTGTAGAAGGCTTAAAGCATAATCTATTGAGTATTAGTGAGCTATGTTATAAGGGTTATAGTGAAATTTTTTTTTCCCACTAGCTAAATAATAAGCCAAAATGGAACTGATGTTTTGAATCGATTTAGGTTAAATAATGTATACATAATTGATTTAAATTGTATTAAATCTCCTAATAATTTTTATTTAAAAATAGTTTCTAATGAATCATGATTATGGCATAAAAGACTTTATCACGCTAGCATGAAAATCCTTAGAAAAATTATCTAAAAAGAACTTGTTAGAAGTATACCAAAACTAAACTTTACTAAGGATCAACTGTGTTATGCATATCAACTAAGAAAATAGGTTAAGTCCTCCATTCATTCCATTAATGACCTTAGAACTAGCAAACTATTAGAGATTATTTATATGCATCTTTTTTGAAAAAGTTATCACTGTAAGTCTAGGAGATAAAAGTTGAAACTCGTTCACTATGAATTAGGTTGTTAAGCCTAAGCTTATGTCCCACGGTTAACCAAGAGGGGGGGTGAATTGTTATTTTAAAAATTAACACCTCTTTTGAGTATTTCAATCGAAATTAAACTTTAATAAATTTTATACAAATAGTTTTTCAACCACAGTTTTAAAACAGTAAATCACAAAAATAAAAAAGTAGTGAAAAAATAATGACACCAGTTTTATAGTGGTTCGGTTAAAACCAGACCTACATCCACTCCCTGGAGGCACCCTCCGAGTATTGCACTAATACCACTAGTGACTCTCCTTTTGCACTCACAGCTAGGCAGAGAAGCCTTTACAAAACTCTTTTCACCACTACCTGGTGCGATAGAGAATCATCGTCCTTTTACACTATCCCCAATGTTTGCAGAGAACCGTCTGTTCTTTCACACTCCTCCGATGTCGGCAGAGAACCATTCATCCTTTCACACTCTCCCGGTGTAGGTAGAGAACCCTTTGTCCTTTCATACTCTCTCGGTGTAGGCAGATAACCTTTCATCCTTTCACAATTTCTTAGTGTGAGCAGTGAACCCGTGGCTGTTCACACTCTCCAAGTATCGGCAGAGAATCAGATCTCCTTGACAGATCTTCTCATAAGAATTCTAGAAGGAAGAAAAAAAATAGTGAAGTAATCCAAAATCACAAGTAGAGAATCTTACCTTTAAAAACAAAAGTGAAGCCTTCACGCTCCAGTAGTAAGAATTCTCCTTTGAATGCTCTCTCATACACTCTCTCCTTGACTCTTCTTTCAATAGGCATGAAGATCAACAAACAAAAAGATCTTGTGGCAGTCAAAATTGGACTATATATAGAAGAGACAAGAAAAACCGTCCAAAAACTACAAATTTTCAAGTGAACATGAAATGGATCGTCCCATACGATCGTGGATCGTCCTGGACGATTTTACTTAAAGTGTCGGAAATGATCCTAATGAATATTGGTATGAACTATGTTCATACACGATCATCGTCCCATACGAACTAGGTTCGTCAGGATGAACAGTTATTTCATAAGTCGGTTCCCAAATAACTACAGGATGTAACCAACTTACTTAAGTCGGTTTACATCATCCTGGGACGAACAGGCTTTCATCTAGATGAAATTTTTACAGAGAGTAACTCATCTAGGCACGATTATAAATGTCATCTGAACAGATATTTTACAGAGCCCAACTCGTCCGGGGATGATTATAATTTCGTCTAGATGAAAATCTTACAGAGACTAGCTAGTCCTGGTATGATTATAATTTTCTCTGGACAAAATTTTATAGAGCCTAGCTCATCCTGGGATGAAAATAATTTCGTCTAGATGATCAGGACTTTGAAAAAAATTTCTCCAAAAACTGTTCGTTTCATTGCTCCTACACAGAGATAACTAACCTGATCGTCTCGTAGAAATTATATTCATCCCGTACGATCAGTACAAAATTTTTAAGATCTCCTCAAGTGTGTGTGTGTGTGTGTGTGTTTATTCACTCAATTACAATCACTCCCTCTCAAACTTAATTCATACAAAAATTATAAGCTTCAAAATACAAGATATCTCATGCTGAATTTGATTTGAAGTCTTCAATAATTTGGAGTTCGATTTTCCTGAAATGTTAGTACACACAAGAGCAAAAATAAATCTTTCAAAAAGTGTTAGGAGATAACTACACATAAAACAATAATATTTAGAATCATCAAAACTATATAAGTTGCAAAAATGTAAAACATACAAATAACAACTCTCTTAACAATCTCCCCCTTTTTGATGATGAAAAAACATTTATTATTTGTAGGATTTCAAATTCTAAGAATCTCCTAAACTCCCCCTGAATTGATAAACCCATGAAAATAAGAAGGTAATTGAATTAAAAAAAATTTGTTTTTCAAAAATTTTAAACAACACAAAAGACAAAACTAAAACATTCAAACACACATACGATAAAATAAATAAAAAATACAAAAATATACTTGACACAAATACATAAGACACAATAAATAATTTCTCCCCCTTTTTGACAACATCAAAAAGTGAAGAAGAAAAATACTTGAAATGTAAGTAGAAATTTAAAAATTATTTGATAATTTAACCTTGAAAGTGATTGAAATAATGTATGCAAATAAAATTAAAATATTAGACAAATCATAGAAATTCATACAATTTAAGAAGTGATATAATTTAGAAAATAAAAAGAATTTATCAAAGACATGAGTCAATTTAGACACTAAGATAGAGAAAATCATTGCACTAAGGATGAATAAAAAATTGTATATTTAAAATTTCAATATCAATTATAAATGAACATAAGATCAATTTGAATAAAGAGATTAAAAGAGTTTGGAAATAAATAACTATCACATGTAGCGCTTTGTACATCTTTTTCACATTTGTGGCACATTTTTGTGCATCATTTTTACTTTGGGCTTATTTTGTGTCTATTTTTCACATTGCGAACCTTTGCGCATTCCTTTTGATTTTTTGTACTTTTATACAATTTGCAAGAGTAAATTTATTCTTTCAAAAAAAAAATCTAAATTTTCAAATCTTTCTAAGTGCATAAATAATGATTGATAAGTGAAATATAAAATAAGAAATCATCGCAATTGCAATAATAATATTAACAATAAGGCAGTCTAAATGAGAGACATGAAATTAAAAATTCTAATAATATCAAGTTATAACTAAAACTTAAACTTAGAATAATTAAATTTTCTAATGAATTTAATTTTAACTTACAATTCAGGTTATAACACAATTAAGATTAAAAAATCTGATGATTTTCATAAAGACTAACAAACATTTAAAAAATAAGTTCAAATCAAAATACAAGAACTAATATTAATATCACTTTGAAGATATTACAATGATACATCATGATATCAATATAAAATAAAACATCTGAAATAAAAGAGAAATACATCGAACTACTAAAAACAAACAATAACTAACAGATAAAGTAAAAACAAAAAGAACACAAACACATAACATCAAGTGCATCTATCGCTCAGATGGTCCCTGGTCTGGAGGAGGAGGAGGAGGAGCACCACCAAAGAGGTTAAAGTATGCACTCATCATAAGTACATTGGTACTAATATCATTCATTTGCTCCCTCATATAACCCATGTCATGTTGATATTGAGCAGCCTGCTACTATAAATGAGTCTCAATTTGATCAAAGCGTTGATCAAAATGAGTCTCTAACTGATCAAATCTTTGAACCAAATTTTGATAATTTGGTTCATTTACAGGAGCAGGTGCACCATCTGGCTCTTCTTCTTTATCACTTATGACATGTGCTTTACCTGATTCCTCCTTGAAGATCGCTCTAAATGATCCGTCATTGTAGTAGAGTGGTTTTTCATATTCTTGATCAGGATGAAACAAGTTGTATTTCTTCTCCAGAACATAGTTAACTAAGTGTCCTAAGGCAATACTCATCTTTCTTTTCTATTATGCATGGCCAATTTCAGAAAGCCCATAAAGATAGTCAAGAATAAGTTGGGCTTCATCTATAGGTTTATTGCTCATGATTAAGAAGGTCACCATGGAAAGAAGGGGGATAATATTGACTCTATCTCCAACTTTTGGAATGATTGAAGTTCTAAGAACGTGCTGGATGATGTGTGCATTTTGGACAAGACTAGATACCCTTGCCACATGCTCATCTAAACTCTTTCCTCATCACCCTATTGATTTCATGCCATTTATATTGATCATTGGTGATTAAGGTATGGGCTCTTGCTCCCTCAATTCTTAAGTTTAAAAATGCTCCTAAGTCATGCTTTGTGATTTCAACTTTTTATTTGAAAATAAAGGAACGAATTATAGAGTGGTCAGAATTGAAGGACATGTTGGCAAGAAAGTACTGAAATGTTTCTTTATTGTAGGTGTGGATGAGGGTAAGGATAAAATGAAACTGTGTCGAAGCAAATAAATGCATCACCTGAAAGGTAATTTCATCTTGGTTTAGAATTCAGGAGGGGGTGATTTTGGCTGCAGCAAACCTAGGAAAAGAATCCTCATTTACTTTGGAAAGAAAGTTCTCCGATGAATTCCTATGAGGTTTCTTTGCTAGAACCTTTTGGCGCTTGCTAGACCTTGCCATTTGTAAAAGATCTATAATACGAAAGGGATTGAAAGTGATGTTAAAATTGTTACTTATTGATCTCAAAAGCCCCCTTAATTATTGAAAATGACATGTTCGTACAAGACAAATTTTTTTTTCCCGTACGACATTTTCGTTTGTCCCGTACAAAACTATTTCATACAGATGATCCAATACGACCAGAATGAAACGGCTTTTCATAATTGATGCGACTTACGAAGCATCCTTTCGTACAGACTTTTGACCAGTCTGATCGTACAGACGAACACGTGTTTATCCTGGGACGATCAAAACTTATATCATTTTAATGGTAGTTGAAACTGTCCCCTACATCAAACTGACATGTGTTTGTCTAGACAAACTAAAGGTTCATATGTACAAAGTTCATATTAAAAACTAACTTATCCATTCAACCGCTTCATTCATTCGTCCCGCTGATTGAAAAACAAATTGTCCCGTACGATCTTAACGATCATCTAGAAGAAGTGACCCTTAAACACTGAAAACTGCATGCAAACGGTTTAAAATCTGACACTTTGACACATTACACAAATCGTCCCGTACGAATATTTTCATCCAGGATGATTGTCACGTAAAAAATTTTTTTATTTTGCACACAAATAAAACAAAAATTCAAAAGTACATTAAAAACACCATGTACAACAATAAAACATAGACTCCAAAAAAAAATCACACAAAAACAAGATCAAAAACTCATAACGAACATAAAAACATTAACTAGAAAACAAACATCAATGTTGCAGAAAACATTTTTATTTAAGCATTTAAATCAATCACACCAAGCCTTGTTCTTACTGCACTAAAAGAATCAAAGGCTAAAGGTTTTTTAAAAATGTCTGCAAGTTAATTTTCAGTTGTAATATGAATGAGTTCAATTTCTCCCTTGGATACATGATCCCTTATGAAATGATGTCTTATGTCTATGTGTTTGGTTCTTGAATGTTAAATAGGATTTCGAGAAATGCAAATAGCACTAGTGTTATCATAATAAATTGGAATATTGCCTATAATCAATCCTAAATCAATCAACTGTTGTTTCAACCAAAGTACTTGTGCCACACAACTTCCTAATGCAATGTATTCAGCTTCAGCAGTAGATAGGGCTATAGAATTTTGTTTTCTACTGGACCATGAGACTAAAGAATTTCTAATAAATTGACATGTTTCAGAAGTGCTTTTCCTATCCACCCTACAGATTGCAAAGTCAGAATCTGAATAACCAATTATTTCAAATGAAGAGCTAAACTTAGGATACTAAATTCCTAAGTTCTGAGTTACTAACAGATATCTTAAAATCTTTTTCACTACTGTCAAATGTGATTCTTTTGGATCTGATTGAAATCTAGCACATAAAAAAACACTAAACATGATATCGGGGTGGCTAGATGTCAAGTAAAACAATGATCCAATTATCCCTCTAAATTTCTTTTTATCAATAGATTTTCCCTCAGGGTCATTATCCAACTGAACTGAGGAACTCATTGGTGTACTAACAGGTTTAGCATTGTCCATTTCATACTTTTTGAGGATGTTCTTAACAAACTTTGATTGACTAAGAAATGTACCTTTCTCAATTTGCTTAATGCTAAATCCTAGAAAGTAACTCAAATCTCCCATTAGACTCATCTCAAATTCACTACTCATTATTTTAGAAAAATCATCACAAATATTTTTATTTGAAGATCCAAAAATGATATCATCCACATAAATTTGAACAATGAATATATCATTTTCACATTTCTTCAAAAAGAGAGTTGTATCCACACTTCCTTTTTCAAAAGATCTTTCAAGTAGGAAGGTGCTCAACCTCTCATACCAAGCCCTAGGTGTCTGTTTCAATCCATATAATGCCTTTTTTAACTTGAAAATATGATTTGGGTATTTAGAATTTTCAAAACCTTGAGGTTATTCTATAAAAACATCCTCTTGAATTACCCCATTTAAAAAGACACTTTTGACATCCATTTGATATAATTTAAATCCTCTAAAACAGGCAAAGGCTAGCAAAACCCTAATTGCTGCAAGTTTAGCTACAAGGGAAAAAGTCTCCTCAAAATCAATCCCTTCAATCTGATTATACTCTTTAGTTACTAATCTAGCCTTATTTCTAATGACCATTCCTGAGTCATTCATTTTATTTTTGAATACCCACTTAGTTTCAACTACACATTGATCCTTTGGCCTTGTAGTTAATTCCCAAACTTTATTTCTTATAAATTGATTCAACTCTTCTTGCATGGCCAAAATCCAAAATTCATCCGATAGTGCATGATCAATATTTGTGGGTTCTATAGTTGAAATGAAGGCTAAATGATTGACTTCCTTGTTTAATCCACGCCTAGTCCTTACACCCTCACTTGGTTCACCTATAATCAATTCCCTTGGGTGGTTTTTAGAAAATCTCAAATCTCTAGGCAAAGGGTTTTCTATTTCCAAATTTTCTTTCACATTTTCTTCCAAATTTATTTTATCAAACTTTTGGGAGTTATCTATAATCTCATCTTCTACAATATTTGGCTCTCCAAATTTTTAATTTTATCAAAAATAACATGTGTGATCTCCTAAATTACCAAAGTTCTTTTATTGAATACCCTATAATATTTTCCAACACTTGAGCATCCAACAAAAATTTCTTCATCTGATTTTGGATCAAATTTTTCTAAGGTAGATTTTCCATTGTTATGAATGAACAACTTGCAACTAAAAATATGCAAATAAGACAAATTAGGTGTTCTCCCTTTTAGCAACTCATAGGGTATTTTATTTAATTTAAATTTTATATTCACCCTATTCAGAACATAATATGTAGTACTAACTACCTCAGTCCAAAAATATTTAGGAAGTGAGTATTCTGCCAACATTGCTCGGGCGGCTTCTATTAATGCTCTATTTTTCCTTTCGACTACCCCATTCTGCTGAGAGGTTCTAGGAGCAGAAAAGTTGTGATAAATTCCTTTCTCCTTACAAAATTCTACAAATTTATTATTCTCAAATTCTCCTCCATGATCACTTTGTATAGAGATAATTTTACACCCTAGTTTTCTTTGAATCCAAGTCAAAAAATTTCTAAATTCCTCAAGTGATTCACTCTTATGAAATAGAAATCTAATCCTTGTGAATCTTGAGTAATCATCCACAATCATAAAAGCGTATACCTTCCCTCCTAGACTCACGGTTCCAACTGGTCCAAAAAGATCTATATGCAAAATCTCTAAAGGTTTATTATTCTAAGATCCTTATTGGACTGAAAAGAGGACTTCACTTTCTTTCCTAGTTGACGTGCATCACAAATGTGGTCCTTAGTAAAGTCTAGTTTAGGTATACCTCTCACTAAGTTCTTTTGGGTAATCCTCCTAAGGTTTTTCATGCTAGAATGACAAAGTCTTCTATGCCATAGCTATGACTCATCAAATAAAGTTTTCAAACAAAAAGTAGTAGGAGAATTAATGGAATTTAAATATAGCATGTAAACATTGTTTACCCTTTTACCATTCAAAACATTCTTATCTTTTCGGCTTAATATGCAGCTAGTAGGAAAAAATTTTACACAATAACCCTTATCATATAGCTGGCTTATACTTAATAAATTATGCTTTAAGCCTTCTACCAATAACACATTATCTATGAAAAAATTCTTAAAATTTCCAATCATACCTGATCTAACCACCTTCCTTGTGGTGTTATCTCCAAGTGTAACCTTTCCTCTTCTCCTAGCTTCCAGCATTATGAATTGAGTAGTATATCCAATCATATGCTTTAAACATTCACTGTCCAGGTACCATATGCTCTCACAAGGTATTGTATGAGAGCGACTCTCTTCTTGATCTGACTGATCAAGATTGTCGGCCATTAAGCATAGATTAGTGACTTTCTCTTTCTTTTCTATTTCTGAAGAGTCCGAAGCTGAGTCCGCCCAAAAAGCTCGTTGGAACTTCTTCTTGCCCTTCTTCACAAATGGTTTCTTATCTACCTTCTCCTTATTAGGATTGGCTTTGAGTTTTGGGAAATCCGTCTTTATATGTCCAGGTTTCCTACACTCATATCAAATAATTTCATTTGAAACCTTGGCATTTCTATTGAATTTACCTCTATTCCACTGCTGGCGTCTCTTCTGCTTCCTCTTTAGAAAGCTTCTGAATTGTCTAGTCATCAATGCGATGTCGTCTTCATCCTCAGGTTGTGAGTGTTCACTCTCAGACTCTTCAACATTCAGTGTTATGTTTTTCTCCCTTTGTGGTTCACCTGCATCAACCTTTCTTTAGCTAACTCCTTGCTCGTAAGCAATAAGCGAACCAAGAATATTGTCAATAGAGTAAATATTTAAATCCTTAGACTCTGTAATTGAAGTAATTTTAGCATCATACGTAGTAGGTAAGCAACGAAGAATCTTATTAACCATTTCAGCATTTGTTAACCCCTTACCCAATGCATATAAAGACGTGACTATTTATGTGAATCTTGTGTACATATCAGAAATAGATTCATTTGGTTTCATGCAAAATAATTCATAATCATGCAACAAGATATTAAGTCTAGATTTCTTAACCTCATTAGTCCCCTCATATATTATACAAAGTCTATCTCAAAAGTCCTTTCCACTTTTGTAAGTGGAAACCCGCATGTATTCTTCTGATTTTAAAGCACAAAAGAAACTATTCAAGCATTTGACATTTAGTTATTCTAAGTCACGTTCTTTTACTATCCAGTCTGCAAAAGGTGTTTCAACTCTAACTCCATCAACTAATCTAGTTGATTTTGTATATCCCTCCTAGACTAAGAACCACATACGATAATCAAGTGACTGTAAAAAAGTAGACATGCGAGTTTTCCAAAAATCAAAAGGTATATTGTCAAACTTTGGAGGTCTAGTTATAGAGTAACCCTCAGGTGTATTTCGATTTAGAAATGTAACCATCTATGTTAATCAAAAAGTAGTCTAAATTTATGATTTTGAAATAAAGCTCTGATACCACTTGTTGAAACTCGTTCACTATGAATTAGGTTGCTAAGCCTAAACTTATGTCCCATGGCTAACTAAGAGGTGGGGTGAATTGGTATTTTAAAAATTAATCTGTCTTTTGAGTATTTTAAACTAAAATTAAACTTTAATGAACTTTATAGAAATAGTTTTTCAACCACAGTTTTAAAACAGTAAATCACAAAAATAAAAAAGTAGCAAAAAAATAATGACACCAGATTTAAAGTGGTTCGATCAAAATTACACCTACATCCACTCCCCGGAGGCACCCTCTGAGTATTGCACTAATATCACTAGTGACTCTCCTTTTGCACCCATAGTAAGGCGGAGAAGCCTTTACAAAACTCATTTCACCACTACTCGGTGCGGTAGAAAACCATCATCCTTTTACACTATCCCTAGTGTTGGAAGAGAACCGTATGTTCTTTCACACTCCTCCGATGTCGGCAGATAACTATTCGTCCTTTGACACTCTCCTGGTGTAGGTAGAGAACCCTTCGTCCTTTCACACTCTCTCGGTGTAGGCAGAGAACCCTTCGTTCTTTCACACTCTCCTAGTGTGGGTAGAGAACAAGCGACTGTTCACACTCTCCAAGTGTTAGTAGAGAACCGGATCTCCTTGACAGATCTTCTCACATAAATTCTAGAAGGAAGAAAGAAAAGAGTGAAGTAATCCAAAATCACAAGTAGAGAATCTTACCTTTAAAAACAAAGAGAAGCATTCATGCTCCAGAAGTAAGAATTCTCCTTTGAATGCTCTCTCACACTCTCTCCTTGCCTCTTCTTTCAATAGGCACGTAGATCAACGAACAAAAAAATCTAGTGGCAGACAAAATTGGACTATATATAGAAGAACTAAGAAAAACCATCCATAAACTGCAAATTTTCAAGTCAACATGAAATGGATCGTCCCGTACGATTGTGGATCATCCTATACAATTTTACTTAAAGTGTCAGAAATAATCCTAATGAATATTGGTACGAACTATGTTCGTACACGATCATCATCGTGTATAAACTAGGTTCGTCCGGACGAACAATTATTTTGTAGGTCTGTTCCCAAATAAATACAGGATGTAACCAGCTTACTTAAGTCGGTTTACATCATCCTGGGATGAACAGGCTTTCTTTTGGATGAATTTTTACCGAGAGTAACTCATCCAGGCACGATTATAAATGTCTTCTGGATGAAAATTTTATAGAGCCTAACTTGTTCGGGGATGATTATAATTTCATCTAGATGAAAATCTTACAGAGCCTAGATCGTCCTGGTACGATTATAATTTCGTCTGGATGAAAATTTTACATAGCCTAGCTCGTGCTCGGACGAAAATAATTTCTTCTGGATGATCAGGACGTAGAAAAAATTGTCTCCAAAAACTATTCATTCCATTGCTCCTACATAGAAATAACTGACCTGATTGCCACGTATGAATTGTATTCGTCCCGTACGATAAGTACAAAATTTTTAAGATCTCCTCAAGCGTGTGTGTGTGTGTGTTTATTTACTCAATTACAATCACTCCCTCTTAAACTTAATTCATACAAAAATGACAAGCTTCAAAATACAAGATATCTCATGCTGAATTTGATTTGAAGTCTTCAGTAGTTTGGAGTTTGATTTTCTTGAAATGTTAGTACACACAAGATGAAAAATAAATCTTCCAAATAGTGTTAGGAGATAACTACACTTAAAACAATAATATTTGGAATCATCAAAACTACACAAGTTGCAACAATGTAAAACATGCAAATAGCAACTCTCTTAATAATAAAGTATTTGAATTTATAACAGTTGAACATTTATCTTGATTCAGTTGGGTTAAATTTTTATTTTATAAGAGTAAATCATTTAAGAAATTTAGAAATTTTTTGACTTAAATTCAGATAATGTTAGGATGTAAAATCTTATCAATTCAAAGTGATTATGGAGGTCAATTTGAAAATAGAAAATTTAAAGCATTTGTAAAGAGAAATGAACTAAACATAATTTTTCAGCACCTAGGACCCCTCTACAGAATAAGGAAGTTGAACAAAAGAATAGAACATTAATTGAAGCCACTAGAGCAATGTTGGCAAAATATTCACTTCTAAAATATTTTTGGGTTGAAGCGGTCACTATTACATATTATGTTCTAAATATGGTGAATATTATATCCAAATTTAAAAAACATCATATAAACTTCTAAAAGGGAGAACACCAAATTTATCTCATTTGTTATTTTTTGGATCTAAGATGTTCGTTCATAATAATAGAAAAACTTTTTTAAGAAAATTTGATTCAAAATTTGATGAAAGAGTTTTTTTTTTTGGATATTTTGGTATTAGAAAATCTTATAGAGTTTTTAATAAGAGGACTTTGATAGTTGAGAATACCACACATGATGTATTTGATGAATCTAGCATTTCAAAAGAGCCATGGTTGGAAGAGGATAATATTGAAAACCACTCTCAAGAAATTGAAAGATTAATTTAGAAGACAATGTGGAAAAAGAAAACTCTTTTCCTAAAGAATGGAAATTTTTTAAGAATCACCTTAAGTAATTAATTTTAGGTGAATTAAGTGAGGGTGTTAGGACTTGAAATGGACTTATCAAAGAGGTGAACCATTCTACCTTTATATAAATGATTCAACCCACAAACATTAATAAAACACTTTTGAATGAGTTTTGGATTTTGGCCATGTAAGAAGAGTTGAATCAATTTATAAGAAATGATATTTGGGAATTAATAGAAAGGCTAAAATATCAAAGTGTTATTGGAACTATGTGGGTGTTCAAAAATAAAATAAATGATTCAGATGTTGTGATTAGAAATAAAGCTAAATTGGTGGCTAAGGATTATAACTAAATAAAATGAATTAATTTTGAATAGACTTTTGCCTCTATAGCTAGACTTGAAGTAATTAGAATTTTGTTAGTATTTGCCTACTTTAAAGGATTTAAATTATATCAAATTAATGTTAAAAGTCACTTTTTGAATGGGGTGATATAAGAGGATGTTTATGTTGAGTAACCTCTAAGTTTTGAAATTTTTAAGTTTCTTAATCATGTGTTTTAATTCAAAAAGGCATTATATGGCTTGATATAGGTACCTACAGCTTGGTATGAGAGGTTAAACACTTATAAGTAAGGAATTTGAGATGAGTTTAATGGGAGATTTGAGTTATTTTTTTGGCTTTAATATTAAGCAAAATAAGGAAAGAATTTTTTTTAGTTAGTCAAAGTATGTTAAGGACATCTGGAAGAAATATGAAATGGATAATGCTAAATCAGTGATTACACCAATGAGTTCCTCAGTTTAATTAGATAAGGATCCAAAGGAAAAATTTGTTGAACATAAAAGAGGTATAATTGGATCATTGATTTATTTGACTGCTAATAGACTATATATAATGTTTAGTGATTGTTTATGTGCAAGATTTCAATCTAATCCAAAAGAATCATATTTAACAGTAGTAAAAAAGATTTTGAGATATATTTTGGGAACTCAAAACTTAGGGATTTGATATCCTAAACACAGCTCTTCATTTTAAATTATTGGATTTTTTAATTCAAACTTTGTAGGTTGTAAGGTTGATAAAAAAAGTACATCTGGAACATATCAATTCATAGCAAATTCTTAAGTTTCTTGGTCCAGTAGGAAATAAAATTTTATAACCCTATCTAGTGTTGAAGCTAAATACATTATCTTAGAAAGTTGTGTGGCACAAGTACTTTGGTTGAAATAATAATTGATTAGTTTAGGATTTTCAATAGGAACAATTATTATTTTTTTGTGATAATACTAGTGCCTTTTGTATTTCAAAGAATCCTATCCAATATTCTAGAACCAAATATATAGACATAATACATCACTTCATTAGAGATCATGTAGCCAAATGAGAGATTGAATTAAATAATATTACTATAGAAAATCAACTTGCATATATATTCATAAAACTACTAGCCTTCGACACTTTTATCACCTTAAGAACCAAATTATGTGTGATTGTTCTTAATGCTTAAATTGAAAATACTATAAACATGATGTGTCTAAATTTGTGCTTATTTAGGTTATTTTTGTTGTAAATCTACTTTAAAGGAGTGTAATTTAGATGATAGCCAATATTTCTATTTCTCTATGACTGTCTTTACTTCTAACATTTCAGGTCCACAAGATTAAACTGCAATTTAAACCAGCTCAAGATTAGGTAGACCAGGTCTAAGTCAGTTTGTGAAATTTTTTTCTTTCTTGAGTCTAATGTAAATAATGTGGTTCCTGTGCTAAGTAAACTTGCACAGACACATGGGAGAAAATTTATATCTATTGGTTAGAGTTTTCTATTTTGATCACATCATCTGGGATAATCTAAACATCATCTTGGACTATCTGTTAAAAATAGAAACCCTAATTAGGGCATCCTAGTTAAGGAAGCTGTCATTAAGTGCATCATCTTAGATGATATTCATATCATCTAGGATAATAGGCTCAATTCAGATAGAATTAGCCGCCATATATATTTAGGTATTATTTATTTTTGGTTATTGTCCAGGACAACATCTTGGAAATTGAAACACAATTATGCCTAATTTAATCTAGTTATTAAGGAAAGAAATTAAGGTTTGATTTCTCAATCAAATCATCCTGGACGATCGCAAGATCAGCCAAGACGATCAGTTCAAAAAACCTTAGTTATTCTTGGATGACCTATATTTGCCAACTGCCTTCAAGGTGATGGTCTAATAATTTTCAAGAATTTGAACTAATCATGTGGGATGACGATCGTGAGATCGGCCAAGACGATCAAGCTATTTTTTCATCATCCAGACATCTATTCAGTGCGATTGTCTGAACACTATTCAGGGATTTGTACTGATCGTACAAGATGATATCCTATCAGCCTAGATGATATGAATAAAAAACTTCGGATCGTCTCAAATCATCCAGGCTAATTAAGCAAAATTTATGCTGATCATCTAGGATGATATTTATATCATCCTGGATGATAAAGTTAATTTGTATAAATTTTGAGCTATTCAAAAACTCTTATATTTAAGAGTTCTTGTTCTACCCAAGAATTTATCTTTTGCTACTGTCTTGACCTAAGAGAGCCTTGAGGAGAGGGAGAGAAAGGGAGAGAGAGAGGATCAAGTGAGTGGGACTTTATGAGGGGTTTCATAAAGGTTGCTTCAAGCAAGGATCCAAGTCATCTTCTCTAATCATCATCCCTTGTTCTTGGAGGTTTGAGAGAGGTCCACTTCAGCAATCGATCAAGGTTCTCTGCCTGCTTTAGGAGGAAGCAAAAGGAGTTTGGTTCTCTTTCTCACCAGTGTCGATGGAAAGAAGGATTTGTACATTCTTCTCCGCCTAGCTGTAGGAGCAAAAGGGGAGTCACTTAGTTTAGTACAATACTTAGAGGGTGCTTCCGGGGAGTGGACAAAGGTCGAGTTGGCTGAACCACTATAAGTTTATGTATTCTTTTCTACTACTTTTTTTGCATTTAATTTTCGCACGTTAAAATTCTATGTGGTGAATTTTGGTTTGGTATTTATTTTTGATTAAAAGATTTTTTAAAATACTAATTCACCCTCCCTCTTGGTTAGCTTAGGCTAGTTCATAAGGGCTTATCATCCCTAACAAACTTTCAAGTGGTCTCAGAGCGGGATTCATAAAAATGAGTTTTTAAAAACTTTTGAATTTCGATCCATGGCTAACTCTAATAATCATAATACTGCGGAAGGGTATTCTATTACCCGACCACCTCTTTTTGATAATGTTTCTTTTAATTTTTGGAAAACTTTCACGTCTATTTTTTTACAATCGATTGACTATCGCATTTGGATGCTTGTTAAAGAAGGTTATGCACCTCCTGTTCATGAAATTAATGGAATTAAAATTGAACTTCCTTCTATTGAATGGACATTTGATGAAAGAGATTTAGCACAACTTAATACAAAATGTTTGAATTATTTTTTATGTGCTTTGAAATCTGAAGATTATATGCATGTTTTAACCTGTGTAACTGGTAAATAAATTTGTGATAGATTGTGTATTACTTATGAAAGAACCAATGAAATTAAATAATCTAGGTTGATATTTTGTTGCATGACTATAAACATTTTTGTGTGAAACATTCTGAATCAATTTCTAACATGTATACTCAATTTACTCAAATTTTCACCTCATTGCATGTTTAGGAAGAGATCTAACTAATTATAAAAAAGTTAATAAGATTTTGAGATGTTTGCATTCCTCTTTTGATGCTAAAATTACTATAATTATTGAATCTAAAAATTTGAATACTTATTCGATTGATAACTTACTTGGATCACTTATTGCTTATGAGCAAGGGGTGAATCAAAAAAATCTTGATGTAGGTGAGAAAAAAAAAGGAGAAAACTATGGCACTAAAGGCCAATAACACAGACACGAATTCTTCCTAGTTTGAAAGCGATGAAGTTGCCTTAATAACGAGGCAATTCAAAAGCTTTCTAAGGAAGAAGCATAAGAACCATCATAAGTGGAATAAAGATAAGGGTAACAAAAATTTTAAGAGTTCTAATGATACTATTTGTTTTGAATGTAGAAAGCCAGGACATATTAAAGCTGATTATCATACACATAAAACTAACTCAAGCAAGGAAAAGGGTGAAGAGAATCCCAAGTTCAAGAAGGATAAGAATAGGTTTCAAAAGGCATTCTGGGCTGATTCAACATCAGACTCCTCTGAGATTGTAGCTGAAGAGGAGTCTACAAACTTGTGCTTGATGGCGGATGATCATCTTGGTCAGTTGGACCAAGAAGAGGTATGTGAACTAACCTACGAATAATTACTTTAAGTTTCTGAACAAATTCATTCATCATATTGGAAACTTAAGAAATAACATGCAAGTTCAAAATTGGAGTTTTTAAATTTGCAAAAAAGAGCATGAAATTTTACTTAAAGATCATTCCACTATCAATAGAAATCACATGTCATTGCTTGATGAGTTTGATGCATTAAACAAAAAACATACTGAACTATCTAATGCACATGATTCCTTAAAGTCATCTCATGCTAAGTTAGAAAAAGAGTTTAAGAAATTAGAAAATTTCAATGCTTTTGAAAATAATAAACCAACGTTACATACATCACATAACTTTAAAAGGAACCATTACTACATGAATAAAATAAGAAATCCTTTTCCTGGTGTAAGATGTTTTTCATGTGGCATGTTAGGACACATTTCACATGCTTGTATTATTCACTACAGTACACATTGGGTGTGGAGACCCAAATTTCATGATTCATATCATAACATAAATGCATTGCATTCTTCTTTCCATAAGAAGAAACCCAAACATGTTAGGGTTCCTAAATCTGATGTTTGATGATTTTGTAGGCTTTCTCTCACAAAAGGCCTCATGAGAGCATATGGTACCTAGATAGTGGATGCTTATGATACATGACTGGAGATGCTAATCAGTTCATTTCGGTGGAGGCTAGGGCTGGAGGAAAGGATACTCTTGGAGACAACACCACCAAGAAGGTAGTGGGCACAGGTATAGTTGGAAACTCCAATAACCTTTTGATTGAAAATGTTTTGCTTATAAATGAATTGAAACACAACTTGCTCAGCATCAGTCAACTTTGCGATAAAGGCTTCATCAAAAAATTCTTGGCAAATATTTGTATTATAAGCTTAAATAACAACACTATTTTGTAGAGAATATGGATCAATAATGTTTACATGCTTGACTTAAATAATATTGAATGTGCTGCTTCAGTTTGCTTAAAAATTGCTATTATTGATTCATGATTGTGGCACAGGAGATTATGTCATCCCAGTATGAAAACCCTTTGGAGAGTGACCCATAAAGACCTCGTTATAGGTGTCCCTAAGATTAAATTCTCAAAAGAACACCTTTATAATGTCTGCCAACTACGGAAGAAAATTCAATTCTCTTTTCACTCTATTAACGATATTAGCACCTATAGACCTTTAGAAGTCCTTCATATGGATTTGTTTGGACCTATTAGCACTACCAGCTTAGGGGGAAAATTTATGGATTAGTGATTGTTGATGACTACTTGAGATGTACTTGGATTAAATGTCTGTCACATAAGAATGAGTCTTTTGACGAGTTTAGATCCTTCTTCACTTGGATTCAGAAAAAGCTAGCTTGTGAGATTTTGACCATCCATATTGACCATGGGAGAGAGTTTGAAAATGCAAAATTTGGATAATTCTATGAGGATAAGGTGATTAGTCACAACTTCTCAGCTCCTATGACCCGTTAGCAGAACGGGGTAGCTGAAAGATAGAACCAGATCTTATTTGAAGCTGCTAGAGCCATGCTTGCTGAGTATTCACTTCCAAAATACTTTTAGGCTGAAGCAATAAATACAACTTGTTATGTGTTGAATAGGGTGAATGTTAGAGCCAAACTTGGTAAGATACCCTATAAGATCCTTATGGGTAGGAAACCCAACCTTTCCCACCTCCATGTCTTTGGCTAAGATTTTCATTCTTAATAATGGGAAGTCACACTTAGGAAAAGTTAACCCAAAATTTAATAAAGGAGTGTTCTTAGGATATTCAAGTGTGGGAAAATTCTTTAGGGTGTTTAATGAGAGGACTTTGGTAGTGAAGGAGACTACTCATGTTGTATTTGATGAATCTAATACTGAGAAGTCTAGAGTTGAAGATGAAGATAAAGCTAGAGAGATTACCACAGGAAATTTAGAGAATAGTGTAGAACCCCAAAATACTGAATGAGTAGGTGAGATTACGCAATGAGTAGAAAATATAAGTTTAGAGGAAAGGGTTGAACCTTCACACACCTTGCCTAGAGATTGGAGATATTCTTTGAGTCATCCTAAAGAACTGATCATAGGAGACCCTTCTGAAGGTGTTAGGACTAGGCATGAACTTAGGAAGGAAGTGAACCACCATGCCTTTATCTCAATGACTGAACCCACCAACATTAATTAAGCTCTTTCTGATGAGTATTGGATCTTAGTCATGCAAGAGGAATTAAACGAATTTGTTAGGAATGATGTTTGAGAGCTTGTAAAAAGATAAAAGTGACAAAGTGTAGTTGGAACCAAATGGGTCTTTAAGAAAAAAATGAATGATTCTAGTGTGGTGGTTAGGAATAAGGCAAGATTGGTGGCTAAGGGGTACAACCAAATAGAAGGGATTGATTTTGAGGAGACCTTTGCCCCTATAGCTATATTGGAAGCCATTAGAGTGCTACTAGCCTTTGCCTATTATAAATAATTTAAGCTTTTCAAAATGGATGTTATGAGTGCCTTTTTAAATGAGGTAATAAAAGAGGATTTGTTTGTAGTGCAACCCCACAGTTTTGAGAGTTCTCAATTTCTAAATTATTTTTTAAATTAAAAAGGCCTTATATGGATTAAAGAAGGCACCCAGAGCTTGGTATGAGAGGATTAGTACATTCTTACTAGAGAGGGAGTTTATTAAGGGGAGCGTTGAAATCACCCTTTTTCGAAGAAAAATAGGAGATGCATTACTCATTATTCAAATTTATGTCGATGATATACTTTTTGGATCTTCTAATAAAAGGCTATGTGATAATTTTACTAAAATAATGAGTAGGGAATTTGAGATGAGTATGATGGGAGAGTTGTCCTACCTTTTGGGCTTTAGCATAAGATAACTAGATGATGGAACCTTTCTAAATCAATCAAAATACATAAAGGACATCTTGAAGAAATATAAAATTGATAAAGCTAAGCCAATTAATACTCCCATAACCTCCAGTGTTCAGTTAGATATCGACCCAAATGGAAAATTAATTGATTAAAAAAAGTATAGAGAGATGATTAGATCTTTACTTTACCTGATTGCTAGCTGACCTGATATAATATTTAGTATTTATCTCTGTATTAGATTTCAAGCTGATCCTAAAGAATCTCACCTGACTGTAATTAAGAGGATTTTTAGATACCTCTTAGGAACCCCAAACTAAGAAATTTGGTATCCTAGACACAACACTTCTTTTGAAATTATTGGATATTCTAACTCTAATTTTGCAGGTAATAAGGTGGATAGAAAGAGTTGTTCTGGGACTTGCTAATTCATAGGATAATCATTAGTCTCCTGGTCTAGTAGAAAGCAAAACTCTATTGCACTTTCCTCTACTGAAGCTGAGTACATTGCCTTAGGAAGTTGTGTGACTCAAGTCTTTGGTTGAAGCAGCAAGTTCTGGATTAAGGATTACATGTAGGCACAATTTCAATCCTTTGTGACAACACTAGTGCCATATGCATTTCGAAGAATCCTATCCAACATTCTAGGACCGAGCACATAGACATAAGGCATCACTTTATTAGAGACAATATGACCAAAAGGAGATATTGAGTTACACCATGTGGCAACTGAAAATCAATTAGTTGACATCTTTACTAAACCACTGGCCTTCGACACTTTTAGCTCTGTAAGAACCAGATTGGGTGTGATTGACATAAATGCATGAACTTTATTTCTGATCATTTATCTATTAATTGTTGTTTTCTTTTTGTAGTTTTTTTCCTTACTTATTTTTTTTACTTTTCATCTATTTCATTTTTGTTGATTTGATTTTCTTTGTTGTTTTAATTTTTTTAATCACTATTGAATTGATATCTTATGCCGTGTTTTATTTCTTAAAAATTTGTAGTCAATGATTGACATCTCTAAAATCAGTTAAAGGGGGAAAACACTGTTGATTATTTATTTCTCTCTAACTTCTTTTAGTGGTCAAATTTTCTTTTCTAAACAAAAATCTATCTCACATTAACAACTAGATTTTGAAATTGAGATCTTTTCAATCTTGCTACAGTAATCTATCTTATATATATAATATTCAAAGTCTTTATTTTATCTTTAGATTTTTGTAATCTTGTCTATGAATTGCTCATATGATTTTTGAATATATTTTGTGATTCATTCTTCCTTACATTAAAGAGAGAATTTTTTTTCTCTAATATCTATAAGTTATAATAACAACTAAGAATTTTAGGAATTTTGAAAAAGGATCTAGCTTGAAAAAAATAAATGAAAAAAAAAGTGGTCAATGATGCCAAAATCAAAAGATGTGCAATGACGCCAAATTAATATATATATATATATATATATATATATATATATACAAAGTATATCAAAAATCTAAAGATGCATAAATAGGGCCAATCAAATTGACAACAGGCATAAAATAAGCCCACCAAAAGCAAGCTCCTTCTCTTCCAAAATTTTTAAATCTTAGAAGAATTCATGTGTTACTTGATTTTTTCAAAGGCTTTATTTCAAAAATTCATGATTGTAACTAATTACTTTGGTAAATTATTTCTATAAAATATTTTTCTAAACCAAGTCTTGATCGGATCTCTTTTTCTTATCTAATTGATTTTTATGATTTAAATCCTTATTTTCAAAAGACAATTTCCCCTAGGAGAAGTCTAAGTTAGGGCTTCTAGGATCAGTTGTTCTACTATTTTTTTGGATTTTGATGATGTTAAATCATTGATTCTTACAAGTTTTCTAATTCAATCACAGAAAAAACTTATAATATTCAAGCTTTATATATAAAAAAAACTTTGTTTTTGTTAGTTCTTATCATTTTCGTGTTTTAATTTTTTTTTAAGTTGATTTTTCATGTGTTTGAGACTTCTCTGATCATCTTTATCCATTCTCTGATTTTAAAATTTTTTCACATTATCCCGGATGATATTTATATCATCCTGGATGATATGTTTAATTCCCTCTTTAAATTCCACCTGATGGCTATTTTGACTCATCTTCTTCTGAATGTCCTGAACGATCCATTATCATCTTGAACGATCTGATCATCTTTTATTTCAATTATTTTTAATCATCCTAGATTATCCTTCTCATCCTAGATACTCTTCATAATCTCTGCCCAATTATTGGTGATCATCTCGGATGATGCACCTCTTCGTCCTGGATGATCCACGTGACAAAATTCAGCACTCAACTTTAATTTGGCCGATATGATAATTATTATACATCGTCTTAGACGATCCACCTAATTGTCCAGGATGATCTACTTTTTTAATGGTCCTTCGGAATGACTCCGGGATGATCGCCTCCAATCATCCCGGAACCAATTATTGCCCCATGTTGTCCTGGACGATTCTGCGATCATCCTGGATGATCAGGATGATTCTTTAAAAACCGAGCCTTTCCACCATTTTCTCGCTCAAACCTTTTCAAATTCTCTTTTCTCTTACTTTTGTGCACTATTTTCCTAAGTATAGATGATGGAAAGCAATCTCGCCACCCTTTTGGGAGTTCCTTGAGGGTCACTTTGGACCCCTGCTTCACTGAGGTAGATGATCAAGCCAACTATCAAAGGTATAAAATAGCCAGGAATACTATATCTCATGCTATCAATCCACATATTCTTTCATACCCTATTCTAGATCTATTTGTGCACTCTTTTTTGACCTTCCTTCTTACTCTCTTTGTCTCCTTCAACTGCAAGCTTCTTTTTAAATTTTTTTCTAGCCTCCACATTAATTCTTTTTTCACTCCACTAGAGTCCTATGTAAATTGATGCCCCGTCGAGATCATATATCATGACTGTGCAGAACTTTCACAACTTTTCTCAATAGGTGACGAACTCCATAACCTCTATTTTGATCCTGATTATGACTGGGCTCCAGCCAACCATTTTCTTATAAATACTAATGCTCACTTTCATGTTGAAGAGTATAGCACCTTACTAAAAGATGCTAGGATAATCCAGCATGTCTTTCGCACCTCAATTCTTCCAAAAGCTAGTGACCATGTGCATATCACTCCTCTTCTTTCGATCACCATTTTATATATTTTGGCTCACCAAGAATTCAATGCCACAGATTTGATCTTTCACTACATTGAGCATCTGATCACTATTTGAGATCCAGGACATAGGATGAAGCCCAATCTTGCTCTAGGACATATCATTGCCTATGCCTTACAATCAAAAAACAACCTCTAATAACCTACCCCACCAAATTTTCATCCTGCCTTCTACTCAAACAACTCCTTCCACATTCTTCACAGTACTCATCTCCACCTGGGGCATTAGGAAGCCAATGGAGCTGAGGAGGAGGTAGATCATGCACCTGCTCCTGTACCTATTCCTGCACCTACTCCGCTCCGCCAGCACTCTTAGTTGGATCAGCTAATAGAGCAATTCGACCAGTGGGAGCTTTGCTTTGAGGCATACGTCGCTGTATAATAATAGTAACATGCGAAGGACATTGCTCGCTTTGTCACTTATGTAGCTCACCAGCAGCACCAGCATGACCAGGATATGGCCTGACTTGGGGAGCTATTTACGATACTTTCTAGTTACTTTCAGTCACATCCACCACCACAACCTCCTCCTTCAGATGATCAGGAGCCATCTTTCTTTTAGTTTGCTTGTTTTTTTGTGATGTTGCTTTTGTTTAGTAGTTTTTATTATTTTTCTTTTTTCCCTCCTTTTTGTGATGTCAAAAGGGGGAGTAGCTATACTAATTTGTACTGTTCTAGCTATTCTAGTTTGTTATGTTTTTATTATGGGTAGTTGAACTGTTTAAATTGTGGTTATTTCTTTATCTACTTCCATTAAAACTAGTTTGAACTACTTCAATTACTTTGTGTTCGCTATCATAAAAAAGGAGAAGATTATTGCAAATCTGCTTTTAGGGGGTATAATTTTGATGATAGAAAACACTTCCATTTCTCTACGACTGTCATGACTACTATCATTTCAGGTCCATAAGATCAAACTGTAATTTGAATCAGCTCAAGATTGGGTAGACTAGGTCTGAGTCAGTTTGTAAACTTTTTTCATTTCTTTAGTCTATTGTAAATAATGTTATTGCTGATGCTAAGTAACCTTACACACACACATTGGAAAAAAATTTTGTCTGTTGGTTAGAGATTTCTATTTTAATCACATCATCCGGGACAATCTAAACATCCTCCTAGATGAACTATTAAAAATTGAAACCCTAATTAGGGCATCCTGATTAAGGCAATCGTCATTAAGCGTATTGTCTTGGATGATATTCGTATCGTCTGGGATGATAGGCACAAATTAGAAAGAATCAGTAACTATATCTATTTTGGTATTATTTATTTTTGGACATTAACTAGGATATCATCCTTGACGATGAAACACAATTATGCCTAAATTAATATAGTTATTAAAAAAAAAACAATCAAGGTTTTGATTGCTCAATCAAATCATCCTGGACGATCGCAGGAGGCCAGGATGATCAATTCAAAAAAATCTTAGTTGTTCCTGGACAATCTACATTGGCCAGCTGCCTTTAGGGCGATGGTCTGGACAATTTTCATGAATTTGAACTAATCATCCTGAATGATCGTGAGATCGGCCAGGACGATCAAGCTATCTTTTCATCATCCAGACATCCATTCAGTGTGATTAACTAGATGATGTTCAAGGATATGTACTGATCATATAGGATGATATCCTATCGGCCTGGATGATATGAATAAAAATCTTCTGATCATCCCAAGCCGTCCAGGCTGATTAAGCAAAATTTTTGTTGATCGTCCTGGATGATAAAGTCAATATGTATAAAATTAGAACTATTCCAAAACTCTTCTATTTAAGAGCTTTTATTTTACCCATGAATTCATCTTTTGCTACTATCTTGACCTAAGAGAGCCTAGAGGAGAGGGAGAGAAAGGGAGAGAGAGAGAGAGAGAGGATCTTGTGAGGGAGAGTTTATGAGGGGTTTCACAAAGGTTGCTCCAAGCAAGGATCCAAGTCACCTTATTCGATCATTGTCCGTTATTCTTGGAGGTTCGAGATAGGTACACTTCAACGATCGATCAAAGTTCTCTACCTTCTTCAGGAGGAATCAAAAGGAGTTGAGTTCTCTGCCTCACCGGTGTAGGTGGAAAGGAGGTTTTATATAGGCTTCTCCGCCTTGCTGTGGGAGCAAAAGGAGATTCATTGAGTTTAGTGTAATACTCTGAGGGCGCCTCATGGGAGTGGACGTAGGTCGAGTTTACCAAACCACTATAAATTTCTGTGTTATTTTCTACTACTTTTTTTGCATTTAATTTCAACATGTTAAAATTCTATGTGGTGAATTTTGGTTAGGTTTTTGTTTTTGATTGAAAGATTTTTTAAAATACCAATTCATCCCCCTCTTGTTTAGCTTGGGCTAGTTCATAAGGGCTTAACATCCCTAACGAACTTTCATTCTTTATTTTTTTTGTTTCTTTCTCTGTGTTTAGTTGTTTATTTTTTGTTTTGTTTTTGTTCTTATTGTAAAGCATGTCACTTATTGAAGAATGAAGGATTTTGAGAAGTTTTTTTTTTTATTTTCATGCTTTTTTTGTAAGTGTTTTAATTGTACTATATGAAATATTTTCATAATGTACAAATTTTGTAGCATGTCTATGGTTGGTTTTGGAGTTGAACATAAAAAACTTAGTTTTTTCATGGGTTTCATACTGTGTGATGATGCCATTATACTATACGACATGTAAAAATGTGTTTGTACGTGTGGGGACATTTAACGAAAAGACATTTCATTTTTTGTCATTTCCATTTATATGTATGAAAATAATTTCATCCCGTATGATCTCAAGACTGTACATATGATTCAAATTTCGTGCGATATGATATGTCATTTTCCTTTAAATAGAAGTGTCATTGAAATCATTTTCATTCTCTATCATATCTAATTCTAAACCCTCTAGAAGTTGTGGGGATTACAACTTTCTGCCCAGGGAAAATGACGATTTTTTTTTAGGTATTCTACTGCATAAATCACTCCTTTCCATCTTCTAATTTAGGGTGATCTCCACTTTTCTGTAATGCCACTATTTATGTCAACCCAACTTTCTTTCTTTCTAACACTCATTTATGCTTATCACAAATAAATTATCTAGTATTTATTAACCATTATAGGAGTAAGTGAGGACCATATTAGAATCACTACTTTTGTCAAAAAATAAAGAGTATAGATTACCAAATAAGATTTAGGCAACTACCTTCACTTGAGAACCCAAGGGATTAGAGCCCACACTGACTTCAAGATCCGACTTTGATTGGTCTGAAATTAATAAAGTTCTTTGAGGTGTCTCTTTAGTGTGTCATTTAGAAATAGTCTACATGTTGAACTAAAATGCCTGGATCTTCCAAGATGTCTTAAGAACCTCAATTATTCCTAAGGTTAGTGATCATATACATATGACTCATCTCCTGTTGACTATCACATAGATGATTATGACTAAAAAACCCTTTAATAAGGCTCAACTCATCATGGACTACATTTATAATCTTTTTAAAATTGGCTTCCTCATCTTAAGAGAAAAAAGAATGTGGCTTTAGGACACTTAGTGGCCTACATCCTAGATAAAAAATACAACAAGATTCATCCTAATCCTCCAACTGAACTACTAATTAACTTCATTGATGCTTCTTTTTTATCACTATTTGGGAGAGATCAGAGTTCAAAGAGTGATGACTCTGAAGAAGAAGGGGGAGCTCAAGCACCTGTATAAGGACCTAACCAAAACTATTTTAAGGAAAGTCCAGCAGTTTGATCATTTGGAGACTTACTTTGACCAACATTTTGATAAAATTAAGACTCATTTAAATCAGCAAGATGCGAGATATCAGAAGGATATAGGTTAGATCTGTGGTCAGTTTGACATGGTCAATACAAATTTAGCTATGATAAATATCTATTTTTCAATATTCAACTAGCATCCTCCTCCAGATCAAGGATCCTTCAATTTCTAGGTGTACTTTATTGTTGTTCTATCTACTGAGCTTTTGTGTTTGATGTTATGTTATTATTTTGACTATGAGTGTTGTGATTATGTATGTTATTTTGTTTTTAGGAAATAATGAAAAGTGTTGTTATGATTGATAAAAAATACAACAAGATTCATCCTAATCCTCCAACTGAACTACTAATTTACTTCATTGATGCTTCTTTTTTATCACTATTTGGGAGAGATCAGAGTTCAAAGAGTGATGACTCTGAAGAAGAAGGGGGAGCTCAAGCACCTGTATAAGGACCTAACCAAAACTATTTATGGTCCAACAGTTTGATCATTTGGAGACTTACTTTGTCCAACATTTTGAAAAAATTAAAACTCAATTAAATCAGCAAGATGCGAGATATCAGAAGGATATAGGTTAGATCTGTGGTCAGTTTGACATGGTCAATACAAATGTAGCTATGATGAATAGCTATTTTTCAATATTCAACTAGCATCCTCCTCCAGATCAAGCACCCTCCAATTTCTAGGTGTACTTTATTGTTGTTCTGTCTACTGAGCATTTGTGTTTGATGTTAATTTTTTTTTTTTTACTATGAGTGTTGTGATTATGTATGTTACTTAGTTTTTAGGTAATAATGAAAAGTGTTGTTATGATTGATATCATTTAAAATGAATGTATGTGATCTTTATGATATCAATGAAAAATGCCCTGATTTGATAACATGTTCTATTTTTGGTTCTTGAAATGTTAGTATCTCAAATCTGAAAAACTGTTTGAAATTAATCTAAAATGAGCTATAAATTATCTTACTTTACAAATTAATTTCCTTATAAAATCTAATTTTTCAAAAATTTAAATTAAATTATAACTGGATTCAAATAAGGAGATCAATTTCATATTCATTTACGCAAAAATAACTACAATATATTGAATTTGAAGTTAACTAATCTTCATTTTTTCGTTTTTACAATAATCATCTTTATTTAATTTGTCTAGCATGAATCATGTCTTTGATTTACTTTTCTTATCTTAGTTGTTCTTTGATTTAAAATTTCAATTTTATTTCTTTTTAGTATTATGTAATTAATATTGTATTTGCAATTAGTTTAGAATTATTTTCTAGATCAATTATTTTGGTTTATCTATTTAAACCTTTCATTTCGAGTTCTACTTCCCTTTTTGTTTTTGACAAAAGGGAGAGTAATAATATTATTTGATTAATTGATGTTGGTTATTTGATGTGTATTATTTGATGTGTGTATGTTTAATGTGTATGTTTTAAATGCATGTGTGTGAAAGTTTTAAATGTTTGAATGTTCGTGTTTTGTGTTTGTGTTTTTGTTCAAATTATTTTTGATTTGGTGTTTTTTAATATTTTTTTTTTTATTGTTGTTTTTGATCTTCATGGGAATCCCTAGAATAACTTTGGTCATTCATTTAGGGGGAGCTAAGGAGAATTTTTTGCTTTAAATATTAACTCAAAAAATAATTATTTTGTCATCATCTAAAAGGGGGAGAGGATTTTACAACTTAATTTTCATAACTATATTTTCATATTATATGTATTTTTTATGATTCCAAATATTATTATTTTGATTACTATTTTCTCCTAATATATATTAGATATATTACTTTTGTTATTTTTGTGTATTAATATTTTAGGAAAGTCATACTCTAGACTATTGAAGATTTCAAGACAGATTAGATTATGGTTTATTAAAAATGGAATTTGTATTTTACGCTTTTATTGAGTTTGAGAGAATGTATTGTATTTGAGTAACTGTGCATACACAGACTAGGAGAGTGTTAAAACTTGTAAATTTTTAAAATGATTGTACTGTATGATTTCATATCGTGCGGGACAATTTATCTTGTTATTTCCTCCAGAAAGCAGTTAATCGAACCATATAAAGAAAATTTTCTAAGTCATGTTTGTAATATATAAAGTCATCTTCATACAAATGACATCCATAGTACAAAATAAATACATAGAAGTTTGTCCCGATGATCATCAAAATTTTTCTGAACTGATCATATTATACGAAGTACCCTTCGTATAGACAATGTCCAGAGTACGAAAAGATTGGATCTCTTTTCATCACGATGAACATCTATATTTTCTAAACTGATCGTACTGTATGAAGTGCCCTTCGTACAGACGACGTCCAGAGTATGAAAAGATTGTGTCTCTTTTCATCCCGACGAATACAAAATTTTTTTGTACCCTTCGTACTGTACGATCTCATGTTTGTAAAGACGACATCTAGAGTACAAAATTATGGGGTATCTTTTCATCCCGACGATTATGAAAATTTTCTAAACAGTTCATACAGTACAATATATATTACATACTGTATGATCAGCGTGTATGAAAATATTTTGTGCAGGATCATACGAGCAAATTTTTAACCATTCGTATGTATGATTGGAAATCGTATTATTTAATCATGGACGGTCAAAATTAAAATTTTCAATTTTTTGGACAATTTTTTGGTGTCTTATCTATATAAATTCCTTAAAAACTGATTTGGAATGTCTTGCCTTCGTGATTTAATTAAGAATAAGTGAAAGGGTGTTTTGGAAGAGTGTTTGTAAGAGAATTATTGCAAGTGGAGAGTGTGAAGGGATCACAAGGTTACTCAGAGGTAAGAATCTCTTTTTGTTTTATAAATTATCTTCCTTCTTTCAAGGTATTCAAGAGAATATCTTTGGAGAATATCTGATTCTCTACTGACATCAGGAGAGTGTAAAAGGATGGTGATTCTCTACTTACATCAGGAGTGTATAAAAGGATGATGATTCTCTGCCAACACCAGGATGGTGTAAAAGGACAATGGTTCTTTGTCGACACTTGGAGGGAGCGAAAGGACAATGATACTTTGCTGAAACTTAGAGGGTGTGAAATGATGATGGTACTCTGCCGACACTCTGAGGATTTGAAAGGATGATGATACTCTGTTGCACCGGGGATTGGTGGAAGAGAGGGTAATTATTTAGGCTTCTCTGCCTTACAATATGGGCAAAAGCAGAGTCACTTTGGAATACTGCAATGCCTAAAGAGAAAGTCTTCAGAGAGTGGATGTAGGTGTAGTTGGACCGAACCACTATAAATTTCTATGTTCTTTATTTTTCCATAATTTATTTTTCAGCACATTTTTATTTAAGTGGTTGAAAACTTTTATTTTGCGAAGGAAATTAAATGTTGTGCAAAATAATTTTAAGACAATTTTTCATTCAAGAGGAATTTTTTAATTACTAATTCACCCCCCCCCCCCCCTCTCCTCTCCTTTGGTTAGCCTTAGAACTATCACATTAGGTCTAACAAGCTATACAAACTTTTATACCATACCTCGTAAAATGAGACTTCAATATTTCAAATGGGCAATTTGTTTCTTTTATCATTCAGTGATATATTGCTTGATAATTTTGAAGTGGTTATTTAAAAAAAAAGGGGTATTTATGTTTATATAAGAACATTCCTTGGCATTGAGATGACATTCAAGAATCATGAACACGCAGCAAGGCGGAGAAGCCTTTATAAAATCTTTCCACCGACCTGATGGGGCAGAGAACCTTAAATCTTTTTACTCTATCCTAGAGTAGGCAGAGAACCTGGAAATCCTTTTTCACCCGCCTAGTGAAGGAAGAGAACCAGGAAATCCATTTACTCCCTCCTAGAGTAGGCAAAGAACCTTATTTCAATGTTGATGAAGATTTCCTTAGAGCCACCAAAGAACAAGAGAAGCAACTTGAAGAACATGATAAACACCTTGCTTGAGGCAACCTTTATGAATCCCTCATAACTCCCCCTCATAAGGATATCTCTATCTCTCTCTCTCTCTCATAAGCTCTACCTCTTCCTTCCCAAAGCTCTCTTTTAGATCTTCTGCACAACAAAAGATTAGCTCAAAAGACTATATGAGAGCTTAAATAGAGAGCCAATAAAAGAAGCCCCAATTTTCAATTCTCCGCAACTGATCATCCAATATGATCGACAAGTCATCTTATATAATTAGTATAAAATATCCCTTTTAGCCAAGATGATCATCTTTTCCCTATACGATCAGTACATTTATCTGTACAGATAATCCAATTGAACATCCAATATGACATGGGATAATGGGTTGATAATCTACATATCATCTCACAACCCTCTTGCGACGTACAATATGATTCTCATGGATGATTAGAAGAAAACTATGATTTTTCATCTTGGACGATAGGGGATCATCCTTTGAAATAAACTAGATCGTCCAATACAACCTCAGTTGATCATCTTATACGATATGATTGATTAATCTAACCATAATTATTTCCTTAACCACTGAATCAATTTAGGCATGATTGTCACAAATCATCTAGGATGATATATATCATCCTGTATGATTAGAATAAAATTTGAAAATAAAAAATATTGTTGCAACTCGGGCTTCTGAGTTTATGATTTTGATGATAACAAATAATATTTATTAATCTTTTATTTCTCCTCGTATTTGCAGTACATATTTCTTTCTATGTTGACTAATATTTTAGGTACATCATGCACCGTTCTTTGAAGATTCAAGGCTCAAGATTGTGTAGAATTGGTCGTATTAAATGAGTCTTTAATTTTCATTTATTGAGTGAAGTCTTGTAATGATGTATTTTAGTTTGTTGATCATGCACACACATAGAGGGCGCAAAAAATGATTATAAATATTTTAACTTTTTCGTTAATCATACTATACGAATTTATTTCGTACTGTACGATCTGGTGTAACAGAAGTAAATTAAAATATTTTATTTTTTGCTGGAAAAATCATTTTTGAATATAACTAATCGTACTATACGATCACCATATCGTACTGTATGATCTGTTATAATTAGAAAGCCCGCCGTCCATTAAATTAGGCAAAAAAATTTGAATTTGAAAATTTGTATAATCATACTGTACGATCATAATCTTACTGTACAATGTTTAAAATATTTCCTAAGTTAATCCTAAGATTATGTAATCAAAACGGCTGAAATTTGTCATTTGGATCGTACTGTATGAGCTTGATCGTACTGTACTAACTGGATCGTACAGTACTATCAGGTCAATTTCTGCACATCGTACTGGATGATCTTGCGATCGTACGGAACAATATTTGACGGTTGAATTGAGTATTTTTAGGGTTTTCTGAGCCCTCTATTTAAGCACTCTCATAAGACTTTGTAAGAGTCTTTTGGCAGCCATTGTGGCTTCATTTTTCTAGAGAAAACTTGAAGAGAGGACTTGAAAGGGAGAGAGGAAAGGATGGAGTTTGAGAGAGGGAGAAGAACCTTGGATTGGGTTTCAAGGGAGTGTGAAAAAGAGTTCACACGGTTGCTCCGGCGAGCTTGCACCTCAGTACCATCGGATTGTGTAAGGGCTTCTCCGCCTAGCTGTGGGGGCTAAAGAAGAATCACTAAAGGTTTAGTGTAATACTTGGAGGGTGCCTCCGGGGAGTGGACGTAGGTCATGGTTTGACCGAACCACTATAAATTAGTGTGTTCTTTCCATTATTTTTTCTGCACTTTATTTCTACATTTATTTTTATTATGATTAATTGCGTGGATGAAATTGATTACATATCTTTTTATTATGAATGAAATTTTCTTCCGCATAAAGTCATAAAAATATATTTCTTGGCGCATCTAGTAATTTCAAATATTATCTAAATTATGGTTAGCGGCTATTTTCACAATCTGATCTGATCGTCTTATACGATCTTGAATCATCCAGTATGATTAGTTAAGAAAACATAATTATTAGCAATACCTTAGTTAGGGTTTCTATTTTTACTCGATCGTCCAGTACAATTTGAAATCGTCCTATACGATTAGATAAAAAAATAAAAAATCTCTACCATACTAAATTTATTTCCTTGAGTGTGTGTCTGCAAGGTTACTTAGCTTGGTGTCTACCATATATAAGATTTGACACATAAAAGGTAAAAAATATATTGAAATTTAAATTACAAATAGACTCAACTATTGTTTACCCAATCTTGAGCTGATGGATGTTACATGTGAGCTTGTTGACCTAAAAAGTCAGTGAGGAGGGAAAAACAAACTAGCTATGAAAGAATAGCAATAGTAAATAAACAATATTTTTGTTATCATCAAAATCACAGTACTTATGCACAAATTTTCAACATGGCGGACACCTCTTAGCACCATAAATTTTAACACCACAAAAACCTAATCTGAATCTGCTAGAAAAACCTCCCAATACAAATCCTAAACCACATACACCATGTACCAAAACACCTAAACCACCCAATAAGGGATAAACATATTCATAAACCTCACATAGTCACCAAAAAAGATAGGATTCTAAGCTTCTTAATCCAAACTATTCTTGTGAGACCCTCATACTATATAAGATCAATAAACAAGACTCATTTGATGATGCCTACTAAACTAATATGATTATGACTTGGAAGATTATTAAGTGGGTCTCATTACTCCCAAAAAAGTGATTTCTTAACATGATATTATAAATCTTACATGAAGACTTAAGAAATTAGATACTATAAAAAAAGATCCTATCAAATATTTTATAAAAGATCAAATATTCAATGAATTGAAGATTATTAATCTATATATCAATATTCCTGGTACTGAGATAAAATTTAATAAATAGAAATTATAAGAAGGCAAGTTATATATTGAACAACTATTGAAACTTGAAATTATCCTAAGATATCATTCTAGACACAAAATTCTTCCTATGAATGTAATTAAAGAAAGTGAATAAAAAGTGATCAATTTTGAATGGTGTTCAATTTAAAAAGGATGAATGATAATATTAAATTTGATGGTTATAAAATCTTCTCTAAGGATCAACTTGTTAATAAGATCTATAATGCTAGATAGTTTAGCAAACTTGATCTTAAATCTAAATTTTAGCCTATTATAATGCATACTGACTCTATAGAAAGGACTGTTTTCTCTTGCCCTAGAGGTCATTAAAAATTGTTTATGCCTTTTTGTTTGAAAAAAGTACCTCAAATGTTTCAAATAAAAATGGATAAAATCTTTGGTGTACATTCAAATTATACTTGAGTTTATATTGATGATGTTCTTATGTTTTCTCAAACTAAAGATGAGCACTTCTCTTATTTGTATAATATTCTAACTTTCTTTGAATCTCGTGTTTTTATTATTTATTAAAATAAAATAGATTTGTGAGTCTAGCATATTGAATTTCTAGCCTTAGAAATCAATGAAACTAAGATCAAATTACAGGTTCACATCCCTTGGAAGATTCATTAAATACTTGAAAATCTCGAAGAACTCAAGCTCTTAAGAACCATTTAGGACTCCTGAATTATACTAAATCTTTCATAAATGATTTATCAAAATATATGAAGGACACTATTTATCTGGAGTATTTATGTTCTCTATTTTGTTACTTTTAACTTACTTCTTTGGAGCTCTTCTTGCAGGTCAACCTGCTCGGTTTTTTTGGATCCTAAATACAAGTAAGTTCCTTGCATTTTTTCTTCAAGTTCTTTGGATTTTTGGTTTCCTTTTTTGTAGGAAGTGTGAGCTAAATGATATCTATATGAGCTTCCTTTTTTGGGTGCTGCCTGCTTGCAGCCCTAGTTTTATTTTTGTCTGTATTATTTTAGTAGGAAAAGGGACCACCGGCTTTTAGGTTTTATTTTGAACTTTTTTTTAGCTCTTTGGAGCAAAAGAAAGCTAGAGGACCCTTCTAAGGACTTTTATAACTGTTTTTTTTATATCAACGCGTAGGCCCCTTCTGTGGGTTTTAACCATATATATATATATATATATATATATATATATATATATATATATATATATATATATATGAAGGACACTAAAACTTTCTATAAAGTTGTTCTGTTAGTACAAAAAATTAAAAATTTTATTTCAAAATTACTAGAGTTAACTCTTTCAATTGATTCTGATGATCTTATCATTGAATCTGATGGTCGGGAACAAGGTTGGGGTGAAACTTTAATAAAAAACCAAATAAATTCTCCAAAGAAATTGAAGAAAAGATCTGTAGATATGTGTTTGGAGTTCACAAAGAGAAATATTGATAATTAACTTCTCTTAATTATGAAATTCTTCATATAATTTATAAACTTGAAACATTTTATATTTTCATATGAGAGAAAAATAAAATTCTCATCAGAGCTGACTATGATGTCATTGCTAGATTTGTTAAACAGAGGAAAGAAATTAAGAACACCTTAAGCTCAAGAAAGTGAATTAAATTATTTGCTCGTGTTATTAATAAATGCTTAACTATTACGTGGGAGCATATTAAAAGAAAAGATAATTTTTATCCTGATAAGTTACCTTTTCAATAAAATATTAAGAAATATCAAATTTATTATTACTTTTTTATTTTCCTGATGAAGAGTTCGATTTTAATGAATATTTCAGATAAAATGGATGACAACAGATGCATTAAGAAATTTGGACGATCCTAGTTGTAGAAGTACGATGGACCAAAAATATACAACTTTGACATAAGAAAAAATCTAAACAAAGTATAATTATCTTATAGATAATATATGGAACCTTAGCTGATCCTGCTATTAAAAGAAAAATTGAAGATAATTATTAGTGCTTTAATTAACTATTTTCTGACAACATTACAGAAGCCTTTGGGAAAGAAATTTTTGTGCTATGCAATCTACTCGCTGCTAAATCTTGGTATCGAATCGAACTGGGTTGAAACTAAAGAAAAGATTTAGGCATCCATAAACCATAATAGAAAGGATTCTATAATTTCTAAGATGCACAAAATGAGATGACAAATAAGGTAGGAAGTAATTATTATATATCTCCTTCACTATTATTCCATGATAATTACAAATTGTTAAGCGAAATAAAGATCAAAGAATTGGATGATAAAGGAGATAAGAATAGCTATCATGGTAATGCTGAAAGCATCAGAGCATTACCAAAAGAACTAAAAGAAAAGATACGTATAGCTGGGAAAATAATGTAATTTAATTTGGAAAAAAGATGTCAAAAGCAATAAGTTATTCATTAACAAAGACTTCCAGAACTGTCTAAATAATAATAGAATCAATTACCCCTGAATGGAAAGAAACTAAAATTTAAATAGACAAGCATATATGCAAGATATGTGAAGATTTTGGAGAATCAAAATTATTATGTCCGCCTCATCTAGAAAAATCGGTTTGCCTCCTGCCTTTGGATGAATAAATTAACCACTTGAGAGCAGTGCTACATAGCTCATAAATATTTTGGGATCACTCCCTAGATTTCTAAAAATACGTACTAGTTTTTTTTTTTTTCCAAAAACTTAAATATATTAAAAGAAAAAAACGAATACAATAAGCACAGAAGCAAAAAGCGAGTGAATCAAAAGAAAATACAAGGGCCGAGGGCTCAGTAATTGGTCGAGACTTCCAGCTTCTCATAAGCCAAGCTCAGACCATCCCATTTGGAGAAGAGAAAGAAACAGCCATCCCAACCGAGCAAGATACCATCACCAAAGATTGCCACGAGCCAAACCGATGGAGAAGCGAGCCCCAGCCACATCATTGCTGTCCAACAAATCGGAGAGCTCCAAAATATGAGAATAATGTATCTACCAGCAAGAAACAGCAAAGAAAGGCAACCACCAGCACCAAAAGATCCAACCAATCCAGCCAAATCACAATACCAGGAACGGCCAACCATAAAGGCAAATAACAAGTAAACCAAGAAGAGCACCACCAGCACCTTCCTACAAAAATTATCTACCATGTCTTCCCCTCCCACGAGCCTTTCCACAAGAGGCAACAGAAACAATCGGTTTCTCAAACAGCAAGGAAAAAGAATTCCCAAGATCATCATCCCCAAAAGACTCTGAAGAGGAAATGGACTCAGAATCAAATGAACAATGAAGCCAATCAAGATGCACTCTCACATCCATCCCAGAATTGTCCCCCACATGATAAACCAAGGCTTGTGGGTAAATTAAGTTAGCTGGCACATCAATAAAAGAGCTATGAACTAAACCAGCATTCGTAACAGAGGAAGAGATGGTGGGGGCAGTACAATTAGAGCTAGCAGAAACCCCACACACAACTCCACCCAAAGTAATGGTAGTAGGAACAAACCCATCCAAGCATTCCCCAACCATAGGAGGCATAGAATTACCAACTAAAACACACAGGGCAGACATCACCCACCGCCAGCAACATGGGACCAGAATTAATAGCACAACCAAAATGATCATCAACATTATTGAAAGCCCGAGGGGAAAAATTAGAAGTATGGTACGCACCACAACACGTGAAGGGAATAAAGTATTTTTATTGTTTCTAAACTATTTTAATAAAACAAATATACCTAGAATATAAAATATTCACTTTACAAGTGTCATTCTCATGGAAGAAGGTTTCTTAAAAAAGGAATCTTATAATTCTCTACCTATGTACTATTTGAGTCAAGTATGTACGATTTAGCTCCACTTAAAGTGGATGTTTATATTATGTTCGTAATCAAGGAAAAACTCCTATAAATACCCATGGGTCTGTGTGAAGTTAGAGAGGGAGAGAAGAGGAAAGAAGAAAGAAGTAAGTAAGAGAGAGAGAGTTAGAGTTCTCTCTTGTAAATAGTGTCTAGGTTTGAGAAGTAAGGTGTGGAGAAGAAACTTTTCTCATGATTTTTGGGAAACCTTCTACCTTAAATTTCATGTTTCTTTTCATGGTTTTTTAGTCTTGTCATTCTTTTATTTTTCATGTGAAGTTAAAGAGGCTTTGGACTAGTAAAGACAAATTTTGTCAGTACTATTTCAGCATCAAGGGTATTTGATGTTGCTCCATTATCAAAAAATACAAGAACTGTCATTTCATATGAGCATAACTTAATTGAACAATACTATCCTCAAACTTCTACAGTCAAATTGTAGAGATATGGTTAGAGTCTCCTTCTTATCCTCAAGATTAGAAACTCGTTGATGAAGTTTTAAAAGGATAGCCCAAAAAATGATACAGACGAAAGAAGGGTAGCCACCCCAAGTCCAAGAAAGACCAAATACTAGAATTGAAATTCACCCCAAAAGGATACATTCCAAACCTCCCCTCATGAATAGTATACCAGATGTATAGAAAATCCAGATAACACAAAGCAAAACATTCAAAACGTTTAACCAGAGGTGCAGAAGGATAGCCTGCACCCCAGCAAACAAAAACCACCTGCATGCCTGCAATAAAACAAACACCCCAACAAATCCCCAGGTAAAATAATGGAGAAAATCCACCCCAGCATATAACACCTAGGAATCCAGTAGAGAGAGGACGAGCCAGCAGCAAGCAATAATAGAAATAGAAAGAGGCCACCAGATGGAACCCAAGTAGAATGGAACACAGTAATTAAGTAAAAGAAACAAAATGCAACCCAACAAAAATGAAGCAATAAAAAACACCAGCCATAACCCCATGGGAAAAAATCATTAGAACCTAACGAAGAGGAAAATGAAAAACCCCCAGGCACACAAGCAACAAACTGTAAAAAGAGGAACCCAGCAACCACCAGAAGGAAGTAGAAAAAACAATGTTAATGCTTAACATAAGACATCCCAAATTGATCCATTCTAAGAAGTCCTTTAATAAGAAAAGGAAACTGAGTAAAAGCAAGCTCATTAACACAGTTAAAATCATAACCTAACTTGGCCATATCATTCGCACACACGTTCCCTTCATCTAAAATATTAGAAAAGGAGTAGTTCAGAGAATTTAAAGTGACTCTAATATCCCTACGAATGTAAAATAAAACTGAAAAACTAGTGTTATTCTCCTTAGCCTGGAAGGCCTTGTAGTCAAACTCAGAAACCACTTCTAGCATAATATTAATGAGATAAAGATTAGCACAGAGCCTTAAGCCATGAAGCACAACATATAAAATAGCAAAGTTAACATCATCATAAGTAACAGGCCCAACAAACACCCACAAGTAGGTGCCATTGTTATATCTCATGACACCACCATAGCCAACAATATTACCACCCACTCTAGTACTAGCCACATTCAACTTGAAATAATTAGGAAGAGGTTTAATCCAAGCAATGCACCTAGTCACCTTATTGAAATTGTCCATCTCCAAATTAATACCAAACTTGGGGAAGTAAATAAAAAAATTCTTGAAGTTCTTAAAAGAAAGTAAATTAGCTGAATAGAAGGCATCCACTTTTTCCTTGACTTTTTGAATAATTATGTTGTAATTCATAGCAACACCATTAAAGAAGAATCATTTCTCTCCAACCAGAGAAACCAAAGGATAAGAGGCGGGATAGCATTTCTGACATAACCTTTGGCCTTAACAAACCAAGAATCAAGAAAATAGTATAAAGAAGAACTCGCAGTAAAATAGTTGAAATGGAAGATATCATCAAAATAAGTCCAAACCTTAACAGCAACAGGGCCAGAGATGAAAACATGGTGCATATTGTCAACATGGAAACAACATTGACATTTAGAAGGAAAAATAAAACCTCTTTTCCTCAAATTCTCATCCGTAGGAATAAGCTTGTGAAGAATTCTCCAAATAAAGATAGAAATAATATAGGGAATAATTTTATGCCAAATCATTTTAAAAAACTTGGAGGACTCTTTTTTAGCTCTAAAGGAATGCCAAGCATTCTTAACTCTAAAAGTACCATCTTTACTAAAAGTACAAAGCAACACACCCTTAGAAGTAGTGTATAAAGGAATCTTTAAAATAAGCTGAGTATAGAATTAGGAAGAACAATACATAATTTCTCCAAGTCCCAACCATTATTAGAGAAGAAGTAGTTAACCTTCACCTTAGTAATGGAAATAGAATTTAATAAAGAATCAATCGACTGACCATTAAGCCAATGATCTTGCCAAAAGAAAATATTGCCATAACCAAATCCCCAAGCCAAAGAAGGCTCAACCTTCCATTTAACCGAGTAGAGTAGATGCCAAACTTGAGAATGGCCTTTACCAAAAAAACACAAGGTAGGATGTCTCCCCCCACAATATCTGGCCATCATAAAATTGGCCCAAGGACTCACATTGTCTCTAAGATTAAGCCAAAGTTTGAAAGAAAAAGCTGAAGCCAAATCAATCATAGTCTTACACCCTAAAGCCCCTTCTTGTAAAGTCCCACAACATTTACTTCAGGAAGACCAATAAATCTTAGAATTATTCCCATAACCTTTCCTAAAAAAAATATTAAAGATTCTATCAATTTTATGACAAACAGTTTTAGTAGGAAAAAGAGTTTGAAAACTATAAACCAGAATCGAGCAAAGAACACTTTTAATAAGAATGAGACGACCACCAAAGCTTAAAAATTTAGAATCCCAAGAGGACAATCTGTTCTGCACTACATAAATTAAATCATTGAAAAGAAAAGACTCTTTCTTCCCTTATAAAGAGGGATACCCATATATTTTAAAGGCAAAACACCTTGAGTAAAACCAGTAAGATTCTTAACATCCACAACCTGATCAGAAGAAATATTCTTAACAACAATAAAGTATCACTTATGTTTATTAAAGGCCAAACCACTAAGAGATTCAAATTGATCAAAAAGGGTTATGATTTTATCAATCCTAATCATAGATGCATTCTAAAAGACAATGAAATCATTCGCAAAGCATAAATGAGAGATTTTAATACCACCTAAGATTCTAAAATAGAAACTAGGGCATTTCTTAAAAAGATCCTTAAGACTCCTAGAAAGGTAATTCACAGTAATAATAAAAAGGCAGAATAAATGGGATCCCCTTGTCTAAGCTCATGAGAAGCCCTAAAGAAACCATGGCTCTTACCATTCACAATAATGGAGAAAAAAGGGCTTTCAATACAAGACTTATTAAGATTGATAAAAAAGTGATCAAAATCATATAAACTCAAGATATTATAGTTAAAATTCTAATTAATATTGTCATAAGCCTTCAAAATATCAAATTTCATGATCATGTTACGACCTCGAGCCTTAATATTCAAATCTTGACAAAATTCCTACACCAATAGGATATTGTTAGTAATAGCCCAACCTTTGACAAATCCCATTTGAAAAGGAGAAATAAGGCTAGGAAAAAGAACAGTTAAATGATTCATCAATATCTTAGAAAATATTTTATAAAAAATAGTACACAAACTTATAGGTCTAAAATCATTCTAGGAATTCAGAATATTATTCTTGGGAATAAGGACAATAGAAGTAGAAGAGAAAAACTTCATAATAGTAGCACCATTGAAAAATATATCACAGCATAAAAAAATATCATTTTAAATAATAGGTCACATTTTTTGAATGAACTTAGTAGTGAAACCATCAAGGCCAGCAATAGAGTCAGCATTCATACCAAATAAAATACTTTTACCTCCTCAAAAGAAGGAGACTTTGATAAGCTAAAGTTAACCTCTTGAGAAACCAAATTAGGAATAATGGATGGGTTGGAAATGGTAGAAGGGATAAATGAGTTATTAAGATGGTTCTAAAAATAGAAAACATCAAGATTAGCAATCTCCTTACTGTCCTAAGAGATAGAGTCATCCTCATGAGCAATTTTATGAATGCAATTAATAACATGCTTCTTCTTAATCAAAGCATGAAAATATTTAGTATTATTATCACCTTCCACTAAGTGCTTAACAACCACTTTTTGTTTCCAAAAAATCTCTTCTTACGATTGGAGATTATAAAGCTCCACTTTGGCCTCTTTCAAAAGATTAAAATTGAATTAAGAAGGGTCCAACTAATAAAGATTCTTAGTAGAATTCACTCTATCTTTAGTAGATAAAAAAATAGAAAACAGATCTTTAAAAACATTATGATTCCACCAATTCAAAACATATTTAAGCCTTTTCAGTTTAAGCGAAATCCTATTCATACCCAAAATAGCATCATCAGGGAAAAGAGGAGCATGCCAATTATTCTGGACCACATTAAGAAAAGAAGCATGAAGCAATCACATATTTTGAAATTTAAACTGGGAAGGAAAACCCCAAGTACTATTCTTAATTTTAATAAAAAGAGGAGAATGATCATAAATGGTACGGCTAAGATGTTCAACCTTGGTCAAATAAAAGGAGTTGAGCCAATCATTATTAAAAAGAACTCTATCCAGTCTTTGCCACAAATGCCCATGATGCCAAGTAAAATTATTACCAGAAAAACCAATGTCAATGAGGTTGCATTCCATAATCATGTTATTGAAATCCTCCATGTTGAAATCCTCCATGGATTTAAATATAGGAAGAGAGCCCCCTATATGCAAAGACGGTTTGGAAATAGTGTTTAAGTCACCACCAACCAGCCAAGGAAGGTTGCATATACTATGAAATTGAATGATTTGGTTTCATAAAATTCTTCTAGTATAACGAGAGGACGTAGCATAGACAAAAAATGTACAATATTGAAAATTAGAACTCTCTATATAATAATGCAACACTTGAGTAAAATTCCCAATGATATCAATTATAACATAGTCCTTCAAGAAAACCCAAATTTTATTGGCAATATTCGATTTAGCAAATTTAAAACCCAAAAATTTAGTTGTACCAAGTAATTTATCCACAAAAATCAGAGGTTCAAGCAACACAAGAATAGACACATTATGAATACGACATTAATTTTTCACTCTAAACTTAGAAGAAGGGAAACCAATACCCCAGACATTCCAAATGATGGCATTAAACATAAAAACCAAATTTTTTAGTGTGAGGTATGTGAACGGGTATTTCTATGAGACTGTAAAATAACATTTTTGTGTTTTCTACCTCCCTTTCCACGATCCTTAGAGAAGCTCAAATCATGATCTTCTCTAGCATAACATTTAGCCAAAATATCCACTTATGTGTCAGTAAAATCATTGCAATGATAATGACTAGTTAAGATAAATTTATTATCATTTAAATTACCTGCAGACCCCTTGAAGGAGGCATCTCACCTTCCATATAAAGAACACCATCTTCCAAAGTAGAAATATTCCCCATGGTTTGGGCATTAGGAGGGTTCAATTGTAATGACAAATCTTACTCTGGCAAATGAGGATAAGTTCTTTCATTAGTAAGACCATTAACCTTGTTTGGCACATTTCCCCCAAACTTCAAAACAACTTCAAGTTGACCCATACTATCAACAAGCAAAGCATTCTGCCACAAATCTTGTTCTAAGGGATAAGGCACACTCATAATCGATTTCCCTTTATCAAGCCCACCATCCACATAGATCTCGTGATCTTTATCCTGAATAGCAATAAGAGCAGAATTAGAAACTAAATTAGTAGAGATACATGAACAATTATGGAAACCATATCAGTCACATTATTAGTAGGAACATAAGTAATCTTATTAGAATTAGACACAATAATAGGAGTTGTATTACTATCCCGCTTTTGCTCACTAGAATCATGGCCCACAATCTATTCAGGAATAATATAAGATACTTATTGCAGGGTAGAATTAAAAAAATTTGGAACCCCCATATCATTGTCTACAAGGTTCTTAGACAAAGGGACCTCAATCGCTTTCGCAATGTTATGGAGTACCATATCCTTAGAAATAGAGCCATTTTTTTCTCCACTTGAACCAAATGAACCTCATTTCCTCTATGATTTTCATTAACAGGTAAAGCTTTGGACAAAACTTTCTCTTTACGGAGATTAGGATGTAAATGGAAACATTTATTAATCCCATGGCCAAGCATCTTACAATGTGAGCAAAAAATATGAAGCTTTTTAGTCTCCACTCTTTGAAAATAACCATTCAATTTTGAACCGAGCCATATTTCATGTGGATGTTTTTTAAAAATGTCTAACTCGACTAAAATTTGAGCCACCGAGGGACGAGATAAAGAGGTGGTAGATAGGTCGGTTTGTAAAGGTCTACCAAACACAAATGCCAGGCCAAAAGGATTTGTGAATTAAAGAAAGGTAGATGTAAGTTTGGGAAAGAAATCCACATGGGTGTAATGGGAGACTCCTTTCTCACATCAAAATCCGGAGACCATTTGAGTAGCCTCATGTGACAACCATGAATATAATATGATCGGCGAGACAAAATATGACTATAATCTATATCATTAGTCAGTTGTATAGCAATGTGATGAGGATCCAACAAGCCGGCATTAAAGGAACCAGAAAGTTTAAGGGTTAGAAAAAACTTACGTATCACATCTAGATTAGGGCGATGAAGAATAAATCTACTGACTAAAGTGGATCGAAAAGGCATGGCGAGCTGTGCAACAATCGAATCCTCAAACAATAGGGCCAGACATCCCTTGAAAGAAGAATGCACAAACTGAACCCTAGAGTTCGAAGAAGAAGAACCTGACACAACATCCTTAAAAGAACTGGTCTTACGACTACGGACTGAAGGAGCAACCGAGATGGATGACGTTAGAGACGTCATCTCCCCCCCCCCCAAGCACCAGCAAAAAACCTCAAAACCACTCAACGAAAAACCAAAAACAGAACCAAGAGAGAAAAAAAAAGAGAAAGTGAAAAAATTGGCCTGAAGTAGGATCGGAGACACGCGAGGATGCAAACCCAAGAAAAGCGACAAGAAAGCCCAGAAAACCAGAGATCGGAGGCTCATGAAGACGCGAAACCTAGATCACCACGAGATCGCCCAGAAAACCAAAGCAGAGTGCAACGGTCCTTTTTCACAGGTTTTTTTTTTTTAATAATAGATATATAATATTTTTCATTAACACATTTTTAATTGGCTTGAATCAAACAGACTATACTAGTATAATATTTATCTATAACAGGATACCACGAACAAAAGGAACATTTAGTCTTGTAATCACCTTTTCCAAGTTTCTAATCATGAGTGTAAGATTATTTTTTTTAGTAAGAACAACAGAAATGGTAGATGCAAATCATTCTAAATTTATTTATTACAATCCTTCCAAACCATTTAGTTCATATAGAGTATCAATATCAGCTTTTTCAACTATATCATTTATCAATCTATAATCCTTAATTAATTTTTCATTTTCTTCTAAGGATAGTATATTATAGATTGATGAAATATCAATAATTTGTAAGTCAGCTTCTAACAGATTCATATTAACACTGTTAATTAGTACAACATTCCGACTATAAAGATTTTTTTTTCTCTTTAGACAACTAGTTGCTAGGTGGCCTTCTTCATTACAAGCAAAATAAGAGATTTTATTACGATTAACCTTTTTTGAGTTATATTATCTAACATGCTTATGTTTGTAATATCTCTTTTTAACGGATTCTTCTTCTGTGGTATTGGTTTTTTCTAGTTCTTCTAGTCAAGCTAGTATACCTATATTGTTAAGTAAAGATCTATGAATATAAACTAAAATTTAGACTCTTATATTATTTTTGTATCAAAATATAAGTACATTTTTGCCTCAACTTTTCAAACAAGAATTTGATTCTTATTCCTATATTATCAAATTGCTAAGTAATATTGTGTTACTTCGACATATGATGAATTTCTTTTACAAATTCACTTCGTAACTTTGAAAATGATCTTTCTCCAATTTCATCTGAATAATAATTATCAGATATAGTTGCGATAACTAAGAAATCATCTGCAAAGTATTTTACAAACTTATAATTTCTTATATAAATCTCTCATATTTAGATAACAGAATATTTTTGTAGGGAAATGAAATCTTTTCAATGTATAGATTAACCTAATTTTGAAGGAAACATGAAACTATTATGTTCATATCGATCCATCTTCACTAATTTTCATAATATTCAGATCAACTTCATCATCTTCTTCCCCATTTTTAATAATCAGCAAATCAAAGTCAGATTCATCATTTCATTTTGATTGGAAACTTTATAAATTTTAAACCTTATTTTATGGCTGAAGTAATCCTATTTGTATGAACGAGAAGGATTCAAGCTATTTAAACGTTCATTAGAAAACATAAAAATATATCTATGAATATTTACTAATTCTTCTAATTTAAAATCATCCCTGAACGTATCGGGTCTATTAAGCATTCTATCCTACCTAGTGGTAGATACAACATTTGATTGGCTTGACACAGAGTATTTACCATGATAATTGGAGAAAATCTGAATAATGGAATTGTTCATCTTTTAGTCACATTTCAATAATATTTCCTCAGTATTTCCAAAGGATGGAGCTTTAATATTGTTTGTAACATTGTTTAGCTCAGTTTCACGTTTAAAAGCTAGAGGATTATAAGTAACTTTTTCATAGATTTATCAAGTAAACCCAAACGATAACGCAAAGTACTTAATTAATATAAAATAGTATTATTTTGCTAAGTCGTAATTCTATGAATTTTAAGATGTTGATTTTGACTCAATATACCCTTCAAAACCTTTTTTCATTAGAATAACCTAAAGATTAAGTGGCTGCAATAAGATATTTTAAACTCTTATATTTCAGTTCACTCATTAGCTTTCTTGAAACTATTTATTAATTTGTAATAAATCTTTTAATTGAACAATTTATTGTTCAACTTAAGATTTAATATCTTTGATTTCTCTTTTTAAATGTAATAATAATTCTTGAAATTGTAGCTCAATCGATTTAGGTGTATTACTCTAAATGAAAGTATATAATCAGCTGATAGCTATTTTTATTTTTATTTTTATTTTTTTTTTGGTTAAAACCCACTCATGGGGCCTACGTGTTAATTATCAAAAATGCGGTTACAAGGTCCTTAAAAGGAACCTCCAGCTCACTACTGCTCGAAAGACCTACATTCAAAAAAGAAAATTTAAAACCTATGAGCCAGTGGTTCCTTATACTACGATTACAAAAGCAGATAAAATAAACATAAGGTCTGTGACTCAACAGATCCCAAAAAAGGAAGCTCAAAATGATAGTGTTCAGCTCGGTCTTCCTGCAAAAAGAATAATAATAACAGGTACCCAAAAAAACTGACCAAAATAAAAGTACCTTGCAAGCAAATAAGGTTGGTCCACGAAAAATGTAGAAAAACTTTTTACACCAATTCTTCCCTAAAAAGTTGAAAAGCAAATGAACATGATACCCAGAAATACCAGAATCCAGAGAAACAACAAAGGCCAGAAAATAATGCCTCTTATAATCCATCTTGTGAACACAGTCAATATAAAAGTTAGGGCTCGAATAATGACTAAACAAGTTCTTTAACATCAAAATCCCAGCCTGACTAACATAGAACCAATCCCAGCAGTAACCACTGTAGCAATTGTCCAAGAATCTCAACTAAACATCCTCTAAATCAAAATCAATGACCACCCAGGTGAACAACACATTAAGATAAAAACCCCACCTAATACAGACATCGACACCAGCAATTAAAGAAGCTCTTCCCAGGCCAAAAGATGCAGAACTGAGCAAATAAAGAAGCTCTTCCCAGTAATAAAAACAAGATAGAGAGAATAATCATCACCACAGTCATATTAGCAAAATTAGGAGCAAAGTTCCAGCAATTATAAATACCGAACATGACAAAGATCCAAGCACAGCTGAAAAGAAATAAGGAGGCAAGACGAAATTAGAAAATAAAGTAAATAACCAAACGGACACAGACACCGACAGTAAAAGTGTTAACCATGTCTAATATAAGGGAGGGAAGATTTATCTAGAAAAATCATACCTTTCAACACAGTATTAAAGTTTAAGACATTAAGATCTTGAGAGTTCCTCAACTGGCAACCTAAATTAGCCAACCAATCAGCACAACTATTAGCTTCACGGAAAATATGAGAAATTTTGTAATTGATATTAGAGAGAGCCAATTTAATCCTTCTAATCAGGTAAAAATTATTGGAATTCCCCTGAAATTTATCATTCACAATATTAACCACAGTCTGAGAGTCCACCTCAATCCAAACATTCCAATACACCAAAGAAATACATTTTTCAATGCCCACAGCAGTAGCAGTAAGTTTGGTAGTCAAAGCAGAACAAAAATGCAAGGGGGAAGCAAAAGCAGATAAAACCTTACCTTCATGATTCCTAATAATGCCACCAGTACCAGCATAACCCAACCTTACCGAACCATCAGTATTAAGTTTAACATAAGGCATATCCGATTTCATCCAAAAAACCATTCTAGAAATTCTATTAGTAGAATTCAAGTTCCTTTTAATACCGAGCAGGTCAACAAACTTAAAAGAATTATTGCAATTCTTAGACGAAATCATATTGCAAGACGAAAGAGTATTGATTTTATGATTAATATTAGAAATAATAATAGAAGCCACCATTTTAGTATCACCATGCATGGATTCGTTTCTCGATTTCCAAATGTACCATAAAATAAGAATAGGAATAAGATTTAAAATGCGCCCTTTAGAACTTTGCATCCAATGATTCATTAAAGAAATAAGATCAGTAGGGAAGATCACCTGATTCAAATTAGACATGTCAACATAATGCTTCCAAACCTTCATAGCAATGTTACCATTAACAAAAAGGTGGTTGATGCATTCAATATTGGCACAGCATTGGCATTTAGAAGGAAGATAAAAACCTTTTTTCTGAATAATAGTATCCACGGGAATAAAACCTTTAAGACATCTCCAAGCTAAAATAGAGTAAGAAAGAGGAAAATTGTTATGCCAAAGAGTAGTAAAAATAAGAGAAGGGTCATGCTTGATACGGAATTCATCCCAAGCATTTCTCATATTAAATTTACCTGAGGATGACAAAGAAAATAAAATTTTGTCCTTTTTAGACAAATCTAAAGGAATCAACCGAATAGTATCCACTATAGAGGCAGGTAACAAATCTAAAAGTTTACTAACATTCCAAGAGCCATTAATAAAAAATTCATGTACCTTTAAATTATCCCTGGTAACCGTATTTAAAAAGTTATCAATGGAAGAAGGGCCCATCCAGTTGTCCTGCCAAAAGAAAATATTGCCTTTACCAATACCCCACTGAATAAACTTCTCGGCATTTAATTTGATTTTGCAAAGTCTTTTCCAAGAAGGAGAATCATTAGGTTTAAACCAAGTAAGAAGAGGATGAGAGTCTTTACAGTATTTAGTATTCATATAACGAGCCCAAAGACTCTCATTAGTTCTAAAAGAGAACCATATTTTGTGAGAAAAAGCAAGAGCCATATCATAAATGTTCCTGCAACCCAAACCACCTTCATTATAAGTGCCACATAAATTATTCAAAGAAGCCCAACGAATACCATTACTATTATACTTAGAACTCCAAAAAAAATTTATTTATCATTCTTTCAACTCTAAGGCAAATAGCAGCAGTCAGATGCAATGTATGAAATAAGTAAATAGGAATAGAGTTAAGAACCGACTTAATAAGAATTAATCTACCTCCATAAGATAAAAAATTGGAAGACCAATGTTGAAGTTTATTTTGAAAACAGGTAATAATATCCTCAAACAGATGGTTCCTTTTTTTTCCATTATAAATAGGAGTACCCAAATACTTGATGGGAAAAGTAGTAGCTTGAAAACCACAAGTTCTTTGAATATTTAAAATTCTATTTCTATTAACAGACATACCCACAACAAAGCTACTTTTATTCTTATTAATAGCCAATCAAGAGACATCTTGAAATTGAGATAAGAAATTTCTCAAAATAGAAATATTTTGAATAGAGCCATTAGAAAACAAAATGAAATCATCAGCAAAACTAAGGTGAGTGATAGGAAAACCTCTAATAGTTCTAAAAAAGAGTTTAGGATTACGACAGTAAAGATCTTCAATACCCCTAGACAGGTATTCCATAGCAATAATAAAAAGGGTAGGGGAAATATTATCCCCTTGTCTAAGACCTTTAGACGATTTAAAGTAGCTGTGGTTCCTACCATTAATTAAAACAGAGAAAAAGCAATTATCAATACGGTTCCTAATAAGCTTAATGAATAAATCACCAAAACCGAAAAGGGACAAAATCTTGCACAGGAAGTTCCAGTTTAAAGGTATATCGTTTAATTTAAGAAGCTAAAATTTATTACACATATCTTTCTGTGAAGCTTTAAGATAAGTAATTTATTCACTAAAAAGGGTCGGTTAGCTATGTATGTCACGCACATCTTTTAATAGATGGGCGATGTATGGTTATCAAGACATATGGCCGACATAATTTATGAGTCTTATAGAGTTGGCTTGCTAGGCTAACCCTTCTTTTAAAAAAAATAATAATAAGTAATTTATTCACCAATATTTTAAATATGTGGATTCTTTGCTTTTGAATTTCATAGAAAAGAGAGTATAGCAACTCAAGATTTTTTGTTGATTTAACTCTAGAGTTTTATATAACTTTAGTAATAGATATATAAAAGAATTAAGATGAGGTTCTTTATTATTTTTTGGATAATAGAAACCTTCTTTGGAGTAGCAATTGTGTTATTCTTTTCCCAAAGAAACTACACACTTTCATTTGTAAGGAATGGATAGATCCAAATAATCAAAGCATTTTCAACAATATTTATAAATAAAAACAAAAGAAAATAAACCTAACTAAAAAATCACTATGAATTTAAACTACAATAAAAATATTATAAAATGAAAACCCTTAGAATAGCATAACAACAAAATAAAGAAAAAAAAAACCTAAAAAATAGTAAATGAATCGTGATTTTAAAGTCTCAAAGATCAAACATATTAGATGTACATTGGTACAATTTTGATATCACTAATATTAGATGTTACACCAATATCAATATAAAAAGAAGAATTTTTTAAAATTATGGATATTAATTTTTGTAAAAATTTAGATATGAGAAATATCCTCATTACAAATAATATTAAGTTTCTAAATATCTAGTTTGATTAATTTGTGAGAAATTTATAAATCATTGAGGAACTATTGATCAGTTGGATTATGATCATTACAAATGAAAATTCCATTACCTTTTTTTTAGATCGTGGTGTAATAGTTAGAGTCTCCATTTTTCTCTCAACATTAGCAACTCATTATTTTACTCTCATTATGGATTCAAGAATTAAATGAGTGTTTTTTTTTTTGTCTCTTTTTAGATTTCCTCCCTATTTTGTGTCTAGTTCATTTTTGGCAGGTGAAGATGAGCATGCTCTTGTTGACCTTTTTGAAGGGATCCTGCTGCGGGTAGTGTTTTGGCTGTTTTTTGTGCTCTCGCATTTTTTGGGTGCTTTTTCCTGAGCATCATAGAATGTTACTAGGTTGCTTTGTATTGTGTTTTAGATGGGAAACTCGAACTCTTAGGTTTCTTTTTTTCTTCTTTTTGGATTGTAGCTCTTTTAGCGGTAGCGAGATTAAGTTAGGACTATGTAATTTTGCCCCCATTTTAACGCGTAGACCCCTCTTGTGGGTTTCCCCTTAAAAAAAAAATAGAATTAAATGAGTTATTCATTCTACAGAAAATTTTTAGGGATAGGATCCTGATACTCATCATTACCACATCTATAGTAGGCCTGAAATAGTTAGATTATACAAGTATATCTTTTGTCAATAGAAAGATACATGGACAGAACAAACATTTTCTTTCGTCATCTCCTTCTTAATTTTCACTAATGTATTCATGATATTCTTTTTCAATAAAAAATAGAATTTGGGGGAATAGATATATCAAAATTCATTTACTGCAATTCTTCCAATTCATCATGTTCAGAGAAATGATCAATATCAATAGTATTCAGAATATCATTTATCAATTCATATTCTCTTTGATTACTTTTTTATTTTTCTTCCAAATATACAATAATATATATTGACAAATTATCAAGAATTTGATAATCAACTTCCAAGAGATCTATGTTGACACAATAAATTAATACAGCATTCCTATTATAAAGAATTTTTTTCTTTTATGACAATTAATAGCGGAGTGGCCTTGTTCATTATATGCAAAACTAGGTATTTTGTTGTAATAAACCTTCTTTGAATTAAGTCATCTAGTATGTTTTTGTTTATCCAATTTAGGCTTTGGGCATTTTGATTACCTTATGTAGCTGTAGTATCACTTTTTAATTGGAGTACTGTTTTGTACCTTGGGCAATCTTCTAGTTCTAGTAGTTATAGTATGCCCATATTGTCGAGACATAAATATTTGAGAATACAAATAAAAAATTTTACTTTTTAATGGTTTCTATATAGATGTATAAGTACATTTTTTTTCCTTGAAAAACAAAAATTTTGACTTATTCCGTCTAATTTAACAAAACTTCTTTGTGGTTTTAGTATTTGAACTATTTGATTTAGAATTTCCTGAATTCTACACTAATCAACTTTGATGGCGAGTTTAGCTCTAAGCCAATGTTGATGCCAATTAGAAATGGCTCAATGGAGAAAGGCTGACAAATGTACGTAGAAACATAAGCATGCAAATATTGAGTTTCATGATGAAGTTTTTTATTTTTTTTTTGGACATTTAGACAAATTAAGGCAAACACACATACATCCTATATGCAATCTTCAAGTTCAAGCTCTTTTGTTTGGAAGCCAAAGCTCCAAACCAACAACATATAAATGTGATTTGTGTTTCATACTAAAGAAAGCAATAGGATAAATTTTTTTATTTTTTTTATTTTTTAGTGAAATTAAAGCCTTCCAATTCCCCATGATGCATGAAGCATCATTTCAAAAATGGAAGGAACATCAAAATTTGATGAAGCCAATAAGGGAGGATTCGATATAGGCTTTTGAGTAAATGAAGGCACTGAATTAATAGTTCGGATAAAATTTTTATTTTTATGTTAGTGGAAAATTACAAACAAACCTAGGATATTACCCGGCTGCACCCAAAAGCCCTCATAATTGCTTTATTTTTTAGTTGAGGTCATTCAAAGATTGTAATAATTATTTTAGTGTCTAGAGAGATGCAACCATTGCCAACAATGTAACCAAACTTTTTAGTAATCACTATCAATAATAAATTTAGATCATTTGATGATGTAGCTAATCGTAGCCTTCATTTGGGAAATTTTTTTACTACTTCTTAAAGCACTAAGAAAGTCATCCTAAAAGAAACCTTGGTCTGTTAGTTAGGAAATTTTGTTACCAATTAAATTGTCTTGAATTCAAGTCTTGTATATATGATGTGTGTATGTATTTGCTTAATTGGCCTAAATATCCAAAAGAAAGATCATTTAATGATTAAAGAATTCCTGCAAACATTAATGATTTATGATGAGGTGTTGAACATAATCAACTAAAGTATTGCTATAAATAGTTATATCATTAAGAGAATAATCACTCTATTACATAAATAAGATATCAAAATCATTTTCATTAAATTTTGAAGTGTGGCCAATGCATTTGAGAGTCTTAATGGAAAAATGATGAAATCATAATATCCTCATGAGTTTGAAGTGTTATTTTAAAAATAACTTTGTCAAAAATTCAAATTTGATAATTGGGAGATTATACATCTAGCTTAAAAAATATGGTTTCCCCATGAAGTTCATCTATTTGCTCATGTACTATAGGAATTGGATAGTGATTCAAAATTATAAATTTATTAATGGCATGATAAATAACAAAGAAATTCTAGGGACATCCTTCTTAATGAGGGCATTCTAAGAGGAAAAAGGACAACCACTAGGGTGAATGATACAGGCTAACATACTAATGACAATTTTTTTATTTTTTGTTTCTTTGAATATATAGATAATGATTGGGTTTAACAATGAATGATTTGGAATTAAGAATTGGGTAAATTTGTTGATCCATTGGCCAAGGGGGAAGGCGTGGGTTAGTGGGTTGAAAAACAAAGTCAAATGTGGATAAAACTTCTTATAAAGAAGTTATGCTGATTTTGCTTAAAGTTAGTAGGACTTTTAGGACATAGGACAAACACAACATGAATAACATCATCAAGCGTTTATCCCACTATATGGGATCGGCTATTTGAATTATTTTTCTCCATTGTGTCTTATTAAGAGTCCAATTCTTATTTAAATTAAATAAAAGGACATTTATGGTACGTTCTATTCAAATATTTTTTAGATTTATATTTGTCTTTCTTAACATAAACTAGATCTAATACATCTACACTTCTAACCATGTCATCATAAAGACAAAGTTTTATGTTATCAAGCCAGCTAAGGCTGCTCTATCGAATATTATCTGCCACTAGAGTTACTTAGACTTTTTATGTTATTACTCGTTTCACATAGGGTAAAAAAAAAACACTTTGGTTTGCTTACGATGTTTTAATTAATTAAATAGTAGGCATTTGGCTGATGAATTAGATTATCCCTATAATTTAAGACACGAAACATTAAACAAAAAAATCATGACAAAAGATTTATAATTGTTTAGAACATTCCTTAACAATTTTGACCATTGAATGCAAAGGATAGTTTCAGCCCCGCAAACTAGTAAAATAAACAAATCAGCTTGTAAAGCACGGACTTCAATGATTTGTATACTCTGATAAATCATTAGAGCATCTAAACTGAAACACATACTAAATATCCACAAAACATAAATAAAATTCTATTACATAACTAAAGAAATTAAATAACTCTAACCTTTATTATTTATCATAGATAAACCTGATGCATGAACCTAGAACATCCAACAGGATTAGCCTAAACTAGCAAATGTGAAACAATGAAGTTGTAGGCGTTAGTTTGCAAGAAACAAAGTCAGTAGGTGAAACTCACTAAGTTAAAGTAAATAGTAAGGCATGAACATAAACATGAGCAAAGAAAATAACGTAAGTAGAAACTATGGATATGAAATGAGATTTTTGAATATACATAATTTATTTATGAAAGCTAGTATAACTCACAGATAAATATTTTCCAACTAATAATCATGCATTCAAATGCGAACTCATGCACTTATGAGCATGCAATATTCTTACATCCACCAATGACTCATTAGTCATTTATTTATTTTTTTCTTTGTATATTAATTTATAAATGAACATTTATAATCAATTTACTAAAATACCTAACCAAGAATGGTAAAGACCAATCCCAAGGAAATCCAATAATTTTCTTTAGAGTCATCACTCTAAGAACCCATCAATCTGGCAAGCTAATATCCAATATGGTTAAATACTAGCATTTACAAGAATCAAACATAAAATCTTATATTATATACATGTTTTATTTCAATAATAGCACTTAACAATAGTTATATGTATTATTAAATTTATGATATGCATAAACAATAATTATTCAAAGTAATCTTGAAAAAGTATGTGAACTATTCAAAAAATTTTACAACAATCAGCATGGCAACACTAACTATCAGATCATGTCAAAATAATAACACAAAATGTTTTGAATGAATTATCACTTCTTACATTACACATTATTCACATATGATGAGTATAAAGGGTTCGACCACTAACAAGGACATATACAATTATCCCTTACTCAGTAAGAAATCACCTTCTAATTAGAGACCATAAGTAGTGGATAATTCCAATCAGGATGAAGCTCCTACGATTCCAACACACTGTATTCAACAAACCCTAAATCCACAATAGTTTACATTAATCATATATTCAATATATAAAACATGAAAATATTACATAATATAACAACCACATAAACATCTTTTCCAAAAATAAAGGATTCTACCATGCACCCTAAGTTATTATTCAAAATGATCTCAAATTTAAATTTTTTTATTTAATTCTTTTTTATATAAATATCTTTCACCAAGACCCAAATAAAATATTTAGGAACTCTTCAACAATCAATCATCATAAAGAGTTGACTAAATATTAACTCTAAAATATACATAATATACATGTAGCCAATTCCTCAATAAATAAAATTACTTCTCCTAAATCATAAAAAATTTATTTCTCTAACATAAACTATTGTTTGTTTAGTTATAGACTTAATTTAAATATATAAGTATAATTACTAAAATATGCCAACTCATCTTGGTTATAGATTCGATTGTTACATAGGATACATTAATATCACATCTAAATGGTTTAAATGAACATAACTACAAAGAAAACATATATTCAAATGCTCTAAATCTCTCAATTTAATCTGTTAAATAAACCACCATAACATAAAATTAAAAAATTGCATATAAATCAACTCTATGATGTTACAAAAATTGCATTTACAAAAGAATGACAATCATAATCCTCCTAGAAGAATTATAATTGGGTAGGATAAGTAGGTGCTAGGGCTAACCTAAATAAAATGGATGAATGGAAAGATAACATTAAATGGGGGAAAAGAGGGAGATGTTTGTGCTCTTTCCTGTTCAAGCTAGAATTGTAGACCTATAAAGTAATGAGGCAAAATCAAGGCATTAACAGGCAAGTCGATCTCTCTTCAATCTAAATCTCCTCCTCTACTGCTTAAGTAGACATACGCACAATTTAGTATGGTTACCAAATAGTGAAGCCTTCAAGCATGACCATCGACACTCATCTTCCAAGCTACACATTTAATATTGTGATATGAGGTTGATGATGAACATCACTTCCTCGATACCTGCTGACATGCTCTGCATCTAACTTTTGTTTTGAGCTCCCACTGTCACCACCGTCCTCTTACTCATGCTCACTACGATGCCCCAAGTTTGATAACCATCTTAAAGGAATGAGATTGCAGTAATACAAATTGGAGGGCGTGAACCAATTTAGCTAATTCAATTTGATTCAACTCTGTCAATTTAAGGTTATTTTAGACTCTCAACCTTAAAGAGTTTCATCTCTGAACTCCAAAACAATTAAAAGAATGGTAAGCAATATCTTCAGTTTAAGATTAATGCCTAAAGAATATATTCCATTTCAAATTTGACACTATTTTAACACAAGTTTAAGCATTACACAAGTTAGTCATTACACATGTTATTCAAGTGCAATCATATATTGGCATCAAAACATAGAAAAGATCAGCAATTAAAATGAAGCTTAAATTTCATTGCACATCAAATTCACATTTCACAGACTATATCAAATACGTATTTCACACAACATACCAAATATACATGGTAGAACAAAAGAAAATCAACCCTAACAAGCATGAAGTAAGATTTACATAATGAAAACCTCAGCACACAACAATTCATTTATACACCAACAAATATAGAAAAGTGAGATTTCATATGAACTCGCAAGTCTAAGCTAATATGCACATGAGACTTATAAAATAATAATAATTCATATTCAATCAAGCAATCATAACTAAGTATTAAGATCTAGTGATGGTAAATATCAAAACTTAGCAAATGTATCTCAATTTTAAAATTTATCAATACATTCCTTTCTTCTCTTAAATCTTATATAAAAACCTTGAAATATTGAAAACCTAATTTTATACTTTCACCACTATAGCTATATGAAATAAATAAAACATACAAGTAAACATCACTTCCACAAACAATCATTATAGATTAGTAGTTAAACAAACCAAACACTCAACTTAAGATATCTTCAATGTAGTTAGGTATGTACTTATTCACCTCAAATCAAATCATGTCAATTTAACTAATACATCACAATATCCTCAATGGACACCGCTGTTGAAGCCATAGTACCCTAAGAGCTAACATCCAAATGCCCTATAACATCTTAAATTTTGACTGGGATGTTAAGCCCTTATGAACTAGTTCCAATTCTAACCGAGAGGGGGGGGGGGGGGGGGGGAGGGATAAAAATTTCTTCAAACAAAATCACAAACTCAACAAAACCAAGATTCACCACACTAGAAACTAAGTGCATATATTAAATGTTGAAGCTGGTTTTGAAATCGGATTTCACGGGTTTTTCCGCGATCAGAGGAGACTCCGTCGGTGGATCACCGGCGTTTTCAACCAGTTTCTATGATTGCTCCACGGTTGTCTGGTGCTCTTCGGTCCAATGATAGAAGATCTAATGGGATAGTGATTAGGGATGGATCTAAGCCTTTGATCCGTCAAGAACAGGTTGAAGGTAAAGGAAAAAAATGTGATGGTGGATGAACTGGCTGCACGGAAGGAGATGATTACTGAATCCATTCCTGTGATGAATGTTGAATCTTCGGCTTCAGAGAATTTGGTTTTACGGGTGAGAAATTTTTCTGAGGTTCTTGATGCACAGAAAGGAAAAAATATTGGTGATGGATCTAGTTCTTTGGAAACCCGGAAGGATGTTCCACTGAAAGGATTGAGTGAAGTTACTGAGGCCTGGTCTAAGCCGAAGCCGATCAAGATTACATTTGACAGAGATCGGATGGAGTTTTTTGAGGATGGAGTGGCGATCAAATTGAATGCAGAAAGGGAGGCAGATAATTCTAGAGTATTGAATAATTCGATAGTACTCAAAGTTTTAGGTAATGGCGTGCCATTTTCAGTTTGCAGTTCGGAGCTGAGGAGACAATGGAGCCATTACGGCAAATTTCATTTGTCCTCAATTGGATTGGATTTGATACTCTGTTCGTTCAATTTGTGTGAGGTGGTTGACAAATTTTTGAATGGAGGCCCATGGTATGTGAACGGAATGATCGTTGGTATGGATAGGTGGACTCCTGCTTTTGATCCGAATTCATTTAAAGGTATATCTGCACTGGTGTGGATTCGATTGCCTTGCTTACCATTGTATTGTTGGGATGAGGATAGCATAGCAAGAATTGCTTCTTTCTTTGGATCACCTATGTATGTGGATGGAAATACATTCTGGTGGAGCAAGCGTGAATTTGCACGCATCTGTGTGAGAATTGATTTGGAGAAAAAAACTTTTAAATGGTGCATGGATTGAAGGTTCTGCTGGGAGATTTTTCCAAAGGATGGAATACAAAAAAATTGACCTTATGTGCTATCAATGCGGAAGGGTAGGCCATTATAAGAAGACATGTCCGAAAAATGTCACCTTTGTGATGAAAGATCAGTCGTTGAAGAATTCGGGATCAGATAAGGGGCAGGACAAATAGGGTGGACATGACATTAAGCATTCTGCGATGACTATAGAGTATGGCCCCTGCAATCATGTCCAGTTCAAAAACATAAGAGGTAGAAGAAACAATACATTTAATAAAAATGTGCAGGATACCGAAAGAAAACTAGAGCATACAAATTCTGATGATCAACAGGCTGCTCAGTCTGAGGAAATCCAGCTGAAGGCAATGATTGATTGTAATGTTAATGAAGCAGGTGGAGTTTCTGAAAAGGATGCTGAAAATGATATTTGTGCACAATCAACAAACCGATTTGCTGTTCTGGACGAGAAAGAGGAAGGTGAAATTATGGGTAACGTTGTAAATAAAGTTAAGATGGTTGACAAATGCTTGGAACCATTGGATCAAAAGGTAAATCCTATTGCCATGAATTAAGGTACTGATGGTGTCAAGGTTAAGCTAGCCAAAGAATTGAAGTCATTGGGACCAGTTGACAGTGATTATCAAATGAAGAAGAAGAGGAATGGAAGGTTGAACCCCAACAGTGGGGGAAGATCCTCTATACCTTTTTAATTATGTCTTCAATCCTTTTCTGGAACTTCAGGGGAGCGAGGAAGAAAGAAGCTTCCCTGTATCTTAAGGAAATGGTTAGAGATGAAAATGTTTTCTTTATTGGACTTATGGAGACCAAGCTGTCCAGCATTGATAGAAGGGAGGTTGATTGCCTTATGGAAAATGAGTGGGATTATTTTCACCAACCTGCTGTTGGGACTTCTCGTGGTATCCTGGTTTTGTGGAATATAAAGTTGGTGTCATTTGAGGTGTGTGAAGCTTCTTCACAGGTGATCATTGGTAATCTCTCAGTTCCTAGCTTAGGAACTTGGAAGATTGCTATAGTTTATGGGAGTCGCTGCTACAAGGAGAGAAGTGATCTTTGGAATCAGTTGGAAAAGAGCATGGAGAATTCTATTCCTTGTATTATAGGGGGAGACTTCAATTGCATTTTAAATAAGGATGAGAAGAGAGGAGGTAAGAGGTTCTTATTTTCTAAAGGACCTAGAGAAATGAAGAGCTTCATGGTGAACTCAGATTTTCATGATATTGGATGTGTTGGGCCAAGATTCCCATGGTGTAACAACAAAGAGGGCACTTCTCATATTTGGGAAAGGTTAGACAGATGTATTATGAATTCGTTGGCTATGAAGAAGCTTCCTTTGGTAGTAAAGAGACATTTGGCGAGGATGGCGTCTGACCACTGTCCTATTGTGATTAAGATGGATGAAAGGGTGCAGCTTAAGTAAAAAACCATCAAGTTTAAAGATACATGGAGATCATATCCTGCGGCCAAGAGCATAGTTTATCATTCTTGGAAGAAGAATGATGTTGGAAATGAGTATTTAATCTTATAAAAGAAGCTTAATCGTACCTTGAAATCCTTAATTTTCTGGAGTAGAAACAAATGCAAAGACTTGAATGGTTTAAAGGAAAAATTGAAGAAGGAGATCCTTGATCTACAAAATAAGGAAGCTTTGAATGATAATTGGTTTGTTGATGACCTTTTTCAACTTAGAAACAAGGTAAATGAACTCAATGTTACTATGAGAAGACTTTCAACTTGGTGGAATCAAAGGGCTATGGCTAGGTGGCATGAGGAATGTAATGCAAATTCCAAGCTTTTTCACAACTTTGCAACGGCTAGAAGGAATGTGAATCATATTTTTCAAGTCAAAGATGAAGCAAATAAGTTGCAAGGAGAGGATCAAATCGAGAAAGTCTTCATCAACTTCTTTGAGAAGAAATGGAAGCATAGAGAATGTGAAATAACAGGCTGGCCTTCTATTATGGAGAATCAGAAGTTAAATGCTGAAGATTTGGAGTTGTTAAATGCTAAATTTACTGAAAAGGAGCTGCAGATTTCGGTATTCCAGCAAGGGAACAATAAGTCTCCAGGTTTGGATGGCAGTACCTCTTCCTTCTACAAAAGTTATTGGAATATAGTATGGGAAACTTTATGGAATGCAGTTAGAAGCTTCTTTAATTCCAGTCATATGAATAAGGAATGGAAAGACACTTTGATTGAATTAATTCCTAAATTGAAGAATCCCTTGACTCCTTCAAACTATAGGCCCATTAGCCTATGTCAAACCAATTATAAAATTGTGGCTACTATGCTTGTTAACAGATTAAAGAAGGGAATCTCTAAAATGATTTCCGAAGAACAAGTTCCCTTCATCCATGGAAGATGTATTGCTTAACATTGTTTATTAGCTCAGGAGATTTTTCATAAGTTCAAAATCTCAAAGAACAAGAAGGGAATGATGGCTGTTAAGCTTGATATGAAGCAAGCTTATGATAGCATGGGATGGGCAACTCTTCGTCATATTTTGAGATGGTATGGATTTCCTATTGCTTTCTCTAACCTCTTCTTGGAATGTGTTGTAGATGTGAGATTTTCCATTATCATTAACGGGAAGAATTCTGGATGGATTAATGCTCAAAGTGGATTCCGTCAGGGATGTCCACTTTCGCCATATTTATTCATCATGTGTTTCCAATTGATCCCTAACTCATTGGAGCAAAGAGGGAAGAGGAGGACCGAAGATTACTCATTTACTTTATGCAGATGACGCTCTTATTTTTTCTCATGCATCTGTTGAGCTTGCTAGAACTATGAAGACCATTGTAGAGAAGTTTAGTAAGTGGACTGGGCAAAAAATCAATGTTAGTAAATCTTAGTTGCTTTTTGGTAAGGTGGTCAGCTGTCATATGAGGAAGAAGATTGGAAGAATTCTTGGTTTCAAGATAGTGAAGGAAATGAAGTACTTAGGAGTGAAGATCTCACTTGAAAGACTTAAGATGGCTGATTATCAAGATATTCTTAGTAATGCCATGGAAAGACTTAATGCATGGAGTAGGAAATCTTTATCCTTGGGAGGTAAATTGATTCTCATAGAATGTTCTTTGCTCTCTATGACAAATTTTCTAATTACCCAGTCTTTGGTACCTAAGAGGCTATTACATGATTTGGAAAAGTTGTGTAGAAGCTTTATTTGGAATAAAATGATGGCACTAAGGGGATGCACTACATTGCTTGGAATGACATTTGCAAACCAAGAAGTTTGGGAGGATTGGGTTTACATTCTCCTATACAGAGAATCGAATCTTTAAGATCCAAGGTGACAGGGAACTATATTCAGAAGCCTTACTCTTTGCTTCACCGTGTCATGGAAAGGAAATATGGTGACAATGTAATGAATGGAACTCAAAGGAGCATTAGTTCAAATGCCTGGAAAATTCTGGTGGATTGTGGAAGTAATCTGAGGATGGCGGTGCGTTGGAAGGTGGGGAAGGGAGATAAAATCAATGTTCTGAATGACAATTGGGTGCTTGATAGATGCATTAATCGTTGGCCTACTTTTGCGGACTGCAACTTCTTGGATGGTAAGAATGTGTAGCAACTGATCCTATCTAATGGTATGTGGAATTGTGAATTGTTACAAAGAGCATTTCATCCATACCTTATTTCTTTAATCACTCAAGTTCCAATTGAGTATGATGATGAGGACCAGATGGTGCTGATGAAGATGTGTTCGGGAAAGACGGTGTCTTCCATGGTATATAAACAAATGTGGATTAATAAATACAATTTGGAGGATGTGGAATATTTCAGTTGGGTAAAGAAGTTGAAGATGAGCAAGAACATTGAAATTTTCTGGTGGAGACTTGGTAAATCAGCTATACCAACTAATATGTTTCTTATGAATTGCAAAATCTCAGATAATTTCCTTTGTCCTAGAGGTTTCCAAGCTAATGAAATGTATGAGCACATTATGGTACAATGTAAGTATCTGATCGAAATCATTATGAAGCTGCGGGAGTGGGGAATTTTTATTCCTATTTTCCATTCGCTGGATTGTTGTTTGGAGGACTTAAGGAAGATGTCTGCCCAGAATTCTGGGATTGTTCGGGTGTATTGTTCTATTGTTTATTATTCTTGGAAGAACCGAAATGATATTAAGCATGGTAAGTCTGCTATGCCATGCTCTATTGTTGATTCTAAATGCTCTGTTTTATGCAGTTTCAAAATCTGGTCCATTTTTTTCTAGATGGGGTACTAATCTCCTTAGGGAGTCTCAAAGAACTTGGTACCCTCCATCGAAAGAATGGATTAAGTTTAATGTAGATGCATCTTTGACAAGCTCTAATTTGGCTAGCATTGGAGGAATCTTTCGGGATCACAAAGGACGGTTTATTAGTGCATTTGGAAAAAATGGAATTCATTGGGATATTGGCCATCTTGAGTTTCAAGCTATCCTCACGGTTAAAGAATTTTTGAAGAACTGGATGTTGGAATGTAAAGGGCTAATCATAGAGAGTTATAATATCAATATTATCAAATTCATTCAGAATTTTTTAAAGGAGAATAAGGAGAATGTGGAGAAGTGGCCACACAAGAATTTATGTTTTTGAAATGATTTCAATAAGGTTGTCTTCCTCCATGCTTATAGAAATTATAATAAAGTAGCAAATTGTTGTGTTACTATGGCATTGGAAAGTAGTTTTTTCTTTGATAGCTTTTCTTTTGATTGCATTCCTTCCTTGTTGTTAGGCTTAATCAAGGAAGGATGTGATCCCTTTATTACTTGTACTTAGGTTCTTTCTTTTGGTTTAATGCTATTTGATGCATTTCTTTCAAAAAAAAAAAAGCAATAATAATAAAGAATGCATTCGATTTTATAGTGGTTCGGTCAACTTGACCTACGTCCACTCCTCGGAGCCTCTCCTTCGAGTATTACACTAAACTCAGCGACTCTCCATTTTCCCACATAGTAAGGCGAAGAAGCCCATACAAAAAATGCTTTCCACCAACCCTAGTGAGGCAGAGAACCCAACTTCTTTTGCTTCCTCCAGAAGCAGACAGATAACCCAACTCCTTTTGCTTCCTCCAGAAGAAGGCAGAGAACCCAACTCCTTCTTCATCCTCCAAAAGCAAGCAGAGAACCTCAATCAGTTGTTGAGTAGACCTCTCTAGAACCCCCAAGGAACCAGTGATTATGATGGGAGAAGACGACGCAAATCTTTGCTTGGAGAAACCTTTGTGAAAACCTCTCATAAACTCTCCCTCATAAGATCCTCTCTCTCTCTCCCTTACTCTCCCTCTCATCTTGGATCTCTCAGGTCAGGACAACTTCAAAAGATATCTCTTGAGAAAAATAGGAGAGCTTTTAAACAAGGGCTCCAAAATAGCCCTAATTAGCAACTAACAATTAAAAATCATCCAGGACGTTCGACCGATTATCCTGTACGATCAATTCAATTTTAGACCAATTAGCAAGGATGATTTGGAAGAGTCTAGATTATTAGAATGTTACTTTTTTCAGATTGTTCAGGATGATAGAATATTATCTTGTATGATTAGTTCAAATCTTTGAATATCATCCAAACGATTGCCCTAGATGGATGTCTGGACGATGAAAAAATAACTAGATCGTCTAGGATGATCTCACGATCGTCCGGGATGATTAGTATAAAACAACGAATATCACCATAACATCACCTTGAATAGATGTGTGAATGATAGAAAAATAACTTGATCATCAAGGATGATCTAACGATCATCCCGGATGATTAGTACAATTTAGTATATATTTTCTAGAGCATTAACCTGAATGGAACCGAGATGATGTTTGATCATCCAAGAAGAACTAAGGTTTATGAACTGATCATCCTGTATGGTCCAACAATCATCCAGGATGATCGCGCGATCTTCTAAGATGATCCCGCGATCATCAGGATGATATGATTGAGCAATCAAACCATAATTGCTTTCCTTAATAACCAGATTAATTTAAGCATAATTGCAGGGCATCATCCTGGATGTTGTCTTTGATAATGTCCAAAAATAAAAGATGCCTAAATAGATAAGGCAGCTGATTCTTTCTGATTTGAGCCTATCATCCCGAACGATGCTAATATCATTCAGGACGATTTGCTTAATGACGGTTGCCTTAACCAGGATGCCCTAATTAGGGTTTATGTTTTTAACTGATCGTCTAAGATGATTTAGGTTCGTCTCGAATGATGTGATGAAAATAGAAAACTCTAAAACAGTCAGAAAATTTCCCCCAAGTGTGAGTGTGTGCAAGGTTACTTCGCATTAGGATCCACGTCATTTATAATTGACTCAAAAAGGGTAAAAGACACATGACATACATTACAAGTTAACTCAGTCCTAGTCTACCCAATCTTGAACTTGCTCAATTTGTAATTTGATTTTATGGACCTAAAATGTTAGTAGGCAAGGCAGTCATAGGAAAAATGAAATGTTTGCTATCATCAAAATCATATTTCCTGAAATTAGATTTTTAACAATATCATCAAATAAAATGGATGGTAGTCTTTAGCAATAGTCTAATCTATGATAACCTTGGACAGAAAACACTAAACTTAGGAAATAATTATAAATATCACACCATGTGGAGGGATCGCATGATGAATTCAAATAGTGTCACATGTTCATCACAAACCACCTTACATGAATAAGATAAAGCTCGTTTATGATTCAAAGCCAACTACAAGAGTAAAATCTAAAACATTTCTAGTTAAAGAAACTCATGAATATCAAACATCATAACAACATTACTTGAGAAAATAACTAGGCATTACTACGCATAGCCCTAATTGAATAATATTTAAAAAGATACAATATATCACTACAACCACATAAGTTAAGAAATCAACCTTTATAAACATTATACCTAAGCTCACTATAAAATGACACATAATATCTAATAAGAAAGTAACTTTAAGGTATCTTTAAGGCAATAATTATTACGATGCATTTTACTACTACCATAATATCTAGTTCAACATCATTAAATTCTTTTAGTTTCAACATTAATGCAATATGACATGTGCATAGGAAAAAAGGTGTAAAACAATCATGCTAGGTCATAAAGAAATCATTAGAATCAAATAATAGACATACCCTTCATGAAACTACCCTTACTAATACAAAGTGGTCGTGCAACAAAATACCATTATAAAATAAATAATATTAATTTGTAAATCAATTGATTAATTAGATTGATAACTTAAATGATTAATATAATTTTAGATAAAATCTATTTCTAAGATGCAAGACACATCTCAATCTAAAAGCCACAATTTTATTAAGTGTTTGATACATAAAGTTTAAGCAAGAAAAAATAGGATATATGAATGAAACCTTCCAAAGTTAACCATATATCTTTCCAATTAATATGGGACACATTTATATGATCTTACCTTATGCAAATAATAAGTTCAATGCATTATTACTTCTACTTATCATCTAAATGTCTCTCTCATATGACTCTTAAGTTGAAAGAAAACTACAGGAATAAAAAAAATTTTATCTATGAAGATTGCATATTGTTGGTGGAATTTTGAAAACAGGTTTTCAAAATATTAGTTTTCTTTGAGAATTTTGAAATTGAGATTTAATTCTAATTCTAGAAGTCGAATCAACTCGCTCGGAAAAGTATATCGCCCCGAAAGGCGAAAATAAAATTCCACAACGGTGTCCAGGCTTAGAATTATGTAATTTGTCTTGAATATCACAGCTAGATTCTAAAGATAACTCGACACGGCCCCGAGGGGATGAGGTAGAGTTCAACTAAAAAATCTAGTTATGATACTCAAGGAGTGTGATTGCCGAATTCATATCCAAAGCCTTATCAAAGAAGGATGTATCTCCCCAAAGGGAGGTATCACCTTTCAATGATAATTCTTCTAATATAATAACGGCAATCATTTTTGACTTTTCCCAAAGAAATCTAAGAGTGTTTTTTTAAAAAAAAATTAATTTTGAAATTAGATGTGTGGGGTTCTAAATCTCCTACGAGCGCAAGCCTTCATAGTTAATTACATCGTAGGGAGATAGAGTCCCCTACGAAAACTCTCGATTAAAATAAGAACAAAATTTTGTTAGATTTTCTAGGAGTGATATCAAAAAAAAATTGAATAGAATCTTTTGGAAAATCAAAGTGGAGTGGATCAAAATTGAACAGTTATTAACAGAATCAAAGGAAGAGAGGTAGGGGACACTTTGAGATTTCAGAACCATCCGAAAGTGTCCCAACTTAATCTAAGTGTTGGGCTTTACATTTTAGGATTGAAAGGAAATTTAATTTGATTTGAGCATTTTATTTGAAGTTTGGGATTATATTCCTAAAATTTGGGGTCTTATAATCAAAGATCTGCCCCAGATCCTAATTCTATTTTGGACACTGGACTACAGTCGTCCGATCCTAACTAATGCGGTGCAAAACTTGGACTTACCCCGGCCTGGATTGGGGAGCCAGCTAACCACCTAGTCGATTTAAAAGAGATGAGTCCGGTCTTTTATGAAAGAGTGGTATGGATGTTGTACTTAAAGTTTTGGAGAGTTGGGGCCGACATCTAGAAATTTTCCTAATTGGCCCCTTTGACTTATGTTGGTTGCAAAATGCTAAAGACTATGAAATTAAAATTTTGACTCTTTTAATTTGTTTCTAATGCAATGCATGCTAGTTAACAACCTTAAATCAAATATGCTTGAAATTTTAAAAACAGGCTTATAAAATAATTTTTTAGAAGATTGGGCTTCCCCAGATCCGGCACCTCATCCTCATAGGTCAGACTATCTGGACTCTACCCACAGGCGGGGAAGGGTCTAAAACAAGGGAAGAGTAATGCAGTAATATACATGCGACCCCGGGGTCGATCTCTGGCTAATTCCCTAGATTCGTTATCTTTCTATGTTATTTAGACTCACTAAAATTTTAAACTTTTAAAGTTATGAGTAGAAAACTTTCACACCCTCACGAGTCTCACGTATCCAGGCGAAAACAAAAGCGGCACACAATCGCCAAAAAACTAAGAAAAGCAAGCAATCCTAAAGGCAATCAATTCATCACATCAAATATTAACTAATTAATAAATGTCCATAGGCAAAGTTGCCCTGCTTATTACAAACCAGAGTTTTGCAGAAAGTAAAGTGGCCGGGCACCACTGACAACAACCCGGATTCTAAGCCTAATAATGACGCAAGTAATTTTGAGTGGGATACTCTCAATCTTCAAGTCTTCAGTCTTGCCCTTCTTTGGACTCCTTTCCTTCAAACTCCTTGGATTCTTCACAGCGAACTAACCAAATGGATAAGAGGGCACCTCCCCCTTAAGGGGATGGCCACTATTTCCTCTTTGGGTATAAGAGAAGTGTGATCAAAATTTGGATTTCCAAAAGGAAGAAGGAATTCTTCCCAAAAGGGCATCCTTTCCTCTTTGGAATCCAAGCTTTGGATCTATGTATCCCATCTCAAAATTAACTTTCACAACACTTGACAATTATACAAATTACATTTACATCAAAAATAAAATCTAGTCTCACCTGCAGGGTTATCCTGAGCAGTTAATAAATAAGAAGCAATTATTCCCAAGCAGTTATATATGTGCAAAAAGAAAGTAAAACACACTGGCCACGCTCTTTTTATTTGGGGGCTTTAGCAGTTGAAGCACCTGTGCTAGCATTTATAACAATTGATATTTATTATTAACTTAGCCCCCCCCCCTTTTTACTGCCCTGCATGAGCGTGACCACCTACATAAAATTATGTGAACATCCAGATCGTACATAACCTAAGGGTAATCTAGTCTCCAAACACATCAATCCATCCACAGAGTGTAGAAAAGTAAGCAGACACAGCAAAGCAATTTCATCCACAACATGTAGTGAAAACCACGAAAAATTCGGCACACAGCAGTAAAGTAAACATCGGCCTAACCTAGATCTAGAGTTGGTTGTCGTAGCACATCATCTAAAGTGTGTGTAGAAGGTCGTGTGGCAGGGATAGATCCTAAGGTAGGTGATTAGTTAAAGTTATCTAAAGTTTTGGATTTGATAAGGCCTAAGAGGGAGATTTAAGTTAAACTTTAAATATTAATAAATTAGGAATTTTAGTTAAATGTATTTTAAGAGTTAATTGGTTGGTACCTTTGTTTCACACCAAGGCCGCGAAGTTTATTTCATCTTCCTTGGGGCTAAGCTAATAGCCTCGTAGGCCTGGGTTACCTAGTAGCAATCGGGGTTAATTAAGTTATTTTAAATAGGTTGGAATTAAAGGAGTAAATTAATATTGGGGGAATTAAATACTGATTTTAATGGGTTGGTTGAGAATTTTAATGACCTATTAAAAGGATTTTAGAGGTTAGAAAAATTAATGAGTTTTTAAGGATTATCCGGATACATTAACTAGGGGGTAAAAACTTGACTTTTAAAATTAAAGTTAATCTTAAGGGTTTCAAATTTTTAATAAATACTAGACCTAATTATGAGTTGTTAGACAGGTAGTACACTCAATTTGGAGTTTTCTACGAAAAGTTATGATTTTTAGAAGTTCTGGCCCATTTTGACCTAAGGTAACCTAAGATGTTGAGTCCTTAGTTTTAACTAAATTATGGAGGTTTAAAGTTTTAGGAAATGATAGATTCTAATTGAAGTCATTAACCACTAAGTTGATTAATCAAAATTTTTCTATAATTAATAGTGAATTTTAGAAATTTTACACATTCGTAGGGATTATTAAATTACTACGACTAAGGGGTCTGCTTTAAGGGTTTGAACCAAAATGAGCCCTAAACTCCTTGGGATAAATTCCAAAGGTCATAAATGACCCAAGGATAGATCAACAAGTGTTTAGAGCCCTTTTGGGATTTTTAGGATTTTTAAGATTAATCAAAATTGGTTAAACCCTAATTACCTAAGGATCAAGCTAGGACAAATCTAGGAACCGATTTGAGAGGGTTTCAATTCTTATTGGTTAAGGGATTAATTAAAGACAATTAAGGACATTTTAATGGATTTTACAAGCTAAGGATGGTTCATTATCAATTAATTAGGGTTAAGGCCATTTCTAAGAAGGATTTTTGAGGCTCCTACTTGGGGAACCAAATGAACTCCAAATTTGAAGAACTTTGGACCATAGGATCACCTGACCCTAAGTACTAAACCCACCAAATATGAGCTCAAATGGAGTACTCTAAGGTGGTTAACCAAACCACCCAAGGTGAGCTCTAAGTTACCTTCAAATCACTATGGGGGTCTATCCTAGGCTTGGATTGGGGCAAAATTAGTGGCTCTACACTCCTCATCCTACACATCATCATCACACCAAAAATTACACCCTAAATCCCATTGGATAGGTCTATATCCCCTTTTGAATTTAAGGGTCAAACCATGACCCTTAAACTTAAAAATTAGGGAAAATACCCTTGAACAACTTAAAATGGTGAGATAAAATATGGACATGTCAGAAACATGTCCAATTTCAATCTCCCAAAATTCCAGACCTGGTGGACATGTATTTAAAATGTAATTAAAGAAATACATAAAATGCTCAAATTGAAATTAAGCCTAAGACTGATCTAACCAGGGTCTAGAACCATTGGGCTTTTATAGAGCTCCCTGAGACCTTTCCAATGGGCCTAAGAACACCTTATTTGGACAAATGTGCAGGGAGTTATTAATTTTTTAAGTTCCCTTGAATTTCTAGATTTATTAATCCAGCAATTACACAGTCAGCAGCCGTTGACACGCGCCGCGCGTCGATTCGCTAGGCAATGATTGGTGCTAATGATTAACGGCAGGGTTAACCACAGCTGTTGGATGGCGGATCGAACGGCTGGGATTAACACCGCTTCGATACCTCAGGATTTAATCCGAGCCGTTGATCGAGATCAACGGCTAGGATTTCGTCTTCAACCTCCCGCTCGTATCCGAGACCGTAGGGCTTCTCCGGCTTGATCCGGGTGATCCCGCCGGCGAACTCTGATGAAATTTCACAGGGATGATCAGGATGGTGGGAACCTTCAATCCAACGGTGGAAATCTGTTGGGGTGAAGGTTTCCTTCACACTTGACCAGACTACCTAGCTAGGGAGCTCGGGATGGAGAGATTACCGCAGAGAAGGCCTCAACAAATGAGCTTCTCTATCAAGAAGCTTCAGGGGATGGTGGCGAATAGTTCTCCTTCAGACGTCGGGACCGGAGGACGGCCGGAGGTGCGACTACGAGCGGGATGCCGAAGGCTTTCACGGGTGCTTGCTCGAACGGAAGGAGGGATCAATGTGGGAGCTCGGAGGAACCGTCTGGGAGTTCAAAAGAGTTCTGGGAATCAATTGAGAGCGAATTCCAATGCCTCTAGAGGTCTGGTGAGCTCAAGGGTATTCGGCCACCTTTCAGGAGCTTGGATGGCCGGGATTGAGCTGGAGAGGGCTCGGATTGCTGCCAGGTGGATGATGGTGACATCCAGGGGAGATCGTGGGGATCAAACTGGTCGACAGTAGCCTTGAGCCAGGAATTGTCTGGGGGGACCACCGAAGCTCAAATTCCATTGGCTCCGACTGCCGTCGGCCATGGTCTTGGTCGGGTTGATTGGTGGAGGCCGATGGGGACATGCTGGAGCCAAGGGTGGAGTCGATTTGGCCTGGGGAGGTCTGGATCAGACTGGTGGCTGGATTGGACCCAAACCTGCTCGGTTCAAGTCGAATTAAGCTCAATCTAGGTCAGGTCAGACCTTGGGTTTGGTATGGGAGATAGGTCTGGATCTGGTACACCCAATACAGGTGACAATTGGATCCAATTTGGTCTAGGTAAAAAGTTGGCTCGGGTTGATCCAAATCTGCTCGATTCGAGTTGATTTGGGCTCAACCTAGGTCAGGCCAGACCCTGGGCTTGAGGTGGGAAGTGGGTATGGGTCTGGTGCACCCAATGTAAGTGGCAATTGGGTCCAATTTGACTTGAGCTGGAAGATGGCTCGGGTCCAAGTGTTTTTGGCTACTTTGGGTTAGCCTAATTCTTGACCCAAGTTAGCCCAAGGCATGGGCTGGCTTGAGGAAGTGTATTGGACCTAGGGCCACCTAGGAGAGGTGTTGATCAAGTTTAATTAGGCTTAGGTTGAGAGTTGGTCCAATCCTAAGTGATTTTGGGCACTTTGGGTTAGCCTAACTCTTGACCCAAGTAAGCCCAGGGGTTGGGCTGGTCAAGGAAGGTGTATTGAGTTAATGGGAACTCAATGGCACCTTGATTTGAATTTAATTTGATTAAGATCAAAAGATGGCTCAAGGGAGGCCTCTCTTTGGTCACTTAGGTCAAGCCATATGGCTAACCCAAGTAAGCCCAAGGCTTGGGTCTCCAAGAGGGGTATCTTGGGTATCCAAGGGGTCATCCCATGCATTCAAAGGACTTGGAATGGGCTTGGTTCAAAAATTTGAAAGAGGAGGGGTGTATGGGTTAATGGGTCAAACCTGGTTGACTTGGTCAACCAAGTTGACCCAAGGTCTGGGTTTGAGTTCAACAATTTAGGTTTGATATTTGAAATTCATTGAAAGTGGTTTCAAAGAGTTTGGAATTGATTTGAGTTGAAATGGGCATTTGAAATCCCATAAGGGTATTTTGGTCAATCTTGACCCATTGGTCAACTAGGGTCAAAAATGGGTCAGAAAAAAAATGCAGTTTACTGGTCAATAAATTGGAATCAAGGGTTTGGAAGTGATTGGAGACTTTGATAAAGGCTCCAAGATCAAACTCTTAAAGGGGCTAGGTCTAGTGGCATAGGCTGTAAATATTTGAAGGTTTTACAGCCTTTGGATTTTAATTCAAATTTTGGGGTTAGAGACCTCAGAATGGGCTCAAAATTGGAGGGTAGTCTCTAGAGACATGTCTTATCACTTTATAAGTGATTGACCCTGAATCAGAGGCCATTTGACTATGTTTTGAATTGTTTGAAAAATCTTTGAAATAGGTCTTTAGGACAGGGCCTTAAGACTTTGGATTTGAGTCTGGATTTCTGGATTTGGATTGGATCTTAAGTTTGAATGATTGGAGTATCCAAATCATCTACAATCATGTGGTGATTGTTAATGAATGGATAGGTTCATGGCTAGATCAAAGGTGGAATCAAAGTCTAAGTTGAAATTTGGATTCTCAAGTTGATTGAATCAAAATTTGGGTATGTTTAAAATTTGAATCAATTGGGATTTGAGTTGAATGAAGCTTGAGATTCAAATTAATCAAGGGTAGGAATTAAATTGAAGTTGGAGTTGATCAAAGGTAGGAATTTATTTGAGGTTGAAGTTGATCAAGGGTAGGGATTGATTTGAGTCTAGATTGATCCTAAGATCTAGAGGGGTTCTAAGGTCTAGGGTCTAAGGGAATCCTAGGCTCTAGAATGGATCCTACGGTCTGGCTCTAGGAAAGGACCTTAAGATCTAGAGTAGATCCTGGGATCTAGAATTAATCTGGGGTTTGGAAGGGCCTTAGTGACTTCATACAAAAATGAGGTCAACACATATATATTTATAAATACATTAAAAAAAACTTTTTTTAATAGGCTTCTATAAAAACCTAGTCGTTGTGCTCTGCTTTGGTTTTTTGGGCAATTTCTTGGCAATCTAGAGTTCCTATCTTCGTGAGCCTCTGATATGTTGTTCTCTGGTCTCTCTCGTCATTCTTCTTGGGTTGGTATTCTCATGGTAACTCTGTTCCTCCTCCTGGCCGGTGTTTTCATTTTTTATCATGTTTTTTTTTTCTTTTTCTTGGTTTTGTTTTCAGTTTTTCATAAAGTGGTTTTGAGGTTTTTTTGTTTTCAGTTTCTCATTGTAACTCTGTTCCTCCTCCTCCGTGTCTCCGACGTAATCCATCTCGATTGATCCTTTTCTCCCTAGTGGTAAGACCCGTTCTTTTAAGGATATTGTGTTGGATTCTTCTTCTTCATCCTCTACAGTTCAATTTGTGCATTCTTCTTTCAAGGGGTGTCTTGCCCTTTTATTTATGGATTCAATTGTTAGTCTACTTGTTGCACCATTTGTGTTCACTCTAGTCAAAATATTTGTTCTGCAACGCCCTAATCTAGATGTGATTCATTAATTTTTTCTATCCCTTAAACTTTTTGGATCGTTTAATGTTGGTTTGTTGGATCCCTGTCACATTGCTATACAACCGACTAATGATTTGGATTATAGTCGTATTGTTTCTCGCCAATCATATTATATTCATAGATGTCAAATGAGGTTACTCAAATGGTCTCCAGATTTTGATGTGCGGGAGGATTCTCCCATTACTCCCCTGTGGATTTTTTTCCCTAACTTACGTTTACACTTCTTTAATACTCAAATCCTTTTTGGTCTGGCATATGTGTATGTTAGTCCTCTACATACCGACCAAGCTACCGCCTCTTTATCTCGTCCCTCGGTGGCCCAGATTTTAGTTGAGTTAGACATTTTGAAAAAACACCCTTATGAAACATGTATCAGTTTAGAATTGAATGGCTATTTTCAAAAAGTAGAGATTAAAAATTTACCTATTTTTTGCTCACATTGTAAGATGCATGGCCACGGGATTAATGAATGTTTCTGATTACATCCTATCTCTGTAAGGAGAAAGTTCCATCTAAAGCTATACTTGTTAATGATAATCATAGAGGGAATGAGGTGAATTTGGTTCAAAAAGAGATATGTAATGGCTCTGGTTCTAAGGATATGGTGGTTCATAATATTGCTCAAGTGATTGAGGTTCCTTTGTCTAAGGACCTTGAAAAAAATGTTATGGGGGTTCAAAAATTTTCTAATTCTTCCCTGCAAAAAGTTTCTAATATTATTTCAGAACAAAATGTTGGCCTTGATTCTACTGAGCAAAGGAGAGATAGTAATGCTTCACTTATTATTGTGTCTGAATCGGATAATATTACTTGTGTTCCTACTATTAATGGGATTGATATGGTTGTCACAAATGTCCTTGATATATCTTCTAATTTAGTTCCTAACTCTCCTATTATTGTTAATAAGGACGGCGGCTCTTTTAAAGGGAAATATGTTCATTCTCCCTTAGAACATGATTTATGGAAGAATGCTTTGCCTGTTGACATAATGGGTAAACTTGAAGTTGTTTTGAATCTCAGTGACATTGTGCCAACCAAGGGTAATGATCCTACAATCGTAAGTTTTTTTCCTCTTTTGCTGGAGGATAATTCTACTTTGGAAGATGGTGTTCATTTTATGGAAGGTGAGATGCCTCCTCATGAGGGGTCTGTAGGTAATTTAAATGATAGTTAGCTTCTCTTAATTGATCATTATCATTGTGATGCTTTTACTGACACGGAGGTGGATATTTTGGCTAAATGTTATACTATAGAAGACCATGATTTAAGCTTTTCTGAGTGTTGTGGAAAGAGAGGTAGAAAACCCAAAAATGTTTTTTAAAGTTTGCTATAAATACTCATTCACATACTTCACATTAATTTGGCTTTTATGTTTAACGCAATCATTTGGAATGTCCGGGGTATTGGTTCTCCTTCTTCTAAGTTTAGAGTGAAAAATTTATGTTGTATTCATAATGTATCTATTCTTATTTTGCTTGAACCTCTGATTTATGTGGATAAATTACTTGGTACAGTTAAATTTTTGGGTTTTAAATTTGCTAAATCAAATATTGCTAATAAAATTTGGGTTTTCTGGAAGGATTATGTTAGAATTGATATTATTGGGGATTTTACTCAAGTGTTGCATTGTAATATCGAGAGTTCTAATTTTCAATGTTTTGCATCTTTCATTTATGCTGCTTCCTCTCGTTATAATAGAAGGATATTATGGGATCAAATAAGTCACTTTCATTGTATTTGCAACCTTCTGTGGCTTGTTGGTGGGGACTTTAACACTATTTCCAACCCGTTTGAGCCCATAGGGGCCTCTCTTCCTATTTATCAATCCATGGACGATTTTAATGACATGATTATGGAATGAAATCTCATTTATATTGGTTTTTCTAGTAATAATTTTTCTTGGCATCATTGTGGCAAAGACTACATAGAATTCTTTTCAATAATATTTGGCTTAACTCTTTTGATCTGACCAAGGTTGAACACCTTAGTCGTACCCTGTCTGATCATTATCCTCTTCTTATTAAAATTAAGAATAGTACTAGAGATTTTCCATCCCAATTTAGATTTCAAAATATGTGGTTGCTTCATACTTCTTTTCTTGATGTGAGTCTGAATAATTGGCAAGCTCTTCTTTTCCCTGATGATGCTATCTTTGGTAGAATAAACTTTGGCTTAAACTGAAAAGGCATAAACATGTTTTTAATTGGTGAAATCATAATGTTTTTAAAGATCTATTTTCTAACATTTATCTGCTGAAGATAGATTGAACTCTACTAAAGATCTTTGTCAGTTGGACCCTTTTGAGTTCAATTTTAATCTTTTGAAAGAGGCCAAAGTGGAGCTTTGTAATCTCCAATCTCAAGAAGAGATCTTTTGAAAATAGAAAGCGGATGTCAAGCACTTGGTGGAAGGTGATAATAACACTAAATATTTTCATGCTTTGGTTAAGAAGAAGCGTTCTATTAATTGCAATCATAAAATTGCTCGTGAGGATGGTTCTGTCTATGAGGATAGTGCAAAAATTTCTAATCTTGATGTTTCTTATTTTCATAATAATCTTAATAAGTCATTTAATCCTTATATCATTCCTAACCCGCCCATTATTCCTAAATTGGTTTCTGAAGAGGATAATTTTAACTTAAGTAAGTCTCCTTCTCTTCTACTTCTATTGTGCTTATTCCAAATAATAATGTTGTGAATTCCTAGAATGATTTTAGACCTATAAGTTTGTGAACTATTTTCTATAAATTTCTCTCTAATATTCTGATGAATCGTTTAACTATTCTCTTGCCTATCCTTATATCTCCTTTTCAAATGGGCTTTGTCAAAGGTCGGGCTATTGCTGATAATATTCTGTTGGCTCAGGAATTTTGTCACGACTTGGATATTAAGGCTCGTGGTGGCAACATAATCATGAAACTGGATATTTCGGAGGCTTATGACAGTATTGATTTGAATTTTATTTATAATATATTGAGTTTATTTAGTTTTGATCTCTCTTTTATCAACCTCATTAAGTCTTGTATTGAAAGCCCTCTCAATTTTGGTGAATGGTAAGAGCCATGGTTTCTTTTGGGCTTTACATGGGCTGAGACAAGGGGACCCTGTTTCTCCTGATCTTTTTATTATTGCTGTGGATTACCTTTCTAGGGATCTTAAGGATCTTTTTAAAAAATGTCATAGTCTCTATTAAAGAACCTTAGGTGGCATTAAAATCTCTCATTTATGCTTTTTGGATGATTTCATTGTCTTTTCGAATGCTTCCATGAATAAGACTGATAAGATCATGAACTTTTCGATCAATTCAAATCTGTTAGTGGTTTGGCTTTCAATAAACATAAGAGATACTTTATTGTAGCTAAGAATGTCTCTTTTGATCGGATTATGGATATTAAGAATCTTACTGGTTTTACTCAAGGCGCTTTGCCTTTAAAATATCTGGGCATCCCCTTGTATAAGGGTAGAAAGAAGTCTTTCCTTTTTTATGATTTAATTTCTTTCGTGTAGAATAGATTGTCTTCTTGGGACTCAAGCTTCCTTAGCTTTTGTGGTCGTCTTATTCTTATTAAAAGTGTGCTTTGCCTGATTCCGATTTATAATTTTCAAAACCTTTTTCCTACTAAAATTTTTTTCCATAAAATTGATAGAATATTTAATTTTTTTTTTTTTGGAAAGATTCTGGGAACAATTCTAAGATTCGTTGGTCTTCTTGGAGCAAATGTTGTGGGACTTTGTAAGAAGGAGCTTTAGGTTGTAAGTCTATGATTGATTTAGCTCTTGGTTTTTTCTTGAAAACTTTGGTTTAATCTTAGAAACAATGAGAGTCTTTGGGAAAATTTTATGATGGAAAAGTATTATGGGGGGAGACATCCTTCCTTGTGTGGCTTTGTTAAAGGACATTCTAAAGTTTGGCATCGGCTCTGCTCGGTTAAATGGGAGATTGAGCTTCTTTAGCTTGGGGGCTTGGTTATGGCAACATTTTCTTTTGGCAAGATCATTAGATTAATGGTCAGTTGATTGATTCTTTATTAAAATTTTTTTCTATTGCTATGGTAAAGGTTAAATACTTCTTCTCTAATCATGATCTAGACTTGGAGAAACTTTCTACTGTTCTTCCTGAATGCATTACTCAGCTTATTTTAAAGATTCCTTTAAACACTACTTCTAAGGATGTTTTGCTTTGTTCTTTTTTGAAAGATGGTACTTTTAGAGTTAAGGATGCTTGGCATTCCTTTAGAGCTAAAAAGGAGTCTTCTAAAATTTATAAAATGATTTGGCATAAATCTATTCCTTATACAATTTTTGTCTTCATTTGGAGATTTCTTCTCAAGCTTATTCCTACTTATTAGAATTTGAAGAAAATAGGTTTTATTTTTGTTGCAAATCTATTTTTCATGTCTTATGTTTTGATGATTGACAAACACTGTTTCTCTTGGACAGCTTGTTGCTTCTAACTTTTCAGGAATCGACGATCGGACAATAAAAAAGGAGCCAAGTTCAGGAATGCGTAGGTTTAGGGTTGAGTCAGTCTGTACTTTTGCTTTTTTACCTTTTGAGTCTACTTGTAATAGTCAAAGAGACTGATGCTTTGTAACCCTTCACACACTCACTTGAGAGACTTAGAATTTCTGTTTTTACTCATATCGGCCAGGACGATTTCTTTGATCGGCCTGGACGATCAGCTTAAAACAGAAAGTCTAATTAAGGATTCTTAATTAAGGCAGCCGACGTTAACAGATCGTCCTGGACAATACGTGTATCGGCCAGGACGATAAGCTCAAAACAGAAAGAAGTAGCCGCCATAGACAAGTATGGTATACTGTATCTTTAAATTATCGGCCAGGACGATCCTCGGATCGGCCTGGACGATATTCACAAATTATGCCATAATTATTCAGGAAATCAAGGAAGTAATTAAGGATGATTGATACGATCATATCGTCCTGCACGATCGCAAGATCGGCCAGGCCGATCTAGTCAAAAACCTTAAGATACCTCAGGACGATCAATATCGGCCAGCCCGTATTCAGGGCTATTGTCAGGACGATTTTCCTCTGATTTCAACTGATCGGCCAGGACGACCGTGAGATCGTCCTGGACGATCAAGCTATTTTTCAATCGTTCTGTTTTGCATCCAGGGCTATGCTCTGGCCGATCTTCATTGATTTGTACTGATCGGCCAGGCCGATGTCCATATCGGCCTGGACGATATTGTCGGCAACTTGCAATTAATGAGCTCTTTTGAAGCTCTTCTATTTAAGAGCTCTTATTCAAAGTTTTTAAAGAACTTTTGGCTACTGCCTTGACCTGAGAAGACCTTGAGGAGAGATAGAGAGAGAGAGGAGAGAGAGAGGATCTTGTGAGGGGGAGCTTGTGAGGGCACAAGGGTTGCTTCAAGGATCTCTCTGCGTCGTCTTCGTCTAGAGTTTCTCGTCCGTGTAAAGGTCGGTAGAGGTAAGGAGTTTTGCTTTTGGTTCTGGTTCTCTGCCAGCTTCAGGAGGAAGCAAAAGGAGATAGGTTCTCTGCCTTGCCGGGGTGGCAAAAAGGAGGTTCTTGTGAGGGTTTCTCCGCCTAGCCGTGGGGGCTAAAGGAGAGTCACTTTTTGTTTGAATAGTTGCTATTTGAATGATTTGTGCAACTTATGTAGTTTTGATGATTCCAAACATTATTGTTCAGATGTATAATTATCTCCTAACAATTTAGAAGATTTGCACTTGCTCTTGTGTGTACTAACATTTCAGGAAAATCAGACTCCAGACTACGAAAACTTCAAATCAAATTCAACATGAGAAATTTTGTTTATTTGAAGTGTCTTTTCTTTGAATTAATTTTGAAAGGGAGTGATTGTAATTGAGTGAATAAAATCTCTCACACACAAACTAAGGAGATCTTGAAATTCTATACTGATCGTACAGGACGATATATATCGTACTGGACGATCTGTCAGTTATCTCCTATAGAGCATTTGGAACGAATAGGAACTTGCTTCGAAAAATTTTTCTAAGTCCTATTCGTCCAGGACGAATTTTTATATCGTCCCCGGCGATGGGCGCTCTGGAAAATTTTCGTACAGACGAAAATAAATATCGTACCGGACGAACAGCTCTCTGGAAAATTTTCGTCCAGACGAAACCAAATTATCGTCCCCGGCGATGGGCGCTCTGGAAAATTTTCGTACAGACGAAAATAAATATCGTACCGGACGAACAGCTCTCTGGAAAATTTTCGTCCAGACGAAACCAAATTATCGTCCCCGGCGATGGGCGCTCTGGAAAATTTTCGTCCAGACGAAATAAATCATCGTCCAGGACGATCGGCTCTCTTGAAAATTTTCGTCCAGACGAATATATTTTCGTCCAAACGATAAACCGACTTAGGACAGTTTTTAGCAGTTTCTAGAACCGACCTTGTAATAACCGTTCGTACTGGACGAACCTAGTTCGTACAGGACGATCATCTGTACGAAGTCATTTCGTACACATATACAAATTGGGTCGTTTCAGATCGTTTAAGTAAAATCGTCCAGGACGATCCACGATCGTACCGGACGATCCACTGCGTACAGAATTGAAAATTTGCAGTTTTTGGGCGGTTTTTCTTGTCTTTTGTATAAATACTTCAAATTAGACTGCCACCCAATCTTTTTGTCATTTGATCTTCGTGCCTATTGAGAGAATAGTCAAGGGGAGAGTGGAAGAGAGCATTCAAAGGAGGATTTCTACCATTGGAGCAAGAAGGCTTCACTTGGATTGCTAAGGTAAGAATCTCTACTTGTGAAATTGGATTTCTTCACTCTTTTCTTTCTTCCTTCTAGGTTCTTGTGAGAAGATCATTCAAGAAGGTCCGGTTCTCTGCCGACACTTGGAGAGTGTGAACAGACGTGGGTTCTCTGCCTACACTAGGAGAGTGTAAAAGGAAGAAGGTTCTCTGCCTACACTTGGAGAGTGTAAACAGCCGTAGGGTTTTCTGCCTACACTAGGAGAGTGTAAAAGGAAGAAGGTTCTCTGCCTACACTTGGAGAGTGTAAACAGCCGTAGGGTTCTCTGCCCACACTAGGAGAGTGTGAAAGGACGACGGTTCTCTGCCAGCACTATGGATTGTGTAAAAGGACGACGGTTCTCTGCCAGCACTGTGGATTGTGTAAAAGGACGACGGTTCTCTGCCGCACCGGGGAGTGGTGAAAAGAGGGTTTTGTACAGGCTTCTCCGCCTTGCTGTGGGTGCTAAAGGAGAGTCACTTTGTGGTATTAGTGCAATACTCGGAGGGTGCCTCTGAGGAGTGGATGTAGGTCTGGTTATAGACCGAACCACTATAAATTTGGTGTCATTTACTTTACTGCTTTTACGTTTCCGCATTTTAAATTTTAGTTTTAACAACTCTGTGGTTGAAAAACATTTTTCTACAAACTTTAAAAGAAAATTTCATTTCGGTTCAACTTTAATTTTAAGAGGGTTTAAAATTATTAAAACTACCAATTCACCCCGCTCTTGGTAGCCGTGGGACATTTACTTAGGCTTAACAACCTAATTACTAGATTCAACACTTTTTGTGTAGTGCAATACTTGGAGGGTGCCTCCAAGGAGTGGACGTAGGTCGAGTCGACCGAACCACTATAAATTTCTGTGTTCTTTTTCTTTCTTCCGCACTTTTAAATTCCGCATTATTTTGTGGTGTGATTTGGTTTATGTGATTTTATTTCTTTGTTTAAAAAGAAGTTTTTAAAATACCAATTCACCTCCCCCCTCTTGGTTAGTTTGGGACTAAGTTCATAGGGCTTAACATCCTCATCGAACTTTCAAGTGGTATCAGAGCTTGATTCGAAAATTAAAGTTTGAAAACTTTTTGAATTTGATCCATGTCTAACTTTGGGAATCGCAACACTACGGAAGGGTATTCTATTACCCGACCTCCTCTGTTCGATAACCTACCTTTTGATTTTTGGAAAACTCGCATGTCAACTTTTTTACAATCTACTGATTATCGCATGTGGATGCTTATTCAAGAAGGTTATTCTCCACCTTCTCGTGAAATTAACGGTTTTAAAACTGAAGTTGCTTTTACCGAATGGACTTTTGATGAACGAGATTTAGCTCAATTAAATGCGAAATGTTTGAATTGTTTTTTCTGTGCTTTGAAATCTGAGGATTACATGCGTGTTTCAACTTGCAAAACTGGTAAAGAAATTTGGGATAAATTGTGCATTACTTATGAAGGCACTAATGAAGTTAAACAATCCCGTTTAAACATTCTCTTGCATGACTACGAACTTTTTCGTATGAAACCTCATGAATCGATTTCTGACATGTACACTAGGTTTACTCAGATTGCTACTTCATTGCATGCACTAGGAAAAGAACATTCAAACTATGAAAAAGTTAACAAGATTTTGAGATGCTTGCCTTCGTCTTATGATGCAAAAATTACTGCAATCACTGAATCTAAAGATTTGAACACCTATTCTATTGATAACTTGCTTGGCTCACTCATTGCTTACGAGCAAGGGGTGAATCAAAGAAATCTTGATGCAGGTGAGAAGAAAAAGGAGAAACACAAATCAGATTCTGAATCTTCCGGATCTGAAAGCGATGGAGTTGCCTTCATCACAAGGCAATTCAAAAGTTTTCTAAAGAAGAAACAAAAGCATCATCAAAGTTGGAGAAAAGGTAAGGATCATAAACATATTAAAGGATCTTCTGATGTTGTTTGTTTTGAATGCAGAAAACCTGGACATGTAAGAGCCGATTGTCCTACACTTCAAGATCATTCAAGCAAAGAAAAGGAAAAAGGTTAGGAGAAAGCTAAGCCTAGGAAGGAGAATAAGAAAATCCAAAAAGGCTTCTGGGCAGAATCTGGTACTGATTCCTCTGAGACTGAACCAGAGGAAAAGACTACAAACTTGTGTTTCATGGGAGAAAATCAAAGTGATGAGGAAGAGGTATGTAAACCAACATATGATGAATTGTTTGAAATTTGTGAAAAAATCCATACATCATACAAAAAACTTAAGAAAACTCATGCTAGCTTAAAATTAGAACATTCAAATCTACAAAAAGAGCATGAAGTTTTTCTCAAAGATCATGCAACGATTGATTCAAATCACATGGCTCTCCTTGATGAATTTGATGAATTAAACAAGAAGCATTTGGAATTAGTTGATAAAAGTAATGCATTAAAAGCTTCACACATCTCACTTAATGATGATCTTAAGAAATCTAAAGAGATTGAGAAAAATTTGAGGATTGAGAATGATGCATTAAAAAGAAATAACTTGAGAATTCAAAATGATTTGGAATCATGTAAGAAAGCTAGGATGACACCAACTTTTAATCAAAGGCCAGAACCTAGGAAGAGGCATTTTTACCCAAACCATTTAAGAAAACCTTTTCCTGGAGTTCAATGTTTTTCTTGTGGCATGCTAGGACACATCTCACACACTTGCACAGTTCACCGCAGTACACATTGGGTGTGGAGACCCAAGATGCATGATTCAAAGCATACCACATCTGCATTGCACTCTACATTTCCTAAGAAGGAGCCCAAATCTGTTTGGGTTCCTAAAACTGACTGTTGTTGAGTTTTGCAGGAGTGCTCTCACCAAAGACCTCGTGGGAGCATAAGATAACTGAACATAAGGAGGCTTGCAGCTCAATTGCTTAAATCCATTGCTTTATCACTTGCTTGAAATCTTTAGTTTTTTGTGTGTCTTTTATTTTTAGTTTTTGTGTTCACTTTGTGTTGTTTTTAGTTTTTTTTTTTACTTTGGTCTTTATTTTTTTTTTTGGGCTTCCATATGATAAAACTTCTCAAGCTTTTAAATATTGGAGTTTTTGGAGATAGGGTCTAGCTTTTTAAAATTGGTTAAAAGAAGTAAACTGTTGATATTTTTCCCTTCTTCTGACTTTGTTTAGTGGCATGATTTTCTTCTATAAAACAAAAGTCTAAACTCAGTTTAACCAATGGCTTTTTAAGATCTCTTTCTAATCTTGCTACATTAAATCATCTTATGCATAATAGTCAAAATTCTTTGATATCATTCAAGCTTTTGAAATCTTACAATTGCAGTTATCACGTGATTTTGATTTTGTGTTGTGGATTGTTCTTCCCTATGTTAGAGAGAGAGCTCCTATTCTCTAATATTTGGAGGATATACTCACAACTAAGTATTTTTTTTAAGGGTATATTAAAGAATTTTTAGCTTGCAAAAGTTAAAAAGGAAAGAGGCCAATGAAGCCAAATTGAAAAGAAAGCTATATACACAAAAGTGTATCAAAAATCAAAAGATGCTCAAAGAGCCAATAAAAGTGACAAGAGGCATAAAATTAGCCCACTAAATGCAAGCTATCATCTCTTTGGTAAAACTCTTAAAACTTAGAAAACTCATTGATTATGTGATACGTTCAAAGATTTGAATTCAATTTCCATGATTGAGAAAAATTATTTTGGTTTATTATTTATGAGATATTTTTGTTAACAAGTCTTTATTGGATCTTCTTATTCTTTTTGTTATTCCGAGTTAGGACTCTGTTGTTTTTAAGAGAATTTTTTACCCTGAAGGATGTCTGATCTAGGGTAAATGGAATCAGTTTTTCTACCTTCTTCTAATTGGATTTTGTTAAACCTCTTGATCTCCTAAAACTTTAAAAGTTTAAATTCATGAAAAGAATTCTCATATGATACCTCCATAAAACAAAAAAAATAGAAAAATTAAAATCCAAAAATATTCGGTGTTTGTTTTATTTTATTTTATTTTTTGTCTTTGACTTTTTTATTATTTTCATTGTGTTATTTTTGTGTCTTTGACTGTCTTTTCTTTTGTTTTATTTTTGAGGGTCTTGATCATCACCATTCTTTTCTTGATTTCAAATTCAAGTCACACCGGCCTGGCCGATATTTATATCGTTCTGGCCGATATGACAAATTCTTTCCAAAATCCATCTGCTGACCTTTTTCTGTGCTTACTGAAATTCATCGTCCTGGACGATACATTATCGTCCGGGCCGATTTGATCAAACTCATGGTGATAGTCCTGGCCGATAGTATATTTGTCTGGCCGATGCATTCTATGTGCATCGTCCTGGCCGATACATTGGACTGTCCCGGACGATCCACGTGTCAGTACGTTTTGATCTTTAAATTCGGCCCCGGACGATCCATTATTGGACCATCGGCCGGGCCGATCCACTGTTCGTCCTGGACGATACACGTGGCAAGCATTTAAAACGTTTTAACTTCGGCCGGCACGATCAATTATTGTGCATTGTCCTGGACGATACACCTAATCGGCCCGGACGATATGCTTTTTCAACGGTCGTCCGGACTGACTCCTCAGGCCGATAGCCTGTGTCTAATCGGCCCAGCCAATATCTGATCGGCCCGGACGATTGGACCGCCTTTTTGACCAATCGGCCTGTACGCAATTATTGACACATATCGGCCTGGACGATTCCGCGATCGGCCAGGACGATATGGCCATTTTCTTTAAATTCAGGCCGATCCAGCCATGATTTTTCACTCTTCATCCTTTCTCCTTTGTGTTTGTGCTTTGAGTTATTTTTTCTTGCCTTTTTGTAGTAGTCTTTCGTGATGTTTTTTTTTCTCTTTTCTCTGCTGTTTCTGGACTCTCTTTTTGTGATGACAAAAAGGGGGAGTAGGATAGGGTAGGATAGGGTGTGGTAGGAAAAAGTTGATATTGTAACTTTGTTTTTCTAATGAATCTATTTTTGTCCTACTTGTGTTTTGCAATCATCAAAAAGGGGAGATTGTTGGAAATCTATTTTTCATGTCTTATGTTTTGATGATTGACAAACACTGTTTCTCTTGGAAAGCTTGTTGCTTCTAACTTTTCAGGAATCGACGATCGGACAATCAAAAAGGAGCCAAATTCAGGAATGCGTAGGTTTAGGGTTGAGTCAGTCTGTACTTTTGCTTTTTTACCTTTTGAGTCCACTTGTAATAGTCAAAGAGACTGATGCTTTGTAACCCTTCACACACACACTTGAGAGACTTAGAATTTTTGTTTTTACTCATATCGTCCAGGACGATTTCTTTGATCGGCCTGGACGATCAGCTTAAAACAGAAAGTCTAATTAAGGATTCTTAATTAAGGCAGCCGACGTTAACAGATCGTCCTGGACGATACGTGTATCGACCAGGACGATAAGCTCAAAACAGAAAGAAGTAGCCGCCATAGACAAGTATGGTATACTGTATCTTTAAATTATCGGCCTGGACGATATTCACAAATTATGCCATAATTGTTTAGGAAATCAAGGAAGTAATTAAGGATGATTGATACGATCATATCGTCCTGGACGATCGCAAGATCGGCCAGGCCGATCTAGTAAAAAACCTTAAGATACCTCAGGACGATCAATATCGGCCAGCCCGTATTCAGGGCTATTGTCAGGACGATTTTCCTCTGATTTGAACTGATCGGCCAGGACGATCGTGAGATCGTCCTGGACGATCAAGCTATTTTTCAATCGTCCTGTTTTGCATCCAGGGCTATGCTCTGGCCGATCTTCATTGATTTGTACTGATCGGCCAGGCCGATGTCCATATCGGCCTGGACGATATTGTCGGCAACTTGCAATTAATGAGCTCTTTTGAAGCTCTTCTATTTAAGAGCTCTTGTTCAACGTTTTTAAAGGACTTTTGGCTGCTGCCTTGACCTGAGAAGACCTTGAGGAGAGAAAAAGAGAGAGAGGAGAGAGAGAGGATCTTGTGAGGGGGAACTTGTGAGGGGTTTCACAAGGGTTGCTACAAGGATCTCTCTGCGTCGTCTTCGTCTAGAGTTTCTCGTCCGTGGAAGGGTCGGTAGAGGTAAGGAGTTTTGCTTTTGGTTCTGGTTCTCTGCCAGCTTCAGGAGGAAGCAAAAGGAGATAGGTTCTCTGCCTTGCCGGGGTGGCAAAAAGGAGGTTCTTGTGAGGGTTTCTCCGCCTAGCCGTGGGGGCTAAAGGAGAGTCACTTTTTGTGTAGTGCAATACTTGGAGGGTGCCTCCAAGGAGTACGTAGGTCGAGTCGACCGAACCACTATAAATTTCTGTGTTCTTTTTCTTGCTTCCGCACTTTTAAATTCCGCATTATTTTGTGGTGAGATTTAGTTTATGTGATTTTATTTCTTTGTTTAAAAAGAAGTTTTTAAAATACCAATTCACCCCCCCCCCCCTCTTGGTTAGTTTGGGACTAAGTTCATAGGGCTTAAAATCCTCATCGAACTTTCAATTTTTCCTTCTAAATATCAATGTTGTTTTCATGTTGACAATATGCACCATGTTTTCATCTCTCGTCCTGTTGCTATTAAATTTTGGACTCATTTTGAAGACATATTCCATTTTAACTTTTTATTGCTAGTTCTTTTTTATACTATTTGCTTGATTGTTGACTTGTTAAGGCCAAAGGGCATATCTGGAATGTTGTCCTGCTTCTTATCCTTTGGTTTCTCTGGTTGGAGACACTACAGAAAATTTAGCTGTTTCCGACCGGCGGTTACATGGCTGCCGGTATTAACGGCGGTTTGGCCGCCGGTTCGTACCGACGGCCTACCAGTGGTTATTTAAGTTGATGCCGCCGAAACAAGCGGCGGTCATTTGACCGCCAGTGAAACCGCCAGCTGTCAAAAATACCGGCGGTATAACGACGGCGTGCACCGCCGTTGTTAAGTGATTCCATTACAGGCGGTTTCTGCCACTGAAAAGCCACCGATTTAAGCCCTAAAATAAATAGGTCCGAGCCTCCCATTTCATTTATATTCTTCCTTTCTCGCACTTCGGTCTTCCTCCGCATTCGCCTCTGCTTGCCTCTCGCTCAATGGAGCGACCTCTCTCCGGCTGACGACCTTTCTCCGGCCGCCGATGCCACATCGGCCACCCTCGAAGGTTCGATGTCTTGCCACCATGGATCTCACACTGACTGCCCTAGTGTTCGAGGGTGTTGAAGGAAAACCGTGACTGCAAGGTAAATTTGAATTTTTTTCTGTGATTATTTGTTCTCACTAGACATTTGCAAGATTTTGACATCTAGTTTTTGCTTTAGGTTGTAATCTAGACATTTGCAAGAGGTTGTTGTCTTGTAATCATTTGAGTATATCTAAATTTGAATTTATTAAGTATATTTTTAGTAATGATAGATCTAATGGGTTGATTGTGACTTTGGGTGAGAGCAAGAGAGTAAGAGAGAGATTGAGAGAGAGGGAGAGAGAGGGAGAGAGAGAGAGAGAGCAATAAATTATTGAAATAAATTATTGTAAATAACATAAAACATTTGTAATTACCCACTTGATCACTTTGTGGTTCAATTTCCTTCCAATCTTAAGCCTGAGATAGACTTCCAATACTCATTTTAGTATGAAAATCTTTCACTATTAACAATACAATCTTAATATTATAATTAATACTAAAATCTAATTTGAATGCCTCATATATCATTCAAAGAAACATCAAATTTCCTTAACAATTTATTACATTATCTATCATTATAATATAAAATTACCTCAAAAACTTTCCTTCCACCCTTCTCTATCCAATTGAAAATTTCTTCTCTCGTATTCTTCCTATCGACAATAATATTTTACTTCTTCAATGAAAAAATGACTATAATTTTTCTATCTAAGTTGAACAACAAAAATATTGATAATTTTAAGTACTTACTATTTCCTCCACCATTAGAGAATGCATGAAACTCCAAAACCCCAAATACTTCCTCTTCCTCTTTATAACTTTTTTCCTCTACAATCAGCCCCTTTATTAGGCATAAATCATGAAAGGGTTTACACAAAAAATTTGATATACTTGCTTGCTTTAATCACGAATGTTCTCACTAGACATTTGCAAGTGGATGTACTATGTACTTTCCTTAGACTTCAATTATGATGGTAAACTTTAGAGTCTAAAGGTTTTCGCTTGAGTAGATCTAAAACTAAATATATGGAGTATAATTTTAGTGGAAATAGACATAGTGAGGGGATTGTGACTTTGGGTGATCAAGTCATTAATAAGATACATGTTTTAGATATCTTCAATCTTTTGTTCAGAGTGATGGTGAAATAGAAGGGTATATTATCAGCACAATCATATTGCTGATAAAGAATATTAGGAGATGTAAAGAACATCCTCTAGTGACTTTAATATTCTTATTTTAAAGTATAGTACATTTACACATGTGTTATAATAAATGTTTTCATAACTACGTAGGCGACGTTTGCTTCAACGTCCAAGTGACTATCCAAGAGGAGAGAAGTTGGATGTATAACAGATTCTTACCGAGTCGAAAAGGATTGATAGTTGAATTTATACAGGGAGTTGAAACTTTCATTCAAGTTGCATCTCAAATGCCTTCCTTTCAGTTTGATAAAATATTTAGATGTCCATGTTCGAAGCATAAAAATATAGCATTCCTCAAGCCCGATGATGTGAAGGTTTATTTATATTGTAGGGGATTTCTTCCAAACTACTGGATTTGGACATCACATGGCGACTACAAGCCACACAGAGATGCTCATACCGGTTCATCTATAGCTTATGAAACATTTGATGAAGATCAAATGAATAGACCCTGTGAAGAACTTATTTTTGATGTAGCAGGTCATAATTTAAGGTCTAGTATAGAAGAGCCACCAAATGCAGAAACACAAAAATTCTTTGAGTTATTACATTCAGCTCAAAAACCAATTTGGGATGGTTACAGTACACATTCAGAATTATCAATTGCAGTGAGGATGTTAAGTATTAAAACTGAGTATAATATTCCCCGTGATTATTTTAATGACTTTATTGGTCTTCTAAAGGAAACTAATCCAACGGACAATTTAATTCCCTCAGACTTGTACCGAGTTAAGAAATTAGTATCCAAGCTGGGTATCACTGCTACAAAAATTGATTGTTGTATCAATGGATGTATGTTATACTACAAGGATGATGCAGCAGAAGTTTATTATCGCACTTGCAATGCTCCTCGGTTTAAGCCAAACTCGGGAAAACAACATCGTTTAAAAAAAGATGTGTCATATTCCCGTTTATTTTATTTACCAATCATTCCAAGTCTTCAGTGACTCTATGCATCAATGAGTTCAGCAGACCATATGAGATGGCATAAGGAGAAAATAGAAAAAATTTGTGTTCTTTCACATCCATCAGATGCTGAAGCGTGGAAACATTTTGATCGAGTGCATGCTTCATTTTCTGCTAAAACCCGCAACATAAGATTGAGATTATGCGCAGATGGTTTTACCCCTTATAGTCAAACTGCTACACCGTACTCTTATTGGCCAGCTATATTAACACCATAAAAATTTCTACTAGAGATGTGTATGACTACTTCGTACATGTTCTTAACTCTTATAATATCTGGACCACATAATCCGAAAGCAAAAATTGATATTTTTTTGCAACCATTAATTGATGACCTCAAGTTATTACGGGAAGGAGTGTTAACATATGATATATTAACAAAACAAAATTTTCTTCTTCAAGCTGCATTTTTGTGGATCATTGGTGATTTTCCAGCATATGGTATATTATCTGGTTGGAGCATAACAGGAAAATTAGCATGTCCTTACTACATGGAGAATTGTAAAGCTTTCACACTAAAATATGGAGGGAAAAATACTTGGTTTGATTTCCATTGTATGTTTCTACCTGCTAATCATCAGTTTCGAAGAAATAAAGAAGCATTCATCAAAAACAGAGTTGAGCGGTTGCCTCCTCCACCCAGATTAATTGGTGATGATGTACTACTGAGACTTTCTGACATTTCAACTATTATTGATATTCCAATGCTATCAGAGTCTAAATTTCTGGGTTACGGTGTTGAACATAATTAGATTAAAAAAAGTATTTTCTGGACATTACCATATTGGGGAACTAATTTGATAAGGCATAATCTGGATGTTATGCACATTGAGAAGAACTTCTTGGACAATATTTTTAATACAATTATGGATGTTAAAGGTAATAATAAAGATAATGTCAATGCAAGGATGAACATTAAAGAGTAATGTCGGCAAAAAAAATCTAGAGTTAGTAATAACAATCGATGGTAAAATAATGAAGCTCAAAGCTCCGTACTCTTTCACGTTAGAGCAAAAAAGATCGATATGTCAGTGATTTAAAGGTTTAAAAATGCCTGATGGATATGGATCAAATATAAGCCATTGTGTTGACATATAATCTGCAAGGTTATTTGGTCTTAAAAGTCATGATTGTCACATAATTATGGAGGTTCTTCTTCCGATCATAGTATGTATGTTACACGATTACATATCAAATCTGTTGACTGAGCTTAGCATTTTCTTCAAAGACCTATGTTCATCTAAAGTAAGTGAAAATACTTTACAGAGGTACGAGGATACCATACCAATCATCCTCTACAAGTTAGAAAAGATATTACCCCTGGGTTTTTTAATTCTATGGAACATCTTCCAGTCCATCTACCTTACGAAGCTAGAGTTGGTGGACCTGTATAATATCGTTGGATGTATCCTTTCGAAAGGTAAAATATATTTTTATTAAGTCTCCAATATTTTTGAATAAGTTGAGATAACATAATTTGGTAATTGTAATTATTTAATTGATATTTAAACAAGTTAAAGAAATATGTTAAGAATAAAGCACAATTAGAAGGATCAATATGTGAAGCATATTTGTAAATGAATTTCCAACTTGAGCAAGCTTTTGCAAATGAATTTCCAACTTGTTTCAGATCATATGTGAGCACATCAATTTTAAAAATATAAAGCTTATTTATTATAAAAAATACTAATATTTGAAAATATTTCTAGGTACAAAACTCTAATAATAAATGTTTTGATAAAGGTTTGCAAGCACTAGCATGGGGTCCAATGCAAAAAGAAAAAACTTGGCCAATTGATATAGTGAATGGGTTCAAATTTCATACCAAGTCATGGAGTGAAACTGAAAATTATGGAGTATGTGTTAGAGGGAACACTCATGAAGAAGATGAGTGTGATTATTATGGTATTCTGAATGAGGTTCTTGACTTGGAATACCCAGGCGAAAATGAGAACTTTATATGCTTGTTTAACTGTCAAAGGTATAATCCAATATAGAATAGAGGCACAAGGGTTCATCCTACGTATGGTTTAGTATATGTAAAATATAGTAGAAGATACGGGAAATTTTATCCATTTGTGTTAGCAAGTCAAGGTATTTAAGTTTATTTTAGCAAATATCCCAGTGGTCGTATAGACAAACAAGATTGGCTAGCTGTCATAAAAATAAAAGCACGGTGAATAATTGATCAACAATATATTATAGCAACTGCAAATAAAGAGGATGTTATGTCAAGTTGTTGGCCTGTTGAAATTGAGGAGATGCCAACTACAACCTCTAGTATTGAAATGGAGTTAGAAGATGTGAATAGTTCAACTAGTTCAGGCGAAAATGAGAATCAGGATGAAAGTGAAGATACCCTTGAGAGCAATGAAAATAGTTTAGATGATTCTAAGTAGTTTTTGTAATTTAGAATAGTAAAATTTTACTGTTTTGTAATATTTTGAATAGTAATTTTTGAATTCTAAGAAATAAAATTATTAATTTTTAACTTGTATTTATTAACTACTTTTTATAATTCATTAACTACTTTATTAACTGCTTTCTTGTAATTCATTAACTGCTTTATTAACTACTTTTTATAATTCATTAACTGCTTTATTAATTGCTTCTTTTATTTATATTCTATTATTTAGAATTGTATAATTATACTTTTTTATTAATTATTTTTTTTTATTTATAGTTTTTATATATTACAATGCTTTACTAATTGATTCTTTTAATGCAGATGGCTTCAGACGACTATCCTCCTCTTAAATCATTTGCCTCAAAGTTCTGTCGGAAGAAGTTTACTGTTACTCCCAGCAGAGCCACACAGCCTGATGAAGGTGAGGGACATTCAGTTCCACCAATTCTACCTACACCACCACCACCACCAGGGGCCAGCAGTAGTCCTAAGTGAGCAGGGTCAAGGTCAGTCAGATCCACCGACTGTTGTACCTCCATACTTCCCTGGCCACTTCCCTCCTCCCTCGATGAGTCCTCACTACCCCTCTCCAGATCAGACACATGCCGCTCCATTCTATCCATATTACCCCCCACCATCATCACATGTAGCAGGTCCAACCACTGGTCCTCACTCTCCTTATCCCTACCCATATTACTACCCCTATCCGGTGCAACATGAACACGGTGGATCATCTAGATCACCAGAGGTTGGCGCTAGCGATCATACAGCTGCAACAGATAAGCGTCAATACATTGAGCCTGAGGGCAATAAGTAAGTTAAGTTTATGTTATTAAGTTATTTGTATTTTGATATATTACATGTTATTGACAAAAAAAGTAACTTGCAGCTTCAATCTTTCAAGGCCACCTATACACATGATCCGGGATATTATAAAGAATAAATATGATGCTCCTTACTTATCCTGGAAGAAGATCCCAAAGTTTGTTAGAGATATATGGTTTGGAGAATTTCAGGTATAGTTATTTGGTATGATTTCAAATATATAATTTAATTTGTACTAATCTTTTTGGTACTTCCTAAATTATTGTAGAAAGAATTTAGGTGGTTTCCTGCACACAGCACGAGGATCAGAACCAATTTTGAGATGAGAGGAGCGACCCATCTCAAGGACATTTTCACAGACATTAAAAAGTCCGGGCAGCATCCTAATTGGATTGGAGAGGGCATTTGGGCTGATTTGAGTAATGCTTGGATGACCCCTACGTTTAGAAAAATGAGAGAGTAGAATAAGCAGAATAGAGCCTTTGACTTTGGTGGTTTAGGAAGCTCTCTTCAAACTGGTGGATCTGTACCTCATACAAAACATAGACGACGAACGATAAGAGTTTTAAATTTGTTTATTAAATATATTTATATTATTATAACTATATCTTAATTTTTTAGAAATAGTACCTTGGTCGGGAGCCAACACCACTGGAGTTGCATACAAGAACACATCAACATCAAGCTGACCATCAGTGGGTTGATGAAAAGGCTAAGAAGGCTCATGTGAGAAATTTTTTTTGGAGTTTTGGAATAAAAATTTATTCTAATAAAACTAATTGTAATATCAATTTACAATTTATTTTATGGCTTTATTCTCGTAGGATGATTTTGTATGAGCTCGAGAAAGCTTGAAGTCCACTGGCGAGGGATCATCTTCAGGATCAGCCCACACATCTGAGTATCATATTTGGTCAGATGTTGTTGGTGGAAGACAGAGGGGGAGGATATATGGCTTGGGTTCACAGGGCTATGCTTATGAGGGCAGCTCATCCACCTCAGCATTTTATGATCCAAGTATTGGAGCTGAAGAAACTGTGAGTGAGAGGATTGCAGCATTGACTAGAGAGATTGATGAAATGAGAAGGGTTCAAAATGAAATGCAAGCAGAGCTGTGTTAAGAGAGTTGATATTTGCATGTTTTACATTCGTATAACTTGTATAGTTTTGATGATTGCAAATATTATTGTTTTATATATAGTTATCTCCTAACACTTTTTGGAAGAGTTATTTTTGCTCTTGTGTGTACTAATATTTCAAGAAATCAAACTCCAGACTACAAAAGTTTCAAATCAAATTCAGCATGAGATACTTTGTGTATTTAAAACTTGTATTTTTCTTTGAATTAAGTTTGAGAAGGAGTGGTTGTAATTGAGTGAATACACACACACACACAATAGGAGATCTTGAGAAATTTGTACTGATCGTATGAGACGAATATAGTTCATACGGGATGATCAGGTCAATTATCTCCTCGTAAGAGCAACGGAACGAACAGGAGTTGAAGAAAATTTTTCTAAATTATGATCATCTAGGATGAAGTGTATTCGTCCTAGGATGAAATGTTCTCTGGAAAATTTTTGTTCGGAATGAAGTGTATTGGTTCCAGGACAAGTTGCTCTCTAGAGTATTATTGTCCAGGACGAAGTGTATTCATCCAAGGACGATTTTCTCTCAAGAAAAATTTCATCCAGACGAACCCATATTTTTCCAAGGATGAAGTGAACCGACACTGAAATTTTAAGTGACGTTCTACAGTTTTTGGGAATCGACCTATGGAATAACCGTTCGTACCGGACGAACCTAGTTCATACGGGATGATGTGTCTGTATGAAGTCATTTCATACCTATATACATTAGGTTCATTTCCAATGCATTTAAGTAAAATCATCCAGGACGATCCATAATCGTACGTGACGATCCAATGCATATTGACTTGAAAATTTGTAATTTTTTGACGGTTTTTTGTGTTTTTCCTATAAATATTCTAAACTAAACTGCCACTTAATATTTTTGTCCACTAATCTTCGTGTCTATTGAAAGAAGAGTCAAGGAGAGAGTGTAAGTGAGTGTTCAAAGGAGGATTCTTACTATCAGAGAGTGAATGCTTCACTTGGTGTTCAAAGGTAAGAATCGTTATTTTTTATTTGTGTTTACTTCCCTCTTTTCTTTCTTCCTTCTAGATTTCTTGTGAGAAGATCTGTCAAGGAGATCTGGTTCTCTGCCGACACTTAGAGAGTGTGAACAGCCGAAGGGTTCTCTGCCCACACTTCTAGAGTGTGAACAACCGAAGGGTTCTATGCCCATACTTGGAGAGTGTGAATAACCGAAGGGTTCTCAACCAAAACTAGAGATAGTGTAAAAGGTTGACGATTATCTGTCAACACTGGGGATAGTGTAAAAGGATGATGGTTCTCTACCGCACCGGATAGTGGTGGAAAGAGCTTTTGTGAAGGCTTCTCCGCCTTGCTGTGGGTGCTAAAGGAGATTCATTAGTGGTATTAGTGCAATACTCGGATGGTGCCTCCGGGGAGTGGATGTAGGTCAAGTTTGACTAAACCACTATAAATCTTGTGTCTTTTATTTTTCGTTTATTTTTATTTTATTGATTTTTGTTTCTAATTTGTGGTTGAAAAATCTATTTCTATAGAACTCATTAAAGAAAAGAGGGATTAATTCTTAATTACCAATTAACCCCCCCCCCCCCTCTTAGTTAGCTGCTGGGACATAAGCTTAGGTTTAACAACCTAATTCATAGTGATCGAGTTACAACATGTGGTATCAGAGGTTTGTTTCAAAATCATAAGTTTAGACTAACTTTTGATTAACGTAGATGACTACATTTGGAAACTGAAATGCACTCGAAGGTTACTCTATAACTAGACCTTCACTGTTTGACAATATACCTTTTGATTTTTGAAAAACATGCATGTCTACATTTTTACAGTCACTTGATTATCGTATGTGAATCTTAGTTCAGGAAGTGTATACAAAACCAACTAGATTAGTTGACAGAGTTAGAGTTGAAACACGTTTTGCGTACTGGATAATAGAAGAATGCGACTTAGCACAACTAAATGCCAAATGCTTGAATAGTTTCTTTTGGGCTTTAAATTTAGAAGACTACATGTGGGTTTTCACTTGCAAAATTGGGAAAGACATATGGGATAGACTTTGTAAAACTTATGATGGGACTAATGAGGTTAAGCAATCTAGACTTAATATATTATTGCATGATTATGAATTGTTTTGCATGAAACCAAATGAATCCATTTCTGATATGTACACAAGATTCACACAAATAGTTACCTCTTTGCATGCACTGGGTAGAGAACTAACGAATGTTAAAATGGTTAATAAGATTCTTCATTATTTGCCTACTTCTTATGATGCTAAAATTAGTACAATTACAGAGTCTAAAGATCTAAACATTTACTCTATTAATAATCTTCTTGGTTTGCTAATTGCTTATGAGCAAGGAGGTAGCTAAAGAAAGATTGATGCAGGTGAACCACGAAGGGAGAAGAACATAGCACTAAATGTGGAAGAATCTGAGAGTGAACACTCACAACCTGAGGATGAAGACGACATCGCATTGATGACTAGACAATTCAGAAGCTATTTGAAGAGGAAGTAGAAGAGACACCAGCATTGGAATAGAGGTAAATTTAATAGAAATGCCAAGATTACAAATAATGTGATTTTCTATGAGTGCAGGATACCTGGTCATATCAAGACTGAATGCCCAAAACTCAAAGCTACTCCTAGAAAGGAGAAGGTAGAGGAGAAACATATTATAAAGAAGGACAAGAAGAAGTTTTATAGAGCCTTCTGGGTAGACTCAGCTTCAGATTCATCAGAGACTGGAAAGGAAGAAGAAGTCACTAATCTGTGCTTAATGGCTGATAGTCTTGATCAGTCAGATCAAGAAGAGGTATGTGATTTAACCTATGATTAACTTTTTAAACTTTCTGAACACATGCAAGATGCATATAAGAAAATGAAGAAAATACATGCCAGTCTAAGTTTAGAATTTGAAGAATTATAAAAGAAACATGAAATCCTTAGGAAACATCATGTTTTAATTAATGAAAACCACATGAAATTACTGGATGAGTTTGATGACTTGAATAAAAAATATAAAAATTTAAAATCATCCTATGCTGAACTTGAAATAGACTTTAAAAATTTTAAGGGTGAATCGGAGAGCAGGATTTATAGATCAAATTATACAAATCAAATTTTGGAAGATATGAATTTATTTTACAAATTAATGATAAAAACTCTCGAGGATAATAGGATACCCCCTAAACTTGAAGATTTTACTAATCCTATTATGTATCCTAAATTTATGCAATCCATGAATAGACAGATGAATGGTAGAAGACTTAAGAAACCATTTTCAAAAGTAAAATGTAATAATTATGAATTGATTGGATATATAGCTCACACATGTACTTTGAAGATGAAAACTTATTTGGTGTGGAAACCTATGATGCATAAACCTAGATATATCATACATGCATCTGATTATAAATTGCCAAAAGGAAATCCCAAACTTGTTTGGGTTCCCAGGTCTAACGTTTGATAATTTTACATGATCGTTCTCACACAAGATCTTGTGAGAGCATATGGTACCTGGACAGAGGATGTATAAAGCATATGACTGGAGATACTGCATAATTCTTATCGCTGGAAGCTAAGAGTGGAGGGAAGGTTACACTTGGAGGTAACACCATATGGAAGGTGGTTGGATCAGGTATGATTGGAAATCTTAATAAATTTTACATTGAGAATGTGTTATTAGTAGAAGTTTTAAAGCATAACCTATTAAGTATAATCCAGCTATGTGATAAAGGATATTGTGTGAAATTTTTTCCTACTTGCTGCATATTAAGCATAAATGGTAAAGATGTTTGGAATGGTAAAAGTGTAAATAATGATTATATACAAGACTTGAATTATTTTCAATCTCCTATTGCTTTTTGTTTAAAAACTGTATCTGATGAGTCATGGCTTTTGCATAGGAGACTTTGTTAGTCTAGCATGAAAAACCTTAGAAGGATTACCCAAAAGAACATAGTGAGAGGTATACCAAAACTAGACTTTACTAAGGATCACCTTTGTGATGCATGTCAATTAGGAAAGCAAGTGAAGTCCTCTTTTCAGTCCAATAAGGATCTTAGAACAAGTAAACCATTAGAGATTTTGCATATGGATCTTTTTGGACCAGTTGGAACTTTGAGTCTAGGAGGGAAGGTATACAAATTTGTGAATATATATGATTACTCAAGATTCACATGGGTTAAATTCATATTTCATAAGAGTGAATTATTTGAGGAATTTAAAAAAAATTTGACTTAAATTCAAAGAAAACTTGGGTGTGAAATTATTTCTATACAAAGTGATCATGGAGGAAAATTTGAGAATGAGAAAATTGAAGAATTTTGTAAGAAGAAAGGAATTGATCATAATTTTTCTGCACCTAGAACCCCTCAGCAGAATGTGGTAGTCAAAAGGAAAAATAGAACATTAATAGAAGCTGCCCGAGGAATGTTGGCAGAATACTCACTTCCTAAATATTTTTGGGCTGAGGCGGTTAGCACTACATGTTATGCTCTGAATAGGATGAATGTGAGATATAAACTAAATAAAACACCCTATGAGTTTCTAAAATGAAGAACACCTAATTTGTCTCATTGCGTATTTTTGGTTGCAAGGTGTTCATTCATAACAATGGAAAATCTGCCTTAGGAAAATTTGATCCAAAATCTGATGAAGGAATTTTTGTTGGATACACAAGTGTTGGAAAATCTTATAGAGTATTCAATAGAAGAACTTTGGTAATTGAGGAGACCACACATGTTGTATTTGATGAATCTAGAAATATGGAAGAGCCAAATGTTGTAGAAGATGAGATTGAGATTAACTCCCAAAAGATTGATAAAATAAATTTGAAAGAAAATTTGGAGATAGAAAACCCTTTGCCTAGAGATTTAAGTTTTTTTAAAAACTACCCAAGGGAATTGATTATAGGTGAACCAAGTAAGGGTGTAAGGACTAGGCGTGGATTAAACAAAGAAGTTAATCATTCAGCCTTCATTAAAACTATAGAACCCACAACTATTGATCAAGCACTTTTGGATGAATTTTAGATTTTGGCCATGCAAGAAGATTTGAATCAATTTGTAAGAAATAAAATTTGGGAATTAACTACAATGCCAAAGGATCAAAGTGTAGTTGGAACTAAGTGGGTATTCAAAATTAAAATGAATAACTTGGGAGTAGTCATTAGAAATAAGGCTAGATTAGTTGCTAAGGGGTATAATCAGAATGAAGGGATTGATTTTGAGGAGACTTTTGCCCCTGTAGCTAAACTGAAGCAATTAGAGTTTTGCTAGATTTTTCTTGTTTTAGAGGATTCAAATTATATCAAATGGACGTAAAAAGTGCCTTTTTAAATGGGATAATTCAAGAAGATGTTTTTGTAGAACAACCACAAGGTTTGAAAAATTCTAAATACTCAAATCATGTTTTCAAGTTAAAAAAGATATTATATGGTTTGAAACAGGCACCTAGGGCTTGGTATGAGAGGTTGAGCACCTTCTTACTTGAAAGATCTTTTGAAAAAGAAAGTATTGATACAACTCTCTTTTTAATGAAATGTGGAAAGGATATACTCATTGTTCAAATTTATGTAGATGATATCATTTTTGGATCTTCAAATAAAAATCTTTGTGATAATTTTTCTAAAATAATGAGTAGTGAAATTGAGATAAGTCTAATGGGAGATTTAAATTACTTTTTAGGATTTAGCATTATGCAAATTTAGGATGGTACATTTCTTAGTTAATCAAAGTATGTTAAGGACATCCTCAAAAAGTATGAAATGGATAATGCTAAACCTGTTAATACACTAATGAGTTCCTCAGTTCAGTTGGATAAGGACCCTAAGGGAAAATCTATTGATCAAAAGAAATTTAGAAGGATAATTGGATCTTTAATTGACTTGACTGCTAGCCGACCCGATATCATGTTTAGTGTTTGCTTATGTGCTATATTTTAATCAGATCAAAGAGAATCACATTTCACAGCAGTGAAAAGAATTTTAAGATGTCTGTTAGGAACTCAGAACTTAGGAATTTGGTATCCTAAGTTTAGCTCTTCATTTGAAATAATTGGTTATTTAGATTCTGACTTTGCAGGTTGTAGGATGGATAGAAAGAGAACTTCTGGAACATGTCAATTTATTAGAATTTCTCTAGTCTCTTGGTCCAGTATAAAAAAAATTTTGTAGCCCTATCTACTTTAGATGCTGAATACATTGCATTAGGAAGTTGGGTGGCACAAGTTCTTTGGTTGAAGCAACAGTTAATTGATTTAGGATTAACTATAGGCACTATTCTAATTTATTGTGATAACACTAGTGTTATTTGTATTTCTAAAAATCCTATTCAACATTCAAGAACCAAATATACTGACATAAGGCATCATTTCATAAGGGATCTTGTATCCAAAGAAGAAATTGAGCTCACTCATGTTTCTACTGAAAATCAACTTGTAGATATTTTTACAAAACCTTTAGCCTTTGATACTTTCAGTACATTAAGAACAAGGCTTGGTGTGATTGATCTGAATGCTTAAATAAAAATATTTTTACAACATTAATATTTATTTACTAGTTAATGTGTTTGTGTGTTTTTATGTATTTATGAACTTGTATGTGTGATTTTCTTTATTTAGAGTTTGTGTACCCAACCTAGATTGACTATTTTCTTATTAGAAAATTAAATCATTTAGATTGCAAAGATTGGAAAGTTATTCCGAGTGAAAATTTATGTACCCAACATCGATTATTAGTTTTAGACTTTAAGATAAAGGGGCATAAAATAAAAAATAAAATAAAATGATTTTCTAGAATTAGATGGGGGCATTTAAAGAATATTAACAAAAATATTTTTGAGAATAAGATTTTAGATCTTAAGATTTTATATGTGCATGAGGATGCTAATGTTATGTGGAAAAAAGTAGTTAGTGATATTAAGAATATTGCAATAGATTTCCTTGGAGTTCCAAGGGGAAAAGCTCCTAATAGTAAAAATAGTTGGTGGTGGAATCCAAATGTGCAAGAAAAGATTAAAAATAAGAAGTTTTGTTATAAAAATTGGTTTAATTTTAATAATTTTGATTATTGGGAAATATATAAAGTGGCTCATAAGGATGCTAAGAAAGAAATATGTGATGCAAAGACATTAGCTTTTAGTGATTTATATAATAGATTAAATACCAAAGAGGGAGAAAGATATATGTATAAGATAGCCAAACAAACAGATAAGAGTAATAAGGATTTAGTTCAAGCGAAGTGTATTAAGGATGAAGATCAAAAAATACTTTTCTTGGAATATTATATTCAACAAAGGTGGATGAGATATTTTGCTAAACTTTTTAATGAAGATTGTGAAAATAAGATTGACTATATTGACCTTAGCACCCTAAATGAAAATAAAGATTTCTGTTTTTATCGGCGTATTAGTAAAACTGAAGTTAGAGAGGCTTTAAAGAAAATGAAAGGTGGAAAAGCTGTTGGACTTGATGATATTCCAATAGAGGTGTGGAAATGTTTAGGAGATGAAGGAATTTCATGGCTTACTAAACTTTTTAATTCTATTTTGAAGACTAAAAAGATGCCAGATAAGTGGAGAATGAGTGTGTTAATTCTTATTTTTAAGAATAAAGGTGATACACATGATTGTGCGAATTATAGAGGTATTAAGTTAATGTGTCATACTTTAAAACTATGGGAGCGAGTTATGGAGGATAGGTTGCGGCGTGAAACTAATGTTTCTCAAAATCAATTTGAATTCATGCCGGGTAGGTCGACTATGGAAGCCAAACATTTATTAAGAGGTTTGATGGAGAAATATAGAGAAAATAAGGAGGATCTAAATATGATATTTATTGATTTAGAAAAAGCATATGATAAAGTTCCAAGAGAAGTGCTATAGAGAGTTCTTAAAAAGAAATGAGTCAATAATGCTTATATTCAAATCATTAAAGATATGTATGCAGGAGCTATTACTTGTGTTCAAACACTAGGTGGATTGTCCAAGTATTTCCCTATTTTGGTTGGGTTACATCAAGGATCAGCCTTAAGCCCATATTTTTTTTATTTAGTCATGGATGTTCTCACTAGACATTTGCAAGAGGATGTACCTTGGTGTATGCTTTTTGCTGATGATATTCTTCTTGTTGATAAGAATAGAGAGGGAGTTGAAGGTAAACTTGAATTATGGTGGTCAACCTTAGAGTCTAAAGGTTTTCTCTTGAGTAGATCTAAAATGGAATATATGGAGTGTAATTTTAGTCGTAATAGACCTAGTGATGGGATTGTGACTTTGGGTGATCAAGTCATTAATAAGAGTACACATTTTAGATATCTTGGATCTATTGTTCAGAGTGATGGTGAAATAGATGGGGATATTATTAGCAGAATTCAAGTTGGATGGTTGAAGTGGAGGAATGCATCAGACTTATTATGTGATAGAAATGTACCCCTCAAACTTAAGGGAAAATTCTATAAGATGGTAGCGAGGCCTGCAATGCATTATGGTGTTGAATGTTGGCCATTAAAAGAGAAGCATAATACTAAGTTAAGTGTGGCAGAGATGAGGATGCTCAGGTGGATGAGTGGCTTACCCTTAGAGATAGGATACGAAATGAGCATATATGTGGAAAGGTTGTAGTAGCTCAAGTAGAAGATAAAATTAAAGAGAGTCGCCTTAGATGGTTTGGTCACATAAAATGGCGGCCTTCCGATGACCCGGTTAGGAGAGTAGAGGTTTTAGATTTGACTTATGTTAAGAAAGATAGGGGTAGACCTAAAAAGACTTGGTTAGAAAATATTAGGAATGACCTTTCTTTATTAGATTTAAACGAGAACTTGACTTTTAATAGGACACAATGGAGAAAAAGGATTCATGTAGCCGACCCCACGTAGTGGGATAAATGCTTGATGTTGTTATTGATGTTGTTGTTGTTGTAGAGTTTGTGTTTTTAGTGTGTTTGTATTTTTGTTTTTATTGAGGGCAAAAATTTGAAAATTTTGAGTGACAATCATCCGGGATGAAATTATTTCGTATGGGACGATTTGTGTAGTGTGTCAAACTGTCGGATTTTGAACTGTTTGAGTGCAATTTTCAGTATTTTATTATCACTTTGTCTGTACGATCGTTACGATTGTCCAGGATGAAATGTTTTTTAAATGACGGGATGAATGAATAAAGCGGTTGAATGGATAAGGTAGGTTTAAATACGAACTTCGTACGTACGAACCCTTAGTTCGTCCAGACGAACACATGTCGGTTCGATGTAGGGGACTGTTTTAACTGCCATTAAAATGTTCATAAGTTCTGATTGTCCCAGGACGAACACAAGTTCATCTGTGTGATCAATCTGGTCAAAAAACGTTTGTATGAAAGGATGCTTTGTAAGTTGTGTTGCTTAGGAAAAGCCGTTTCATTTTGACACATTGGTTCGTCCATACAAAATTTTTTCGTACGGGTCGAATCGAAAAATTTGTACGGGATTAAATTTTTCGTCTGGTACGAACGTGTCATTTTCAATAAATAGAAGGACTTTTGAACTCAACAGTCACACTCTAAACTTCTCTTTCAATCTCTTTCGTACTTAAGATCTTTTTCAAATGGCAAGTTCAAGTAAGAGACAAAAGGTTGTGTCTAGGAAACCACATAGAAATTCTTTTGAAAACTTTCTTTCCAAAGCAAATGAGGAATCTTTTCCTAGGTCTGCCTCAGCAAAATCACACCCTCTAGAATCTTAATCCAAGAACAACTTACCTTTCAGGTGTTGAACTTATTTTCTTCAACACAGTTTGGTTTTATCCTTACCCTCGTCTATCTCTACAATAAAGAAACCTTTCAGTATTTCCTCGCTAACATGTCCTTTAATTATAACCACATCATAATCCGTTCCTTTGTCTTCAAACAAAAAGTTGAAATCACCAAGGCTGGCTTAGGAGCCTTTTTGAATTTAAGGACAGAGGGAGCTAGAGCCCATCACTTGATTAACACTCATGATTATACATGGTAAGAAATTAATAATTTGATTAGAGGAAATAATCTGAACAAACATGTGGTTAGAGTATTCGGTCTCGTTTGAAATGCACGTATCATCCAACATGTCCTTAGAACTTATATAATTCCTAAAGCTGGAGATAGAATCAACATTACCCCTCTTCCTTTTATGGTGACCTTCTTGATCATGACTAAATAACCTATAGATGAAGTCCAACTTATTCTTGACTATCTTTATGGGCTGTCTGAAATTGGATATGTAGAGCATAAGAGAAAGAAGAACATCGCCTTAGGACATTTAGTTACCTACATTTCCGACAAGAAATACAATTTGGTTCATCCTGATCAAGAGTTTGAAGAACCGCTCTTTTACAACGATGGATCATTTAGAGCAATCTTCAAAGAAGAACAAAGTAAAACAATGTCAATAGTGATGTAGAGGAAGAACCAGAAGCTACACCTGCACCTATCAATGAACCAAATTATCAGGATTTGGTTCAAAGATTTGATCGCATAGAGACTCATTTTGATAAACATTTTTATCAAATTGAGACTCATTTTCAGCAGCAGGCCGCACAGTATCAGCATGACATGAATTTTAGGAGGGATCAGATTAGTGATATCAGTACCAATGTGCTTATGATGAGTACTTACTTTAACAACTTCGATGCTGCACCTCCTCCTCCTCCTCCAAATCAGGGTCCTTCTCAGTGATAGTTGCACTAAATTTTATGTATTTTCTATAGTTTGTGTGTTAGTTGATGTTATAAGTAAGTTTGTTGTATTTTCTTTTCTTTAGATGTTTTGTTTTTGTATTGATATCCCGAGCTTAGATTGTAATATCTTCATAGTAATATCAATATATGTTCTCATGTTTTTGGCTTTAATGGTATTGAAATGTGTGTTAGCCTTTATGGCAATCATTAGATTTTTGATCTTAATAATGTTATACTTTGAAATGCAAGTCAAAATTAAATTCATTAGAAAATCTATTTTTTTTTTAAATTTAAGCTCTGCTTATAACTTGATATAATTAAGATTGTCAATTTCATGTCTCTTATTTAGACTACATTAATTCTAATATTATTATTACAACTATGATATTTTCTTGTTTTATATTTCACTTATCAATAAATATTTATGCACTTAGAAAAATTTGAAACTTTTTATTATTGATTTTGAAAAGATAAAGATTACTCTTGAAAAAAAATGTACAAATGTATAAAAATCAAACGAAATGTGTAATGGTTAGTAAGTAAAAAAAGAGGCACAAAATAAGCCCAAAAGAAAAAAGATGTACAAAAATGTGCCAATAATTTGAAAAAGATGCGCAAAGCGTCACATGTGATAATTATTTCTTTCCATTATTTTTAATCTCTTAATTCAAATTGATCTACTATACATTTATATTCTGTATTGAAATTTGAAATATTCAAATTTTCTATTCATCCTTTTTGCAATAATTTTCTCTATCTTAGAGTCTAAATTGACTCATATTTTTGATATATTCTTCCTATTATCAATGTTATATCTCTTCTTAAATTTTATAAATTAATATGATTTGCCTAATATTTTAATTTTATTTGCATATTATTTCAATCACTTTCAAGATTGAGTTATTAAATGAATTTTATATGTCTGCTTACATTTCAAGTCTTTTTCTTCTTTACTTTTTGTTGTTATCAAAAAGGGGGAGAAATTGTTTGTATCGTGGTTTTGGTTTTTTTTGATTCATTTTGTATGTGTGTGTGTCTATTTTTTTTTTATTTTTTGTTTTGTGTTTTGTGTATGTTGTATAAGTTGTGTGTTTGTTTTATTTTTATTTATTATATCTTTCTAAAATATCTCCTTATTTACACGTGTTCATCAATTCAGGGGGAGTTTAGGAGATTTTTAGAATTTGAAAATTATACAAATAATAATTGTTTTGCCATCTTTAAAAAGGGGGAGATTGTTAAAAGAGTTGCTATTTGCATTTTTTACATTCTTGCAACTTGTATAATTTTGATGATTTCAAATATTATTGTTTTATGTATAGTTATATCCTAACACTTTTTTGAAGAGTTTTTTTTGCTCTTGTGTGTACAAACATTTCAGGAAAATCAAACTCCATACTACAAAGACTTCAAATGATATTTAGCATTAGATACTTTGTGTATTTAAAACTTGTATTGTTCTTTGAATTAAGTTTGAGAGGGAGTGATTGTAATTGAGTGAATACACACACACTTTAGGAGATCATGAAAAATTTGTACTAATCGTACGGGATGAATATAGTTAGTACGGGACGATCAGGTCAGTTATCTCCTCGTAAGAGCACTGGAACGAACAGGAGTTAAAAAAAAATTTCTAAGTCTTGATCGTCTAGGACGAAGTGTATTTGTCCCAGGATGAAATGTTCTCTAGAAAATTTTCATTCAGAATGAAGTGTATTTGTTCCAGGACGAGTTGCTCTCTGAAGTATTATCGTCCAAGATGAAGTGCATTCATCCAGGGTTAATTTGCTCTCAGGAAAAATTTTGTCCGAACGAATCCTTTTTCGTCCCAGGATGAAGTGAATAGACACTGAAATTTTAAGTGACATTATGCGGTTTTTGGTAACTGGCCTATGGAATAACCGTTCGTACCGACAAACCTAGTTCGTACAGGATGATGTGTGCGTATGAAGTCTTTTCGTATCCATACACATTAGGTTTGTTTGCAATGCATTTAAGTAAAATTGTCCAGGACGATCCACAATCGTACGGGATGATCCAGTGCTTATTGACTTGAAAATTTATAGTTTTTGGCAGATTTTTTGTGTCTTTCCTATAAATATTCTAAACTAAACTGCCACTTAATCTTTTTTTCCACTGATCTTTATGCCTATTGAAAGAATAGTCAAGGAGAGAGTGTAAGAGAGTGTTCAAAGAAGGATTCATACTACTAGAGCATGAAGGCTTCACTTGGTGTTCAAAGGTAAGAATCTTTACTTTTGATTTGTGTTTACTTCACCCTTTTCTTTCTTCCTTCTTGATTTCTTGTGAGAAGATCTGTCAAGGATATCTAGTTCTCTGCCGACACATGAAGAGTGTGAACAGCCGAAGGGTTCTCTGCCCACACTTGGAGAGTGTGAATAGCTGAAGGGTTCTCTTCCAATATTGGGGATAGTGTAAAAGGACAACAGTTCTCTGCCAACACTGGGGATAGTGTAAAAGGATGACGGTTCTCTGCCGCACCGGGTAGTGGTGGAAAGAGTTTTTATAAAGGCTTCTCCGCCTTACTGTGGGTGCTAAAGGAGAGTCACTAGTGGTATTAGTACAATACTCGGAGGATGCCTCTAGGGAGTGGATGTAGGTCAAGTTTGATCGAACCACTATAAATCTTGTGTCTTTTATTTTTCGTTGCTTTTTATTTTGTTGATTTTTGTTTCTAATTTGTGGTTGAAAAATCTATTTCTACAAAACTCATTAAAGTTTATTTTTTAATTTAAAAATTTAAAAATATGGATTAATTCTAAATTACCAATTCACCCCCCCCCCCCCCCCCTCTTGGTTAGCCGTTGGGACATAAGCTTAGGTTTAACAACCTAATTCATAGTGATCGAGTTACAACAAGCTGCAATCCTATAGAGTTGAAACTTAAAGGAAGCAAGAGGAAGAGCATCGACAAGAATCTCGATACAGCGAGGATACAGTTGAGGAGTAGAACTTTTTTATATTTATTGTGAACTTGTGAACTTATGTTTAATGGTTGAACATATTAACTTTATTTACATTTATTATTTTGTTTGGTTGAGCTTATGTCTATATTTATGATGGTTGATTGAATATAACGGCGTGTTGCCCAAAACTTGATGTTATATATTGCTTTATGTGTACGTTTAGAATTTAGGGTGAACCTCCCTCAAATAGAGGGGAGGCTGTCAATTTTTTTTTTCAGGTGCTACAGGTTTTCAACAGCCAACTGGTGGTTAGGCCGCTGGAAAATACAATACCGGACGGCTGATTGACGCCGCCGGTATCTTCTTTCAACCGTCGGTATTATACCGGCAGTTTATCGATGATGGCCAGTGGTTATCCGGTGTTATACCGGTGGTGTAGACCACCGACCTGACCGTCGAGAATGACCGCCAGTTAACGGCCAGTGTATTACCTGCGGTGTACCGATGCTTGCCGGCAGTTGTTTGAATGCACACCGGCTGCAATAACTGTCGACATGCCGTCGGTGTATGGATCGTCGGTGAGCCATCGGTAAACGTACTGGCGGCTCGATGACCGGAACACCTCCATTACAAAAACCGGTCGTATACTGTGGTATACGACGCCGGAACACCATCGATGAATAAAATTGCAAGAAAAAGAACGCTGGAAATGGTTTATTATGCCATTTTTACCGGTGGCTTGCGAACTGCCGATAAGCCGTCAGGGGTTTCAAAAATAGCCAGTTTTACCAGTTAAGCCGCCGAAAAAAACCATCGATTTTGACTGAATTTCTAGTAGTGAGAGAAGTGATTCTTGGTTTAATGGTGTTTCGGTGAATCACAAGAGAATTATTCAAAAAATCAAGGACAAAGTGGCTGCTTTCTATTCGGCTAATTTACTCTCTTTTAAGAACATCAAGAAACTTTTATTTACTTGTCCCAAGTTTGGTATTAATTTGGAGATTGATAATTCCAATAAGGTGACTAGATGCATTGCTTAGACTAAACCTCTTCCTAATTATGTCAAGTTGAATGTGGCTAGTAGTAGAGTGGGTAATATAGTTGGTTGTGGTGGTGTCTTTAGATATCACAATGGCTCATATTTGTGGGGTTTTGTTGGGCCTGTTGCTCATGAATATGTTATCTTTGCTAATTATTATGTTGTGCTTCATAGCTTACAGCTCTGTGCTAATCTTTATCTGATTAATATTATGCTGGAAGTGGATTTTGATTTTGACTACAAGGCCATCCAGGTTAAGGATGATAACACTTATTTTTTGGCTTTTTTTTATATTCGTAGGGACATTAGAGGCACTTTAAATTTGCTTAACTGCTTCTTCTCTAATATTATGGATTATGGGAATGCGTGTGCTAATGTTATGGCCAAGATTGGTTGTAATTTTAACTATGTTAATGAGCTAGATTTTACTCAGCTTCCTTTTCTAATTAAAGGCCTTCTTAGACTAGATCAATTAACATTGTTTCCTCTACTTCCTTCTGGTGGTTGTAGAGTTCCACTTCCTTATTGGTTGTTGGTTATGTCTCTGGGGGTGTTTCAGTTCCCTCTTTACTCGTTTCTGTTGGTTTCTAACATACAGGGATGTGGCAGATATATATTTTTTTGCTTCCCTTTTGTTGTGTTATTTTCTATTTCAATTGTTAAAATTCTGTGTTTAGCTCCTTTGGGGTTCCTTCAGGTGGACTCTATTTGGTTTTGTTTTTGCTTGCTAGTGGTTGGGCTTTTATCTCCTTGTTTCCCAAGTGTTCTAGTTGGTGGTTATGCTGGTGTTGGGGTGGTTCCTTTCTATTTCTGTTCCTGGGGTTATGCTGGGGAGTTTGTTTTATTGGTGGTATGCAGGTATTGGTGGTTATCTGATTACTGGGGTGCAGGGTATACTTCTGCACTGTTGGTTGAATGTTTTGAATGGCATTTCTGTGTGCTCTCTAGGTTTTATTAATGTCTAGTATGTATTCATGATGAGAGATTTGGAATGTATCCTTTTTAGGTGATTTTCAATTCAGGTATTTGTTCTTTTTTGGACTAGGGGTGGCTTCTGTTTGTGCAGTCGTATCATTCATTCGGTTGTCCTAAGATCAAGCTTAGGAATTTTTCCTGCTATATTTATTATTTTATTTGACTTTCCTGTCAGTTGTTTTTATAGGTTATTTTGTGGGACGATGATAGCAAGGTTTTCACGAAGACTTGTAGCGGGAAGCATTTTGGATGTTTTTTTATTGCTCCTTCTTTTTGGGTACTCCTCCTTAAGCACCGTAGCATGTACTTAGGTATTCTTGTACTTAATCCTAATGGGGAACTCAAGCTCCTAGGTTTCCTTTTCCTTTCTTTTGTATCTCTTTGAGCATTAGTGAGTTTAAGGTCCCCTTAAGGACTATGTTTTTTTAAATTTTATTAATGCGTAGGCCCCTCTATGGGTTTCTCCTAACATATATATATATATATATATATATATATATATATATATATATCCTAAAAATTTTTTCATATCAGCAAATTGAATTGACATAAGAATCTTTAAAACATAGGACATTAATCTAAAGAAGCATCCAACCATTTAAATATCAACTATCCAACACCACAAGTATGCAATTATTGAATCCCAAATTCTCAGTCATTATTATTAACTCTTCCACAGATAGCTACTTTTGATTAGATGTTAAGATCTTACCCATAGAAAATCCCTTCCTATATTATACCTTGAATATCAAACCTGAGCTTTGATACCACATTGTTACACCACACCACCAGACCTAGAACAAATCACAAGAACCCAATTATATGTTGTGAACTGAATAAAATATATATAATAATTTTAAAGTAATGGAAATAGAAGGCACCAATAATTTGTATTCACCAATAAATTATCAGGGCATCTAAACTCAAACACCTACTAAATATCCACCAAACATAAATAAAACTTCATTACATAATTAAATAAATTAAATAACTTTAACCTTAATTACCAATCAAAGATAAATAAACCTAATGTAGAAACCCAAAAGTTTTACCAGAAGTAGCACAAACTAATTAAACTAAACGATGAACTAATGGTAAGAGTTAAAGCTGGTGAAACCCCACTATGTAAAACATAAAGAATAAAGTATGGACATAAATACGAGCAAAGAAAATAACATATGTAGAAATAATATATATATATTCTGAGATTTTTGAATATACATAATTCATTTATAAATGCTAAAAAACTCACAAAGAATTATGTGCCAACTATTGATCAAGCATTCAAATGCAAACTCAAGCACATACAAGCAAGTGATATTTATAAATCCACCAATGACTCATTAGTTATTCATTATTATTTTTTTCTTTGTATATTATTTTATAAATAAACATTTATAGTCAATTTACTATAATACTCTATTGGGAATGTTAAGCACCAATCCCAAGGAAACCTAATGAATATTTATGGAGCCGTTACTCTGAGGACCTATCAGTCTAGCTAGCTAATATTTAATAGGGTTAAATACTGATATTTATAAGCACCAAAAAAATAGGCTTGTATTATATACATAATGTATTTCAATAATGGTGCTTAATCATGGTTATAACATAATTAAGTTTAGTTATATGTATTCCAAAATTTATGATTTGTATAGATGATAATTATTTACAGTAATTAGTATAAAGTATATGAACTATTCATAAAATTGTGCAATAATCATTATGTCTATACTATCTATCTAATCATGTCGAAATAGTAACATGAAATGTTGTGAATGAATTATCACATTTTACCATACATATTTTTTACATATAATGAGTAGTAAGGGCTAGAACCCACACAAAGAAAGATACGTTTATTACTTACCGACTAAAGGGCCACCTACTAATTGAAACCATAAGTAGTGGAGAATTCAAATCATGATAAAGCTTGAACCATTCCATTACATGGCATTCAACAAACACTAAATCTACAAGAGTGTACATTAATCATATGTTCATTATATCACACATAAAAGTAATAAATAATGCAACAACAACTTAAACAACTTTTTGAAATAAAGGATTCTACCATGCAGCTAGAGTTATTCTTCATAATGATCTCAAATTTAAATGCTTTATTTAAAATTTTTATATAAATATCTTTGAGCATTAAAAAAATAAAATATTTAGCAACTCCTGTAGAATTAATTACTTTAAAGATTTAATTATATATAAACTCTAAAATATACATCCTTATTCATCTAACCAAATCCTCAATACATAAAATAACATCTACTAAATCATGATAATTTGATTTTGTTAAAATAAACTATCTTTGTTGCAGTTGTAGATAAGTATCATTATTATCACGCCAAGGGATCTTTTTAATTTCATTATATTATTTAATTAACCAAAATTATAAATATTCAGAGCTAATTAATTGCATTATATAAAATTAATAAATAGTCAATATTTACGTTATGCTAAAAAAAGGTCTAAAATAGTACATATAAAAGACTTCGTAGGTCATAAAAGATTATATAAATAAGAGAGCTAAAACAAAAGCTACACTTGCATCCTAACTTAGCCTCAAAATGAAGGCTGCTTACCTAAGATCATTTTAATCATGTAATGAACGAATAGCTCAACAGGTAACTAAAATCATACAACAAAAAATAATGCAAGGAAAAAGAAAAAAAATATGCTTAAAATTATAAAGGGAAATTTATACTTGTCACCTTTATCAATCAATCAATTTTTCTTTATCATATAATTTAATCATTTTTGTCGGTCTATCAGTTATGTTGTTTAATAGTATTAGTATTTGTATTCATAAATGATAAGTAGTTATAGTAATCCATAAATTTATTCAGTAATTAGTAACTAATATTAGTACATTAATCAATATTATATCAAAAATTTTGTTAAGGGTATCTTGATCATGATCTTACTCCTGGCCTTATGACTCTCGATTAGTTTTATTCAATCAATATTAATCCTAGTATTTTCTTTATCTTATCTATAAGTTAATCATATCAATTTTTTGATATCTATAATATGTATATCAATATTGGCACTATATCTATAATATAATAATACTAGCAGTACTCTTATCATATACATCAATACTAAAAGTTCTATCTATAATATACCAATATTAAAAGTACTATTATCATATATATCAATGCTCGCATTACTATCTAAAATATATCAATACTGGTAATAATCTTATCATGTATATAAATACTGATAATACTATTTATAATCTATCATTATAGGTAATACTCTTATCTTGTATCAAATATCATCAGTATTATTTATACCCTTATCATTCAGTTATTACTATAATCATATATACTTTTATCATTGATTTGATATCAATAATTACATTATTCTATTATATCAATGGAATCCTTTTAGTACATTACTTAAATTATTTCATCTAATATCAAATTTTAGTATTATCATTACAAATCACAAAATGTTTCTTTTCAAACTATTTTCAATATGCCTTTGAATGACCTCATTTTTGTATGAGGTTGATAAGGACCCTTCCAGACTCCAAATCAATCCAGACCTTATGATCCACTCTAGACCCCAGGATTCTTCCAGATCAACCTAAACTCTAGGATTCTCTTAGATCCAGATCTCAGGATCTATTCTAGGTCCTAGGATCCTTCTAGAATCCAGACTTTAGGATCTAATTCAGACCATAGAGCTTCCTAGATCCTAGGATCAATCCAGATCATAGATCAATCCAAATTCAAATCAATCTAGACTCTAGGCTATGATTCAAACCTCAATTCCATTCAAACTTCAATAAAATAGTGAATCCAACTCAAACCCAAAAATCCAAAGCCAAATTCAGTTGACCAGGGGTCAAAAACACCAAAATGGCCTTTAATTCTCAAAACTTGTTAAGCCAAAATTTGGGTCCTGGGTCAACCTGGTTGACCAAGTCAACCTAGGTTGACCTAAATACCCTTTAATGTTTAAATGAGTTATTTTAACCCATTTGACTTTTTAAACCCCTTTCAAGCATTGAATTGACTCCAATCTATGGGCTAAACACATCTCAATTCCTTATCAATCAAAGTGAAGTATAGTTGACCAAGTCAACATAATGAAACTTGGCCAAATTAGTTGAATTATTCTTTCAAACATTCAAGCCTCAAAGGGTCAAACCAATGCTTTAGAGAGGACAAAGATCATCAAATGACCTTTTAAGCCTTAATCCCTTAAACCCAAGAATTTCCAGCAGCTCTAATAGGCTCTAGATCCTTCCTAGATCCCTTTACAGCCCTTAGATCAAGATCACAAGGCTCCCATCATTCCATGTATCCAAATGGGGACCAAAGGACATTTTCCACCTCATGTACTCCTTTTTCCTTTGATTCCTGTTGCAAATCTATTTTTCATGGATTATGTTTTGATGATTGACAAACACTGTTTCTCTTGGACTACTTGTTGCTTCTAACTTTTCAGGAATCGAAGATCGGACGATCAAGGAGCCAAGTTCAGGATTGCGTAGGTTTAGGGTTGAGTCAGTCTGTATGTTTGTTTTTCACCTTTTGAGTCTACTTGTAATAAGTCAAAGAGACCGATGCTATGTAACCCTTCACACACACACTTGAGAGACTTAGAATTTATGTTTTTACTCATATCGGCCAGGATGATTTTCGAATAGACCTGGACGAACAGCTTAAAACAGAAAGTCGAATTAAGGGTTCTTAATTAAGGCAGCCGACATTACCAGATCGCCCTTGACGATACGTGTATCGGCCAAGACGATAAGCTCAAAACAGAAAGAAGTAGCCGCCATAGTCAATTATGGTATACTGTATTTTTAAATTATCGGCCTAGACGATATTCACAAATTATGCCATAAATGTTCATGAAATCAAGGGAGTAATTAAGGATGATTGATACAATCATATCGTCCTGGACGATCGCAGGATCGGCCAGGACGATCCAGTCAAAAACCTTAAGTTACTTCAGGACGATCAATATCGGCCAGCCCGTATCCAGGGCTATTGTTAGGATGATTTTTCTCTGATTTGAACTGATCGGCCCGGACGATCATGCGATCGGCCTGGACGATCAAGCCAATTTTCAATCGTCCTGTTTTCCATCCAGGGTGATGCTCTGGCCGATCTTCATTGATTTGTACTGATCGGCCAGGCCGATGCACATATCGGCCTGGACGATATTGTCGGCAACTTGCAATTAATGAGCTCTTTTGAAGCTATTTTATTTAAGAGCTCTTGTTCAACGTTTTGAAAATCTTTGGATGCAGCCTTGACCTGAGAAGACCTTGAGGAGAGAAAGAGAGAGAGGATCTTGTGAGGGGGAGCTTATGAGGGGATTCACAAGGGTTGCTTCAAGGATCGCTCTGCGTCATCTTCGTCTAGAGTTTCTCGTCCGTGGAAGGGTCGGTAGAGGTAAGGAGTTTGCTTTTGGTTTTGGTTCTCTGCCAGCTTCAGGAGGAAGCAAAAGGAGATAGGTTCTCTGCCTTGCCTGGGTGGCAAAAAGGAGGTTCTTTTGAGGGTTTCTCCGCCTAGCTGTGGGGGCTAAAGGAAAGTCACGTTTTGTAGTGCAATACTTGGAGGGTGCCTCCAAGGAGTGGACGTAGATCGAGTCGACCGAACCACTATAAATTTCTGTGTTCCTTTTCTTACTTCCGCACTTTTAAATTCCGCATTTATTTTTGTGGTGTGATTTGGTTTATGCAATTTCCTTTCTTTGTGAAAAGAATTTTTTAAAATACCAATTTACCCCCCCCCCCTCTTGGTTAGCTTGAGACTAAGTTCATAAGGCTTAACATCCCCATCAAACTTTCAAGTGGTATCAGAGCTTGATTCGAAAATTAAAGTTTGAAAACTTTTTGAATTTGATCCATGTCTAACTTTGGGAATCGCAACACTACGAAAGGGTATTCTATTACCCGACCTCCTCTGTTCGATAACCTACCTTTTGATTTTTTGGAAAACTCGCATGTCAACTTTTTAACAATCTACTGATTATCGCATGTGGATGCTTATTCAAGAAGGTTATTCTCCACCTTCAAATGAAATTAATGGTTTTAAAACTGAAGTTGCTTTTACCGAATGAACTTTTGATGAACGAGATTTAGCTCAATTAAATGCGAAATGTTTGAATTGTTTTTTCTGTGCTTTGAAATCTGAGGATTACATGCGTGTTTCAACTTGCAAAACTGGTAAAGAAATTTGGGATAAATTGTGCATCACTTATGAAGGGACTAATGAAGTTAAACAATCCCGTTTAAACATTCTCTTGCATGACTACGAACTTTTTCGTATGAAACCTCATGAATCAATTTCTGACATGTACACTAGGTTTACTCAGATTGCTACTTCATTGCATGCACTAGGAAAAGAACTTTCGAACTATGAAAAAGTTAACAAGATTTTGAGATGCTTTCCTTCGTCTTATGATGCAAAAATTACTGCCATCACTGAATCTAAAGATTTGAACACCTATTCTATTGATAACTTGCTTGGCTCACTCATTGCTTACGAGTAAGGGGTGAATCAAAGAAATCCTACTGCAGGTGAGAAGAAAAAGGAGAAAATAATTGCATTGAAGGTGCACAAATCGGATTATGAATCTTCCGGGTCTGAAATCGATGAAATTGCCTTCATCACAAGGCAATTCAAAAGCTTTCTAAGGAAGAAACAAAAGCATCTTCAAAGTTGGAGAAAAGGTAAGGATCATAAACATATTAAAGGATCTTCTGATGTTGTTTGTTTTGAATGAAGGAAACCTGGACATGTGAGAGCCGATTGTCCTACACTTCAAGATCATTCAAGCAAAGAAAAGGAAAAAGGTGAGGAGAAAGCTAAGTCTAGGAAGGAGAAGAAGAAAATCCAAAGAGGTTTCTGGGCAGAATCTGGTACTGATTCCTCTGAGACTGAACCAGAGGAAGAGATTACAAACTTGTGTTTCATGGGAGAAAATCAAAGTGATGAGGAAGAGGTATGTAAACCAACCTATGATGAATTGTTTGAAATTTGTGAAAAAATTCATACATCATACAAAAAACTTAAGAAAACTCATGCTAGCCTAAAATTAGAACATTCAAATCTACAAAAAGAGCATGAAGTTTTTCTCAAAGATCATGCAACGATTGATTCAAATCACATGGCTCTCCTTGATGAATTTGATGAATTAAATAAGAAGCATTTAGAATTAGTTGATGAAAGTAATGCATTAAAAGCTTCACACACCTCACTTAAGGATGATCTTAAGAAATCTAAAGAGATTGAGAAAAATTTGAGGATTGAGAATGATGCATTAAAAAGAACTAACTTGAGAATTCAAAATGATTTGGAAACATGTAAGAAAACTAGGATGACACCAACTACTAATCAAAAGCCAGAACCTAGGAAGAGGCATTTTTACCCAAACCATTTAAGAAAACCTTTTCCTGGAGTTCAATATTTTTCTTGTGGCATGCTAGGACACATCTCACACACTTGCACAGTTCACCGTAGTACACATTGGGTGTGGAGACCTAAGATGCATGATTCAAAGCATACCACATCTGCATTGCACTCTACGTTTCCTAAGAAGGAGCCCAAACCTGTTTGGGTTCCTAAATCTGACTGTTGTTGAGTTTTGCAGGTGTGCTCTCACCAAAGACCTCGTGGGAGCATAAGATAACTGGACCTAAGGAGGCTCGCAGCTCAAAATTGTTTAAAACCGCTGCTTTATCACTTGCTTGAAATCGTTAGCTTTTGTGTGTCTTTTTATTTTATTTGTTTGTGCTAGTTTTTGTGCTCACTTTGTATTTTTTTTTAATTTGCTTTATTATTTTATTTTATGTGTCTTTGTTTTTCACATTGTTCTTTATTTTTGGCCTTCCATATGATGAAACTTTTCAAGCTTTTAAATTTTGGAGTTTTGGAGATAGGGTTTAGCTTTTCTAAATTGGTTAAAGGGAGTAAACTATTGATGTTTTCCCTTCTTCTGACTTTGTTTAGTGGCATGATTTTCGTCTCTAAAACAAAATTCTAAACTCAGTTTAACCAATGGCTTTTCATCTAAGATCTCTTTCTTATCTTGCTACATTAAATTATCTTATGCATAATAGCCAAAATTCTTAGATATCATTCAAGCTTTTGAAATATTGCCATTACATTTATCACGTGATTTTGATTTTATGTTATGGATTGTTCTTCCCTATGTTAGAGAGAGAGCTCCTATTCTCTAATGTTTGGAGGATATACTCATAACTAAGTCTTTTTCTTTAAGGGTATATTAAAAGAATTTTTAGCTTGCAAGAGTTAAAAAGGAAAGAGGCCAATGAAGCCAAATTGAAAAGAAAGCTATGTACACAAAAGTGTATCAAAAATCAAAAGATGCTCAAAGAGCCAATCAAAGTGATAAGAGGCATAAAATGAGTCCACTAAATGCAAGCTATCCTCTCTTTTGTAAAAACTCTTAAAACTTAGAAAACTCATTGATTATGTGATACTTACAAAGACTTTATTTCAATTTCCATGATTGAGAAAAATTACTTTGGTTTATTATTTATGAGTTATTTTAATTGTAAACAAGTCTTGAATGGATGTTCTTATCATATTTTTTATTATTCCGAGTTAGGCCTCTATTTTCCAAAAGAATTTTGTACCCTAAAGGATGTCCGATCTAGGATTAACAAGATCAGTTTTTCTACCTTCTTCTGATTGAGATTTGTTAAACTTCTTGATCTCTTGAAACTCTAAAAGTTTAATTTTTGAAAAGAATTATCATATGATGCCTCCATAAAACAAAAAAAATAGAAAAATTAAAATAAAAAAATGTTCAGTGTTTGGTTTCCATTATGTTGTTTTTATTTTTCTGTGTCTTTGACTGTCTTTTCTTTTGTTTTATTTTTGAGGGTCTTGATCATCACCATTCTTTTCTTGATTTCAATTTCAAGTCACATCGACCTGGCCGATATTTCTATCTTTCTGGCCGATATGACAAATTCTGTTCAAAATCCATCTGCTAACCTTTTTCTGTGAATACTGCAATTCATCGTCCTGGACGATACTTTATCGTCCTGGACGATTTGATTAATCTCTTGGTGATAGTACCTGGCCGATAGTATATTTGTTTGGCCGATGCATTTTATGTGCATCGTCCTGGCCGATACACTGGATCGTCCTGGACGATCCATGTGTCAGCACATTTTGATCTTTAAATTCATCCCCGGACGATCCATTATTGGACCATCGGCCGGGCCGATCCACTGTTCGTCCTGGACGATACACATGGCAAGCATTTAAAACATTTTACTTCGGCCGGTACGATCAATTATTGTGCATCGTCCTGGACGATACACCTAATCGGCCCGGACGATATACTTTTTCAACGGTCGTCCGGACTGACTCCTCGGGTCGATAGCCTATGTCTAATCGGCCTGGCCGATCTCTGATCGGCCCGGACGATTGGACCGCCTTTTTGACTAATCGGCCTGTACGTAATTATTGAACCATATCGGCCTGAACGATTCTGCGATCGGCCAGGACAATATGGCCATTTCTTTAAATTCAGGCCGATCCAGCCATGATTTTCACTCTTCATCCTTTCTCCTTTTGTGCTTTTACTTAGTGCTCTCAATGGCTGGTGGGAAACGCGTCCGACAGACTTCTGGGAGTTCCTCAAGGGCAAGGTTTGACCCTCGTTTTCGGGAAGCAGAAGATGAAGCCGCCTATCATCGTTACAAAGAGTGTGGAATCACTGTCTCCAGAATCATCAATCCTGTCCACATCTCTTACCCGGTAATGGATCTTTTCGCTCACACCTCCCTTTGCTTCATTCTATCTCTTGTTTTCCCTTTCAATTCAGAGTTTCTTCTAGAATTGTTTGCAAACATTCACATCAAACCTACCTTCACAGCCCTGACCTCCTATGTGAATTGACGCCCTGTCGAAATCACATATCAGAATTGTGTTGATCTTTTACAGCTATCCACCACCGGAGATAAGCTGCACATAATCGCCTCTAACCCTGATTTTGACTGGTCCACGACAAATCACTTTCTTCGCCAGACTAATGTACCTTACCATGTTGGAGAGACTAGCTCTTTAGTCAGAGATGCTAGGAGAATCCAACATGTCCTTCGCACCTTCGTCATTCCAAAAGCTGGCGACCGAGTCCACATCATCACCCCTCTACTTTCCCTCACTACCTTCTACATCATGGCTCATAGAGAAATCAATACTGCGGACCTAATTTTTTGATACATTGATCTCCTAACCATAATTCGTGATCCAGGCCACAAAAGGAAACCAAATCTAGCCTTAGGACACATCATAGCCTATGTTCTTGAAACTAAATACCAAATTTAATATCCCAATCCACCAAACCTCCCAACTCCCTTCTACTCAACAATTCCTTCAGCACCCTTCACAGTACTCATCTCCACCCTGAAGAACCTCGGGGGGCTATAGAGGAGGAGGCTCCCGCTCCAGCTCCCTTTCCTGACCCTGCTCCTCTCCACTAGCACTCACCGGTTGATCAGTTGATTGAGAGATTTGATCGTTGGGAGACCCGGTTTGACGCCTATGTTGCTGCCAGGAGCAGCAACACTCTGAGGACATTGCCCGTTACGAGCATCACCGCGCTGAGGATTTAGCCTGATTTGATAGTTTTCTTACTCACCAGCAGCAGCAGCATGACTAGGACATCGCCAGGTACAATGCTCAGTTTACCACGCTTGCCAGTTACTTTCAGCAGCCACCTCCATCTAATGATCAGGATCCCTCGTTCTTTTAGTTTGTGCTGTGTGTTGATTGTTTCTTGTCTTTTTGTAGTTTGCTTGTCAGTCTTTTGTGATGTTTTTTCTGTTGTTTCTAGACCCTCTTTTTGTGATGACAAAAGGGGGAGTATGATAGGGTGTGGTAGGAAAAAATTGTTGTAACTTTGATCTTCTAATGAACCTATTTTTGTTTAATTTTTCCTACTTGTGTTTGCCATCATCAAAAAGGGGGAGATTGTTGCAAATCTATTTTTCATGGATTATGTTTTGATGATTGACAAACACTGTTTCTCTTGGACTACTTGTTGCTTCTAACTTTTCAGGAATCAAAGATCGGACGATCAAGGAGCCAAGTTCAGGATTGTGTAGGTTTAGGGTTGAGTCAGTCTGTATGTTTGTTTTTCACCTTTTGAGTATACTTGTAATAAGTCAAAGAGACCGATGCTATGTAACCCTTCACACACACACTTGAGAGATTTAGAATTTCTGTTTGTACTCATATCGGCCAGGACGATTTTCGAATCGGCCTGGATGATCAGCTTAAAACAGAAAGTCTAATTAAGGGTTCTTAATTAAGGCAGCCGACATTACCAGATCGTCCTGGATGATACGTGTATCGGCCAAGACGATAAGCTCAAAATAGAAAGAAGTAGCCGCCATAGTCAATTATGGTATACTGTATTTTTAAATTATCGGCCAGGACGATCCTAGGATCGGCCAGGACAATATTCACAAATTATGCCATAATTATTCAGGAAATCAAGGGAGTAATTAAGGATGATTTATACGATCATATCATCCTGGACGATCGTATAATCGGCCAGGACGATCCAGTCAAAAACCTTAAGTTACTTCAGGACGATCAATATTGGCCAGCCCGTATCCAGGGCTATTATCAGGATGATTTTTCTCTGATTTGAACTGATCGGCCCGGACGATCATGCGATCGGCCTGGCCGATCAAGCCAATTTTCAATCGTCCTGTTTTCTATCCAAGGAGATGCTCTGGCCGATCTTCATTGATTTGTACTGATCGGCCAGGCTGATGTATATATCAGCCTGGACGATATTGTCAGCAACTTGCAATTAATGAGCTCTTTTGAAGCTCTTCTATTTAAGAGCTCTTGTTCAACGTTTCGAAAACCTTTGGCTGCTGCCTTGACCTGAGAAGACCTTGAGGAGAGAAAGAGAGAGAGGAGAGAGAGAGAGAGAGGATCTTGTGAGGGGGAGCTTGTGAGGGGATTCACAAGGGTTGCTTCAAGGATCGCTCTGCGTCGTCTTCATCTAGAGTTTCTCGTCCGTGGAAGGGTCGGTAGAGGTAAGGAGTTTGCTTTTGGTTTTGGTTCTCTGCCAGCTTCAGGAGGAAGCAAATGGAGATAGGTTCTCTGCCTTGCCGGGGTGGCAAAAAGGAGGTTCTTGTGAGGGTTTCTCCGCCTAGCTGTGGGGGCTAAAGGAGAGTCACGTTTTGTAGTGCAATACTTGGAGGGTGCCTCCAAGGAGTGGACGTAGGTCGAGTCGACCGAACCACTATAAATTTTTGTGTTCCTTTTCTTACTTCCGCACTTTTAAATTCCGCATTTATTTTTGTGGTGTGATTTGGTTTATGCAATTTCCTTTCTTTGTGAAAAGAATTTTTTAAAATACCAATTCACCCCTCCTCTTGGTTAGCTTGGGACTAAGTTTATAGGGCTTAACATCCCTATCGAACTTTCAATTCCCTGCTCCCACCAACTTCTAGGGACATGTGCATCATCAAGGGAAGCAATTAAATCAATCACAACCATCCAAATGCACTAGGGTTGTTTGAATGGGGCAAAATATCTTAATTAATAGTTAGAATTTCCTTCTTCCTATAGGATCATCCAGGCTTTCTTCTCCTTAGGGTTAGATTTTCTCTTTCCCTTAGGATTAGACTCCCCAGTGATGGAATATGCCCTCTCTAGCACCATCCTGACTTTAAATTTCAAATTCAAAAAACAAATTCTAAATTCAAACACTTTTTCCCTTAAGGTGTAGGTTTTCCCTTCCCCTTAGGATCAAAATTCCAAACTTGATCTTTAAATTCTGACAATGCCAATATGTGCAGTAGAACTTCATTTTACTGCACATATTGGGGTTCCATTTGTTGGCCTCATTTTTGTATGAGGTCGATAAGCACCCTTCTAGACTCCAAATCAATCCAGACCCTGGGATCCACTCTAGACCCTAGGATTCTTCTAGATCAACATAAACTCTAGGATTCTCCTAGATCCAGACCTTAGGATCTATTCTAGGTCCTAGGATCCTTCTAGACTCTAGACTTTAGGATCTAATCCAGACCATAGAGCTACCTAGATCCTAGGATCAATCAAGATCTTAGATCAATCCAAATTCAAATCAATCTAGACTCCAGGCTATGAATCAAACCCCAATTCCATTCAAACTTCAATCAAATTTGGAATCCAACTCAAACCTAAAAATCCATAGCCAAATTTAGTTGACCAGGGGTCAAAATCACCAAAATGGCCTTTAAGGGTCAAAATAGGCATTTTGACTGAATTGACATTTCCAGACTTTGAGACTACCTCCAACATACTCAAAACATCAAACCAAACTTGTTGAGCTCAAATTTGGGTCATGGTCAACTTGGTTGACCAAGTCAACCTAGCTTGACCTAAATACCCTTTAATGTTTAAATGTGTTATTTTAACCCATTTGTCATTTTAAACCCCTTTCAAGCAATGAATCGACTCTAATCTAGGGGCTAAACACATCTCAATTCCTAGTCAATCAAAGTCATATATAGTTGACCAAGTCAACATAATGAAACTTGGCCAAATAAGTTAAATTCTTCTTTCAAACATTCAAGCCTCAAATCCTAACCATCAAACCTTCTCAAATCCATCTAACCAACTATTTATGACCAATTGGCTGCCACCTCACCAGTTGACATGGCAAGCCTCATTTTAAACCAATGCTTTGGAGAGGTCAAAGATGGTCAAATGACCTTTTAAGCCATAATCCCTTAAACCCAAGCCTTTCCAGCACTTATAGTAGGCTCTAGATCCTTCCCAGAACCCATTACAGCCCTTATATCAAGATCACAAGGCTCCCATCATTCCATGTGTCCAAATGGGGACCAAAGGACTTTTTCCACCTCATGTACCCCTTTGTCCTTTGATTCTCTGCTCCCACCAACTTCTAGGGACATGTGGCATCATCATCAAGGGAAGCTATTGAATCAATCCCAGCCATCCAAATGCACTAGGGTTGTTTGAATAGGATAAAATATCCTAATTAAGCCAATCTTAACCCTAACACTCTCACACTTAATCATTCTCATCCAAAGCCATTCTAGCCCCAAAAACTCTCAAAAAACCTTCTCCAAATATTTGCATAACACTCCCAAGCTTTTCTTTATCAAAATCTAACCTCCAAAGCCCTCATTGAAGAAGAGAGATGATCTATAGAGAGAATAAGGAAATTCATGTATAACTTTAAATACAGCCAGAGCAAGCTCATGGAGTCTTCACCAAAGTTAAAGAAGGCATCTTTACCTTTCCAACAAGTCCAAGAAGTCAAAAATACAATTGTTGGATTGTAAGTTATTTTCTTTTTTAATCAAATTTTAAAATTGAAACTGTAGTATATCTACAATACATGGATCCTCCAAACTCCAGGCGTTGTTAGATGATGTTGCCCTCTAGCTACAGTTCAAATTTTGGGCCATTTTGTCAAGTATTTTGAAAGATATTGACATTTGAAAATCTTTGACTCTAGTTTAACCATAGCCGTCCGATCACGCCTTTAGTGCGATCAGACGACCCAGAAATGGTTGCATCACCTCCCAGACTCGCATGGCTACCCTCTGGATCGAACGCAGGTCATTCCACAGTCTTGATGTCGATGTGGCGCTCCCGTAGACGCCTAATTAGATCGCTATAAACGAACGGCTGATCCAGCTATCCAATGTGGTTAAGTGGCAGGACCCAACCCGCCATATGTTGTAATGCCATTCGGCGCTGCCGTTTCAGCGCCAATCATTGGCGCCGGTAGCCGGTTTGACCAAAATTGGATTAAAAAAATTAAAATAAATGCCTAGATTCTCTAAAATTCATAGAAAATTGAGTTTTCCACCAAATTTAATGTTCTTGGTCTCATTGGAAAGATAATTTAGTGTCGTATTTATTAAAATTAAAATTGAGTTTATTTGATTTCTGTATTACCGTATATTTGAGTTTATGCGAATTTTAGTTTTTGCAATTTTCTCACAATCTAGTGGTCAATTAGAGTCCAAATTTCGGTGGAAGATTATTGGGTATATTAGGCATGTTCAGTGATTTTTTAAGGGTACTCAATAGATCTCCATGATGTGAATTTTTAAGGTAAATGGTCCATTTTGGACCCTAAATTTTGAAAATTCATAACTCCCTAGATTTTTTTGCATTTTGCTGTGAAACTTCTGTGATATGAATGCCTATGTACCAGGATTAGATACACCAAGTTTCAAGCCAATTTGAACAGTAGAGACACTTAGGAAAAATAATTAAAGAAGTGTCTAGAAAACTTAGAAAATTCTTAGGGCATCATACACATTCCAAATAGGGGTGAAATTCAACAACATTAAACTTAGTGAGATTTCAAACCATAGGTTTAAATTTCACTCAATTTTGAGTTCATTTGATCAGAAAATTAAACAAGTCAAAATTAACCCATTAATTAAGCTTTAAAACTTCCAAAAATTCTAATAAATCAAATTTTAACCCAAAAAATACACATCACACTTCAAACTGACCATAATCAAACCCTTAATCAATGGAAATTAAATTCACTTTGATTTAATAACAAATTGAGACTTAATTTAATTTTAATTAAAAATCATTATTTAATTAATAAAAATTAAAAATTCTAAAAAATTTCTAAACGCTTGGAAATCTCTCCTCAGGTCATTCCTGACCTTTGGAGTTGATTTCAAGGAGTTGGGAGTTCATTTGGATTCGAATCAAGTAAATCCTTCTAATTAAATAATTAAATAAATTTAATAAATACACAAAAACTTGAAAAATCATAACTAATTCTAAAAAACTCAAAATTGACCAAACTCAAAATAATTAAACTCATAATTAAGTCTAGTATTTATAAAAAATATTAAACCTACAAAAATCACTCACAATCAAAAAGTCGACAAGCCGGTCAAACTTAAGTCAAAATCAAGTCAAATTTTCGAACCTTCATAACTAAATCCAGAAAAATCAAATTTTAGCTTACTTATATTCTAACTGATCGTATTAAGGTGTAGTATTTTAAAAAAAATATTAATTTCCTATAAACCACACTTAATTAATTTTTTTTTTGACCCCTTTAATTAAATGAATAAAATAATCCAAAAAAATCCTAAAACTTGAAAATTACTCTAAAACTCCATAAATATTTAATCAACTTCAAAATCAGCATTCAACCAACTTTAATTAAAATTCATTAACTTTTAAACCTTAATCAACTTAAGTCACTTAATCATACCAGGTACCATTAGGTAACTCAGGCCTACGAAGCTATTTGTTTAGCTCCAAGGTGAATTAAACTTCACGGGCTTGGTGAGCAACCAAGGTAGTATCCAACCAACAATTAAAATCAACCTTAAAATCAATTTCAAATTATTAATACTTAAACTCAAATTTAAATCTTCTCTTAAGCCTTTCAACCAATCGAACCTTAAGCAACTTCAATATAATGATCATACTTAGGACATATCCAAATCACACAGCCTTACTCACACACTTTAGATGGTTTGCTAGGACAACCAACTCTAGTTTTACGCTAGATCGGTGTTTACTTTTCTACTGTGTGCCGGGTTTTTGAGCTTTCACTGCATGTTAATCGCTAGTTTTGAATTGATGTGTTTGTTTACTTATTTTTCTGCACTCTATGTTGTGAGTAATTGAGTATTTTAAATTTCAAATATTAACTTCTTGAGATTGATTATAACTGCTTACGATTATAAATAACTGCTGATTATTAGGATAATCCTGCAGGATCGAGTCTAGAATTTTATTTTTTCAAATGTAATTTGATTATATAATTGTTGTAAATATTCAAAGTGATTTTTGTTTGGGATATTAATATCCAACTTGAATTCCAAAAAGGATAAGACATCCCTAAAGAGGAGAGTCTTCTTCCATTTGGAAGATCAAGTTAGGATACTCTTTAAATATCCAAAGAGAAAAGATAACACCCCGTTCAAGGGGGAGTTTCTTTTCATTTGGATATCCGAAACAGATGAATCAAGATGCTCATGAGAAGACGAATAAGGGGATAGCGAGAAGAATCCCAAATCTCAAAATCACTTAAGTCTTAGGAATAGAATCCGGATTATTGTTAGTGGTGCCCGACCACTTTACTTTTCTATAATTCTGAGATAAAATATTAAAAGGCACTTGCCTACGAAATTTTAGTTTGAATATTAATTTATTTGATTTGATTAATATTTAATGATGATTGCGATATAGGATTGCTTATTTTTTGTAGTTTTTTTATGATTCTTGCATGCCGACTTTGATTTAGCCTGGAACCTGATCGTAGGCTCTTAAGGACTTGCCAAAATTTTTCTATTAAATCAAATTAAAAATTTCAAGCTCACATAGAAATTCTAACAATTTTAAGAAGTAAGCCCGGGACCGCAGGGAGTTCTCATTTCAAAAGTCTTAATTCAAATTCAAGTATTTAATCGAGTCAATTAGCATGCATCGCATTAGCAACAAATTTAAAAATCTTTAAATCTTTAATTGCATTTGCTTAAGTATTAAAAACCCAACATAACTCAAAGGGGCCAATTAGGATCCGCTCTAGATGTCGGCCCCATTCTCAGAAACCTATCTTAAATAACACCCTTACCACTCAACATTAAAAGGCCGAATTTATGATTTTAAAGCGCCTAGGTGGTTTAGCTGGCTCCCCAATCCAGGCTGGGGTAAGTCCAGATTTGCACATCATTAGCTAGGTTTGGGTTACTTTTTAGTACCCACTTTAGACTTAAGTTCTGAGCCAAGCTCGGACTATAAGTCCTCAACCTCTGGAAATTGAATCCCAAATTTCTAATAAAATTGACCATTAAACTAAACATCTCTTTCAATCAAATTCAAGCCCAACATATAATATAGGCTGGAGTATTATCTGAGTCATTTTAGAATCTTAAAACACTCCATACTCCTCTTCCTTTGACTCTATAAATAAGTGTTCAAGCAATCTTGAACCAATCCCACTTGGAATTCAAACCCTTATTGGAACTCGTTCAATATGAATTAGGAGGTTAAGCCTAATTAATTGTCCCAAAGCTAACCAAGAGGGGGGTGAATTGGTAATTTAAAAATTATACTTCTACTCTTGAATTTTTAGAAAACCTTTTTAATTATTAATGCAAGTTAAATTTAAAGTTTTAAAAATAAACTTTTCAAATGGAGTAAACAACTTGCAATGAAATTAAATACGTAAGAAAAATAAGAAAGAACACACCAGATTTATAGTGGTTTGGTCAAACCTTGACCTACATCCACTCCCCATAGGCACCCTCCGATAATTGCACTAATACCACGAAGTGGCTCTCCTTTTGGCCCCACAGCAAGGCGGAGAAGCCTGTACAAAATAACTTTCACCTTCCCCGGTGCGGTGGAGTAGCCGGGTCCTTTGACACCAAAGAGATCTTCTTCTCGCCAAAACTTCCCTCAAGACGACCCTTGAATCCGATGATACTGAAGTGCAAGTTCGCCGGAGCAACCGTGTGAATATCCCCTTCACACTCCCTTGAAATCCTCTTCAAGGATCTTCTCCCTCTCAAACTCCACCCTTTGCTCTCTTCCTTTCAAGTTCTCTCTTCTAGTTTTCTCCAAAACAACGAAGACACGATGGCTGTCAAAGATACACTTTGTCGTCCTTTTACACTCTCCAAGTGTCGGCAGAGAACCGGACCAATGTTGTTGAACTTCACTTGAGACCCTTTGCCAGAGAAACCGTGTGAATATCCCCTCCACACTCCCTTGAAATCCCCTACAAGGATCTTCTTCCTCTCAATGATCCCTCTCAAGAGAAAACAACTCCAAATGTACTTGAAATAGTTTTTAGGACTCTTATATAGAAAGGACATGAAAAACCATCCAAAAACAGCTAAAAACATGTTTTTCTACGCACTGGATCGTCCCGTACGAAATTGAATTAGTACGGACGAACTATGTAAAAAACTGTCCTGTAGGAACCATTTTTGCATCTGTACGAACCAATTTCATTCTAGACGAAATAGGTTCGTCCCGTACGAATAAATTTCATCTGGTACGAACATTTATATCAAAAGTTGGTTCCAAAAACTACAAAACGTTGCTAGAAACTGCCATAGTCGGTTCACATCGTCTTGGACGAACATGACTTCGTCTGGACGAAATTTTTACAGAGAGCAACTCGTCTTGGGATGAAAATGATTTCGTTTGGACGATCAGGACTTAGAAAAATTTTCTTGTTCAGTTCTTGTTCGTTCCATTGCTCTTACAAGGAGATAATTAATCTGATCGTCCTGTACGAACAATGTTCGTCCCGTACGATCAGTAAAAAACTTTTTCAAGATCTCCATTAGTGTGTGTGAATTTATTCACTCAATTACAATCACTCCCTCTCAAATTTAATTCAAATAAAAAGTACAAGCTTCAAATTCACAAAGTATCTCATACTGAATTTGATTTGAAGTCTTTGTAATATAGAGTTCAATTTTCCAGAAATATTAGTACACACAAGAGCAAAAACAAATCTTTCAAAAAATGTTAGGAGATAACAACACATAAAACAATAATATTTGGAATCATCAAAACTATACAAGTTGCAAGAATGTAAAACATGCAAACAGCAACTTTCCTAACAATCTCCCCCTTTTTTATGATGGCAAAATAATTATTATTTGTATAATTTCAAATTCTAAGAATCTCCTAAACTCCCCCTGAATTAATGAACATATGAAAATAAGGAGGCATTAAAATTATTTTTGTTTTTAAAATTTTTAGAAATACAAAATAAAATAAAACAAACACACATACTCTAAACAAAACAAACACACAACGATACGAATACACAAGACACAACAAACAATTTCTCCCCCTTTTTGACAACATCAAAAAGTGAAGAAGAAAAAGACTAGAAATGTAAGCAGACAAATGAAAATCATTTAAAAATTTAACCTTTAAAGTGATTGACATAAGGTATGCAAATAAAATTAAAACATTAGCCAAATCATAAAATTCATAGAATTTAAGAAGAGATATAACTTAGAAACTAAAAAGAATTTATCATAACAAGAGTATATTTAGATATTTAAGATAGAGAAAATCATTGTAAAAATGATGATATAAAAATTTTATATTTCATATTTCAATATGTAATATAAATGTACATAAGATCAATTTGAATTAAGAGATTAAAAAAATTAAGGAAATAAATAACTACCACATGTGACGCTTTGCGTATCTTTTACAATTTCGTGGCACATTTTTGAGCATCTTTTCACTTGTTGGGCTTATTTTGTGCCTCTTTTTCATATTGCGAATTATTGCGTATTTCTTTTGATTTTTTGTACATTTGTACAATTTTCAAGAGTGATTGTATTCTTTCCAAAATTAATAATCTAAAATTTCAAATCTTTCTAAGTGCATAAATATTAATTGATAAGTGAAATACAAAATAAGAAAACATCATAATTGCAATAATAATATTAAAATTAATGTAGTCTAAATAAGAGACATGAAATTGACAATCTTAATAATATCAAGTTATAAACACAACTTAAATTTAGAAAAATTAGATTTTCTAATAAATTCAATTTTTTGTTGCAGTTCAAAGTATAACACTTGTAAGATCAAAAATTTTAGGGATTTTCATATAGGCTAACGAACATTTCAAACACAGAACAACAACACTTAAACATAAAAAAACAATCTAAAGCAATAAAAGAATAGAAAAACACTAAACAAAATACAAGTACACAAACTATAAAAATCTTCATATCACATTCCAAATGTCTCACAACAAGAAACATGGAATCCGATATGAAAATATCTCAAAATCATACAAAACACACAAAAATTAAAAATAAAAAAGCACATAAAACAAACAAAAATAAAAACACAACAAATAAAAAAACATACACACAAAAACACATAAACAAAGGGTTTAAACATCATTTTGCTCCTGGTCTGATGATTCAAAAGCTAGATCTGCCCAAGAGATTATTTGCTTTTCATTATTTTCCCATTTTATAATTTGCTTAGCTTTGCCCTTTTCTTTAGCAGGAAGAGTTCTCAAATTAGGGCACTTACTTTTTAGATGTCCAGATTTCCTACATCCAAAGAAAATAATATTTGAAGAAATCTGAACATTCTTACCATTTTTACCTTTATTCCACTTTTGTTGATGCTTATGCTTGTGCTTTAGTGGACTTTTCAATTTGTTTGTTAATTCATCGCTTTTCTCACCAACTAAGCAACTTTTCTCTATGTCTTCCGCATTTAGCATTATTGTTTCACCTGCATCCAAAAGTCTTTGACCCAATTATTGCTCGTAGGCAATGAGTGAGCCAATCAAATTATCAATAGAATATTCATTCAAATTTTTTGATTCACAAATAGCAACAACTTTGGCATCAAACTTATCAAGTAAACAACGTAGAATTTTATTGACTATTTCAAAGTTTGAAAATTCTTTACCTAAAGTATGAAATGATGTTACAATTTGAATAAACCTAGTATACATGTCTAAGATCGCCTCATAAGGTTTCATGCTAAAGAGTTCATAGTCATGCATCAAAAAATTCAACTTAGATTGCTTGACTTCACTAGTACCTTCATATGTAATGCATCAACTGTCCCAATTTTCCTTGCCAGTAATACATTTAGAGATTCTCATATAATCTTCTGAATTTAAAGCATAGAACAAACAATTCATATATTTAGCATTTAATTCAGCATAAATTTGTTCTACTCTACTCCATTCAAAAAAAGGGGTATCAGTTTTGATTACATCTATAATACATGACGGTACAGAATAACCATTTTGAATCATATGCCACATTCAATAATCTATTGATTGCAAGAAAGTAGACATTCGAATTTTCCAAAAATCAAAAGGAATATTTTCAAATAAAGGCGGTCTAATAATCGAATATCCTTCTAATAATTTATGGTTTCTAAAATTAGCCATACTCATTTTTCAAAAAGTAGTCTAAACTTATGATTTTGAAACAAAGCTCTGATACCACTTGTTGGAACTCGTTCAATATGAATTAGGATGTTAAGCCTAATTAATTGTCCCAAGGCTAACCAAGAGGGGGGTGAATTGATAATTTAAAATTTATACTTCTACTCTTGAATTTTTAGAAAACCGTTTTAATTATTAATGCAAGTTAAATTTAAAGTTTTAAAAATAAACTTTTCAAATGGAGTAAACAACTTGCAATGAAATTAAATACGTAAGAAAAATAAGAAATAACACACCAGATTTATAGTGGTTCGGTCAAACCTTGACCTACGTCCACTCCTCGGAGGCACCCTCCAAGTATTGTACTAATACCACAAAGTGACTCTCCTTTTGCACCCACAGCAAGGCGGAGAAGCCTGTACAAAATCACTTTCACCTTCTCCGGTGCGGCGGAGTAGCCGGGTTCTTTGACACCAAAGAGATCTTCTTCTCGCCAAAACTTCCCTCAAGACGACCCTTGAATCTGATGGTACTGAAGTTCAAGTTCGCCAGAGCAACCGTTTGAATATCCCCTTCACACTCCCTTAAAATCCCCTTCAAGGATCTTCTCCCTCTCAAACTCCACCCTTTCCTCTCTCCCTTTCAAGTTCTCGCTTCTAGTTTTCTCCAAAAGAACGAAGACAAAATGGCTGTCAAAGATACACTTTGTCGTCCTTTTACACTCTCCAAGTGTCGGCAGAGAACCAGACCAATATTGTTGAACTTCACTTGAGAGCCTTCGCCAGAGCAACCGTATGAATATCCTCTCCACACTCCCTTGAAATCCCCTCCAAGGATCTTCTCCCTCTCAATGATCCCTCTCAAGAGAAAATAACTCCAAAGGTACTTGTAATAGTTTCTAGGACTCCTTATATAGGAAGGACATGAAAACCTGTCCAAAAAATTGCTAAAAACATATTTTTCTACGCACTGGATCGTACCGTACGAAATTGAGTTAGTACGAACAAATTGTGTAAAAAAACTATCCCGTACAAACCATTTGTGCATCTGTACAAACCAATTTCATCCTAGATGAAACAGGTTCATCCCGTATGAATAAATTTCATCAAGTACGAACAGTTATATCAAACGTTGGTTCCGAAAACTGCAGAACATTGCCAGAAACTGCCATAGTCGGTTCCCATCGTCCTGGACGAACATGACTTCGTCTGGACGAAATATTTACAGAGAGCAACTCATCCTGGGATGAAAATGATTTCGTCTGGACGATCAGGACTTAGAAAATTTTTCTTGTTCAATTCCTGTTCGTTCCATTGCTCTTACAAGGAGATAACTAATCTGATCGTCATGTACGAACAATGTTCGTCCCATACGATCAGTTAAAAACTTTTTCAAGATCTTCATTAGTGTGTGTGAATTTATTCACTCAATTACAATCACTCCCTCTCAAATTTAATTCAAATAAAAAGTACAAGTATCAAATTCACAAAGTATCTCATGCTGAATTTGATTTGAAGTCTTCGTAGTCTGGAGTTCAATTTTTCTGAAATATTAGTACACACAAGAGCAAAAACAAATCTTCCAAAAAATGTTAGGAGATAACAACACATAAAACAATAATATTTGAAATCATCAAAACTATACAAGTTGCAAGAATATAAAACATGCAAATAGCAACTTTCCTAACAACCCTTACCTCCTTTGATAACAAACTTTGAAAATCTTAAATAAAAATTTTACCACTATTTTAATCGAGAGTATTCGTAGGAAACTTTTTTATCCTATAATGTAATTAACTATGAGGGCTTGCGCTCGTAGGAGATTTAGAAACACATACCTTATTTTCAAAATCAAAATTTTCAAGACCTTTAATTAATTATCTTTGAGAAAATTAAATACAACAAGCATTATTATCATTTTCAAACGATCAATAGTGATTTACATCTTCTTTCTTTAGAGAGATATATCAATTATTATCATGGCTTTAATTATGAAATTAATGATTTTTTATCCAGATTTGTGTAGTCAAACACTTGATTAAATTCCATTTTGATCCTCCAAGGTCAAATGTCATTCTTTCCTGTATTTGACTATGATAATCAGTATGAAATCAAAGTTTTGAAATTTGAACTAATTAGGGAATGATATGTTCACCTTCCGAGGCGATATATTATTTATAATGACGCGTTCAATTTTAAAATTCCAGAAATAAAATATTTCCCAAAGAAAATTAATCTTTTTAAAACCAAAAATATTTTTCAATCAAACAGCCTTTTCCTTCTCATTTTACCCAGAAATTCCTATACGCTTATCTAATATGTGAATATCCATTAAAATATCATCATATTATTCAAAATAATCAAATCTGTAATATATAAAAAGCTATGTAGTGAAAGACTATAAACTCTTGAGATAATGCATTTTTAATAAATTTAGGAGAGATAAATCTGTAGAAATAAAAATCATCAAAAAATAATTAAGAGGATAATAACTTATAATGATCAAAACACTTTATATAAAAGAAATGGAATACAAAATCACTCAAAGACCTTCTCTCCTTTCTTCTCCCCCATTTACTTTGTTTCTTGCTATCTAAGCCACACAAGTAATGGAGTGAGGGGGAATTGGCAAACATTTAAGGAAAAAAAAATAAAAATAAAAAATTTGTGACCTAGCAATGTAGCACTCAGTTCTAGTGCCATAGTGTCGCATGTAGAAATTATATTTAAGGTGGAACAGAGACACCAGAGCCACGACAGCAATTTCTAGCGATATAATTCTCTCAACCCTAACACCACAACTCTCCTATCTACAATATCGAAGCCCTCTAGTTTTAGTTGTACTTCAAAAATCCATATTTTTATTTAAAATACTTGTTGTATCTTTTGTTTGTTAAAAATTATTACTATATACCAAATCATCTTGGTTATAGATTTGAATATTACATAGGATAAGTTAATATCGAATCTACATGGTTTAAATGATATAAAAACAAAATATATATGTAGATTCAAAATCTAAAAATCTCTAAATTTAATCTTTTAAATAAATCACCATAAAATTAAATTAAATTGGAAATAAACTCAACTATAGGTCCTTAAAAAATTGCATTTATCAATAAGAATGACAATCATAATCCACCTAGAAGAATTATAAATACTTAGTACAAGTTGGTGTTAAATTTTACTAAAATCAAGTAGATGAATAGGATGATAGCATGAGAAGCATAAAAAATGAGATGTTTATACTTATTTCCCCTTTAAGAAGGAAATGAAGAAATCTAAATCAAGGAAGAAAAATTCAGGCATCAACAAACATGTCAGTCTTTCCAATCAAATCTTCTCCTTTACGGCTTGGGTAGACATAGTCATGAATTAGTAGGGTTACTGAACCATGAAGCCTTAAAGCATGATCTTCCTTGGTATGCATCGTATGTGATAGGAGGTTGATGCTAAACGTCTCCTCTTCAATCCTTGTCGACATATTCTCCCTGCAACTTTTGTTCTAAGCTCCCTTTCTCACATCTACTCCCCCTCTTACTCGTGCTCACTTAGATGCCCTAACTATGATTATCCTAGAATATACACCTATAATTTCAAACTCAATGCCAAATTTTTTCCAAGGCATATCATGTTTCTAAGTTTTGGGTTAGACCTATACACCATTCCTATATTAAGATGATTCTTGGAGTTGATTTCATATTGAAATCAAATGGTTGTTGTTCCTGTTATTGACTATGTCACAATTTTCCAGAATTCATCAATTTCACACATCATATTAGAGTGGGAAGAGGAGCGTGGTGTACACCTTTTAGTACTAAAAATTTAACTGAAATTACCCTTTAAACCAAAACCTCCTGATAAACCACCTAACCTTAATTCTAAACTACGTGAACCCTACAACAAAATACCTAAACCTCCTAATAAACCTTGAAACATTATCTAATACCATATTGGTATAAAGAAATGACCTTTTCCTAAGCCACCTGATATAATTGTAAGGAAAAGACCTATTCCTAAGTGTGTTGATCCAAAATATACTTTTGATTGTCTAGAATGAAGTCCTGCCATAATAGCCATGAAAGAAAGTAACCAAAAGAGAGGACATTCTAGAGTGGTATTCAATTACAAATGGCTAAATTATATTGAATTTGATGGATACAAAATCCCCTAAAAAGACCCACTAATAAATAAGATCCAAAATGCTTGATGGTTTAGCATATTTTATCTTAAATGTGGATTTTGGCAAGTTATAATGCATCCAAACTCTATAGAATGGACTTTTTTTCTTGTCCTAAAGTTCACTTTGAATGGTTGGTTATTCCTTTTGGTTTGACGATTTCACCTAAGATATTCCAAAGAAAAATAGATAACATATTTGATGCACTCTCTAATTTTACATGTGTTTACATTAATAATATTCTTATATTTTTCTCATATTAATGATGAACACTTATCTCATTTACATTCTATCTAAAAAAAGTTTGAATATCATAGTTTGATCATTTTCAAGAAGAAGATGGCTTTGTGCATCCAACATATAGAGTTTTTATGCTCTGAAATTGGCAAAAAATAAGATCAAATTATAGCCTCATATCTCGAAAAAGATTCTTCAAATGCCTGATAAGCTTGAAGAGCTTAAGCTTTTGAGAACCTTTTCAAACTTCTAAATTATTCTAGACCTTTTACGAAAGATTTATCAAAATATACCAAGTCTTTAAATTACAAAACCTCTTTGAAAGGCAATAGAACTTTCAATAGAGAATACGTTATATTAGTACATAAAATTAAAGATTTGGTTGTAAAATTTTCTTGACAAAATCTTCCTCTTGATTCAAATTATTTGATCATAGAATCTGATGGTTGTGAACAAGGATGGGGAGGAACACTTATCAAAAAACCAAATAAAAATATTTGACAAAAGTGAAGAAAGGATCTGTAGATATGCTTCTGGAATTTAGAAAGAGAAGGGATTTATGACGACTCTTGATTATGAAATTCTTGTTATAATTAATAATCTTTAAGGATTTTATCTTTTCGTCTATGATAAACTTGAAATTCTTATTAGAACTAACTGTGAAGCCATGGTTAGATTTGCTAAGTAGAACAAAGAAGGTAAAAACACCTTGAGCTCAAGAAAGTGGGTTAAATTCTTTGATTGTCATTAAAAAAGCTTTGTACATTAAATAGAAACATATTAAACAAAAAGATAATTTCTACCTAGATCAGTTATGTAGATAATTAAATCTTGGAAAATTATCAAATTTAATTTTATTTGTTGATTATTCTAATGATGACTTTGATCTTATGGATTTTGGGATAGGATGGAGAACAATGACCAAATTATGAATTTTGAAGTATTCAAATTAAGAAAGTTCAATGAATGTGAAGCATATGATTTTTACCAAAGAAAATATTCAAATGAAACACAACTTTGCCTTATCGACAACATCTGGAATATACACAACACTCTTTTTAGCAGAGGGAAGAATAAATTAATCATAATATATTTGACATAATATTTTAAGAAGATATGTAAAAAATCAAAAGACAAATAAATTATTTCTTATGCTGTATTTTCTCCATCAAAACTTGGAATCTATTCAAATTGGTATAAGGCTAAAGAACATGTAAAAGCTTCCAAAGAAGATTCATGGAAAGGCTACAAATATTTCTAAAAGGCTCAAACCGAGATGAGAAAAAAGATAGGTATTAATCACTTTATTTATTCTTCATTATTTTGTTATAATAGTTTCAAAATTCTTAGAGAATAAGAAGAAAGGGTATATAACAGAAAATCTCCTTTAGAAGAAAAAAAGATAAAAGGAAATGCCATTAAAGAAGATGAAGGAGCTAAGATAATTCTAGATAATATAAAGGCCAACATCAAAAGATATATGCCAAAGGAACTCAAAGAAAGAATAGACCAAATTATTTATAAGACCCAATTTACAATATTTATTATTTTGCAAGAATTTTTGAAGTTATAGCTAAATGATATCTTCCAATCAAAGGGCTTTCATCAGCAAAAGAGATTTTCTATGATCTTACAGAAACATGCAATAGAGATTCCAAAAGATGCAAAAAAAAAAGATATAATATGAGTTGTCCCTACAAAATAAGGCACTTGATATACAAAGCATATATTATGAAGAAATAGAACATGAAGGAATCAGAATTACTCCACAATTATTGATATAATATGGAATTTAGGACTCCATTTGGATAGGATTTGAAGAAAAGAACAAAGGTTTTGGTTATAAGAGAAAAAAGTAATATCCTATGCCTTACAAAAAAATAACTTTTATGTACAAGTCAAATTAATATCTACACCTCTAGAACGACATAACATTATGGTTATGCGAGGAAGACAATTGATCAAGGTAAGAACTTGTGAAACAAATCCAAAGTATGAGAAATATGAAGTAGCTAATATTTTTTTTGCAAAAAAACTTTTATTAACACCTACAATTAATATTCCAATGAATGAAAAAATATAACACTAGAGAGTGGATATTCCAAAAAATGAGGGGAATTGGGACATTTCCTCAGACTATTATTGATACACTATAGTAGGAGAAACAATAACTCAAAAAATAATCCTTGATTCAACACTTGATGAGAGTTACGTTTATAGCTTTTTTTAAAAAACAAAAAGGGCTGCCTTGTTAAAAAATATAAGAAAACATCAAATATAGGAAAACATCATTTGATGGAAAAAGAACTCCTTTCAAAAAGATTGAAGACTAAGATTATTACATATGGTATAGCTAAGGCATGCATTTTTTGAATTCTACTAGTGTTAGTTTCAAAATAAAATTTGCTGAAGTATAGTGGGCTCCATAACAAAATTTTGTATATTGTACTACTACTATTCATACTAACTACTTCTAGAAGATTATGTCTACCAAACCTGAAGAATTATCATTTTTCTAGTGTTTTTTTTATGAGAAAAGTTTCTAAAGAAGAGATTCCAAAGTACTCCACTTAGTTACTATTTTCTACAATTTACTACTATTTGTAATTATGTTTATTAACCATGATATGGTGTGCTTAACCATGGATTTATCAATAACGTAAAGTGTGTAACCATGAGTTGAGTCTATAAATACGTAAGTGTGAAGAGTGGGAAGTTGAAAAGGATAAGTAAGAGTGCTTGAGTGAGAGATATTAGAGAAATCCCCAGGGAGATAAATTCTCTTATGAGAGAGAGGCTTTTCTCTTATATATAGTTTTCTAGTAGAGTCAAGTCAAAGAGTAGGGAAGAAAAACTTTTCAAGGTTTGTAATAAATCGTTTTATCTTAGTTTCCATGTTTTTCTTCATGCCTTTCTAGTCTTATTCCTTCTTTTCTTTTTCTTGAGCCTTGAAAGAATAAAGTTTCTATCTTGAAGACCCTTTTTACAAAAGAAATAATTTTTAGTCTACCAACAGATTAGTGGAATCAATGTGCACTTTGATTTCCATTTAAGGCATGAGCCTGTTTGAGAAATATTTTAGGGTCAAGTGCTTGGGTGAGGTTTAAGAATTGCTGAAATAATATCATAAGATTTTAGACTATACATTTAAAGGGAAAAAGAACTTCAAAATATTATCATAATATAAAAAACTTCATGAAGAAGTATATCATTCAAATAATCTATTTATATCTTTAAGAGATACTTTTTAATGAAGTTCTTATGATATTAAGATTCTATTTTGTAGTTCTTTTACCCTTTATAATTAAATTCTAAAATCTTGTGATATTATTTAAGCTCTTCTTAAAACCTCACCCAACCAGTTGACCCTAATTTTTTTCTCAAACAGGCTCTTGCCTTAAACGGGATTCAAAGTGTGCATGGATTGAACTGAACTAGTGGAGACTAAAAAATATTCTTTTTGATAAAGAGCCTTCATGATAGAAAGTTAATTTTTTCAAGGCTCAAGAAAAAGAAAAGAAGGAATAAGACTACAGGCAAGAACAAAAACATGGAAACTAAGATAAGAAGGTTTATTACAAACCTTGAGAAGTTTTTCTTCTCTACTCTAGGACTTGACTATACTTGAAAACTATTTTCAAGAAGGAACTCTCTCATTCTCTCCCTAAAAAATTTCTCTCCTTAATGATTTCTATCCTCTCTCTAACTAAACCGCTCATACTTCTCCTTTCTAACTTACCACTCTTCACACTTACAAAGAGACTAACATGGGTATTTACAGACTCTTCCCATGGTTACACACTTCATACTATTGACAAATTCATGGTTGAACACATCATACCATAGTCTACAAATGTAATTATGAATTGTAGCTAATAATATCAAATAGTAACTAAGTGGAGTACTTTGGAATCTCTTCATTTGGAACCTTGTCTCATTAAAAGAATAATTGGAAAGTGAAGATTTTTCATGTTAGGTAGACATAAAATTCTAGAAGCAGTACATATGAATAGTTGTAGTAGTAATCATATATACAATAATTTTTTTATGGGGCCCACCATACTTCTGTATATTTTGTTCTAGAATTTACACATGTAGAGTTTAGAGAATGTGTACCTTAGCTATACCATATGTGATCTTCTTGGTCAAGGATCTTTTTGAAAGAAGTACTTCATTCAAATGATGTTCTTTTATATTTTTCATTAAGATAGATCTTTTTTATTTTATACCAAATGCTATAAAAGTAACTATAAGCAAGTGTTGTATCAAGAAATATTTTTTTAGTGATAGTTTATCTTACTATATTGCATCGATAATAGTCTAAGGAAATTTCCAAATTCCATTCATTTGCCTGAATATCTACTCTCCAATGATTTATTTGTTCATTAATAGGAATTTTATGTATAAATGTTGATAAAAGTTTTTCTACCAAGAAAATACCAGCTCCTTCATATTTCTCAAAGATTTGATTTATTTTACAAGTTCTTACATTGATCAAATGTCTTCCTAGCTTAACCATAGCTTTAAGCCATTCTAGAGGTGTAGATATTATTTTTACTTGTACGATAGAGTTAGATTTTTGTAAAGCATAAGATATTGCTTTTTTTAAACTATGACCATAATCATTTTTTTTCAAAGTCTATTTAAACACAGTCCAAAAATACATAAGACATCAATAATTGCGGTGTAATCCTGATTCCTCTATGCTCTATTTGTTCATAAGAGTTGTTCAGGATATATTATTTGTATATAAAGTACCTTTTTTGGTAGGGATAACTCCTATTATATCTTCTGATGCATCTTTTAGATTCTTTATTTCATGTTTCTTTAAGATCATAAAAAATTTCTTTTGTTGAAGAAAGTCATTTGAATGGAAGAAATCCTTTAGCAATAGCTTTTAATAATTCCTACAAAATAATAAACTCTATTAATTGGGTCTCATAAGGCATTTAATAGATTCCTTCTTTTAATTCTTTTGGCATATACTTTTTGAAGTTGGACATTGTATTCTTTAGAATTGTCTTGGGCCCTTTCATTGTATCATTTGTGTTGCGGATCAATGGTTTATGATTTTGATGATAGAAAACATTCTTATTTCTCTACAACTGCCTTATGTAATGAAATTTCAGGTTCACACGATCGGTCTGTAATTTGGAATCATCTCAAGATTGGGTAGACTAGGTCTGAGTCTGTTTGTATATTTTTTCCTTTCTTGAGTCAATTATATTTGGTGTGGCTCCTGATGTTTTGTAACTTGGAAGATTTTCTATTGCTCCCTAAAGATTTCTATTTTTGGTAACATCATCCGGGATGATATTTATATCGTCCTGGACGATCTATCCAAAAGCAGAAACCCTAATTAGGGTATCCTCATTAAAGCAGCCATCATTATGCAAAACACATCGTCCTGGATGATTTTATATTGGTCAGCACGATAGGCTCAAAACAGAATGAATCTTCCGCCAAATCTATTGAGAAATAACCTATTTTTGGACATCATCCAGGTGGATCGTCCAGGACTATAAAATATCGTCCAGGATGATCCAGGTCAATTTTTCCAAAATTTCTCTGGAATTTAAGGAAAGAAATTATGACTTGATTTCACGATCAAATTGTCCTGGACAATCGCAAAATTGTCCAGGACGATATGCGGGACGATTGGTCATCGGATAGCTGTTTTTCAGGATGCTTTGTGAAAGTCATCCAATTGATACAAGACTTTTTGTTTTTAGCTCCCCAAAAGAACTTATTGAGCATTCTTTCCATTCTATTACAAACTTTGAAGGAAAGTTGCAAAGTGTGAAATATAAATATAGGAATAAAACTTAAAACATTTTTAATCAAAACCAACCTACCCCCAAAAGAAAGAAAACTAGAAGATCAATTAAGAAGTTTCCTTTGGAAAATAGTGAAAATATTTTCAAACAAATGATTTTCTCTCCTTCCTTTAAAAAGAGGGGTTCCTAAATATTTAATAGGAACCAAAGTAGAATTAAAGACACAAACTTGTTTAATCTTACTAATTCTGGTACTTTTCATTGATTTTCCTTCAATGAAATTACTCTTATCCCTATTAATATATAAACCACTAATATTCTAGAAATGGGACAGAAATTGAATAAGCAATTTAACATTTTAAATAGAAACATTCGAGAAAATAATAAAGTCATCAGAAAAACTGAGATGAATAATAGGAATGCCACCAGAAGTAAGAAAAAGGAGATTATGATACCTTCTATAAAGATCCTTAAGATCTCTGGAGAGATATTCCATAGCAATAATAAATAGAGAAGGAGACAATGGATCCCCTTTTCTTAGTCCACGCTCAGATTTAAAAAAATAATGGTTACATCCATTAATGATCATAGAAAAAAAAACATTTTTCAATACTATTCTTAATAAGCATTATGAAAAACAAATTAAAATCAAAAAGAGATAACACATTGTAAAGAAGCCAGTTCAAATTATCATAAGCCTTAGAAATATTGAGTTTAAAAATAAGATTACCTTTAGTACCTTTAGCATTAATATCATGAACTATATATTGGGCATGTAAAATATTATAAAAAATGCTCCTGCCTTTCACAAAGCTAATTTGGTTGAAGGAGATGATTTTTGGCAGGATGAGTATTAATCTAGAAGCAATGATTTTGGCCACAAGTTTATTAAAGAAAGTACACATACTAAGAGGTCTAAAATAATTCTAGTAGATAGTAGAATCTTTTTTGGGAATAAGCACAATATTAGTGGAAGAAAAGAATTTAGGGTAAGAATTTCCATTAAAAAAAATCATTCACAGCTTCAACCACATCTAATTTAGTAATATCCCAAGTTTTAACAAAATATTTGGTAGTAAAACCACCAGGGTCAGCAACAGAGTCACCATTCATGTCTTTAATAGTGTTCCAAATTTCATCCTCCGTAGGGGCTTAAGTAAGTAAATAATTGTCTTCCTCGCCAACAAAAAAAAAGGATCACATTAGGATTCGTAATAGAGGTGGTCAAGGTAAAAATATTAAAAACCTCTTTAAAATAATCCACACAAGATTTAATAATTAACTCATCCGTATTATAAATACAACCTTGGTTATTAACAATACTATGAATATGACTCTTGATTCTATTTTTATTGTCCAAAGCATGAAAAAAGGAAGTGTTCATATCCCCTTCCAAAACCATAGTAGTAGAAGCCTTCTATTTCCAAAAAATTTCTTCCTGATGTTGCAAATGGAAAGATGAACTTTAGCATTATCAAGATTGAAAAGATTATCACTAATAGGATTCTCTAAAAACAACTTATCCAACTCCAAAACCTTCTCTTCAGCTTCCTTAATATTAGCAAAAATATTTTTGAAAACATGTTTATTATACCTTCTAAGAACTTGTTTCAGTCTACTCAACTTAGCCTAGAGACATGACATGCCTTTAATATTATTATCAAGAGAAATAATGTCTTCCAAATTAGTAGAGACGACATTTAAGAAATCTGCATGAGTAATCCACATGTTTTGAAATCTAAAAGATGAAGAAACATTCATTTTATTGGTAGAAATGGTCATAAGTAAAGGAGCTTGGTTAGATAAAGTTATACTCAAGTGCTGAACATAAGTCATAGGAAATTCTCTTATCCATTCATTATTAAAGAGAATCCTATCAAGTCTTTGCCACATAGAAGATCTACTCCAAGTAAAAGCACTACCAGTAAAACCAATATCATATAAGTTGCAATTAAAGATCATGTAATTGAAATCATCCATAGCATTAACATTAGGTGGGTTGTCCCCTATCCTTTCATTAGCACTAGAGATAAAATTAAAATCACTACCCACGCACCAAGGACCATTAGAATTGAGAGAAAAATTTGATAAAAGATCCCAAAGGGGAAGCCGACCCATTCTAGTGCAAGCAGCATACACAAAAGAGGCATTATAAATAAAATTAGAATAAGATATTTACACATGAACAACTTGGTGAAAATAAAAAATAACATTGATGGTGAAATGACTCTTCCTCAAAATCCAAATTTTATTAGAGCAATTAGCAAACATCATGTTAAAACCCAAACGAGAAGCAGTAGTAGCAATTTTATCAGCAGAAATAAAAGGTTCAAGTAAGACCAAAAGATGAATGTTGTGCACACGACATAACTTCCTAACACGGGTGTTAGAATCAAACCACGAAATACCCCTCACATTCCAAATAAGGGCTTTAATCATTAGAACTTTTAGTAGAAGTTCGAGCCCTAGTAGAACGAGGTGTATCAAGTAAAGTAGCTTTCCCATTTTTCCTTTTTTTCTTTTGCACCTTAAAACTCCTTCCTCAATATTTTTAGAATCACTGTCAAAGAGAGCAGATGAAGATGAAATATTAGGAAATTTTCCATTCTCATTATTACTAATATGAACCACTGAAATAGGGCCAGGATTGTTAATAGGGATAAATTCCCCTTCTTCGCAATCCTCCACACTCTCCTTTTCATTAGTATCCGTATTAAGTAATAAAGAAGGGTTCTCTTCATTTTTAAGCATAGAATAAATAGAAAAAAAAATTAGGAAGTTTTTCACCTTCCTCAATAGGTTTATCATTAGGAAACACTTTCTCATGTAAAGTGATGGGAGTATTGTCCAAAGTCATCAAATTATTCGAGACATTGATATTTTCATTTTCAACCTTCTCAATAGAGGATTGGGTCTTGACCTGATTCAAAAGAATCAGGACATCAACCTTCTCGTTAGTAGTGTATTTTGGGACCACCTTCCCTATGGAGTTGTTGGAAATTTTTTTGAGATCCGGATGTAATTTGAAACAATCAAAAACCGCATGACCATGGGTTTTACAATGATTACAAAAATCATCAACTTTTTCAAACTCAACCTTTTGTAAGTAACCAAAGGCTTTAGAGCCAACCCAAACTTCCTTTGCATGTTTCTTAGTGATATCAACTTCAACTCAAACCCTAGCCACAAACAGACGGGTTCTCGAAGTAGTAGCTTGATTGGTTTGCAAGGGGCGGCCAAAAACCGATCTAAAAGCATGTAAAACTTTAGCATTGAAAAAATGAAGTCTAAGATTAGGAAAAGAAATCCAAATAGGCACAATAGGGGATTCTTCTCTAACATCAAAGAAAGGCGTCCACTTGAGAACACACATTTGACAGTTAAGTATGAAATAAGATATACGGGCAAACACACGACTATAATGAAGATTATTGGATAGTTAGATTGCAACATGTTTGGAATCCAAAAGACTAACAGAATAAAAACCTAAAAGCTTAAGACTACAAAAAAAAACACGTATCGTGTCAACATTAGGCCTTCGCATGCCAAATTTACCAACCAGAGTGAATCGAAAAGGTGATGCAAGTTTCAAAACTTCATCATCTAAAAGCATAACAGCCCACACACCATTAAATATAGATTGAGTTAGGGATGGTAGGGTATCACATGCCGAAGAACTAGAGAGGACATCTTTAAAGGACCGCGATTAAGGAGGAGAAGGAACCTCCGAATCCAAGTTAAAAATCTGTTATTTGTGTCTTGAACCTGGGAGGCAACATTCCCCCAAGGCGTCGAGGACGAAGCCCCCGCTATTGCTTCGTAGCCCTAACATGGCAAAACAGTAAAAGCAAACACCAGCAGTAGGAAAATAAGAAAGAACGCACAATTTTGCCGCCGGAGAGGACGCAAAGGCAAAAAAAGCACCGATGATGGAAGGGAACCTTAAAATCGCTCGAGACGGTGCTTAGGAAAAAATGAGAGGAGGAGATGCTAGAATAACTTCATATTGTTTGCCGGCATGATGTATTTTGTCCACATGGAAATTTTAAAAATAATCTCTCATCGAGCTCTATAGTATAGTAATTTGTAAATACAGTAGCTAAGACTAAGAAATCATTTGTAAAATACTTTGCCTATTTTGAATTTCTGATTTGGATTTTTTCTAAATCTCTCATAGCAATAGCTTTCTAGGATATTAATCCCTTATTGGCATCTCTAAAAGTCAATATTCTATAAATTAAATAATCAAAGTTTGGAATGTGATTACCTTGGCTTTCCAGATTTGCAAAATCTTCTAAAAAATTCTTTATATAAGATTTCTTAGCATCTTTTGCTACATCTAAGAGATAATTTTTAGTTCTTCGTATCTTCTCTTACAAATGTCTATCAGATCTTGGCGATTCTTTTGATAATCTCTAACCATTTGAATAATCCATTTTTTTAAAAATAATTATAATGTAATTGAGGATTCCATGAAGTAATACAAAATAAAACGTCTTTATAAAAAATATGATTTTTTTCCAATGAAAATCACCTTCCAGTTGTTTATAGTAAATGGTTCTATTTATCATAGATTTTCACAGACACTCAAGGAGGATGTCTTATATTATATTCCATAGGAATAGTTTCTTTTGTTGGATAGTACCTTTTAAAAGGATTGGGGTTGAACGTCAAAGAACTAGCTTCATTATCATATATATCAACTCCAGTTATACTTTCTTTTGAATCTTCCAGGAACCTTTCCATTCTAATTCTACAAAAAATTTAGAGTCAACCAATTTTGGCATAATAAACTTAATTTCTTTGGAGGTTAGAAATTATATAACATTTTAAATTTTAATCTTTATCTGCATTTATATAATACTCAAAGTTTTTCCAAGAACAACTGGATCAAGACATTTATTGTTTCTTTGAAAATTGTTATAGCCTTTACTCTGCACAAAGACTTTAACATGCTTTCAAAATCTTCTATAGTCATGGTGATATCATGAACAATATATGTAATACCAATATTGTTGTACATGTCAACTTCTAAGACTCTAAACATTGATTCATTATGAGTATTAAATCGAGAATCAAAGAGACATATTAGGACTTTACCTCCAATTCTATTTCTAACTAGGCCTCTGATTCCAAATACAATAAGTTTTATATGGATATATCAATGCTTGTGCTATCCTTTTATATCTTTAGAAGCTTTAGGAGTGATTAAGTTTAGTCTGACCTCAAAATCATCAGTACAATGAACTATAACTTCTTTGTGATGTCTGAGAAGTTTTGTACAAGCACTGAAATATCCCTAAGAATAAAATCTAGAAGGATTCAATCTATTCAAATAATCATTAAAGAAAAGTACAATGATCTTTATTGATAGTGACAAATTCTTACAAGTATTGGATCTATCAAATACTCAATCGAACTAGGTGGTTGATAAACTATTTAACTAACTCGACATAAAGTGTTTACTCTGATAGTCTATAATGGTTAAGAAAATGGATTTGTACTTATTTCAATCATATTTCAGAAATCAAAAAGTTTTTTTTTTCTTTTTCTTATGAAAAAACTAAAAATATAAATTTTATTTTGCTAAGTAGTAATTCTATCAGTTTTAGACAAAAATTTTCATTCAAAATTTCCTGTACAAATAATTTATGTAGAGTAACCTTAATAATAAGTAACTGCTGTAAGATATTCTGCACCCGTAAATTTCAGTTCCCTCATTAACTTTCTTGAAGCTGTTTGATATTATGTAATAAATTCTTTAGCTAAAAAATTTCTAGATCAACTTGAGATTTTTTATCTCTAATATCTTTCTTTAATTGTAATAAGAATTAACAAAATTGTAGCTCAATCTTTTTGGGCTAATTAATCTCAATTATGTAGAAAATCTATTTATATAAATTTTTGAAGGTATATCGTTCATTCTAAGAAGCTGGAACTTGCTATACAAATCTTCTTTTTAAGCTTTAAGAAAAGCAATCTGATCACTCATATTTTTATTAATCTGTCTATTATTTCTCTTTCAACATATCAATTGGTAGATTCTTATCTTTCAACTTCTCAGTAAAGACAGCACAAGAGTTTAGGAACTTCTAATAATTAATTTATAAATTTTTAAATAACTTTAATAATAGATATGTCAGAGAGTTGAGATGAGCTTCTTTAATGTGCAAGTGGTTAGAAATTTTTTCTACGGAGAAATAATAACTGTGTTTTGCTTTTTTAAGGAAACTATTCACTTTGATTTTTCCAAAATGGATAAATCAAGATAATCAAAGCATTTTTCAGCAATGCTCATAAAAAATAGAAAAAATTCAAAATATTTTAACAGTATAATAATAGACTTGAGATATAGTGAAGTGATAAGCTCAAGCTACAATGAAGTGGTAATTACAGTAATAAAATATTAGAAAAATTGCTCTTAATGGATAAGAACAAAAAAACAATGTAAAAAAGAAAACTTAGTGATAAAAACAAATATTAAATATTTTAAAAGTTTGACAAAGAAATAACCATTAAATAAAATATTTTAAAAACCATATGAATAGTAAAAGATTAAAATATACCCTTTACGGGTAATGAACCGTAATTTTACTGGTTCACGAATTACAAATAAGGGATGAATACCAATAGATTTGTTTGTTGGAGTGAAAAAACTAAGTGTTGGGATTTTCTCTAAAGTTGGAAACCTAAACTAGATAATAAGACTTGCAAAGTAAAAACTTACACTTCTACAGTAACCTCGGTGAAGACCTGAAGGATGAACAATAACTTTTTTGTATGTCCAAGAACCTGAATATTAAAGTTATAATCAAGCAGTAGAAAAAGCAACAATCAAGAACCTAACATAAGGTTTAGTGCAAAAATAGATATATAATAATAGCTTTAGGCTGCAGAGTAGACTTATTAAAAGCTATTATTATTATTATTATTAATGAAATAATGGAATGTAAAAAATAAACAAAAATAAAGTACCAAAAATAAAAAGTTGCAAACGGCTCAGCTGACCATGAACAAAAAATAAAAATAAAAATAACTGAAAAGAAACTTGCAAGAAAGTAAACTAACAGAAATTAAATTGTACAAAAAAAAATAATAGAAACAAAAGAGTTGGTAAGCAATGAAAATTTAAATAAAATATAAAATAAACAAAAGTTAGTAGTCAAACAGACTCAAAAGATCTTCTCTTCAATGATGTGTTCCCTATTAGTATAAGACCTTGGAGATAGATATATTTCATTTTTATTTTATTTTATAAGATGATTAGTTCAAGCCAAAGTAAAAATAATTCTTCATGAAGTTCTTATGCTATTATGATTCTATTTTGGTGTTCTTTCTCCTTTTAGATTTAAAGTCTGAAATCTCAAGTTATTATTTCAACACTTATTAAAACTTAACCCAAGAAGTCGACCCTAAATTTCCCTCAAATGACCTCTTTTCTTATATAGAAATCAAAGTGAGATTTGATTGAGCGGGTCTATTGGTAGACTAAAAATAATATCTTTCGGACAAAGAATCTCCAAGATAGAAATATAATTATTTCAAGGCTCAAGAAAATTAAAATGAAGGAAGAAGACTAGAACGGCATGAAGAAAGATATTTAAACTAAGATAAAAAGGTTTATTAAAAACTTTGAAAATTTTTTCCTCTCTACTCTAAGACTTGACTCTACTAGACAACTATTTACAAGAGAGAACTGTCTCTTTCTCTCCTAAGAGAATTTCTCTCCCAAAGGATTTCTATCCTCTCTCTCACTCAAACACTCTTACTTCTCCTTTCCAACTTCCTGCTCCTCAAACTTACAAAGTGACTCTCGTGGGTATTTATAGACTAATCCCATGGTTAAAAACTTCATACTATTGACAAATTGATGGTTAAACACACTATAACTTATTTTAGAAACATAATTACAAATAGTAACAAAGTGGAGCATGTTGGAATCTTTTCTCTTTGAAGCTTTTCTCATGAAAACAACTCTGGGAAAGTGAAGATTCTTCATGTTGGGTGTACATAATCTTCTAGAAGTAGTAGGTATGAATGAATAGTAACAATAACAATATTGTATATAGTATTTTATTGTGGCGTCCACCATACTTTCATAGCTTTTATTCTCAGATTGAAACATGTAGAGTTTAGAGAATGTGTACCTTAGCTTTATTGTTGGATTTTTGGACCTTTTTTTTCTTCTCTTTATCAGAGATTGAGATCGATTTATTGTAACTCTTAACCTAACCTTAATTGTTTGCCTTATATTTGATTCCATAAAAATATTTGCTTGCTACATCTTCATTATCTATATGAGATTCTTTAGTGAGGATCTTATATATATATATATATATATATATATATATATATATATATATATGTAATGTTGGCTCAATTTTTGTTTCCTTCCATTCTGGAGGACTTGATTTGATGATTACTTGGACATCTCAAAATTTTTTTTCCAAAGCATAACTTGTTACTTGACACATTTTGTTTCTAAATATTCTTACCTTTCCAGTAGTCCCTATCCAAATATTTGTCAATAGTACATATCATATTAAAGTTAAAGAGGAAATTGCCATAGCTTCATATTCTTCACCATTATATTCTTCATCAATAATGTATGCTATGTAAATTTTATATTTGGTTTTACTAGGACAAGTTCTATAATATCCAAATTGATTCTCACAATAAGTAGAACTATTGTGGCATTCAATTTCATGATTGTTGAACCCTTCTTTCTTAGCATATATATATTCCTCTTGAAATTTGTTATCCTTTTGCAATAATAGGAGGAAATTTTGTAATTATTTAAACTCTGAAACTCTGGTAAAATTCTAAAGCATATATATTTTTTCCTTCAATTTTTCAGGTATTTCCCTAATACTGCTTTTAATATCTTTGCATTGATCTTGCTATCTTGATCCTTCATTTTACTGATCTCTACATATCTTTTCAATTTGGAATTATCAAGTCAAAATAAAGGAGTTATATAGTAATTATTTCCTACCTTTTCTTATGGGGACCTTAAATACTATAGAATCCTTTCCATGATGGGTTCGAATAAGATTGTAAAATGGTTCGTAGTTTCGTCCCAGCTTGAATAGATTCTTGAATTTTGAGGTGTAAAGACAACATAGCATAGAAATTTCTTTCCTAATGGTCTTTGTATTGTGGATAACAAGTAGTCCACCAAAGCATTTAAGATTACATTTTTATTATTTACTAATGTAGGATCAGTTGGTAAATTCCATATATTATCAATGAGGCATAATTGTATCTCATCCAAGTCCCTTCTTAATAAAATGTCATACAATCCAGATCCTTTGAACTTAGTCAATTTTAATACTCCAAAGTTAATAATCTTGTCTTTGTTCTCCATCTTGTCAAAAACATCCATAAGATCAAATTCATCATTAGAGTAGTCAACAAGTAAAATTAAATTTGATAATTTTCTAAGGTTTAATTATCTAGATAACTTATTTGAGTAGAATTTATCTTTCCTTTAATATTTTGCCATTTAATGTATAAGAATTTTTTAAAGACAAGATCAAAGATTTTAATCCCCCATCTTGAGCTCAAGGTGTTCTTAACTTCATTATTTTACTTAGTATTGATCTTATTTCTATGTGAGGTCACTAGAACCTACCTGGTTATTTCTAGTGACCAAATGATTGGAAGGTGTCCACTTCTCAATCATATAGGTCCCGATAAAAACTAAATTCAATATTATCAAATCTGATTCCACCCTTCAATTCAATCTCTAGCTAGTCCATTCTTCCATTAGCTTTCAATCAACCTTAAAATCTTATCCAATCTATCCCAATAATTTATTTAATTTTCATTGATGTGGATAATTTAAACTTAACCAATCAACCCAAAAAATATAGCCCAAATCCAACATTTCAAACCAAATCCCAGGGTTAAGGACTTGGGTGAGTTTCTTATCACCTGGAAACCTAGTCAAATGATCTCCTATATGTGTTCAATCAAAAGCATATTGCTTAGATATATCTAAGCTCATTTTGAGGTCTTTTTCCCTAGAAACTTGATTGATATCTAAAGGTTGCACAATCTTTAAATATTTATAGCCTATGCTACTAGACTTGCCATTCAGTAGAATTTGATTTTAGGATTCTTTCCAAACCTCCCAATAATATCTATGACCTTTGTTAAGACTTGTTGATCAATAAACTACACTTTATTGGATCCAGTTTGACTAGGAGTCAAAATGATCAAATTATCCTTTAAAAGGATTTTTTTTTGCTATTTTCCCTAAAATTTAACATTGCCTTCCCATGTCATTCTTCAAAACCTATCCCGATGGAACATATTGGACCCAAACCCACACTTTTGTTTGACCGTGTTGATTGAGTCAACCATGGTTGACCAAAGTGGCTCTAAAGTGTTTAAACACTTATTTCAAACCAAATAACCTCCCAATGATTTAAAACCACCTCCATTAAGTTCACATAATCAACTTGAACTTAATTGACCCAACCATTGACCCTAGGTCTACTTGGTTGATAAAGTCAACCAAGTTTGACCAAACCTTCTATACACTTCCACCCTTTTAAACCATGTTCCAAGACTTCTTAAAACATATTCAAACCCATGGGGTTACCCATTGGGTCCTTAAGAGACCACTTTTGAAGAACAAAGACATGGGTCCACTTTGGTAACCCATTGAGCTTTACCCAAGAGTCCAAAGAGAGGTTTTGCTTGAGCCAAGTTCCAACCCTAGCCAAATTGGATCAAACCAATGATGGCATTGGGTCCCCTTAACCGAACACACCTTCCCTAGTTGACCTAGCCCTTGGGTCAACTTGGGTTTGGAATTAGGCTTACCCAAAGTGGTCATAACCACTATGGGTTGAGCCATTTCCTAACTTAGGCTTCACCAAGACAAACAAATACCTCCATTAGGTGGCCCTAGGTCCAATACACATACCCTATTTAGCCCCACCCTTAGGTTGACCTACATCAATTTCTAAGCTAGGTCAAAGTGGTCAAAACCACATTGACCCTAGGCATCTTCCCCCACATACCAGATTGGACCTAATTAAAACTTGCTTTGGGTGCCCCTTGATTTAATGCATCCTTCCCATAAACCCCTTAACGTGAATTGATCATCGTCTGACCCAAATGGACCCAAACCTGCTTAAAACTAGGTCAACCTTAACCATTTTAGGGAATTTGACAACCGCATTGTCAATTCAATCCATGGTTGCGTTCATCATGTTCTTACCTATCTCCCTTACAAAGCTCAGGCCCAAATTCAACCCACATTTTGCTGAAATGGACCCAAACCATATATGTTAGGGTCAACCCAAGCCTGTTCATTAATTCAAGCTTTCCCATGCCCAATTGACCCTTTAGTCAAGCTCATCGGAGCTCAAGCATTCTTTCCAAAGTCTCCTGACATGACATGTGACTACCAGCGGCCAAGATGAATGAGAAATGGAGCTCTAGTGGGTCCTCGAGCTCCACCCAAAGGCTTCCAAAGCCTGTCTTCATTGGGCTTGAGCTCACAAGGATCTGGGATGATGTCTCCTTCCACCTAGATTTCATCTAGCAATCCACCAGTTCCCTTAGAGTCATTCAAGGCCATGGGAAATTCTTGAATAGAGGGCACCTTTTCTCAGGCCTCCTAATTCACATCCATGTTTTTAAAAAAGCCTACCTAGAGCTCTCTGAGCATTTCCCTTTCATTCCCTAGCTTCCTACCCCTCTCTGACCATTTGTTTGAGCGAGCTCTAGCAAAATTTGTTTTCCCTCTACTTGAAGTTGTACCTTTGGCTAACCTCCAGTCTTTGTATATGAAGTACAACTCTTCATCTTTGTCTCCTCAGGCTTCCTAATAGAAAAACTATTTATTAGGGCTTTCCATACTATGAGAAATCATTCTCGAGCCTCCTTATTTGGTAGTCCGGCCAAGTGTCCACCCCAATAGATTTCTATTATTGGATTGAAGGTTTCCATATCTCTAAAGCTCCCTAAGAAGTTTAAATTGGTTTTATTGATGGGGTCTCTTGAATCATGACAAAGAGGCTCTAAGGCTATAAGATCCTATGGAAGGTTAAAGATATAAATAGAGCTGTTGATCTTGATCAACATCCTTGAATAGATCATGCAGTCTCAGAGTGGGTTTAATCCTAGCCACTCGATCTTGCATCGGATGGATGTGATTAATCACAAACTATCTAGTCAGCCGTCGATGATTGACTACCTAATCGCACACTGCCCAGGTGAAATAGTGTGGCTAACTGTGAAATTCAAGAATTTAAAATTCCAAAAATTTAGTGAAACTACAAAAACTCATATCTTCCTCCATACTTGACCGATTTAGGTGTTCATAGGCTCATTGGAAAGATCACAAGGAGATCTTTAAATTCAATATGGTCTCAAGCCCTAATTATTTTTTGTTAATATCTATTTAAATTTGAATGTTTTAGTATTATTGCATTTATGCGTCCAATTGATGAAACCATGTCTTAGGAATTTAGGAGAATGAATTTGGATATGTCTTTAACATATCCATATTTTTTTTACTCTATTTATGATTTTAAGGGCATACTTGATTTAATTTAAAATTAGTGGTCATGGTTTAGTATTTGAGTTTTTATGTGTTAATTATGCTTAGTCTAGGAAGTTCAGAGCTTTTCATTGCATCGCCATCCAAGCCTACGATAGTGACTTTTGAATTTTTAAAGGTAACCTAGAGGTTATCTTAAATGATATGGTAAAAGAACATAGAGAGATCCACTTGGGCCTAAACTCAGGGGGATTGAACCATGAATTTAGATGATCTCTTGGTCCAAATTTCACTAAAAATGGAATCCATTTAGTTTTCCAACTAAAGGTCCCAAAATTCCTTCCTAGATTTGGCCTCGAACACTTATTAAATCATAATTAATTCATATTAAATACTAAAAATTTCCATAAGGCATCTAATTTCTCAAAATTGAACCCTTAAACCATAAAAACTAAAATCCCTATCATATATGCTTTAATTTAAAATTTTATTTTATTTTTAAGGAAAGTTGACAATTAATTCAATTAATTAATTAAAAATATTGAAAATTTACTATATACTTGGAAACATCCCCTTTTGCCATTTCTGACCTTTGGTGGTGATTTCAAGATGTTTGGATCAAAATATAAAAATCCCTTTAATTAGGCAATTTTTAAAAACATAAAAATATCAAATTTTGAAAAATCACTAATAATTATAAAAAAAAATCTAATTTAATCAAACTCAAAGCCACTCTAATCAAATTAAAATATTATATTTTTTAGAAAAATATATCAACTTCATAATTAATTCAAAGTCAAAAAGTCAATTTTTTAGTCAACTATAGTTCAAAATTATGTTAAACTAAGATCCTTACCTTTGAGTAACAAGTGAACCCTTCATGCTCCAGTAGTAAGAAATCTCCTTCAAACACTCTGTCACACTCTCTTCTTCAATCTCTCTTCAGTTTGCACGAAGACCAGTGGACAAAATATTATAATACAGTTTTAAGTGGACCTTTTATAAGAAAGACTCAAAAAGTATACCTAAATCAAGCTTTGACACATTAATATTTAAACTTAAACATAAATTTTCCCTTCAACCTTTAACAAATATGAATACTAGATAACTTTTACAAATTACCTAGCTTAGGTTCTACCCCAACCACACAATGTTTAGCACAAACTTTAGATGCCTTACTAAAACACCTAACTCTAGTATAAGCTAGATCGGTATTTACTTTTACTATTATTTGTCAGGTTTTCTGACTTTTCTTTGCATGTTGTGATTGAAACTTGATTGATGTGAGTGTTTATTTATTTTAATTGCATTCTATAAATTGATGTGATGGGATATAGTTTACCCTTAGGTTAGGATAAATATTATTGCTCACTGAGTTTTTTGTAGGTGAGCATGCTCATGCAGGGAAATAAAAGAGGGCTAAATTAATAACTGTCGTAAATGCTATGGGTGCTTAGCCCTCAAATAAATGAGAGCATGTCCAAGTGTGATTTACTTTTTAATACAAATATATAAACTTCTTGAGATTGATTTAAATTTAAATGTTAAGGATAACCTGCAAGTGAGTCTAGATTTTTCATTTTAGAGTCAATGTAATTTGTTTATATTAAGAGTTATGAAATTTAGGCATTTGAGTTGGGATACATAAGTCTTAATTTGGATTCCAAAGAGGAAAGGACATCCCTCAGGTGAGGGTCCTTTAACATTTAGAAGCCCAAATTTTGATCATTTCAATACTCAAAGTGGAAAATAATAATCTTTCCTTAGGGGGAAGGGTTTTCTTTTTCAATTGGGAATCTAAATATGACAAATCCAAGGAGCCAAAAGAGAGAAGACGAAGGTTTTAAAGACAAAGAGTTTCCCACTCAAAGTAAACTTGCATCAATTTTAGGATTATAATTCAGGTTTGTGGTTAGTGGTGCCCGACCACTTTTAGTTTAAATAATATTTTAGTTGTAATAAAGAGGGATTTTGACTATGGACACTTATTTAAATGATTTAATTTACTGATGAGTTTTATTTAATATGATTACGTATATGGTTGCCTGCTTTTTTTTATGATTTGCATGTCATTTTAATTTTACCCTAGATATACGGAGGCTCGTGAGGGTATGTATAAAAAGTTTTCTACTTAAATTTAAATAATTTTTTTTTAGGCTAATAGAAAAACTCTAATGATCTAAAAAGTAAGCCTGGGACTGCCCGAAGTCTTCATAATCTTATTAATAGCTTCTCTACCTTATTTTGCTCCTCCCTACTTGGGGGTTCAAGCTAAGCACCTGGCCTTTGAGGGTGAAGATCTCACTAGGGGATGTTGTACATTCTCTAGGAAAAAAATAAATTTTAAGCCATTTTCAAAAATTACTCTAAATAATTGTATGCATTTAATCAAGTCGATCAACAAGCATTACATTAGAAATTAAATAAAAGAGTTTAAAATTTTAATCGCATTTCCCTTTATGCATTTTCCACCCTACATAAGTTAAGGAACCAATTAGTATCCACTCTATATGTCGGTTCCAATTCTCAAAAACATTAATAATGACATCACTGTCACTCTTTAATAAAAATGATTGGACACATGGATTTTAAATCGCATAGGTGGTTAGCTGGCTCCCCATTCCAGGATGTGGTAGGTCCAGATTTTGTATTATATTAGCTAGGTTCAGGTTACTATGGTCCAGTGCCCAATTTAGATTTAAGATCCAAGGAAATTTTTGAATTATAAGATCCCAATCTCCATAAATTTAATCCCAAATTTATAATTATATGATCAATTCAAATTAAAAAGAACTTTCTCAATCCAAAACTAAAAGTGAAACACTTAGATTAGGTTGGGGCACTTCTCAATTATTTTAGAATCCTAAAAGGGCTGCCTACCACTCCTCCATTGACTCTGGAAATAAGTGTTCAAAACTTGATCCAATCTCTATTGAAATTCCTAATCCACCTCCTCTGAATCCTAGAAAATCTCTAAACAAAATTTCTACAATTAATTTTAATCAAGTGTATTTGTAATGGATTTAAACTCCCATGATATAATTAACTATGAGGACTTGCTCTCATAGGATATTTGGGACCCACATCTATTTTTCAAAACTTGATTTTCAAAACTAAACTAGTCTTCTTTGGGAAAATTAAATCAACAACGATCATTATCGTCATATTCATACTATCGATTAGAAAATAATATTTTCTTTCTTTGTAAAGATATATCATTTATATTCAAGACCCTGAATATGAAATTAATGATATCTCATCCATATTATTATAGTTTAATGCTTGATAGAATATTATATTAACCCTTCCAGGTTACATGTCATCCTTTCTTTAATTTGACTATTATAGCTCAATGAAATATTTAGTTCTTTTATCTACACTCATTAAGGATTGATATCTTCACCTTCTGGGGCAATATATCATTTGTAAGGACATGTTCAATTTTGAGACTGAAATCCTGAATTCAAATTATTAAAGAAAACTATTTTTTTTTCAAAACCACTTTCTAACCCAAACACTTAGCAAATCTAAAAAAGCCTTTACAGTTAAATCTAATGAGAATTTCATTTTATTACAGAAGAAAGATAAAATGGTACAAGATTATAAATGATATTAAGAATTTCATAAATAATAGAAGTTAAATATCCCTTATTATAAATTCTGGAGGCATATATATAGATGTTGTATTCACTTTTATCAAAAACATTATTTACTTTCATGATAATTGTTACTCCCCATCCTTGTCAACAACATCAAATTTTATGGTCGAATAATCTAAATCAAGAGGAAGAGTTAGTTTAGTTAATTTTGAAACCAAATCTTTAATTTTCTATACCAGTAAAACATCATCTCCATAAAATGTTCTTGATCCTTTCAAAGGGCTTCTTTTATATAGTGATTTGGAATATTTTTATAAATTTTTAATAAAAGGTATAGAATAATTCAGAAGTTCCGAAAAGATTCTCAAAAGATTAATTTCTTCAAGCTTATCAGGCATTTCAAGAATCATTTTTGATATACCACGCTATAATTTGATCTTACCTTTACTGATTTCAGAACCTTAAAACTTTATATGTTGGACACACAAAGCCATCTTCTTCTTGTAAATAATAAAACCATGAGATTCAAACTTGTTTAAGACAATATGTAAATGCATGAAATATTCATCTTTTGTATAATAAAATATAAGAACATCATCAATGTAAACACATGTAAAATCAAAGATTGCACCAAACATGTTATCTATTTTTCTTATGAATATATGAGGTGCATTCTTCAAACAAATAGGCATAACCAACCATTCAAATTGACTATCAGGACAAGAGAAATAAGTCCATTCTATATAGTCCATATGCATTTTATTTGCCAAAATCCAAATTTAAGATCAAACTTGCTAATTCATCTATCATTTAGGATCTTATTTACCAGTTATTCTTTTGAAGGGATTTTATGTCTATAAAATTTAGTATTTTCATTTAGCCTTTTATAATTAAATATCATTTTGGAGTGTCTTCTTTCTCGCTCGCTTTCCTTTTTTGACAATCAAGGCATGACTTTTATGTCTAGATTTAGATTTTCTATTAACACCTAGCTTCAATAGCTATTCAATGCGCAGTTTATATTCTTGTAATTCCAAATTTTTAAATTTAATTTTACTTCCTCTAATATTGATATCGTGATTGATGATCTTCAAGTTCACAAAAAATCTTATCTTTACCTCAATATTTTGTAACAATTTTACCTATGACTTCTAATTTTATAAGTCTAGAAAATTTTTTTTAATACCATGGTAGGTAATTAATTTCTTAACTTGCTTGGGGGTATTAAGATCATATCCATAATCTTTAGAGTCAAAGCCACGATCAATTAGATCATCATCGCCAAATTCAACCTGTTTTCTTTTCTTATGAAGACTAGGGGTGTCACAAGTACATTTAAGCTAATGAGGCTTTGGATCAAGTCTTTCCCTTGCAGTTATATTAGGTAACTTAGGATTAGGCCTTTCCTTTGCAACAATATGGTATTTGAGAATGTGTCGAGGCTTGTCAAAAGATTTGGGTATTTTTGTATAGGGTTCATGCAATTAAGAATTAAGGTCCGGTGGATTGTCAAGAGGTTTTGATTTAATTGGTAATTTCAGTAAATTTTTTGGTTCTAAACGAGTCCACCATGCTCCTGAGCCACTCTAATATGGTGGGTGAAACCATTGAATTCTGAAAGATTGTGACAAAATCATTAGTTAGGAATAATCCACCAAGTAATCTCAATAGGAAATGAAGTCCAAGAATCATCTTATTATGGGAATGGTAAAGACGCCTAACCCAGAACATAGAAACATGATATGTCTTAGAGAAAATTTTGCATTGAGTTTTAAATCTGTGGTGTACATTCTGGATGTAATTGGTCATTACAAGGCGAGAAACATCGAATTCTGCACTCTATTTAGGTATATAACTTGTAAGAAAAAATTCAATTGATAATAAGTCTGCATCAATAGTATTGGATGTTCAATTAGTATTAGTGAAAGTAGGTAAAGTAATTTCCAAACTACGGATATTGATTTTAGTAAGAATTTGAATTTTTTTAGCATTATAAGGATGAAAAATAATAGGTATTTTCTCAATACCTAGTTTGTTTGATAAGTAGGGATCCTTATAATAAGATAACAATCTGTAATTAACAAAGTTATGTTCATAAGAAATAATAATTCCCTTTGATTTCTTGTGACTCGGAGGAGATATAATCAATGTATCCATCTTAACTTCAAGGTCAACAACTCAATGCTTAATTAATCATATCATGGATTCAAGAAGTAAATGTGTTCCTCTTTCTGTGGAAATTGCTCTAGAAATAGGAACATGATATTTATTATTAACAAATTTTAAAATAGGCTTAAATTAGACACAAGTTAAAAGTGAATGCCTATCAATCGTAGAATACTAAGGGTAAAAAGAATATTTAGTCTAGTCATCATCTTTCCTAGGTTCCAATCATGACAGCAAGATTTTTCTTATCAGTAAGGATTGTATTAGAAATGGAATTTTATTGGTCAAGATTCATGCATTTGCTTCCCTTCTTATTCATCCAAATCAGATAGATTATCCAAATAGGTATTTTCCAAAATATCATTTATCAATCTATAGATTTTAGGTGATTGTTTAGTTTCTTCCAAAGAGACAACACTATAGATTAATGAGTAATCAGATATTTGAGAATCAATTACTAAGAGATCTAAATTGATAGAGTCAATCAATATATCATCTATAATGTAAAGATTTTTTTTTTTTAGGCAAGTGGTGACTAAATGACATTCTTCATTAATTGCAAGCGAAGTAAGAGATTTTGTTATTGTAAACCTTCTTGGAGTTATATCATCTAACAAGTTTATTTTTATCCAAATAAGGCCTTCAAGCTTTAATTTTCTAAAGAAATATTTCTTTTTGAAAGGATTCTTCTTTGAATGCTTAATATTTTTCCTCGGTCTTCTATTCAAACTCGTATATCCAAATTATTGAGGGGTGAAATTTTGTGAACAAAATCCATAGTTCTGACATTTAGTTATTTTTGGAAGGAAAAATAGGTACATTTCCCTTTCAATTTTTCAGACAAGAATTGGATCATAATTCTTGTATTGTCAAATTTTGGAGTAACTTCATATTATTTCCAGGTATGACGTATTTCTTTAGCTAGTTCACCGAGCAATTTTGAAAATAATCTCTCACCTAGTTCAATAGAATAGTATTTTTTAGATACACTAGCTAAGGCTATGAAATCATTCACAAAATACTTCACATATTTCCAATTTATAATTTAGATTTGTTCTTATTCTCTCATAGCACTAGCTTGCTTGAATATTAATCCAGTATAGCATATCTAGAAGTCAAGATTATATGAATTAAATAAGCAAGTTTATAATGTTGTCACATTGACCTACCATATTCGCATCATCTTCATGAAAATTCTTTTTATAAGATTCCCAAATAGCTCTTGCTACATCACCGAGAATATTTTTAGCTCTTTGTATCATCTCTTCACCATTGTCTACATGATCTTGGTGATTTTTTTTATAATCTCTAGCCATTTGAACAGTCTGATGTTCTAAAAAATTATCAAGTAAATGAGTATCACATGAAGTAATATTTAATAAAACCTCATTTTTAGAAAATTTAGATTTTTCCAATGGAGCTCATTTTCCAGTTATTCCTACTAATTTGCTCTCTTTATCATTGATTTTCACAGATGCTCTAAGAGAATGTACTATAAAATATTCCATAGGAATAGGATTTGTTGTTGGATAGTACCATTGAATAGGATTTTGGTTAAACGTTGATGAACTAGCTTCATTATTATATAGATAAACTCCTTTGATGCTTTCTTTTAAATCTTCCTGAAACCTTTCCATCAAATCAATAACATTATTCAGACTTTCAATAATATGATTATCATCTTCCAATTTAATAAGTTCAAGGCTTTTGATAACATGATTTCTTTTATCATTTTCCAAATCCTCGAAATAATCTTCAATCGGATTTTTCAGTATGTTCAATATTTTTTAGAATAATCTTCAATATGATCATCAGCATTCTCAAAATGATATGCAATATAATTTTAAGTAATATTTTCCGAATTTTATAAAAAAATTTCAAAAAAGAACATCTACAATATTTTCTTCTAATTATTTTTGATCTTCTAGAGTTTAAACTTGTTGATCATTTGTATCTTTTGAAGTTTGAACTTGTTGATCCTTCGTAGCTTTAAATTTTGTATAATTGTTTTTTACTTTCAAGATTTTTTATCAGCAAACCATCTTTAGAATCTGAATCTTCTAGTCCATACAAGATTCATATATTTTCTTTAACATCAACATAGAAAATAATAGTTTTATCTGATTCGTCTGATTCTACTACAATTTTTCTGTAGGGCATGAACAGTTCTTCAATGAGTATCTATGTTATATAGGTTGGAGAAATATACACTCTAATTTTTATAGCCTATGTCATTATCAATATTATTACCATTCTTATCATCCTCAATTATCATCAAATCTAAATGAGATTCTTCTATATCATCTTGATTTGAAACTTTGTAATTTTTAAATTTTTATCATCATTCAAGAAGGTTGAATATTCAGTAGGGATTCTCATAGAATTTTCCTCTAGTAAGGGTAAAATATAACATTGTAGTTCTACAAGCAATTCAAAGTCAACCTCTTTTGGCATAAAAAACTTCATTCCTTTGGAGGTTAGAGAGTCTACAACATTCTCAACTTTAACATTGAACTATGTTTTGATACTACTCATATTTTTGCCAAGATCAACTATATTAAGACAAATATTGTTTCCTCGAAAATTTTCATAATCCTTACTCCACACCAAGACTTTAACATACTTTTCAAAGTCTTGTATAATCATGGTAATATAAAAAACAATATAAGAAATACAAATATTATTGTTTATGTCAATAACTATGACTTCAATCATTGATTCACTGGGAGTAGTATTAAATCGATAATCAAAGAGACATATAAGGACTTTACCACCAGTTCTTTATCTAACCAAGCCTCTGATTCCAAATATAATAGGACCGATACAGATATATCAATGCTTATGCTTTCATTTTATTTTTTTAGAGGCTTCAGGAGTGATTAAGTTTTGTCTGACCTCAAAATTATCATGATAATATTGTGGAACTTCTCTATAGTGTCTGAGAAGTCTTGTACTATCACTGAAATATCCATGAGAATATATTCTAGAAGGATAAAAGCTATTCAAATTATCATAAAAAAAGTTAGAAAGATCTTTATCAATATTGACCAATTCTTCTATAAAAGATCTTTATCAATATTTGACTGGCTCTACACTAAGTGTCTAACCAAGATAGTCTGAGTAGATACAGCAAATGGAGTTATACTTTGTTCAGTCATATTTAAGAAATCAAAGTCTTTTTACTTTTTCTAATTTCCTTAGTCTTACCAAGGGAAAGAGCATTAATAATTTTTTTTTTGACGCAGAAGGATTATTAGAAAGGTTTTCAGAAGATTTTTCAATCAAACTCAAATGATATTGTAAAATACCAAGAAAAGCCAAAATAGTATTATTTCTGTTGATTAGTAATTCCATCAGTTTTAAATGGAAATTCTGACGAATAAGTGACTGTAATATAATATTTTGCACCCTTAAATTTTCGTTCAGTCACCAACTTTCCTGAAGCTGTTTAATATTCTATAATATATCCTTCAAATAAATAATTTCTTGATCAACCTTAGATTTATTATCTATGATATCTTTATTTAATTATAATAATAACTCTTGATATTGTAGCTCAATCTCTTTAGACTTTTTATGGTTCACCAATAATCATGAAATATAATATTATAAAACCCATATGAATAATAAAATATTAAAATATACCGATTGAGGGTAATGAACATTAATTTTACTGTTTCATCGATCAGTGCTAGGTAGCAAAAATTATGGCTACTAACTCAACTATTGGTATCACATTGAAAAAGGCAGAGCACTGGTAGGAAGGATGGGGCTTTGATACCGAAAAAGCACCACTTAGTTGATATTGGTAATTATTTTTGTAAACCATATTATGGTGTGTTTAATCATGGATTTGTCAATAATGTGAAGTGTGTATCAATGGGATAAGTCTATAAATAACCAAGAGTGTTTCTTTGTATGTGCAAAGAGTGGGCAGTTGAAAAGGAGAAGTAAGAGTGCTTGAGTGAGAGAGTCGAGAGAAGTCCTCTTGCGAGAGAAAGAGAGAGTTCACTCTTGTAAATAGTGGTCTAGTAGAGTGAAGTCTTTGAGTTTAGAAGAAAAACTTCTCAAGTTTTGTAATGAACCTTTTTATCTTAGTTTTCATGTCTATCTTCATGCCTTTTCAATCTTCTTCCTTCTTTTTATTTCCTGGGCCTCATGAGCCTTGAAAGAATTATCTTTTTATCTTGAAAACTCTTTGTCCGTAAGATATTAGTTTTACTCAACCAAAAAAATCAAAATTTTTTAAGAAATCCCCCCCCCCCCCCACACACACACACACATTTATTCTGATAAATACGTCCCCTAGGGAAGGAAGGAAAATGCACCTTCTCTTCCACTTCCATTTCCCTCTAAATTTCTTACAGTTGAGACATTCTACTTTCTTGAATAGGAGCCATCCTAAATAAAGTACAAGTGCCCCTCTCTTGTGTAGAAGATATAGTTTTCATCCTTCCACTCTCTCTCTCTTCCCCATTTTCTTTCTTACTTTAGAGGCTTTCCATTAATTTTGATATGTGGCATCCCTTATCCAAATTCAGTATGCCTCTTTAGTGTAGAAATTAAGTGGATGACCGCACCTCCATAAAAATTCTCCTAGCTAAGGGAGATTATCTAGTTTTACATAATGAAAGTTTAAAAAATCTTATAAGGTGACCAAGACTAATGATGTGGCTTCCACCATAACCAGTGACTCTCTGATAGTTTTCAAGAAGAAGTTTCATTTCCTCAATGATCGTATGATGAAGGTGCCTGAAAAGTTAGATTATTCCTATTCTCCTCCACTAAGAATTTTGACTATCTATGAGTTTAGTTTTGGTGCAAGGTTATGATTTTTATATCCCTTACAGTTGATTGATATTTCAATGATATATGGAGTGAGTTTATCTTAGTTAACTTATATATCCATGTAGATTCTAATGGGATTGAGTGTATTTTTTAGAGATCATTGTGTGAAATTGTCGCTAGTGTGCCATTTTGATATGGGTCAACTTTCTTGTGATACACAAGATCGTGTCACTTTTATATTCAAATTTTTATATATTCACACTTCACACCCATCAAAGAATTGGGCTAATTGATTCTTATTTCCATAGAATGATTGAAATCTATTGAAAAAATTAGGAAAGCTTGAAAATTTATTCATTCCCCTTTAAGTTAGAGCAGGAGATATGGTAAAGATGCTTAACCTTCCTAATCTACAAACACTTCACTACGAAGTATGTTATTTGACCATGTATATAAAGGAGTAGTATCTGTTTAAGATGGGACTATCTACTCAGGTAGGGAGGTCTTATTCAAATATGTTAAAGAAGTCAGCCAAAATCCTAGATGCAGTTGTTCAGACTTCAAATGTTCTCCCTAAATGATTGGAGAATGAAGGTGATCTATAGACATCAAATAAAAAAAGGTTGGAGGAGATTTTGATAGTTAATGGATAATCTCACAATTATTCTCCATTCAAGTTACACATTCTAGAAGATGTTTTAAAACATTAATGTCATTGTCATCGATGAGTTGATGAATTGGTAAGTTTCTATTTTGTTGTTTTTTCTTTTTACACTTTTTTAAGGATATGTCCCTCACAAACCCTTCCTAATTATTTGGTCTAAACCTTTAAATTGAATTAAACAAAGCCTTGAATGTTTTGAATAATGATGTTTTGAAGGCCAAGTACCTTCAAGGAGAGCATAAGAGAAATTATAATGGCAAGACAAAGGAGATGAAGGCAATAGAAGAAGAAGCAAGCCGAGTGCGGAGCAGAATTGGTTCCTATGGAAACTTCAACCTCTTTGTACAATCAACAGATGGATCACATACATATTAAATTGGTGGATGCATATACAATGATCAATAAGCATATAAAGATTAGTAGATCCTTAAGGAGAAGATAACAACCCTTAAAGATAAGAACAAGAAACCTCAAAGTATATTATCTAAGAAAGTGGCAAAGTCTAAATCAAAGCTGTTACCTCCTAGATTTATAAAAGAATTCAAGAAGTCTATTGCCTTAAGATGATAATTTAGGATCATGTTTAGGAAACTCATAATCATATATACGATGTGGAGATGAAGACCTTAGAGCTGGAGTGTATGGAGGTAAGCTTCATCGAAGGTTTTTTAAAAGGAGTTTGTCTTGTGCAGCATAAGATTGGAGCTAAAGTTGAGGGGTTGACACCTAGCCAGGCTGCAAATGATTCTTCTTAAAATTCAAATGGTGAGGAGATCAAAAGTGAGTTACATAAGGTCTTTTCCCTCGTGGATGATAATGTTGAGGTTCTATATTATTTCTCTATTGTTGGTTGTATCACATTCTCTATATATACATATTTGTATATATATTTATATATTTGTGATTATTCTATATAAAAAGAGTTAGTGTTGTCATATGGTGTATGTTATAGGTTTAGGGATATAATAAGGAGTTATTTATGTTCTTTCTTTTCTTAATTAGATTAGGAAACTTGTTTAATTTCATTTCTACCATGATGATGGGAAATATTATAGTGGATTCATTTAGCTTAAGTGATTGTAAGAGACATCCTTTTAGGATGTGTGACCTATCCAAGCTTTTTAGACAAAGCATTGCTTGATAACACTAACATGTATGGAAGAGGTAAGATCAAATCCCCCTTGTATTGATCATCCTGTAATTGAGATACAATGAAGATTATGTATTTTTAAATCATGGATAAATAGATTATATTTGTTGTTAGCTTTTGATAGTCTTTTTTTTTTAAGAAGAAGAAGAAGAACAAGAAAATTTCATAAAGGAACGAATAACTCATTGTTGTATTATGTAAAACATTATAATAATTCCCTAATATGACTTAGGAATGTCAAAGTTACAGCATACTCAATATAAAAGAGATAAATATGGGGACAACATGATATTTAAATTAGAAGGAAATACATGACATGAGAAGTAGTATTAGTAACACCTACTAATAATATTTGCAAAGGCTTCCAAAATTTTAGGTTTGTAGAATCATCTTTCCATCGCATACTTTCGTTTAAAGGTGTCAGGCTTTACCATAGCTGCTACTAAATAAGGACCCTCCTAGATGGGAGAGAGTTTTTTTGCATTGGAGGCCCTTTCTAGCTGCGTCGATGTTGCATAAAACTAGGTCTACTATTGAGATACATGAATATTTCATGCTTTGATTGTAGTGACAAGCAACTCTTTGGTGGTAAGCAGTGAATCTAAGTGAGGCTATATCTCTTACTTCTGGGAGGTGATCCAAATTGTTTTTTAGCTTCTCCTCATGGTTATTAATGTTAAAAGTTTGAATTCTATTGCTAGGGACTCCAATATCAACTTGTATAACTACATCTTAACTAAAGTAGAAGTTGTATGGAGTTTCCCCAATAGAAGTTCTAGCGATGCTTTGATAATCCTAGTGGACATTTTGGAGTTCATTAGCCCATTTCCTCAAAACTTTCCCTAGACATTTCTTCAACCCTTTCAAAATTGTCTTATTTATAACCACCATTTCCCATTTTCCTAAAGAATGGGCTATAGCTGTGTGCACTAGTTGAATATAAAAATTCTTACAAAATGATGTAAAGTTTTTCCAATAAATTGATTCCCATTGTTAGTGATGACCCTTACAGGAATGTCAAAATTATAGATTATATTTTTCCAATAGAATTTTTGGCATTAGCTTTAGTAATCCCCTATAATGTATAAGTGCCCCTCTATTATATAGAAGTTAGAGTTTTCATCCTTCCATTCTCACTCTTCCCCATTTTCTTTCTTACTTTAGAGGCTTTCCATTAATTTTTATAAGTGGCATCCCCTATCCAAATTAAGTATGCCTCTTTAGTGTAGAAGATTAAGAAGATGACCGCACCTCCACCAAAATTCCCCTAGCTAAGGGAGATTATCAGTTGTCCAAAATGAAGGTTTAAAGAAATCTCATAAGGTAACACAGACTAATGATGTGGCTTCCACCATAACTGGTGACTCTTAGATCATTTTGAAGAAGAAGTTTCATTTCCTCAATGATATTATGATGAAAATGCCTAAAAAGTTATATTACTCCTATTCTCCTCCTCTATGACTTTTGACTATCTATGAATTTAGTTTTTTAGCAAGGTTATGATTTTTATATCCCTCTGAGTTGATTGATATTTCAATGATGTATGGAGTGAGTTTATCTCAGTTTTGAAAGTTCGATGGGGATGTTAAGCCCTATGAACTTAGTCCCAAACTAACCAAGAGGGGGGGGGGTGAATTGGTATTTTAAAAACTTCTTTTTAAACAAAGAAATAAAATCACATAAACCAAATCACACCACAAAATAATGCGGAATTTAAAAGTGCGGAAGCAAGAAAAAGAACACAGAAATTTATAGTGGTTCGGTCGACTCGACCTACGTCCACTCCTTGGAGGCACCCTCCAAGTATTGCACTACACAAAAAGTGACTCTCCTTTAGCCCCCACGGCTAGGCGGAGAAACCCTCACAAGAACCTCCTTTTTGCCACCCCGGCAAGGCAGAGAACCTATCTCCTTTTGCTTCCTCCTGAAGCTGGCAGAGAACCATAACCAAAAGTAAAACTCCTTACCTCTACCGACCCTTCCACGGACGAGAAAATCTAGACGAAGACGACGCAGAGAGATCCTTGAAGCAACCCTTGTGAAACCCCTCACAAGCTCCCCCTCACAAGATCCTCTCTCTCTCCTCTCTCTCTCTTTCTCTCCTCAAGGTCTTCTCAGGTCAAGGCAGCAGCCAAAGGTTTTTAAAAACGTTGAACAAGAGCTCTTAAATAGAAGAGCTTCAAAAGAGCTCATTAATTGCAAGTTGCCGAGAATATCGTCCAGGCCGATATGAACATCGGCTTGGCCGATCAGTACAAATCAATGAAGATCGGCCAGAGCATAGCCCTGGATGCAAAACAGGACGATTGAAAAATAGCTTGATCGTCCAGGCCGATCTCACGATCGTCCTGGCCGATCAGTTCAAATCAGAGGAAAATCGTCCTGACAATAGCCCTGAATACGGGCTGGCCGATATTGATCATCCTGAGGTAACTTAAGGTTTTTGACTAGATCGGCCTGGCCGATCTTGCGATCGTCCAGGACGATATGATCGTATCAATCATCCTTAATTACTTCCTTGATTTCCTGAACAATTATGGCATAATTTGTGAATATCGTCCAGGCCGATCCGAGGATCGTCCTGGCCGATAATTTAAAGATACAGTATACCATACTTGTCTATGGCGGCTACTTCTTTCTGTTTTGAGCTTATCGTCCTGGCCGATACACGTATCGTCCAGGACGATCTGTTAACGTCGGCTGCCTTAATTAAGAATCCTTAATTAGACTTTCTGTTTTAAGCTGATTGTCCAGGCCGATCAAAGAAATCGTCCTGGCCGATATGAGTAAAAACAGAAATTCTAAGTCTCTCAAGTGTGTGTGTGAAGGGTTACAAAGCATCAGTCTCTTTGACTATTACAAGTGGACTCAAAAGGTAAAAAAGTAAAAAAGCAAAAGTACAGACTGACTCAACCCTAAACCTACGCATTCCTGAACTTGGCTCCTTTTTGATTGTCCGATCGTCGATTCCTGAAAAGTTAGAAGCAACAAGCTGTCCAAGAGAAACAGTGTTTGTCAATCATCAAAACATAAGACATGAAAAATAGATTTGCAAAAAGTTTTCTTATATATCCATGTAGATTATAATGGGATTGAGTGTAGTTTTTAGAAATCATGGTGCGAAATTGTCCTTAGAGTGCCTTTTTCGGATGTGTCCACTTTCTTGTTATTAACAGGATCATATCACTTTTATATTCAAATGGTTGGATTTTCACACTTCACACCCATAAAAATGTTGGGCTAATGGATTCTTTTTTTCATAGAACAATTGAAATCTTTTGGAAAAATGAGGAAATCTCAAAGATATACTCATTCCCCTTTATGTTAGAGCATAAGATTTGATAAAGATGCTTAACCTTCCTGATCCAGAAACCCTTCTCTATGAAGTATGTTATTTGGGCAAGTATGTAGAGGAGTAGTATTTGTTCAAGGTGGGTCTATTTTGCCAGACAGGGAGGTCTTATGCAAATATGTTAAAGAAGTCAGCCAAAGACCTAGGTGCAATTGTTCACACTTCAAAGGTTCTCCCTAAATGATTGGGGAATGAAGGTGACCCATAGACATCATCTAAAAAATAGGTTGGAGGAGCTTTTGATAGTTAATGGCAAATCTCAAAATTATTCTCCATTCAAGTTACACATTTCGGAAGATGTTTTAAAACATTAATGTAATTGTCAGCAATGAGTTGATTAACTGGTGAGTTTTTATTCCTTTTTTTGTTTTTCTCTTTACACTTTTTGAAGGACATGCCCCTCACAAATCCTTCCTAATTATTTCAGTTACTACATTGTTTCAACTTTAAAATTGAATTAAACAAAGCCTTGAATGTTTTGAATAATGAATTTTTGAAGGCCAAGTACCTTCGAGGAGAGCATAAGAGAAAGTATGATGGCAAGATAAAGGAGATGAAGGAAATAGACAAGGAGCTAGCTGAATGCGGAGCAGAATTGGTTCCTATGAAAACTTCAACCTTTTATAGAATCAACAGATGGATCACATACATATTTAATTGGTGGATGCATAGATAGTGATCAATAAGCATCAATAAATCTTGGAGGAGAAGATAATAGCCCTTGAAGAGGAGAACAAGAGACCTCAAAGTATATTATCTAAGAAAGAGGCAAAGTCTAAATCAGAGCTATCAACTCCTAGAATTATAAAAGGACGTGCTCATCCGCGGAAGTATAGGCCAAGTAAATCTTTCTTTGCTTTCCTTATTTATGGCAAAAGTTCTTTGTGACCCCAAGCCAGTGATCCATTACATGAATCTTGTTGGTATCAGAGCCATGTTTGGCTAAACTTTAAAATTCTTAGTGAAACCTAGTACAGTGTTTTATATCTGCAACTTCTCCATCTTTCACTTAAAATTTAAAATAACATTAATACTCTAAAGTTATGGTAAGACGCTGGGTCCTGATTTGCTAGCCAGTAACCTAGGGGACAATTAGATCGCCGAGAATTGTAGGCACAGTCCGCAGGTGAAAAGAGCCTATCAGTGTAGCCTAGGAACTTATATAACAAAGGATTATTCATGTTATACATATATTTCAATAGAAGGTTCTATGGTTGATATGAAATTCCATAACGGTAACACTTAGAATTCCTCACACAACTATTTATTAGTTTTATTTATGAACGATTGGCGATTATTTTCAGCCAGCAGTGATTACAAAGCTACACTCAAGGCCACTGATAATATAGAACCCTCAGCTTCAGGGTTCCTGAATCCATCAGAAGCTAGACAAAGCAGTTCCATAGCATTCAGTTATATTATTAAACAGAATAATACTATCATCCAACTGTTATTAACAATAACAAAGAGATTATGAGAGTTATAGGAAAAGATACAACAACTTCAACAAAAATCATCGGTTGTGCCATCATAATCCTTTGAAACCTCTTTATCTGCTCACCAAAACCAACTTTAAGCAATATCACTTGGGGAAGCCATAGTTCCATCAAAGGAACTCAAACCTAAAGGCCCCCTATTTGTCTTTAAAGATCATAAGAAGTCTTCAATTCTGAAAAACTTAAGGGTTCCTAAAATGGTATCTAACTCCTCTACATGTACAACTACCACCATACTGCCCACTTCTACATCATCTCATCCAAACCCATCCGCCAACCATTCTGTAGATGATCAGATTTTAGGATATCGACAGGGATTTAGAATCGCACACAAGCTTCAAAGGTGATTCCCTCAGCGAAATAGTTCTCAACGAAACTTGGAAAGTTAGCTTGATCCTGAAGTTGAGCTCCAGATCTCACAATGAAAAAGAGCAAATCTAGTTCCAACAGAGACATTGTATGAAGATGGATGGTCTACGACTAGGCATCAAGTATACCAACATTACTTGGAAGAATGAATACTGGCCATCAATGATATATAAGTTAACCTTCCTTTCATTCGTAACCCATCATATCAGTGATTGGTTTAAGAAGGAATGCATCATATCCACCTTGGGCTCATCATGGTTCACATACAGGCTCTCCATCGACGAGACGCCGGCACCACATCCTTAATCGTACTATGCGATACAAGGTGGAGATCTTATGTATCTATTATAGGTACCATGGAAATTGATCTATCCTCAGGTATGCAGCTTGTTTATATAGCCCCTCACTAAATGCTCTCGATTCATGACTTCATGAATTACATAGAGCTTGTAGTCATCACCCATGGCTATGAACTCTGGCAAGGCGGTGAATCCAACTTATTAATCACACGAGCCTTAGTTGCTCGGCTAACAAACACCAGCCACACTAGGTTTCGTTACAATATAGCCAGTGTTGCCGACTATTTGGCCTACTGTGGGATTTCTTCCATTCCTGGCCAACGTTATACTATTGAGGACCTCCAAGGCCGTACCTGGCACATCTGATCTTCTGAGCATACTACTGTCCAAATCCCTCGTTCGCTCACCGTCCATCAAAGACTTGATGGATCCATTCGTATCTCCTTTTCTTTATATACCCCATCACAACCCCTGTCAAAACCATCTCAAGCATACCCCCTTGATGACGACCTTGAACCGACCCAGCATATTTACATGGCCTATACTTCGACGAATGACCCTCTTTGGGATACTTCAGGTGGCTTAGAGGAACCTGATGATGATGATGATTTCTCTCTATTCCTCTACCTTAACTCCACCATTCAAGCTGTCCCAGCTTACCCGGAAGGTGGTGGGGAATTACCCTATCCACCCCTCTGACAAGAGGACCCTAAACCCAAAACCGATCTCTCCGATCCACAAACTTGTTATACTATTGATAATCACCTTGCTGAACTTTATTACCCAAAACTCTGAAGGATGGCTAAAAAAGCTGATGGCCCCTACACATCAGTTTCCACCTCATACCTCCCATCTAATGAACTTGTAATGGGACCAGTCATGTATCCCCCAGCCTCTTCAGACCAGCAACAAGTACCATTCCCATCCACTACATTTCCATCTGCCCATAATAATCAGGGAGTCCTTTTAATCCTCTCTGATGATTTTTCTCTATATGATGATGTGATATCCATATGGGAATACATAACCTTGAATTTGCTCAATGATAAACAATTTTAAGATAACAAAACCATAGTCCTGTTTATTGAAAATTTGCTCGGAGAACTTGAAAAGAAGGTATGTATCCCATGGAGAATGGCCTATGAAAATGAATATGAGGCCTTGGTGAACATAGTTGATGATCCGCAAAATGTGCTGTGCCAAATATGAAAAATCATTCTACTAGAAGACCCGTATCAAGGATCCATTGAAGAACAAAACAGGGCTTACCTTAATCTAAAAAGATTATCATGCGATCAAATCAAGAACATGTTTAATTATATGAATGATTACAAAGTCCTGGCTGCCAAATAAGACTGCATGTATATTAACTTTGAACTCTCTGATAAATTTTTCAAAAAAATGCCCACCCTCATTGGAGATAAAAATAGAGAGTGCTTTTAAAGTTAAATATCCAGAGAATACTATTGGAGTTCTACCATGAATATTATTTATATATCAGTACTTAGCAGACCTCTACAAAAGGCCGCTATTCAGAGAGGTATCAAAGACCTCTCCATTTGCCAAAAAAAATTGATCTCAACGTATTACAAGAATCAGAAGAAGTATGGCCTCCGCAAGTCAAAGAACTACAAAGGTAAACCGCATGACACCAACATGCGGGTTATCAAAAATAAAAACAAACCAAGATCAATAAAGTGCCGATGCTACATATGTGGTGAAGAAGGACATTTCGCAAGAGAATGCAAAAGCATACGAGGAAATATGGCGCGAGCAGCATTACTAAATGATCTTGATCTCCCAAATGATTATGATGTACTTTCAATAGATCTGGATGAAGAACCTTCGAATGCAATCTGCAGTATCTCAGAAGGAGAAGGTGATAACACTCTAGCACATGTAAAGCACACATTAGAGAACTTACCTCCAGGAGAATTTGGCTTTATGATGAAAGAAGATATAGGATGGCGATGCTCTATAAAACTAATCAAGAAACAAGAAGATTGCTACCTCAGTTGGGAACATAACAAGCCGATCCAAGGACCTTACACCCGAGGCACATACTGCTTCATACTAACTAATATACATATGAGAATCCATTGTATATTATGTAAAATAACAGTATGCCCATTATGTGCAAATTTTTATCTAACGATCTCTGTGCATAAAGGGAATATTATGCAACCCTATCAATCAAAGGACGCGCTCATCCAGGAACTATTAAAATATACGATCATTTAACTGAAGAAAATAAGAAACTACAACTGCAGATCCAAAAATTCCTGGAACCACAGCAGGAAGAAGTCAGAGAAGAATTAATGCGACAAGATCAGGACAAGCAGCTGATTGACGAAGATGAAGAACGGTACACAGAAAGTTTCAGATTAAAAATCTTAAATGAAGCACTAAAGGAGAAAGCACATAAAGCATCAAAGAAGGTGATTAACAGATTATTTAACTTAATCATATCTTTTGATGTACAAGGCATCCCATTATTCAGCTTAAGAGAAATAGTAGATACTGGCGCAACCTCATGTTGTGTCAATCGAAGTGATATACCGGAGCAAGATAGGGAAGAACTTAATTACAAAGTCGCCTTCAATGGGGTTAATTAAGTAACCCAAGAAAACACAAAAGTAAAGACTAGAAATATGGTAATAAATGGGCATAATTTTAAAATTCCTTTAATTTACTGCCTAGATATGGATGTTAAGGATGGCATATAAATGTTACTAGGGTATAATTTTATACGAAGCCTAAATGGCAGAGTACATATAGAAGGCAACACTGTAACCATCTATAAAGAGATTACCCCTATTAACACAACAATAGAAATAGAAATCATTGCAAAGCAAATCCCGAAACTAGAAATTGATAATGATTTCTAAATGGAGCTACAACTCGAATGGATCTTCTCAACTAGGCAGCCCAAAGAGAACACTTTTGTATAAAGTTTCAATTCAATACTACAGAGGCTGAAAAATAATAGGTTCATTGGAGAAGACCCACTTAAACACTGCAGCAAAATCAGGTAGTCTTCAAAATTGACATTATTTATCCTGATCTAACCATTCAGGACAAACCACTCAAACATTTCACACCAGCTATGTAAGAATAATTCATAAGGCACATTGTTGACCTACAAAGATTAAAGGTGATAAGGCCAAGCAAGAGTCAGCATCAAACAATGGTCATGATAGTCAATTCAAGAACATCAGTCGATCCAGCCACAGGAAGAGAAATCAAAGGCAATGAGAGGATGGTATTCAACTACATATCTCTCAATGACAATACCTATAAAGAACAATACTCACTGCTAGGTATCAACACTCTCCTAAAGAATTTTAAGAATAGTAAAATCTATTCCAAGTTTGATCTAAAAAGCGGATTTCATCAAGTCGCTATGCACCCAGATTCAATCGAATAGCCTACCTTCATCAGTCCAACTGGCTTATATGAGTGGCTTGTAATGCCATTAGGATTAAAGAATGCTCCAGCCATTTTCCAAAGGAAGATGAACAAATGATTTATAAATTGTTCTAACTTCTTGATAGTTTATATTGATGATGTGTTAATATTTCAACACAGAACACGATCATAAGAAGCATCAGGAACGATTTTTGGAGATAGTAGAAATAGAAGGATTGGTGCTTTTGACAAATAAAATGAAGAACGTAACAACACAAAACAATTTTCTAGGGGCTACCATCAGAAATCAAAAGATAAAGCTTCAATCACACATCATCAAGCAAATATCAGACATCCCAAATGAAAACTTAAGGTAAAATAAGGGCTTCGCTCCTGGCTAGGTTTCCTCAATTATGCAAGAAATTACATACCTAACCTTGGAACTCTGCTAGGACCCTTATATCAGAAGACTTCGCCCCATGGAGATAAACGAATGAAGGAACATGATTGGCGCACAGCTGGTAAGAAAAATTAAAGTATAGTCCAAGATCTACTTGATCTAAAAATCCCTTTTGAAGACACCTACATCATCCTCAAAATGGATGGCTGCATGGAAGGATGGGACAGGATATGCAAATGGAAGAAAAGAAAGGATGATTCACTTAATTCTGAGAAAATATGTGCATATGCAAGTGGAAAGTTCCCCACAATATAATCAACAATTGATGCAGAAATCCATGCCTGTATGGAAACACTAAGTGCCCTAAAAGTTCATTTCCTAGATAAAAAGGAAACACACTCATAACAGATTATAAGGCGATTATTTCATTTTACCACAAAATGGCCCAAAATAAGCCCTCTAGAGTTTATTGGCTCGCATTTACTGATTATATCAATGGCTTGGGAATCATTGTGAACTTTGAGCACAAAGAAGGCAAAAATAACATCATGGCAGACACTCTTTCTCGATTAACGTTTATTATTTGTGTAGGTATAAGTCAAGAATCTCTCCAAGCTATTTTTATAGAATTAGATGAATGGACATAGGAGGCAGTCGAAAGGAGATTAACGGGAAGAGGCCTTACTAGCCCTCGCGGAGAATTACAATCGGATTTCTCAGCAATGCGAAGGAAGAAGAAATCAAACAAATTTGATGACAAATCACTCAGAACAGATTACAGCGTGCTACCACCCAAAGAAGCCTGTGATTTCCACTAGGAGCTCTTATGGGAAACCTACAATCATCCCATCACCTTGGCAGCACATGATCAACTCAAGAAGGCAGCCAAGCAAGTCAAAGAAGATCAAATCCTTAGAGTCATGAATGAGCTTCATATATTACAAACAATATACTAGAATAAAGGAAGATATTGTAGAATCATGGGAGGAAAAAACAACGTATGGAGTAACCTAACACCATACATATGCAGAAATGAAGACTAACTATATAGCCTAGTTAGCATAATAGCAGACGTGACAGACAAGGCTCTCAATAACTCAGTATAGTGCAGCTCATGGTGGGCCCACTGTTTAAATAAATTGTCCTGTAAAGAACCGAAAGTTAATTCAGTGCCTCTTTTTAAGCTGGAAAGCACATGGAGTGTGCCCTAACCACTAAAGTATGTTTGCTGGTTTTAAAAAACCATGGGCTGGTTTTATCAAAACTATGGGTCTGGATTGTCCTATAAATATATAGTTTATAATGAAGAGAATACACACAAGGAAGTCACCTTGAAGGCTACTCTTCAGTCTGTAAGTTCTTTTCAATTCAATTTAAGTAAAAATCTTGCTTTATTTTCCTGATTTATGGAAAACGTTCTTTGTGCCCCAAGCTAGTGAACCATTACATGAATCTCTTTCAAGTTTAAGTTCCTCATGTTGGAGGGATGGTTAGGGTAATTCCCCACCACCTTCCTGATAAGCTGGGATAGCTTGAAATGTGGAGTTAAGGTAGAGGAATAGAGAGAAATCATCATCATCGTCAGGTTCCTCTAAGCCATCCAAAGTATCCCAAAGAGGGTCATCTGTGGAAGTATATGCCACGTAAATATGCTGGGTAGGTTCAAGGGAGTCATCAAGGGGGTATGGTTGAGATGGTTCGGAAAGGGGATATGTGGGGTATATTAAGAAAAGGAGAGGCGAATGGATCATCAAGTCTTTGATGGATGATGAGCGAATGAGGGATTTGGACAGTAGTATGCTTAGAAGGTCAGAAGTGCCATGTATGGCCATGGAGATCCTCAATAGTATGATGATGGTCGGGAATGGTAGAAATCCCATGAGATGCCAAATAGTCGACAACACCGGCTATATTGTAACGAAACCCAGCGTGGCTGATGTTTGTTAGCCGAGCAACTAAGGCTCATGTGATTAATAAGTTGGATTCACCTCCTTGCCATAGTTCATAGCCATGGGTGATGACTATAAGCTCTATGTGATTTATGAAGTCATGAATCGAGAGAATTAAGTGAGGGGCATTATAAACAAGCTGTGTACTTGATGATAGATCAATTTCTATGGTACCTATAATAGATACTTCATATTACCACCTTATATTACATAGTACGATTAGGGAAGTAGTGCCAGCGTCCCGTCGATAGAGAGCCTGTATGTGAACCATGATGAGCCCAAGGTGGATATGCTGCATTCATTCTTGAACCAATTGATGATATGATGGATTACGAATGAAAGAAAGCTTAACTTGCATATCATTGATGTCCAGTATTCGTTCTTCTGAGTAATGCTGGTATACTCGATGCCAAGTCGTAGACCATCCATCCTCATACAATGTCTCTGCTGGAACTAGATTTGCTCTTTTTTGTTGTGAGATCTGGAGCTCAGCTTCAAGATAAAGATGACTTTCCAAGATTCATTGAGAACTATTTCACCGAGGGAATCTCCTTTGAAGCTCGTGTGTGATTCTAGATCTGAGTCGATAACCTCGAGTCTGATCATCTAGAGAATGGCTGGCGGATGGGTTTAGATGCAATGATGTAGAAGTGGGCAGTATGGTGGTGGTTGTATGAGTTATGGAGTTGGATGGCATTTTAGGTACCCTTAAGTTTTTTTCAGATTGGAAGATCTTCTTAGGATCTTTAAAGACAAATAGGGGGCCTTTAGATTTGAGTGCCATTTATGAAACTGTGGCTTCCCCAAGTGATAGTGCTTGAAGTTGGTTTTGGAGAGCAGATAAAGAGGTTTCAAAGGATTCTGATGGCACAACCGATGATTTTTGTTTAAGTTGTTAAACCTTTTCCTCTAAGTCTCATAATCACTCTATTATTGTTAATAATATTGGATGATAGTGTTATTCGATTTAATAATATAATTAACAGCTATGACACTGCTTTGCCTAGCTTCTGATGGATTCAGGAACCTTGAAACTGGGGGTTCTATATTATCAGTGGCCTTGAGTGCAGCTTTGTAATCACTGCTTACTGAAGATAATCGCCAATCGTTCATAAATCAAACTAATAAATAGTTAAGTGAGGAATTCTAGGTGTTACCGTTATGGAATTTCATATCAACCGCCGAACCTTCTCCTGAAATATATTTATCACATGAATAATCCTTTGTTAGATAAGTTCCTAGGCTACCCTAATAGGCTCTTTTCACATGCAGACTGCGCCTACAATTCTTGGCGATTTAATTGTCCCCCAGGTTACTGGCTAGCAAATTAGGACCCAGCGACTTACCAAAACTTTAGAGTATTAATGTTATTTTAAATTTTAAGTGAAAGATGGCGAAGTAGCAGATACAAAACAATGTACTAGGTTTCACGTAGAATTTTAAAAGTTTAGCCGAACATGGCTCTGATACCGTACTAGGTTCACCTATAACTATAAAAGTTTAGCCCAACATGGCTCTATTCCTCTACCTTAACTCCACTATTCAAGCTGTCCCAATTTACCCAAAAGGTGGGGGGAAATTAACTATACTGCGTGCTTTACAGGTGCCTGAGTGTTAGCACCTTCTCTTTCCGAGATACTGCAGATTGCATCCTAAGGTTCTTCATCCAGATCTACTGAAAGTACATCATAATCGTCTGGGATATCAAGATCATTTAGCATTGCCGCTCGCACTATATTTCCTCATCTGCTTTTGCATTCTCTAGAGAAATGTCCTTCTTCTTCGCATATGTAGCATCGGCACTTTGTTGATCTTGGTTTATTTTTATTTTTCATTACCCGCACGTGGGTGTCATGTAGTTTACCTTTGTAGCTCTTTGACTTGCGGAGGCCATACTTCTTCTGATTGTTGTAAGACCCTGAGATCGATATTTTTTAGCAAATGGAAAGGTCTTTGATACCACTCTGAATAGCGGCCTTTATGTAGAGGTATTCTAAGTACTGATATGTAAATCGTATTCGTGGTAGAACTCCAATAGTATTCCCTAGGTATTTAACTTTAAAAGCACTCTCTATTTCATCTCCAATGAGGGCGGGCATTTTTTAAAAAAAATTATCAGAGAGTTCAGAGTTAGTATACATGCAGCCTGATTTGGCAGCCAAGACTTTGTAATCATTTATATAATTAAACATATTCTTGATTTGATCACATGATAATCTCTCTAGGTCAAGGTAAGCCTTGTTTTATTCTTCAGTGGACCTTGATACGAGTCTTCTAGTAGAATGATTCTTCATATTTGGGATAGTATATTTTGCGGATCATCATCTATGTTCACCATGGCCTCATATTCATTTTCATAGGCCATTCTCCACTGGATCCATACCTTCTATTCAAGTTCTCCGAGCAAATTTTCAATAAACAGGACTTTGGATTTATTATCTTGAAATTGTTTATCATTGAGCAAATTCAAGGTTATGGATTCCCATCTGGATATCACATCATCATATAGAGAAAAATCATCATAGAGGATTTAAAGCACTCCCTGATTTTTATGGGCAGATGGCAATGTCCACATATTCTGTTGGTATGTTCTTTTGAAATTGGAGAATTTGGAACGGTAATTTTGGAACTGGCTAGAGGATGGGAATGGTACTTGCTGTTGGTCTAAAGAGTCTGGGGGATACATGACTGGTCCCATTACAGGTTCATTAGGTGGGAGGTATGAGGAGGAAACTGATATGTAGAGGCCATCAGGTTTTTTAGCCATCCTTCAGAGTTTTGGGCAATCAAGTTCAGCAAGGTGATTATTAATAGTATAACAAGTTTGTGGATCGAAGAGGTCAGTTTTGGGTTTAGGGTCCTTCTATTGGAGGGATGGATAGGGTAATTCCCCACACCCTTCTGGGTAAGCTGGGACAGCTTGAATGGTGAGGTTAAGGAAGAATGGGCTATAGGTGTGTGCACTAGTTGAATATAAAAATCCTTACAAAATGATGTTAAGTGTTTCCAACAAATTGAGTCCCAATTTTAGTGATGACCCTTACAGGAATGCCAAAATTATATATTATATTTTTCCAATATAATTTTTTGGCATTTTCTTTAGTAATCCCCTATAAAGTATAAGTGTCCCTCTGTTGTGTAGATGTTAGAGTTTTCATCCTTCCACTCTCACTCTTCCCCATTTTCTTTCTTACTTTAGAGGCTTTCCATTAATTTTTATATGTGGAATCCCCTATCAAAATTAAGTATGCCTCTTTAGTGTAGAAGATTAAGAAGATGACCGCACCTCCACCAAAATTCTCCGAGCTAAGGGAGATTATCTAGTTGTCCAGAATGAAGGTTTGAAGAAATCTCATAAGGTGACTAAGACTAATGATGTGGCTTCCACCATAACCAGTGAATCTTTGATCATTTTGAAGAATAAGTTTCATTTCCTCAATGATATTATGATGAAGGTGCCTAAAAAGTTAGATTATTCCTATTCTCCTCCTCTATAATTTTTGACTATCTATGAGTTTAGTTTTTCAGCAAGGTTATGATTTTTATATCTCTCAGAGTTGATTGATATTTCAATGATATATGGAGTGAGTTTATCTCAATATTCTTATATAAATCCATGTAGATTATAATTGGATTGAGTGTATTTTTTAGAAATCATGGTGCAGAATTGTCCTTAGAGTGCCTTTTTGGGATGTGTCCACTTTCTTGTGATTAACAGGATCATATCACTTTTATATTCAAATGGTTGGATATTCACACTTCAGACCCATAAAAAAGTTGGGCTAATGGATTCTTTTTTTTCATAGAACAATTGAAATCTTTTGAAAAAATGAGGAAATATCGAAGATTTACTCATTCCCCTTTATGTTAGAGCAGAAGATATGCTAAAGATGCTTAACCTTTCTGATCTAGGAAACCTTCACTACGAAGAATGTTATTTTGGGAATGTATGTTAAAGAAGTCAGCCAAAGTCCTAAATTCAATTGTTTACACTTCAAAGGATCTCCCTAAATGATTGGGAATGAAGGTGATCCATAGACATCATCTAAAAAAAAGGTTGGAGGAGCTTTGATAGTTAATGGCAAATCTCACAATTATTCTCCATTCAAGTTACACATTCCAGAAGATGTTTTAAAAAACTAATGTAATTGTCAGTGATGAGTTAATTAACTGGTGAGTTTTTATTCCTTTTTTTCTCTTTTACACTTTTTTAAGGACATGCGCCTCACAAATCCTTCCTAATTATTTCAGTTACTACAATGTTTCAACTTTAAAATTGAATTAAACAAAGCCTTGAATGTTTTGAATAATGAGTTTTTGAAGGCCAAGTACCTTCAAGGAGAGCATAAGAGAAAGTATGATGTCAAGATAAAGGAGATGAAGGAAATAGAGAAGGAGCTAGCTGAGTACGGAGCGGAATTGGTTCCTATGGAAACTTCAACCTCATTGTAGAATCAATAGATGGATCACATACATATTTATTTGGTGGATGCATAGATAGTGATCAATAAGAATCAGTAGATCTTGGAGGAGAAGATAATAGCCCTTGAAGATGAGAACAAGAGACCTCAAAGTATATTATCTAAGAATGAGGCAAAGTCTAAATCAAAGCTATCACCTCTTAGAGTTATAAAATAATTCAAGAAGTCTATTGCCATAAGATGATAATTTCAGATCATGTTTAGGAAGCTCGTAATCATATATAAGATGTGGAGATGAAGGCCATAGAGCTGCAGTGTATGGAGGTAGGTTTCATCTCTGTCTAGTATAGCATAAGACTAGAGCTAATGGTTGACACCTAGCCAGGCTTCTAATGATTCTTATTCAAATTCAAACGGTGATAAGATTAAAAGTGAGTTACATAAGGTTGTTTCCCTCGAGGAAGATTATGTTTAGGTTCTATAGTATTTCTCTTTTGTTGGTTGTATCACTTTCTATATATATATATATATATATATATATATATATACATAAATGTGTGTGTGTGTGTGTGTGTCTATTATCCTTTATTTAAAAAAATATTCCTTTTACAAATAATTAGTTTCTTCTACAAATATTCCTTCCTTTTACAAATATTTATATTTATATATTAGTGATTATTGTATGTACCAAGAGTTAGTGTTGTTATATGGTGTATGTTATATGTTTAGGTATATAATAAGGATTTATTTATGTTCTTTCTTTTCTTTCTTAGATGTATATAAAACTTGTTTAATTTCATTTAAAAAAGGATGATGAGAAATATTATAGTGGATTCCTTTAGCTTAAGTGATTGTATGAGAACTCCTTCTAGGATCTTTGACCTATCCAAGATTTTTAGTCAAATCATTATTTGATAACATTAATATGTATGGAAGTGGTCAGATCAAATCCCCCTCGGATTGATCATCTTATAATTTAGATTGAATGAAGATTATGTATTTTTTTAAACATGGATAAATAGATTATATTCGTTGTTAGCTATTAATTTTCTTTTTTTATTATTTGAAGAAAAAGAAGAAGAAGAAAAAGACAATATCAAAAAGGAACGAATAACTCATTATTGTATTATGTAAGACATTTTAATAATTCCCTAATATGACTTAGGAATGTCAAAGTTATAGCATACTCAATATAAAATAGATAAATATGGGGACAACATGATATTTAAATTAGAAAGAAATACATGACATGAGAAATGGTATTATTAAAACCTACTAAAAATATTTGCAAAGGCTTCCAATATTTTAGGTTTGCAGAAGCATATTTCCATCGTATACTTTAGTTTAAAGGTGCTAGGTGAAAGTTCGTTAGAGATGTTAAGCCCTATTGAACTGGCCCAAGCTAACCAAGAGGGGGGGGGGGGGGGGGGGGGGGGTGAATTGGTATTTTAAAAATTTCTTTTCACAAAGAATAAAAATCACATAAACCAAAATCACACCACAAAAATAAATGCGGAAATAAAAGTGCGGAAGCAAGAACATAGAAATTTATAGTGGTTCGGTCAACTCGACCTACATCCACTCCCCGGAGGTGCCCTCCGAGTATTGCACTACAAACGTGACTCTCCTTTAGCCCCCACAGCTTGGCGGAGAAGCCTTTACAAAGCACTTCCTTTTTGCCACCCCGACAAGGCAGAGAACCTACCTCCTTTTGCTTCCTCCTGAAGCTGGCAGATAACCACAACCAAAAGCTAACTCCTTACCTCTACTGACCCTTCCACGGATGAGAAACTCTAGACGAAGAACAAGCAGAGCGATCCTTGAAGCAACCATTGTGAATCCCCTCACAAGCTCCCCCTCACAAGATCCTCTCTCTCTCCTCTCTCTCTTTCTCTCCTCAAGGCCTTCTCAGGTCAAGGCAGCAACCAAAGATTATCCAAAATGTTGAACAAGAGTTCTTAAATAGAAGAGCTTCAAAGGAGCTCATTAATTGTAAGTTGCCGACAATATCATCCAGGCCGATATGGACATCAGCCTGGCCGATCAGTACAAATCTCAGAAGATCAACCAGAGCATCACCCTGAATGCAAACTGGATGATTTAAAATTGGCTTGATCGTCCAGGCCGATCTTATGATCATCCCGGCCGATTAGTTCAAATTAGAGGTAAATCGTTCAGAGCATCGCCCTGAATACTAGCTGGCCGATATTTATCATCCTGAAGTAACTTAAGGTTTTTGAATGGATCGTCCTGGCCGATCCTGCTATCATCTAGGATGATATGATCGTATCAATCATCCTTAATTACTCCATTGATTTCCTGATCAATTAAGACATAATTTGAGAATTTCGTCCAGGCCGATCAATGATCGTCCTGGCCGATAATTTAAAAATACAGTATACTTTAATTGTCTATGACAACAACTTCTTTCTGTTTTAAGCTTATCGTCCTGGCTGATACTCGTATCATCCAGGCCGATATGTTAATAATGGCTGCCTTAATTAAGAATTCTTATTTAGACTTTCTGTTTTAAGCCTGATCGTCCAGGACGATGTAAATATCGTCCTGGCCGATATGAGTAAAAATAGAAATTCTAAGTCTCTCAAGTGTGTGTGTGTATAGGGTTACTTAGCATCAGTCTCTTTTACCATTATAAGTATACTCAATAAGTAAAAAACAAAAGTACAGACTGTCTCAACCCAAAACCTATGCAATCCTGAACTGGCTTCGTCTGCTCGTCCGATCTTCGATTCCTGAAAAGTTAGAAGAAATAAGTAGTCCAAGATAATTAATAGTGTTTGTCAATCATCAAAACATAGGTCATGAAAATAGGTTTGCAACAATCTCCTCATTTTTTATGATGGCAAAACACTACGAAAATAATTAGCAGTAAAGGTTCAGGATCGACAAAAAAGACATCATAAACTTCTCCCCCTTTTGACATATCAAAAAGGAGGGAACACAAAAGAATAATAGCAAATAATAATTTTTTATTTACTTATTTTAAACAAGGCATGAAATGATATAGTATTCCATGTGATTGATTTAAAAACTTGTGAGTTAATGAGTTAACAATCTCATCAATCCATAGAATAGTAGAATATCCGATCATGGTTACCCTTAGCTCAGACGTTTTCTTAGGGTAGAATCATCTTTTAAAATCAATGACCTAACTCAAAGAATTAATTGGATATGAAACAAAATCCATCCATCACTTGGCTTAAGAAAAAACTATCTTTATAAAATAATGAACCAAAGTAAATTTGTCACAATCGCAAAACAATCGAATTCAAGCCTTTGAGAACCAAAACTTCTAAGTTCTAAATGATTTAAAAAGAGAGAATAGCTTGCTTTTGAGTGAGCTCATTTTATGCCTCTTATCAATTTGAGTGGCGCTTTGCGCATCCTTTTTATTTTCGATACACTTTTGTGTATATTTTTCAATTTTGACATCTTTGCGCTTCTTTTATTGGCATCATTGGCCAAATTTTTTTATTTTTGTAAGCTATATTATCTTTTATAACCTCTTAAAAAATCTTAGTTGTGAATATATCTTCTCAGATATTAGAGAATAAGAGCTCTCTCTCTAACATAAGGAAGAATTACCACAAGCAGAATTAATAATCAAAGACAAGAGTAACGAAGGATCTTGATGTGATAAAAAGACTTTAAACATTATAAATACAAGATAGATTTGCTTAAGTAAGCTTAAGAAAAGATCTCAATTTCATAAACAATCTTTAATTTAAGATAAATTTTTTATTAGAAAAGAAAACTATGCCACTAAAAATAGGTTAGAGAAAGAGACACAATCACAAAATATTTTTACCATCTAGGAGATTAGGAGATGAAAACCAAATTGACTACAAATTTTCAAAAGCAAGGACAAGAAATATAATATCATTTCAGCGATGATTTTGAAGACTAAGAAAAAGAAACAAAAGAAAAATAAAACACACTAAAAACTAATAAAAAACAAAAGTAAAAGCAAGTAACTAAAAGATCAAGTTTCATGCATTTATGTCCATCACACCCAATCTGATCCTTAAAGAACTGAAAGTGTCGAAGTCCAGTGGTTTAGTAAAGATGTTAGCCAATTGATTCTCAGTTGTCACATGGTGTAACTCAATGTCTCCCTTAGTCACATGATCTCTAATGAAGTGATGCCTAATGTCAATGTGCTTAGTCCTTGAATGTTGGATAGGATTCTTAGAGATGCATATGGCACTAGTGTTGTCACAAAAGATTGAGATGGTGCTTACAGGTAATCCTAAATCCAATACCTGTTGTTTCAATCAAAGGACTTGGGCCACACAACTTCCAAGAGCGATGTACTCAACTTCAGCAGTGGAAAGAGAAATAGAGTTTTGCTTCCTACTAGACCAAGAAACCAAAGACTGTCCAATGAATTGACATGTTCCTGAAGTGTTCTTCCTATCCACCTTGCATCCTGCAAAATCAGAGTCAGAAAATCCAATAATCTCAAAAGAAGTGTTGTGTCTAGGGTACCAAATCCCTAAGCCATGTGTCCCCAAAAGGTATCTAAAAATTCTCTTAACAACAGTCAAGTGGAACTCCTTAAGGTCAGCTTGAAATCTAGCACAAAGGAAGACACTAAACATGATATCCGGTCGGCTCGTAGTCAAGTAAAGTAAAGATCCAATCATGCCTCTATACTTCTTCTAATCAACAGACTTACCACTTGGGTCCTTATCTAATGGAGCACTAGAAGTCATGGTAGTGTTAATTGGCTTAGCTTTTTCCATCTCATATTTCTTCAAAATGTCCTTTATGTATTTTGTTTGATTTAGAAAAGTTCCATCCTCCAATTGTTTTATGCTAAACCCCAAAAAGTAGGACAACTCTCCCATCAAACTCATCTCAAACTCTCTACTCATTATTTTAGAAAAATCATCACACAATTTCTTATTAGAAGATCCAAAGAGTATATCATCCACATAAATCTTAACAATGAGTAAATCATCTCTAACTCTCCTAATAAAAAGGGTGGTGTCTACGTTCTCCTTGACAAACTCCCTCTCTAGTAAGAATGTGCTAAGCCTCTCATACCAAGCTCTCAGTGCCTGCTTTAAACCATACAAAGCCTTTTTTAATTTAAAAACATGATTTGGAAATTGGAAGCTCTCAAAACCTAGAGGTTGTTCTACAAAAACATCTTCTTTTATTTCCCCATTTAAAAAGGCACTCTTGACATCCATTTGAAAAAGCTTAAATCCTTTATAACAGGCAAATGCTAATAGCACTCTAATGGCTTCCAATCTAGCTACAGGGGCAAACTCTCCTCAAAGTCTATCCCTTCTATTTGATTTTACCCCTTAGCAACCAATCATGCTTTATTCCTCACCACCACTCCTGAATCATTCACCTTGTTCTTAAAGACCCACTTTGTCCCAACTACATTTTGTCCTTTAGGTCTTTCTACAAGCTCCCAAACATCATTCCTAACAAATTGACTCAATTCTTCTTGCATTGCTAAAATCCAAAACTCATCAGTAAGGGCTTGGTTAATGGTGATGGGTTCAGTCATAGAGATAAAGGCAGAGTGGTTCACCTCCTTCCTAAGTCCATGTCTAATCTTAACTCCACTAGAAGGGTCTCCTAAGATCAAATCCTTGGGGTGACTTATAGAGTATCTCCAATCTCTAGGCAAAGTGTGTGAAGCTTCACCCCTTTCATCAAAATTTTCTACTCCTTGGGGGACTTATCCTACTCCTTCATTACTTTGGTGCTCTCTCCCCTTCCCCAAATTTTTTACTCCACTTATAATTTCTCCAACATCATCATCTTCTACTCCATGTTTCTTAGGATCAGACTCATCAAAAACTACATGGGTTGTCTCTTCCACCATCAAAGTTCTCTTGTTAAACACCCTAAAAGACTTCCCAACACTAGAATATCCCAAGAATACTCCTTCATCAGATCTCCCAAGTGAGACTTCCCATTATTGTGAATGAAAACCTTACAACCAAAGACATGAAGGTGGGAAATATTGGGTGTCCTACCCTTAAGGATCTCATAGGGTGTCTTCTCTAATTTGGCTCTAACATTCACCCTATTCAACACATAACAAGCTGTGTTAACCGCTTCAGCCAAAAAGTATTTTGGAAGTGAATACTCAGCAAGCATGGCTCTAGCGGCTTCCACCAAGGTCTGGTTCTTCCTTTCAGCTACCCCGTTCTGCTGAGGGTTCCTAGGAGCTGAAAAATTATGGCTAATCCCCTTGTCCTCACAAAAATCTCCAAATTTTTCATTTTCTAACTCTCCCCCATGATCACTATGGATGGTCAAAATCTCACAACCTAGCTTTTTTTGAATCCATGTAGAAAAAGTTTTAAACTCCTCAAAAGACTCATTTTTATGTGAAAGAAATCTAATCCAAGTGAATCTCGAGTAGTCATCAACAATCACAAAATCATAGACTTTCTCTCCCAGGCTGGTAGTGCTAATGGGTCCAAACAAATCCATGTGAAGGACTTCTAAATGTCTAGAGGTGCTAATGTCTTTAATGGGGTGAAAAATGGAGTGGACTTGCTTTCCTAATTGACAGGCATCACAAAGGTGGTCTTTTGAAAACTTAAGTTTGGGGACACCTCTAACTAGGTCCTTTTGGGTCACTTTCCTAAGGGTTTTCATACTTTCATGATAAAGCCTCCTATGCCACAACCAAGAATCATCAATCACAATTTTTAAGCAAAAAAAAATAGCACATTCAATGTTATTTAATTCATGCATGTAGACATTGTTGATCCTCTTTCCATGTAAAATAGTATTGTTACTTAAACTTATAAGGCATGAATTTGCAAAGAATTGCACGATGAAGCCTTTGTCACAGAATTGACTGATGCTGAGCAAGTTGTGCTTCAATCCATCTACAAGCAAAATATTTTAAATCATAAGGTTCTTGGAATTACCAATTATACCTGCGCCTACCACCTTCTTGGTGGTGTTGTCTCCAAGAGTAACCTTGCCTCCAATCCTGGACTCTAGTACAACAAACTGGCTGGCATCACCAGTCATATGTTGAGAGCATCCACTGTCCAGGTACCACATACTCTCACAAGGCCTTTTGTGAGAGCCCTCCTGCAAAATTACCAAATGTTAGATTTAGGAACCCAAGCAGATTTGGGTTCCTTCTTATGAAGAGAATAATGCAATGCATGTGTGGTATGCTGTGGATCATGCACCTTAGGTCTCCAATCCCAATGTATACTATGGTGAATCATGCAAGTGTGTGAGATGTGTCCTAGCATGCCACATGAAAAACATCTAACTCCAGGAAAGGGATTTCTTAAGTGGTTTGAGTTATAATGCCTTTTCCTAGGTGTTGGCAATTGATAACATGTAGGTGTCATCCTAGTTTTCTTACATGCTTCTAATTCATTTTGAATCTTGAAAGTTGTGCTTTTTAAGACTTCATTTTCAATCCTCAAATTTTTCTCTTTCTCCTTGAACTTCTTAAAATCAGATTCAAGTGATGTGTGTGAGACTTTTAATGCATCATGCTTTTTAACTAATTCAATATGATTTTTATTTAACTCATCAAATTTATCAAGTAAAGTCATATGATTTGAATCAATCGTTTGATGGTCTTTAATCAAAATTTCATGCTCTTTTTGTAGATTTAAAAAGTCTAATTTTAAGCTAGCATGAGTTTTCTTTAATTTCCTATATGATGCATGAATTTTTTCTGAAACTTCAAGAAGCTGATCGTAGGAAAGTTCACATACGTCTTCTTGATCAAGATTGTTGTCTGCCATCAAGCACAATTTTGATGTCTCATCTTCTGGTTCTGTCTCTGATGAATCTGATGCTGAATCTGTCTAAAATACTCTTTGTACTCTCATATTGTCCTTCCTTAGCTTAGGTTTCTCCTCACCCTTTCCTTTGCTTGAGTGGTCTTTAAGTGTAGGGCTGTTAGTTTTTACGTGTCCTGGTTTCCTGCAATTATAGCAAACAACATCAGAAGATTCTTTAACATGTTTATGATCCTGACCTTTTCTCCAATTTTGATGATGCTTTTGTTTCTTCCTTAGAAAGCTTTTGAATTGCCTTGTGATGAAGGAAAGTTCATCGCTTTCAGACCCGGAAGATTCAGAATCTGATTTGTACGCCTTTAATGCAACTGTTTTCTTCTTCTTCTTCTCACCGGCATCAAGATTTCTTTGATTCACCTCTTGCTCATAAGCAATGAGTGAGCCAAGTAAGTTATCAATAGAATAAGTGTTCAAATCCTTAGATTCAGTGATTGCAGGGATTTTAGCATCATATGACGAAGATAAATATCTCAAAATCTTGTTAACTTTTTCATAGTTTGAAAGTTCTTTTCCTAGTGCATGCAGTGAAGTAACTGTCTGAGTTAACCTTATGTACATGTCAGAAATCGATTCATGAGGTTTCATACGAGAAAGTTAGTAGTCATGCAAGAGAATGTTCAAACGGGATTGTTTAACCTCGTTAGTACCTTCATAGGTGATGCACAATTTATCCCAAATCTCTTTACCAGTTTTGCAAGTGGAGACACGCATGTAAAACTCATATTTTAAAGCATAGAAAAAATAGTTCAAACATTTTGCATTCAATTGAGCTAAATCTCATTCATCGAAAGTCCATTCAGTAAAAGCAACTTCAGTTTTAACACCATTAATTTCACGAGAAGGTGGAGAATAACCTTCTTTGATAAGCATCCACATGCGATAATCAGTAGATTGTAAAAATGTTGACATGCGGGTTTTCCAAAAATCAAAAGGTAGGTTATCGAACAGGGGAGGTCGGGTAATAGAATACCCTTCCGTAGTGTTACGATTCCCAAGATTAGCGATGGATCAAACTCAAAAAGTTTTCAAACTTAAATTTTTGAATCCCGCTCTGATACCAGTTGAAAGTTCATTAGGGATGTTAAGCCCTATAGAACTGGCCGAAGCTAACCAAGAGGGGGGGTTAATTAGTATTTTAAAAATTACTTTTCACAAAGAATAAAAATCATATAAACCAAAATCACACCATAAAAATAAATGCGGAAATAAAAGTGCGGAAGCAAGAACACATAAATTTATAGTGGTTCGGTCAACTCGACCTACGTCCACTCCCCGGAGGCACCCTCCGAGTATTGCACTACAAACGTGACTCTCTTTTTTCCCCCACAGCTAGGCGGAGAAGTCTTTACAAAGCACTTCCTTTTTGCCACCCCGGCAAGGCAGAGAACCTACCTCCTTTTACTTCCTCCTGAAGCTGGCAGAGAACCACAACCAAAAGCTAACTCCTTACCTCTACCAACCCTTCTACGGATGAAAAACTCTATACGAAGAACAAGCAGAACGATCCTTGAAGCAACCCTTGTGAATCCCCTCAGAAGCTCCCCCTCACAAGATCCTCTCTCTCTCTCCCTCTCTCTCTTTCTCACCTCAAGGCCTTCTCAGGTCAAGACAGTAGCCAAAGGTTATCCAAAATGTTGAACAAGAGTTCTTAAATAGAAAAGCTTCAAAGGAGCTCATTAATTGCAAGTTGCCGACAATATCGTCCAGGCCGATATGGACATCGGCCTGGCCGATCAGTACAAATCTAAGAAGATCGGCCAAAGCATCGCCCTAAATGCAAACTGGACGATTTAAAATTGGCTTGATCATCTAGGCTGATCTTACGATCGTCCCGGCCGATTAGTTCAAACTAGAGGTAAATCGTCTAGAGCATCGCCCTGAATACGAGCTGGCCGATATTTATCGTCCTGAAGTAACTTATGGTTTTTGAATGGAATGTCCTGGCCGATCTTGCAATCGTCCAGGATGATATGATCGTATCAATCATCCTTAATTACTCCCTTGATTTCCTGATCAATTAAGACATAATTTGAGAATTTCATCCAGGCCGATCATTGATCGTTCTGGACGATAATTTAAAAATACATTATACCTTAATTGTCTATGGCGGCAACTTCTTTCTGTTTTGAGCTTATCGTCTTAGCCGATACACGTGTCGTCCAGGCCGATATGTTAATGACGGCTACCTTAATTAAGAATCCTTATTTAGACTTTCTTTTTTAAGCCTGATCGTCCAGGATGATGTAAATATCGTCCTGGCCGATATGAGTAAAAATAGAAATTCTAAGTCTCTCAAGTGTGTGTGTGTAGGGTTACTTAGCATCAGTCTCTTTGACCATTACAAGTAGACTCAAGAAGTGAAAAACAAAAGTACAGACTGACTCAACCCTAAACCTACGCAATCCTGAACTGGCTTCGTCTGTTTGTCCGATCTTCGATTCCTGAAAAGTTAGAAGAAACAAGTAGTCCAAGAGAATCAATAGTGTTTGTCAATCATCAAAACATAGGTCATGAAAATAGGTTTGCAACACTAGGCATTACCATAGCTGCCACTAAATAAGGACCCTCCTAGAGGGGAGAGAGTTTGTTCCATTGGAGGCCCTTTCTAGTTACATAGATGTTGCATTAGACTAGGTCTACTATTGAGATACATGAAACTTTCATGCTTTGATTGTAGTGACAAGCAACTCTTTGGTTATTTGCAGTGAATCTAAGTGAGGCTATATCTCTTCCTTCTGGGAGGTGATCCAAATTGTTGTTTAGCTTCTCCTCATTGTTATTAATGTTAAAAGTTTGAACTATATTTCTTGGGACTATAATATCAACCGGTATAACTACATCTTAACTAAAGTAGAAGTTGTATGGGGTTTCTACAATAGAAGTTCTAGCGCTGCTTTCCTAATCCTAGTAGACATTTAGGAGTTCTTCAGCCCATTTCCCCAAAACCTTCCCTAGACATGTCTTCTGAAAGTTCGATGGGGATGTTAAGCCCTATGAACTTAGTCCCAAACTAACCAAGAGGGGGGGGTGAATTGGTATTTTAAAAACTTCTCTTTAAAACAAAGAAATAAAGTCACATAAACCAATATCACACCACGAAAATAATGCGGAATTTAAACGTGCGGAAGCAAAAAAGAAACACAGAGATTTATAGTGGTTCGGTCGACTCGACCTACGTCCACTCCTTGGAGGCACCCTCCAAGTATTGCACTACACAAAAAGTGACTCTCCTTTAGCCCCCACGGCTAGGTGGAGAAACCCTCACAAGAACCTCCTTTTTGCCACCCCGGCAAGGCAGAGAACCTATCTCCTTTTGCTTCCTCCTGAAGCTGGCAGAGAACCAGAACCAAAAGCACAACTCCTTACCTCTACCGACCCTTCCACGGACGAGAAACTCTAGACGAAGACGACGCAGAGAGATCCTTGAAGCAACCCTTGTGAAACTCCTTACAAGCTCCCCCTCACAAGATCCTCTCTCTCTCTTCTCTCTCTCTTTCTCTCCTCAAGGTCTTCTTAGGTCAAGGCAGCAGCCAAAAGTCTTGAAAAACGTTGAACAAGAGCTCTTTAAATAGAAGAGCTTCAAAAGAGCTCATTAATTGCAAGTTGCCGACTTTATCGTCCAGGCCGATCTGGACATCGGCCTGGCCGATCAGTACAAATCAATGAAGATCGGCCAGAGCATAGCCCTGGATGCAAGATTGGACGATTGAAAATTAGCTTGATCGTCCAGGCCGATCTCACGATCGTCCTGGCCGAGCAGTTCAAATCAGACGAAAATCGTCCTGACAATAGCCCTGAATATGGGCTGGCCGATATTGATCGTCCTAAAGTAACTTAAGGTTTTTGACTAGATCGTCCGGGCCGATCCTGCGATCGTCCAGGACGATATGATCGTATCAATCATCCTTAATTACTTCCTTGATTTTCTGAACAATTATGGCATAATTTGTTAATATCGTCCAGGCCGATCCGATGATCGTCCTGGCCGATAATTTAAAGATATGCTATACCATACTTGTCTTATGGCGGCTACTTCTTTCTGTTTTGAGCTTATCGTCCTGGCCGATACACGTATCGTCCAGGACGATCTGTTAACGTAGGCTGCCTTAATTAAGAATCCTTAATTAGACTTTTTGTTTTAAGCTGATCGTCCAGGCCGATCAAAGAAATCGTCCTGGCCGATATGAGTAAAAACAGAATTTCTAATTCTCTCAAGTGTGTGTGTGAAGGGTTACAAAGCATCAGTCTTTTTGACTATTACAAGAGGACTCAAAAGGTAAAAAACAAAAGTACAGACTGACTCAACCCTAAACCTACGCATTCCTGAACTTGGCTCCTTTTTGATTGTCCGATCGTCGATTCCTGAAAAGTTAGAAGCAACAAGCTGTCCAAGAAAAGCAGTGTTTGTCAATCATCAAAACATAAGACATGAAAAATAGATTTGCAACATCTTCAACTCTTTCAAAATTGACTGATTTATAACCACCATTTCCAATTTTCCAGAGGATTGGCTATAGTTGTGTGCACTGGTTGAATATAAAAATCCTTACAAAATGATGTAATATTTTTCTAATAAATTGAGTCCCATTATTACTGATGACCCTTATAGGAATGCCAAAATTATACATTATATTTTTCTAATAGAATTATTTGGCATTAGTTTCAGTAATCTTTGCTAGAGGTTCTACTTTCACCAATTTTGTGAAGTAATCTACAACTAAAATGATGAATTTGGGCTATCTGGTGGCTATAGGGAAGGGTCCCTTTATATTAATCTCCAATTATGAGAAAGGCTACGGGATTTGAAGTGATACAATCTCTAGAGTAGGTGTATTGGTGAGTTTTGAATGCAATTGACAGTTTTAACACTTTTGAGTGAATTCAAGTGTATCATGTTTCATTTTGGGTCAACAAATCCCTGTCGAATGATCTTGTAGGCTATTGCTCTTTCTCTGAGGTGTAATCTGCATTCTCCTAGATGAACTTCTTGAAGCGGGTAATCAGCTTTTGAAGGTGGGAGACATTTGAGATTTTGTCCGATAAAGACATATTTGTACAACTTTCCACCAATGATAGTGAAATTTATTGCTTTTCTCCTAAGTCATGTTGCAGCTATGAGATCTTCAAGTAGCACACCATATTCTAAGAAGGACAAGATACGATCAATCTAAGAAGTCTTTATTGGTTCAATGATCAATTGTATGACACACAAACTTTGGATACTCGAGAAGTAGATATCTCTGATATGCTTCCTCTTGTTGCTATCCCAAGTTATTGATGTAGTAAATTTAGAAAGAGTTTCTACTCGTGTGTTTATTTCTCTCGAATAATATCGACGATCTAATACTTTTTTAAATGGGCTAAGATTGACTTTACGATGTTGCAATACTGGACAAGTTACAGATTATGAAAGTCAAATTATCCCTCCATTTGGGTTAATATAAATTATGAATTGGAATGAATTACCAAATTTTCCACTTCGCAATTTATGGCTAGCATTAACCTGTCAATAAGGGCCTCATATTATTCAATGTTGTTTGATGTAGAATACTTAAGTTGGAGCCCATACTCAAGGGTAACTTGCTACAGAGACATTAATAAAATTCATTCTTAGATGCCAAAAATTCCAAAATCTCTATCAACATATAATGTCCAATATGAGGGAGGTGGAGAAGTACTTAGTGGCTCATCAGATATAGGGATGACTCATTAAACTATTAAATATATAAGTGCCTGAGATTTAATGTTGGGTCTAAACAAATTATGAATGTCAAACTCTTCTAGCTCCACATACCACTTGATTAATCTATCAGATGCTTCTAGATTTTTTAGGATACTTCTCAATGGTAGGTTTGTATAGACCCCATTTGTATGAGCTTAACAGTATGGGGATAGTTTTCTGGTAGAGCAAACTAACTCCAAATATATTTTATCTGCTAATGGATAACATCCCTTTATATCAGATAAGATTTTACTAACATAATAGATAGGATATTATACAACATTTTTCTCTTATACTAAGACCAAACTCATAGCATGGGAAATAATAGTTATGTATAAATATAACTTTTCTCCTTGCATTAGTGTTGAAATTAATGGTGAAGATGCTAAATACTTTCGTAGTTGCTCAAAAGATTCTTGATATTCATGAATCCATTAGAATCTAGAACTATGAGCACCTCTGAGTATCCTAAAGGAAGGCAAATATTTCTCCACTGAGCCAACAAGGAAAAGAAATAGTGTTGCAATCCTTCCTTTTAGTCTCTTGACTTTCTTGATATTCCTCAAGGATAACATATCTCTTAGTGCCTTGATCTTTTTGGGATTTACTTTGATCCTTTAGTGAGTTAGCATAAAACCCAAATACTTTCCTGAGGACACTCTAAAAACACACTTGGCAAGGTTGTGTAGCATATTATAACATCAGAAAAGGTGAAACCATTATTCCAAGTAAGATATATATTGTAATTTATCAAAACGTTTCACCAACATATCAATAACATATATTTTCGTAGTGCACCCAATAAGGTTTTTGAAAGCTTAATTCATGAGGCATTGATAAGTGGCTCCATCATTTTTTAGCCCGAATGATATTACAAGGTAACAATACAACCCTTTATCTATTCAAAAAGACATCACCTCCTAATCAATAGTATCCATCTTTATTTGATTGTAACCATAGTAGGAATCTATAAAGCTCAACATCTGGTGTCCAGATGTAGTGTCAACCAATTCGTCAATATGAGGAAGCAAAAAAACTAACATTTGGGTAGTCTTTATTGATATCTGTATAGCCTATGCGCATTCACCAAGCTCAATTAGCCTTTCATACCATGATGACATTCGCCATAGAGGTGGGATAAAGCACTTCTTATATAAATCTGGCTTATAAGAGCTTATCAACCTCCTGCCATATTGCTTACTGACAATTTGGTGCCAGATTTTATTTCTTCTATATTATGTGCTAGTATGTCAAGTTTATTTTAAGGGATTACATAATCTCTTCAAGGTCAATTTCGAACATATCGACCAGACTCCATGTGTGAGAAATCTGCATATTTTTTTCTTCTTTTTATCTAAGAGAAGAGATTCAATCTGTATAGTACTTTAAAGGTACTCTTTTGATATAGATATAAAAGTGAATTATTATATGGGAGAAGCCCTCCAAGGAATATCATTATAAAGATTAAAGTCCTCAATGCTTAAAGTGATTGAAGGGTATAGTTATGCCTATTTAAGATAGCAGGATTGTCCCCTTATTGTCTCCTACAACATAACTATCCTAGTAGGGGTGAAAATTTTTATCTTGTGGTGCAGAATAGAGTCATCAATTCTAAAGATCGACTAGAGGAGTCTTCCAAAGATAAAATTATAATTTGACTCTAATTTTGCCATAATAAATTGGATTGCATCATTCTCTTGTTAAGAAAACTCTTCTAGTATAACTAGGAGGCTAATATCCCTTCTACTTGTACGGGTCAATTATCAAACCCATATAACAGTCCTACGATGGGTTGAAGTTTTTCTCTGGTGTTACCCATATTGAGAAAAGTATAGTATAATAAGATATCCACGGAGCTCCCATTATCAACTGAAATTATTTTTATAATATAAAACTAGTCATCTGTCAATGCATTAATAACGAATGGATCATGAAGAGGGATTATTACTCCATCTAAATCAAAATCATCAAAAGTAATAGAATTATTGATAAGGGACTTCTTTGGTATCAGTTCTTCGTCAACTGCAAATAAGATTTGATTAGGAAAGAAGGGGCCCCTACAATGATTTCAATATCCCCAATCATTTGATTATTATTCAATGCTTGTCTTTGTTATTATTGATTTTGTTCCCTAGTGGGACGAGCCTCATCTCAGGCGGGTGGATTTTCAATAAATCATCAAAGGTAGCCTTGTCAGAATAGTCTCTTAAATTCATTTTTGATCTGCTTATAGGCTTCAGTGGTGTGCCCATGATTATCATGAAAGTGACATTATTGACCCTGATTTCTTGTATTCAGCATCAAAGGATTAGGCCACTTAACAATTACTTCATAAGGAATGGCCATTACTATATTTTCTTGAGATTCATTGAGTATTGTATACTCTTTCTCTTGTTGAGGCTTTCTTCATGGAAATGGGGGTCTAAGAGGTTGTTTACTCTTCCCATATTTTCTTTTATTATAAGAATTAGTTGTTAATTATAGGAGCATTCTTGTTTTTGTCGAAGGTTTGATCTAATTATTTCTTGGGAGCATTGATGGATTCATCTGCTGATATTTATGCCTCCACATGATGAATTAGACATGCATAAAAATGAACTATTTCTTGCATAAGCGTCAAGTAAAAGGTACCATGATGGAAGTCTCCAAGGAAAACTCCTCACAGTAACTAAGGATCCACTCTTAGAATTTGCAAGAATTAGTGGAAAATCATTGAATATACTCCTTAATTAATTCTCCTTCATTCTAACGAATCCTAGAGAGGTGAGAAAAATCCTTAATAATTCTCCTATTGGTAACAAATTATTCGACAAACACTTTGTCCAATATGATGAATATGGAGATAGTTTCGGCTGGAAGTGGATAGAACCACATTCAAGCTTGTCCTTTGAGAGTAACCGAAAAAAATTTACAAAGAAGTGCATTTGAAGATCACTCAATATGCATGATGGTTTTATAATGATCGATGTATTCATAAGGGTTTGATGTCCCATCATAAGAATCCATGCTAAGTAATTCGAAGCATGTCAAAATGGGATGTTAAAGGATGGCTTCAGTCGAGGGTGACGACTCATAAAAGTTCCATTGATGAAAAGATTTCATTCCAACTCTCATTGGAAACTTTTCTTGAACCATTCATCGTAGTTCATAATGTAAAGTGTTATGTGGGATATCAATAACGTGAGGTTGATTTAGGTCTTCGACAATAATTGGAGGAATGTGTGGTTGTCGACCTATGCTCAAAGGATAGGTAAAGCTTGCTGTGTCAGCAAGTTCGTTGTCTTGACCTGATGGGGGAAGCATCCATGACTCAAGGAGAGAGGGTACTTCTTGAAATTGCTAAGGTCAAACATCTCCAATCAGTGGTGGATTCTGATGCGAAGAATCACCTCCTATTGCGCTAACACCAGTTAACAAGTCTCTTACAGAAGTTAAAGGATCTCATTTTGATATTCTTCAATCTTTCAAATATAATCTATTAGGAAAGGTCTTAAAGTTCCTTCTTTAGTAGGGTTTTGCTCACCAATATTAAAAGAGGCAAATCCATAACATCCCTGATTCATAGATTGATTCTTGAATTGATGTGTGTTGGAGCGGGAGGCTACCAAGTTGTGATTGCTATACCTATTAGCCATTGAAGCAGTGCTTAGGTTGGTGGGATTGAGTTTCTCATAGACGATGACAAACTGTTGCAGGCTAGAGTATTTTCGATGATAAAGTATAAAAAACTTCACATCTTAGCATTGCATGAGTATCCAACACACAAATAGAAAATAAAGAAACACTAGAATTTTTTATGTGACAAAATCTGAATGGAAAAACCACAAAGTTACACCCAGTTCAATTTTTTCCACTAGTATTTTAATAGATAACAAATGACTCATTTGTCCTGAAAATTGAGAATGATCATATTACAACAATCAACCATATGTTTGAAATCTAGTGATGAATGAAGATTTAACAAAAATCCAACTGTTGCAAATCTATTTTTCATGACTTATGTTTTGATGATTGACAAACACTGTTTCTCTTGGACTGCTTGTTGCCTCTAACTTTTCAGGAATCGAAGATCGAACGATTAAGAAGAAGCCAAGTTCAGGAATGCGAAGGTTTAGGGTTGAGTCAGTCTATATGTTTATTTTTCACCTTTTGAGTCTACTTGTAATAGTCAAAGAGACTGATGCTATGTAACCCTTCACACACACACTTGAGAGACTTATAATTTCTGTTTTTACTCATATCGGTCAGGACGATTTTTTGGATCGGCCTGGACGATCAGCTTAAAATAGAAAGTATAATTAAGGATTCTTAAATAAGGCAGCCGACATTAACAGATCGTCCTGGATGATACATGTATCGGCCAGGACGATAAGCTCAAAACAGAAAGAAGTAGCCGCCATAGTCAATTATGGTATACTGTATTTTTAAAATATCGGCCAGGATGATCCTAGGATCGGCCTGGACGATATTCACAAATTATGCCATAATTGTTCAGAAAATCAAGGGAGTAATTAAGGATGATTGATACGATCATATCGTCCTAGACGATCGTCGGATCGGCCAGGACGATCCAGTCAAAAACCTTAAGTTACTTCAGGACGATCAATATCGACCAGCCCGTATCCAGGGCTATTATCATGACGATTTTTCTCTGATTTGAACTGATCAGCCCGGACGATCATGCGATCGGCCTGGACGATCAAGCCAATTTTCAATCGTCATGTTTTCCATCCAGGGCGATGCTCTGGCCGATCTTCATTGATTTGTACTGATCGGCCCGGCCGATATCCATATCGGCCTGGACGATATTGTCGGCAACTTGCAATTAATGAGCTCTTTTGAAGCTCTTCTATTTAAGAGCTCTTGTTCAATGTTTTTCAAGACCTTTGGATGCTGCCTTGACCTGAGAAGACCTTGAGGAGAGAAAGAGAGAGAGGAGAGAGAGAGGATCTTGTGAGGGGGAGCTTGTGAGGGGATTCACAAGGGTTGCTTCAAGGATTGCTCTATGTCGTCTTCGTCTAGAGTTTCTCGTCCGTGGAAGGGTCAGTAGAGGTAAGGAGATTTGCTTTTGGTTTTGGTTCTCTGCCAGCTTCAGGAGGAAGCAAAAGGAGATAGGTTCTCTGCCTTGTCGGGGTGGCAAAAAGGAGGTTCTTGTGAGGGTTTCTCCGCCTAGCCGTGGGGGCTAAAGGAGAGTCACGTTTTGTAGTGCAATACTTGGAGGGTGCCTCCAAGGAGTGGACGTAGGTCGAGTCGACCAAACCACTATAAATTTCTGTGTTCCTTTTCTTACTTCCACACTTTTAAATTCCGCATTTATTTTTTTGTGGTGTGATTTGGTTTATGCAATTTCCTTTCTTTGTGAAAAGAATTTTTTAAAATACCAATTCATCCCCCCCCCCTCTTGGTTAGCTTGGGACTAAGTTCATAGGGCTTAACATCCCCATCGAACTTTCAAGTAGTATCAGAGCCTGATTCAAAAATTAAAGTTTGAAAACTTTTTGAATTTGATCCATGTCTAACTTTGGGAATTGCAACACTACGGAAGGGTATTCTATTACCCGACCTCCTCTGTTCGATAACCTACCTTTTGATTTTTGGAAAACTCGCATGTCAACTTTTTTACAATCTACTGATTATCGCATGTGGATGCTTATTCAAGAAGGTTATTCTCCACCTTCTCGTGAAATTAATGGTTTTAAAACTGAAGTTGCTTTTACTGAATGGACTTTTGATGAACGAGATTTAGCTCAATTAAATGCGAAATGTTTGAATTGTTTTTTCTGTGCTTTGAAATCTGAGGATTACATGCGTGTTTCAACTTGCAAAACTGGTAAATAAATTTGGGATAAATTATGCATCACTTATGAAGGCACTAATGAAGTTAAACAATCCCTTTTAAACATTCTCTTGCATGACTACAAACTTTTTCGTATGAAACCTCATGAATCAATTTCTGACATGTACACTAGGTTTACTCAGATTGCTACTTCATTGCATGCACTAGGAAAAGAACTTTCGAACTATGAAAAAGTTAACAAGATTTTGAGATGCTTGCCTTCGTCTTATGATGCAAAAATTACTGCCATCACTGAATCTAAAAATTTGAACACCTATTCTATTGATAACTTGCTTGGCTCACTCATTGCTTACGAGCAAGGGGTGAATCAAAGAAATCTTGATGCAGGTGAGAAGAAAAAGGAGAAAACAATTACATTGAAGGCGCACAAATTGGATTCTGAATCTTCCGAGTCTGAAAGCGATGAAGTTGCCTTCATCACAAGGTAATTCAGAAGCTTTCTAAGGAAGAAACAAAAGCATCATTAAAGTTGGAGAAAAGGTAAGGATCACAAACATGTGAAAGGATCTTCTGATGTTGTTTGTTTTGAATGCAGAAAGCCTGGACATGTGAGTACTGATTGCCCTAAGCTTAGAGATCAATCAAGCAAAGAAAAAGGTGATGAGAAAGCTAAGTCTAGGAAGGACAAGAAGAAAAACCAAAGGAGCTTTTGGGCAAAATCTGGTACTGATTCCTATGAGACTGAACTAGAGAAAGAAACTACAAACTTGTGTTTCATGGGAAAAGATCAAAGTGATCAAGAAGAGGTATGTGAACTTTCCTACGATCAACTTCTTGAAGTTTCAGAAAAAATCCATGCATCATATAGGAAATTAAAGAAAACTCATTCTAGCTTGAAATTAGAATTCTTAAATCTACAAAAAGAGCATGAAATTTTGATTAAAGATCATCAAATAATTGATTCAAATCACATGACTTTACTTGATGAATTTGATGAGTTAAATAAAAATCATGGTGAGTTAGTTGAAAAGCATGATGCATTGAAAATATCATACACATCTCTTGAATCTGATTTTAAGAAGTCAAAGGAGATAGAGAAAAATTTGAGGATTGAAAATGAAGTTTTAAAAAGCACAAACTTGAAGGTTCAAAATGATTTAGAAGCATGTAAGAAAACTAGGATGACTTCTACTTTTAATCAATTGCCAAAACCTAAAGAGAGGCATTATAACTCAAATCACTTAAGAAATCCCTTTCCTGGAGTTAGATGTTTTTATTGTGGCATGCTAGGACACATCTCACACACTTGCACAATTCACCATAGTACACATTGGGTGTAGAGACCTAAGGTGCATGATCCACAGCATACCACACATGCATTGCATTCTTCTCTTCATAAGAAGGAACCCAAACCTGTTTGGGTTCCTAAAACTAACATTTAATTATTTTGCAGGAAGTCTCTTACAAAAGACCTCGTGAGAGTATGTGGTACCTGGATAGTGGATGCTCTCGACATATGACTGGTGATGCTGGCCAGTTTGTTGTACTAGAGTCCAGGACTGGAGGCAAGGTTACTCTTGGAGACAACACGACCAGGAAGGTGGTAGGAGCAGGTATAATCGGTAATTCCAAAAACCTTATGATTGAAAATATTTTGCTTGTAGATGGATTGAAGCATAACTTACTCAGCATCAGTCAATTCTGTGACAAAGGCTTCATCGTGCAATTCTTCACGGATTCATGCATTGTAAGTTTAAGTAACAACACTATTTTGCAGGGAAAGAGGGTCAACAACGTCTACATGCTTGATTTAAATAACATTGAATGTGCTGCTTCTTTTTGCTTAAAAACTGTCATTGATGATTCTTGGTTGTGGCACAGGAGGCTTTGTCATGCAAGTATGAAAACCCTTAGGAAAGTGACCTAAAAGGACCTAGTTAGAGGTGTCCCCAAACTTAAGTTTACAAAAGACCACCTTTGTGATGCCTTTCAACTAGGAAAGTAAATCCACTCATCTTTTCACCCCATAAAGGACATTAGCACCTCTAGACCTTTAGAAGTCCTTCACATGGATTTGTTTGGACCCATTAGCATAGCTAGTTTGGGAGGGAAAGTCTATGGTTTTGTGATTGGTAATGACTACTCGAGATTCACTTGGACTAGATTTCTTTCTCATAAAAATGAGTATTTTGAGGAGTTTAAAACTTTTTCTATTTGGATTCAGAAGAAGCTAGGTTATGAGATTTTGACCATCCATAGTGATCATGGGGGAGAGTTTGAAAATGAAAGATTTGGAGATTTTTGTGAGGAGAAGGGGATTAGCCAAAATTTTTCAGCCCCTAGGACCCCTTAGCAGAATGGGTTAGCTGAAATGAAGAACCGGACCTTGGTGGAAGCCGCTAGAGCCATGCTTGCTGAGTATTCACTTCCAAAATACTTTTGGGCTGAAGCGGTCAACACAGCTTGTTATGTGTTGAATAGGGTGAATGTTAGAGTCAAATTAGAAAAGACACCCTATGAGATCCTTAAGGGTATGACACCCAATCTTTCCCACCTTCATGTCTTTGGTTGTAAGGTTTTCTTTCACAACAATGGGAAGTCTCACTTGAGAATATTTGATCCTAAATCTGATGAAGGAGTATTCTTGGGATATTCTAGTGTTGGGAAGTCTTTTAGGGTGTTTAACAAGAGAACTTTGATGGTGGAAGAGACAACCCATGTAGTTTTTGATGAGTTTGATCCTAAGAAACATGGAGTAGAAGATGATGATGTTGGAGAGACTACAAGTGGAGTAGAAAATTTGGGGAAGGGGAGTGAGCACCTAAGTAATGGAGGAGTAGAAGGAGTCACCCAAGGAATAGAAAATTTTGATGAAAGGGGAGAAACTTCACACACTTTGCCTAGAGATTGGAGATACTCTACTAGTCACCCCAAGGATTTGATCTTAGGAGACCCTTCTAGTGGAGTTAAGACTAGACATGGACTTAGGAAGGAGGTGAACCACTCTGCCTTTATCTCTATGACTGAACCCACCACCATTAACCAAGCCCTTTCTGATGAGTTTTGGATTTTAGCAATGCAAGAAGAGTTGAATCAATTTGTTAGGAATGATGTTTGGGAACTTGTGGAAAGACCTAAGGGACAAAGTGTAGTTGGGACAAAGTGGGTATTTAAGAACAAAGTGAATGATTCAGGAGTGGTGGTGAGGAATTAAGCAAGATTGGTGGCTAAGGGGTACAATCAAATATAAGGGATAGACTTTGAAGAGACTTTTGCCCCTATAGCTAGATTGGAAGCCATTAGAGTGCTATTAGCCTTTGCCTGTTATAAAGGATTTAAGCTTTTTCAAATGGATGTCAAGAGTACCTTTTTAAATGGGGAGATAAAAAAAGATGTGTTTGTAGAACAACCTCCAGGTTTTGAGAGTTCTCAATTTCCAAATCATGTGTTTAAATCAAAAAAGGCTTTGTATGGTTTAAAGCAGGCACCTAGAGCTTGGTATGAGAGGCTTAGCACATTCTAACTAGAGAGGGAGTTTGTCAAGGGGAGCGTAGACACCACCCTTTTTCTTAGAAAAGTTAGAGATGACTTACTCATTGTTCAGATTTATGTTGATGATATACTCTTTGGATCTTCTAATAAAAATTTGAGTGATGATTTTTCTAGAACAATGAGTAGAGAGTTTGAGATGAGTTTAATGGGAGAATTGTCTTACTTTTTGGGGTTTAGCATAAAACAATTGGAAGATGGAACTTTTCCAAATCAAACAAAATACATAAAGGACATTTTGAAGAAATATGAGATGGACAAAGCCAAGCCAATTAACACCGCCATGACTTCTAGTGCTCCTTTGGATAAGGACCCAAGTGGTAAGTCTGTTGATCAGAAGAAGTATAGAGGCATGATTGGATCCTTACTTTACTTGACTGCAAGCCGATCTGACATCATGTTTAGTGTTTGCCTTTGTGCTAGGTTTCAAGCTGACCCTAAGGAATCCCACATGACTGCTGTTAAGAGAATTTTTAGATACCTTTTTGGGGACACAAGGATTAGGGATTTGGTACCCTAGACATAGCACTTCTTTTGAGATTATTAGTTTTTCTGACTCTGATTTTGCAAGATGCAAGGTGGATAGAAAGAGCACCTCTGGAACTTGTCAATTCATTGGACAATCTTTGGTCTCTTGGTCTAGTAGGAAGCAAAATTCTGTTGCGCTTTCTACTGCTGAAGCTGAATACATTGCTCTTGGAAGTTGTGTGGCCCAAGTTCTTTGGTTGAAACAACAGGTATTGGATCTAGGATTACATGTAAGCACCATCTCAATCTTTTGTGACAACACTAGTGCCATATGCATCTCTAAAAATCCTATACAACATTCAAGAACTAAACACATTGACATTAGGCATCACTTTATTAGAGATCATGTGACTAAGGGAGACATTGAGTTACACCATGTGACAACTGAAAACCAACTGGCAGACATCTTTACTAAACCACTGGCATTCGACACTTTCAGTTCTTTAAGGACCAGATTGGGTGTGATTGACATAAATGCATGAAACCTTTTTTAAGTTTTCTTTTACTTTTCTGCTTTCTTTTTTATTTTTTCGTGTGCTTTATTTTTAGATCATCATTGATATGGTATTATATTTCTTGTTCTTGTTTTTAACAATTTGTAGTTAATATGTTTTCATCTACTTAATCACTTAGATAGTATGAATATTTTGTGATTGTCTCTTTCCCTAACTTAGTATTAGTGGCATAGTTTTCTTTTCTAATCAAAAGTCTATCTCAAATCAAAAGATTGTTTATGAAACTAAGATCTTTTCTTAAGCTTGCCTAAGCAAATCTATCTTGTATTTACAATGATTAAAAGTTTTTTTGTCACATCATGATCCCTCGTTACTCTTGTCTTCGATTATTAATCCTGCTTGTGGTAATTCTTCCCTATGTTAGAGAGAGAGCTCATATTCTCTAATATCTGAGAAGATATATTCACAACTAAGTTTTTTTTAAAGGATTATAAAAGGGAATCTAGCTTGCAAAAATAAAAAAAAAAATTTGGTCAATGATGCCAACAAAAGAAGCGCAAAGACGCCAAAAATTGAAAAATCTATAAAAAGATGCGCAAAGCGCCACAACATTGACAAGAGGCATAAAATGAGCCCACTCAAAAGCAAGCTACTCTCTCTTTTTATATCTTTTAGAACTTAGAAGTTTTGGTTCTCAAAAGGCTTGATCTCGATTATCGTTCGATTGTGACAAATCTACCTCATTATTTTATGAAGATATTTTTCTTACGATAAGTGGTGGGTAGATTCTTTTTCTCATATCCAATTAATTATTTGAGTTAGGTCATTAATTTTAAAAGACGATTCTACCCTAAGAAAACATTTTTGAGCTAAGGGTAAACCATGAACGGATATTCTACTATTCTATGGATTAAATAAGATTGGTAACTCATTAACTCACAAGTTTTTAAATCAATCACATGGAATGCTATATCATTGACATGCCTTGATTAAAAAAAAAAAGGAATCTCTTTTGCTGTGCTTTCTTGTACCTTCCTTTTTGATGTGTCAAAAGGGGGAGAAGTTTACGAGGTTCTTTTTTCATCAATCCTGAATGTTTTGCTATTAACTGTTTTTCGTAGTGTTTTGCCATCATCAAAAAGGGGGAGATTGTTGCAAATCTATTTTTCATGACTTATGTTTCGATGATTGACAAACACTATTTCTCTTGGACTGCTTGTTGCCTCTAACTTTTCAGGAATCGAAGATCGGACGATCAAGAAGAAGCCAAGTTCAGGATTGCGTAGGTTTAGGGTTGAGTCAGTCTGTATGTTTGTTTTTCACCTTTTGAGTCTACTTATAATATTCAAAGAGACTGATGCTATGTAACCCTTCACACACACACTTGAGAGACTTAGAATTTCTGTTTTTACTCATATCGGCCAGGACAATTATTTGGATCGGCCTGGACGATCAGCTTAAAACAGAAAGTCTAATTAAGGATTCTTAATTAAGGCAGCCGACATTAACAGATCATCCTGGACGATACATGTATCGGCCAGGACGATAAGCTCAAAACAGAAAGAAGTAGCCGCCATAGTCAATAATGGTATACTATATTTTTAAATTATCGGCCAGGACGATCCTAGGATCGGCCTGTACGATATTCACAAATTATGCCATAATTGTTCAGGAAATCAAGGGAGTAATTAAGGATGATTGATACGATCATATTGTCCTGGACGATCACCGGATCGGCCAGGACGACCCAGTCAAAAACCTTAAGTTACTTCAGAACGATCAATATCGGCCAGCCCGTATCCAGGGCTATTGTCAGGACGATTTTTCTCTGATTTGAACTGATCGGCCCGGACGATCATGCGATCGGCCTAGACGATCAAGCCAATTTTCAATCGTCCTGTTTTCCATCCAGGGTGATGCTCTGGCCGATCTTCATTGATTTGTACTGATCGGCCTGGCCGATGTCCATATCGGCCTGGACGATATTGTCGGCAACTTGCAATTAATGAGCTCATTTGAAGCTCTTCTATTTAAGAGCTCTTGTTCAACGTTTTTCAAGACCTTTGGCTGCTGCCTTGACCTGAGAAGACCTTGAGGAGAGAAAGGGAGAGAGGAGAGAGAGAGGATCTTATGAGGGGGAGCTTGTGAGGGGATTCACAAGGGTTGCTTCAAGGATCGCTCTGCATCGTCTTTGTCTAGAGTTTCTTATCCGTGGAAGGGTCGGTAGAGGTAAGGAGTTTTGGTTTTGATTTTGGTTTTCTGCCAGCTTCAGGAGGAAGCAAAAGAAGATAGGTTCTCTGCCTTGCCGGGGTGGCAAAAAGGAGGTTCTTGTGAGGGTTTCTCTGCCTAGCCGTGGGGGCTAAAGGAGAGTCACGTTTTGTAGTGCAATACTTGGAGGGTGCCTCCAAGGAGTGGACGTAGGTCGAGTCGACCGAACCACTATAAATTTCTGTATTCCTTTTCTTACTTCCGCACTTTTAAATTCCGCATTTATTTTTTGTGGTGTGATTTTGTTTATGCAATTTCTTTTCTTTGTGAAAAGAATTTTTTAAAATACCAATTCACCCCCCCCCCCCTCTTGGTTAGCTTGGGACTAAGTTCATAGGGCTTAACATCCCCATCGAACTTTCACCAACAACGTTCGATGATTCAATTGAAATTCGGCATCAGTTGGCAGTCAGGAGGTAGACCAGTGACAACTAGTTGTCGATTGGAAGTCTGGCGTCAGTTAATGATTGAGAAAATGCATGGTGATACTTCGACAATGAATGGTGTTCAAGTGATGGTTGAGAAGTCTGCTGGCAAGAGAGTTTTAATTTCTCCTTATTCCTTGTTTCCCTTCTTTTCCTTGCTTGGGGTTCCCCTCAATGAAAAAAAAATATCATATTTATAGTTTTTTGGGAGTGGCATGGCAAGTAAATAGGACACAGATCAAGGGAACGTTGGGAGTTGTTTGAATGGATGACTGAAACGGATCACTTTGATAAGAGACCTATTGTTGGCCATTTGAATGTCTTAATGATATCAGAATTTAGCAATCTTTGGCTCATTTGAATCTTCTTATCGAGCCGCTTGATTCAACTATAATCATTTCATATTTGGAAATCATTTGGTCATCCAAATTATGGTTTGAATCTTTCGAATGCACTTTGGGTCTTTGATTTGGACGGATTTGGGCTCTGATTGGGTTAAATTTTGAGTCGTTGGGTTCATCTTTTCGAGCCAATTAGTTTGACAATAAGTTTACTAGAGTTGAAATCCTGTAGCAACGTCTCTTTGTCATTTTGGTGCCGGGGCAATTTTCATGCAATTCTAGGGCTTCTTCGTGTGTGGTTGATCGTGGCCCTCCTGGCTTCAATTTCTTGCTGGTTTCGCTTGGTTTACTTCGGTTTGTCTTGTATTTTTACTTTCTTTTTTTTATTCTGAGGTTTTCTGCGGGTTTTGCTGTGGGGGATGATGATGTTTTCATTTCCTCAGCGTCTGTCGAAGGTAAAACCCGATCCTTTAAAGATGTTGTTGCTGGATCTTGTTCCTCTTCGCAAAAACTTTCCTTTGTGCACTCGACTTTTAAGGGTTGTCCGGCTTTACTGTTTGAGGATTCTGTGGTCGAACAACTAGTTGCTCCTTTTTCTCTTACTTTAGCTTGGAAGTTTGTTATGAGAAGACCTAATCTTGATATCATTCAAAATTTTTTGTTAACCTTAAGCTTTATGGATCTTTTCACGTTGGTTTATTGGATCAAAGACATATCTCCATTCAACTTTCTAACGATCTTGATTACAGCCATATTTTTGCAATGAGGTCATATTATGTTCAAGCTTATCAAATGCGCTTACTGAAATGGACGCCGGATTTTGATGTGGGGGAAGAATCGCCTATAGCCCCAGTTTGGATATCCTTTCCTAACTTAAGGCTACATTTCTTTAACCAACAAATATTATTTGGTATGGCGTCTATCTTTGGTCAGCCTTTGCAGACTGACCAAGCAACGGCTACCATTTCTAGACCTTTGGTTGCCAGAGTATTGGTTGAACTGGATGTCTCAAAGAAACATCCTACTGAAATCTGGGTTGGATCAAAAAATAAGGGGTATTTCCAAAAAAAATGTTTTCTAAAACTTACCTATTTTTTGTTCCTATTATAAAATGCATGGCCATGGAGTCAATGAATGTTTTAGGAAACATCCCCACTTGCATCCTGATAAGAAGTCTGTGAAGGAATCTGTAGAGGTAATCAGAAATGACAATGAAAAAACTCTACTCAAAGAACCTTTGCTGGAGCTGCGGGAAAACCTAATAGTTGAAGATGAACCTTCTTTAGTGGTTTTAAATGATGTTCCTAATGTTGTTAATGATCTACAGGTCACGGTGTCCATTAGTTAATGTTTCTAATGTTGGTGAAGAGATTTTGGTGGACCATGCTGCTACTTTTTCTGAAACTATTTCTCCTTGCATTACTGATCAAAATAATTTTGATCCTACTGTTATTATGATTTCTTACTCTATTAATGTACAGGATTCCGGGAAGGATACTATTGTGATGGTTCCTATGGAAGTTACTGAAGGTACCCAGTGTGGTTTGTCTTTAGAAGAGGGTGAAATTGCTTCTGGGGAACTAATTTCTGTCCCGATTTATTTACTGGATGATCGTAATAAGAATGTTACTGATAAGTGGGCGGAGGATGGTAGGTTCATGGAAGACGATTCTCCTAATGCTTGTAAGTCCCCTTCAAAATCTCATTACAATAGTGATACCACCTCTGATAACGAGGAATTTAATTCTAGTGCTAAATGTTATACAAAAGATGACCTAGATTCCAGTTTTATTAAAATTCAGAGTAAGAAAGGATGGAAACCTGAACATATTACGTGGCAACCGGCTAGAAACAATCCTAAAAATTCTCACTCAAAAGATTCACATTAATTTCCTTTATGTTTAGTACTATTATTTGGAATGTTAGGGGCATTGGGTGCCCTCTTCTAGAATTTGTGTTAAAAATTTATGTCGTATTCATAAGATTTCTATTGTGATTTTGCTTGAACCTTTAATTTTGGTTTCCTGTTTAATGAATACCTCTAGGTTTTTGGGTTTTGATTCTGCGATTGCTAATGTGTCGAACAAAATTTGGGTTTTCTAGAAACATCCTATTAAAATTAACATTATTGATGACTTCAATCAAGTAATGCATTGCAACATTGAGGCTTTTAATTTTCATTGCTATGCATCCTTTGTGTATGCCGCTTCTTCCCTTTACAACAGAAGAATTTTATGGGATCAGCTCATGCATTTTCATAGTAATTGTAACTTTCCTTGGTTGGTTGGTGGGGATTTTAATTCCATATCATCTGCTTTTGAAAGAATTGGCGGATCTCCCCCTTCGTATCGCTCTATGGCTGATCTTAACAATATGATTTTATCCTGCAACTTAATTGATATTGGTTTCTCGGGAAATAATTTTACTTGGAACAAGGGTCTCTTATGGCAAAGGCTTGATCGTGTGCTTTTTAATAACTCCTGGATTAACTCTTTAAATGCTATTAATGTCCATCATCTTAGTAGAACTATGTCTGACCACTCTCTACTCCTTATTACTATTGTGAATAGAAATTTTAATTCCCATGGTCACTTTAGATTTCAGAACATGTGGTTACTTAATGATTCTTTTTTTCTTATTATTCATGATAATTGGAATGCTTCTTTACATCCGGACAATTCGATTTCTGGTATGAATAGACTTTGGTTCAAGCTCAAAAGACTTAAGCAAGTGCTGAATTGGTGGAATCACAATGTTTTTAAGAATATTTTTTCTAATATTCGTCATGCAGAGAATTGTGTGAACTCCTTTGAAAATTTATGTCAGAATGACCCTAGCGATGTGAACTTTGGTTTGTTAAATCAATTCAAAATAGAGATTTTAAATTTACAAGCTCAGGAAGAGGTTTTTTGGAAATAGAAAGCTGTTGCTAAACATCTGGCTGAGGGGGATAACAATACCAAATATTTTCATGCACTTGTTAAGAGGAAAAGAGTTCAGAATAATATCAATAACATTCAAAGGGATGATGGTTCCTATACTTCCAATCCTGTTGATATTGCTAATCTAGCTGTGACTCACTTTCAAAAACATTTTAACAAAGATTTCACTCCTCAGTAGATTACTGAACACTCTTTTATTCCCGAAATCCTCACATCAGAGGATAATGGTATTATTTCTAGACCCCCTTCTCTTTAGGAGGTTCAAGAATCCTTAATGGGCATGAATAGTAACTATGTCGCTGGTTCTGATGGTTTTACTAATTGTTTTTTCAAAAATGTTGGAATATTATTGGTAATGATATTTTTACTGCTGTTTTGGATTTTTTTACGGGTAATCCTATCCCTAAATTTTTTGTCTACTTCTTTAGTTCTGATTCCTAAAAATAACTCTTTTCAAACTTGGAATGATTTTAGGCCTATTAGTTTATATACTTTTTTTAATAAACTAGTATCTAAAATTATGTCTAATCGTCTTTCTTTGCTTCTTCCTAAAATTGTCTCTCCCTATCAGATGGGGTTTATTAAAGGTAGGGCTATTACTAAGAATATCCTTTTAGCTCAGGAATTATGTCAAGATCTGGATGTTAGGATTAGAGGTGGTAATATAATCCTGAAACTTGATATTGCCAAAGCCTATAATAATATTGATTGGTCCTTTCTTTACTGCATCCTTTAGTTTTTTTGGTTTTAACTCTGTGGTCATTAACCTTATTAAGAACTGTGTTGAAAATGTGTATTTCTCTATTGTTTTAAATGGCTCTAATCATGGTTTCTTTAAGTCTTCTCATGGTTTAAGGCAAGGAGATCATATCTCGCCTGCTTTGTTTATTATTGCTGCTGAGTTCCTTTCTACGGGGCTCTTTAATTTATTTGAAAATAACCATGGTATGTAATTTTTTACTTTGGGTGGTTTTCATATTTCCCATATGTGTTTTGCTGATAACTTTGTGGTTTTCACTAATGCTACTATTAATAGGATTCATAAGGTTATGGATTTCTTTCATACTTTTGAAAGGATTAGTGGCCTATCTTTGAGTAAGAAGAAATATTATTTTATTACTTCTAAAAGGATTAACAATGATCACATTTTATCCATTCATAATGCTACTAGTTTTACTCATGCTAAGCTTCCCATCAAATATCTTGGTGTCCCTCTATTTAAAGGTAGAAGGCAATCTTTTTTGTTTAATGATCTTATTACTTCTATCTGAACTCGTGAGATTCTAATTTTCTCAGTTTTGGTGGTAGATTGACTCTTATTAAAAGTATTCATTGTGCTTTACCTATTTACATGTTTCAAACTATCTTCCCTACTCAAGAGGTTTGTAGTAGGATTCTTAAAATTTTTAGCAAGTTCTTATGGAAAGGTACTTCTTCCTCTTCTAAAATTTCTTGGGCTGCCTGGGATAAATGCTGTGGTGTGCAAGAGGAAGGTGGTTTTGGGTGCAAAAATCTTTATTACCTTGCTAAGGCTTTTCCTATAAACTTTGGTATAATTTACGTGCTAAAGAGAATCTTTGGGCAAAGTTTATGATTGCTAAATACTGTGTGGGTAAGCTTCCTACTACTACTCCCCCTAAAACTGGGGACTCTAAAGTTTGGAAAAGACTTTATAAGGTTAAATGGGAGGAGGAACCCTTTATTTTTGACGTCCTTGGTGATGGTAACGTTTTATTCTAGTAAGATAGATGGCTTGGTAAAGACTCTATTGATACACTTTTAAATTCTATCTCTACTGATACTGTTAAAGTTAATTTTTTCTTTATTGATAATGGTTGGGACTATGAAAAATTATCTAATATGATTCCTGATAGCATTTTTCATCGTATTTCTAACTTGCCCATTAACACTACCTCCAATGATTTCATGCTTAGTGATTTTTCCAGAAATTGTAAATTCAATTTAAAGTGTGCTTGGCATTCTTTTAGAGAGAAAGGTAACATTAATAGAATTTTATCTAAAATTTGGCATAAATCAATTCCTACCACTGTTTCTGTTTTTGTGTGGAGGGTGCTCCTTAAATTCATCCCTACGGATGATAATCTTATTAAAAAATGTTTTAGTCTAGCTTCTAAATGCCAATGTTGTTATCACACCGAATCTATGCATCATATTTTTGTTTCTGGCCCTGTGGCTGTCAGAACGTGGGCTCATTTTTATGATATGTTTAATTTAAACACTTTTAATGCTCATTTATCTCTTAATGCCCTTCTTAATTCTTGGGTGAGTGATACTAAAGGTCATATTCACAATATTATTCATTCCTTTATTTTGTGGTTCCTTTGGCTGGAAAGAAATAATTCTATTTTTAATGCTTTTAAGATGAATCATCTTATCATTATCCAAAGGGTGAAAGGAAAGATCCTTGCTCTTGTGGCCGTTAAACTGATCACTAGACAAAATTTTAAAAATTGTTATGGTGCTGGTTACTCTCTTGGGATTAATTGGGAGGGTGTTAGATCTCCTCCTACTGTTGTTTATGTGAACAAACCCCGTGTTAATTTTTTTAAACTTAATGTGATGGGTGCTAGCACTAAGATTGGTAATGGTTGTGGTGGTATTATAAGAGACTGTAATGGTCACCTTTTCATGGCTTTTGCAGGCCCTGATCTTAATGGTAATGAGGTTTCTGCCCTTTTTAACTCCATTTTGTATGGTATTAAACTTTGCATTTCTCTTAACATTTCAAACGTGTTTATTGAAGTTAGTTCTGGCATTAACATTCTGTCTCTTCTGGAGGATGTCCGTTGTAGTCCTAATTACTTTTATCTTGTTAGGGATATTAATAATCTTCTGTTGTTTTTAAACCCGTCTTTCAGCGAGGTCACTGAGGCTGGTAACTATTGTGCCTCTTGGTTGGCAAATTGGGGTCGTAGTCTAAGGGTCTTTATTGATGTTATTCACTCTAACATTCCACGTCTGTTATCTGGGATGATTAAATTGGATGCTATTGGTTGTCCTTATATCAACTCTTAATATTTAGTTTGCTCCCGTTTGTCTTGGGGGCTGTTGGTTTGGTGTTTTTCATTTGACTATTGCTCTTGTATTCCTTGACTATTTTCTAGTTCTTATGAGGTTTTGGTTTAATTGTGGTTGTTACATTATTGTTAATTTTTCTGGGTGTTTTGTTTGTGAGGTTGGTGACTGGAGCAATGAATTTGTTAGATTTACTGCCGAAGGTCTATCCTTTTGTTGCTCTCCTACCCTTTGGGGTGAAGGAATAAGGGGGCCTTGACATGGTTTGATGACATTACTGGTTGGTTGTTTAAATGCTATTGGCCTTTTGGCTATTGCTCTGGTAATCTGGCTATCTGGAATTATTTTATGTTTGTTTCTCTGGATGTGCTACTAGTTGTTAACTCTAGAGCTATGCTTTCTTCCTTTTCTGTGTTGAGGTTGTTTTGTCGGTTTGATGTGGTTAGTGCTTTGTTTATCAGGCATTGTGAATTTGGTTATTCTGGGTTTTGCTGGAGGATCTGTTCGGTAATCTTTGTGCCTGGCTCATTGCGTAGGATTGAACAACATTTGGATATTCCTAATGAAGCTCATTTTTTTATTAACATGCTGAGCTCTTATAGTTACCTTCCTAAGATTGGCTTTGTTGTTTATAAGAGTGTTTTTCTTGGTGCTCCCTATATGCTGCTGTATGATTTTATCTTGATGCTCATTTTCTATAACAAGTGCTTTGACAATAAGATTGGATGGTGTGCCTGCTGGAAAGCTTATGGTGGTAAAGATTGGATTGTGCGTGCTCTGAGCTATTATCTCCTGTTTCTGGAGATGGGTCTCAATTATTTTTATATTGCTAATACTATTTTTTGGCATAGTCTCCTGTTTGTTGTCTCTCTTTTTTGCAGTGGACGACGGTCAGGACTGGCTTCTTTTTGGACAGAAAGACGGTATTTTTTTGGGCTATCCTTTGATCTTTCTTTTTTGGTGCTTGTATATAGCATCACTAGATTGTTATTAGAGATTTTTGTAATTGATGGTAGAGGAGAACATTGGCTCTTAGGCTATCCTTATCTTGGTTTTGTTCTCTTTTCGAGCTGATGTTATCCTTTATAGATCTGTAACTTGCTTTTATTTAATGCGTAGGCCCCTCGTGAGTTTTTTTGTTTAAAAATAATAGTAATAATAATAAGTTTACTAGAGTCGAAGTTCGGATGGTCCCAGATTTAATGTCAAAAGTTTTCAACTTGATCTTACCTTGAAATTCGTGCCCGACGAAATTTTTTTTTGATGATATATCAATTATATTTCTTATCCTAAATCTAACCGAGACATTTACCTGTTTAAAAACTTTGCTATGAATTTTTATATATACTATGAATTTAAAAAGGCCCCACCTGAATCAACGAACGGCAACTTTGCCGACGAAAAATAAAATTTCTTTCTAATTGGTGAATATTTCCAATAAGTCAATAACGCCTTCCTCTTGCAATACTTCTCATATTAAAACAATAATAATAAATAAACATGTGAATGAATGCGAGATTTTGCCTTCTAGTCCATCTTCAATATCTTGCCTAAGAGGCCAGCCGACGAGAACAATTTGCTGCCTTCAACCGCGTTAAGTTTGTTCCTTCACGCTTTAAAGATGCCAAACGAAGGGAAAAAAACAGTCACAGGACTCTGCTTTTGCAAAAGGGAAAGATGAACATACAAATACCAAAGTTCCTTAATAAAATAAAGTTCCTTTCGGGTTTTGAAAACAAAATATATCACAAATTGAGAAAACTCATTAACAGATCGAGTTTAGGTCTAAAACAAAATTAAGTCAACATGAATTGAGTGAATCAAAGCTTAACCTTTTTAATAAACAGGTTAAAATGATGAAATTAAACCCAAAAAAAAAAAGCAATCAATCTCAATCCGTTAACCTATTTTAATTAAAAAAAATATATATAATTTATTAACTATTTATTTATAATATCATGTATTAAATATGATATGCAAAATAAATATGTTATTTTTTAGAAGATAGTAATTCTCATATTTTTTGTATTTTTAAATATCTTACAAATATTTTTTAATTTTTGGATAGTTTGAATACATGAATATCAAAGGCAGTTTTTTGAAAAGGAGCATAAATAAATTTTAATTAAGAAGCACAGTAATTAAAATATATTTAGTAAAAAGGGGCAAAAAAGAAAATTAATTTACTTTACTGCTGAATACAAAATACTAATTTCCATATTCTTGAAATCAGTCAATTTATGTTTGTATTAAAGTATATTTACACATTTAATTAAAAATTTTGAACAGTTAATTTAGGTTATATTATGCTTCAATTAAGAATTTATTAATATTTACTTAAATTTCAATAATATTTATCATCCTGCTTTAAGTGCAATTGCTAAGAAGCATGTAGGCCCCACAATTAGCTCCAAGTCTATTTCTAAAGTCTATTTTGGACAATTTTTAACTATTTTGAGACTCTTAAGAAAATTTAACAAAACAAACTAAAAAAAAAAAAAAATACTAACCTGAAATAAGAAAGGAAACCGAATCAGAAAGAATGGTGCTTGAAATTCGAAGCTTAGACTTCTCAAAGTTTCAATGCTATTTATAACATGGGAAACAATTAGAAGTGTACTGGAAATTAATTGGCAAGCAGAAAAGTGTACAGTTAGGTAATTTGCAGCAAGAGAAATGTACAATGAATGAATTAACATAAAGTGGAATCCAATGGCAATCACAGCAATGAACAGTAAATTTAATTGGCATGATTTGTTCTCCATCAATTTTATTGCCTCTACCACTTATCAATTTTGCCGGCCACCAAATGTAAATTATCTTCTTTTTTTTTTTTACTTTGGGATTAATTTAATATAAACTGGTACACACCTCATAATTACAAGATTCAAATATAAAGCCTCTGATTGATAATCTACATTCCCAACGAATAGATCAAGATGGGCTTCATCCAAATACATATATTGCATTTATGAGTGGAGTCACTACCAAAAAATAGGCCAACTATCCCGACGATTATAACCACCACAACTTTCTTTGTAGCAGTTTTAATGTTGCACCCCGGCTGTAAATACCGAAAAAGGCCAATACGGGAAATATGGCGGATGGTTTCACATACACAAAGGAATGTGGGAAGTACGATATTTACATAGGGCAATATGGAAAATACGTGACTAATGTTGGAGTGATACGACAATTAAGGAAGAGTAAGGAAGACTAAATCCCTCATTCTCTTCGATTAAAAAATATGAGAAATGAATTCTTGCATTCAATGGAATGCGGAATTTTTTTTCTTTGTATTCCTAATTTGCAAGATTTTGTTTCTTATTTTACTTACGTGAAATTATTTCACGTGCATGTGAATATGCGAAGTATGTGATCCATATTTACCAACTTTGATTCTTTTATAATTTTCATTCATATTTAAGCTCTTCTTCCTAATTTTACTTAACTTTAAGCTCGTTTTAGGAATTTCTCCAATAACATATGACTATGGTATGTGAGTTTACAAACTTTGTTGAAGAAAGAAGAAATATTATTCAGCAGCAAGAAACTCAATTATGATGACAGTTTAAGGATGTTTTGCAACAGAAAAAATTTAGTTTAAAATATTCTACAGATTTGTTCATTTTTAAACCTTTAAATTTATTTTAAAAGAACTAAAATTTATAAATTAATTAATTATTCAATTTTTTATTTACCTTAATTGGCTAAAAATAAGGTCAAGTAAGCTTTTCTGCGCTTTGCTTAAAAAAATTGGCTTAAAATTAGTGACTTTATCTAGTTAACCTAGCAAGTTGACAATTCCACTATGACAAGAAGAAGGCTTTGATCTAAGCTTGTCCTCATGACAATGGGCCAAAAGCATTTTTTAGCATATTATATTCTTTGGCTACATATGATTTAGGGTACACAACTCATGGAACAGGTTATATATTTTTTATTTTTAGCATAACTTTTTTGTTATGCCCAAAATCCTATAAATACAATATCTAAGTGCCATTTTTAGGCTGGATGTTCATATATATAATAGTATGTGAATTTAATGTTGAATTAAAATTTGCACGAAACCCTCTCTTTTTCCCTTTTCATTATTCTATTAGAACATTGATTGTCTTGTGGGTCACCCATGATTAAAATATTATTGTTATGTTCCAAGCATGTACTTGTCATTTTTTGTTTGTTGTTTGTGTGTAGCAAAATTTCAGGAAAATCGTACTCTAGGATGTTGAAAACTTCAAGATAGAGTATATTAGGATGTCATGTAATAAAGTCTGTAAATATTTATTTTTTATTTTCTCGAGTCTCTGGGAGAGTATGATTGAAATTTGATAATCGTGCATACACACAGGGGAAAAAAAATCAAAACTTAAAATTTTAAAATTAATCACATTATACGACTTCCAATTGTACTGTATGATTTGTCATATTTTTTCCTCCAAAATACAATTAATCAAATCATGGCTTATACTTTTGAGATGTTTATGATATGCATTGTTAGTTCATACAGATGATTGACAGTGTATGAAATCAGGTTCATATCGGTTAGTCCCAAATGAATTCATTCGTTTTTGTACTGTTCGTAATGAATGATGTTAGTTCGTACATACGACTAATAAAGTATGAAATTGGGTTCATCCACAATTATAACAGATGAAGCATGATTTGTATTAATTATTCATACTATATGATATTAGTTTGTACAAATGATTCAAAGTATACAAAATAAGGTTCATACCAGCTCGTACCAAATGAACACACTCTGTTTTGAACTATTGGTATTGTACGATGTTAGTTCATACAAAAGACAAATAATATATGAAATAAGGTTCATACCACCTCGTACCAGATGACACGTTCAGTTTTGAACTATTAATACTATATGATGTTAGTTCGTACACACGACTGATAGTGTATGAAATAAGGTTTTTATAGGATTGTACTAGTATTTTTAAACTATTCATACTGTACAATCTGAAGTCGATTCACCTGTAATTTTTAGTTCTTTGGATAATTTTCTTATGTTTTTTATATAAGAAGTCCAAAATACTGAGTGCTATGAATTTCTCTTGAGAGTAGTCATTGAGTGTGAGTGTTTGGGAGATATTGTGAGAGATCTAATTTTTAATTGTTGATAAAACTAGTTAGTTTTCATATCTATTTATTTTTTAAGGGTTGAAGATTGATTATATAATTGAATTCCCATTTGTATTCCTATCACTTCCAAAGATGCCTTCCTATTTTAAAATTGATTATTTTGATTAGGACTACAGGAGTATGTTATAGTGCCATAATGTATGGAAGGAATTATAATGTTCACGTTAATAAGATTTGTTATAAGATTAGTTTAAATATTATCCCTATGTGATATAGTGTTGCGGATCTGTTTTCATGGATTATGATTTTGATGATAGCAAACACTTATTTCTCTATGACAGACTTACCTACTGATATTTCAGGTCCACAAGATCAGACTATAATTGGAACCAGCTTAAGATTGGGTAGACTAGGTTTGAGTTAATTTGTACCTTTTTCCTTTATTGAGTCTATTGTAATTGGTGTGGCTCCTGACACTCTGTAACTTTGTTTACACACACCTTGGAAGATTTTCTGTCTGTCCCCTAGAGTTTACTGTTTTTGGTAACATCGTCCGGGACGACATTTATATCAGCTTGGATGATTTGTTCAAAAACGAAAACCTTAATTAGGGCATCACCCTCATTAAGGCAGTCGTGATTAAGCCGATCAGCTTGGATGATCCTTGTATCAGTCAGAATGATAGGATCAATTAAGAAAGAATCAGCCGCCATGATCAAATTAGGTATTCTTTATTTTAGGATATCGACCAGGATGATCTAAACATCGGCCTGGACGATGCAGCACAATTATGCCAAAATTAATCTGATTATTATGGAAAATAATTAAGGCTGATTGACATGATCACATCAGCCAAGCATATCACAGAATCGGCCAGGATGATGTCCTGGATGATTGACATCGACCAGCCTCTATGCATAGCGATGATCAGGACGATTGTCCTCGAATTTGAACTAATCGGCCAGGATGATATTATATCGGTCTGGACAATGTAACAATTTTTTTTTTTATCGTTTCAAATCTTCCCGGCTGATTGACCTTATTTTGTACTGATCGGCCAGGACGATATTCAAATCAGCTTGGATGATAAAGTCAGCAAGTTGCATTAATGAGCTCATTTTGAGATCTTCTATTTAAGCTTTTGACAAGACACTTTTGTCAGTGTCTTTGACAGCCATTGTAGCTTCATTATTTTGGGAAAAACTTGAAGAGAGAGCATGAAAGAGAGTGAGAAAAGGGTGAAGTTTAAGAGAGGGAGAAGATCCTGTGAGGGGGGACTCAAGGGAGTATGGAGGGGGGATCCACATGGTTACTCAGGAATGCTTGTACCTTAGTACCGTTAGATTCAAGGCTTTTCTTGAGGGAAGTTCACAGAAGAAGAAGATCTCTTTGGTGTCAAAAGTCCCGATGACTCTGCTGCACCGGGATAGGTGGTAGTGATTTTGTAAAGGCTTCTCCGCCTAGCTGTGGGGGCTAAAGGAGAGACACTTAGTTTAGTATAATACTCGGAGGGTGCCTCCGAGGAGTGGACGTAGGTCAATGTTTGACCGAACCACTATAAATCTGGTGTGTTCTTTCCTTTATTATTTTTGCATTTAATTTCCGCATTGTGTTTTTTTTGTGGTGAATTTTGGTTTGGTTTGAGTTTTTGGTTTTAAAGATATTTAAAATACCAATTCACCTCTCTCTTAATTAGCCTTGAGCCAGTTCATAATGGGCCTAACATTCCTAATAAACTTTCAAATAGTATCAGAGTGGGATTCATAAAAAAAGTTTTTGAAAGCTTTTAAATTTTTGATCCATGGTTAATTTTGGAAATCGTAATATTGCAAAAGATTATTCAATCACCAGATCACCTTTATTTGAAAATATTACATTTGATTTTTAGAAAATTTGTATGTCTACTTTTTTACAATTAATTGATTTTCGTATGTGACATGTGATTTTAACTTATTATTCTATACCGTCTCATATTTTAGAAGAAATTAAAATGGATATTTCTTTTAATCAATGGAGTAGAGAAGATAAAATCAATGCTCAATTGAATGCAAAATCTTTAAACTATTTTTTCTGCACTTTAAATTCTGAAGATTGTATGTTAGCTTCAACGTGCACTACTGGTAAGAATATTTGAGATAAATTACACACCATATACGAAGGAACTAGTGAAATAAAGCAATCCAAGTTGAATATTCTAATGCATCATTATGAACTTTTTTGCATGAAATCTTATGAGACGATCTTAGACATGTATACTAGATTTATTCAAATTGTTACATCATTGCATGCCTTAGGTAAAGAGTTTTCAAACCTTGAAAAAATTAATAAAATTCTACGCTATCTACTTGTTAAGTTTGATGCTAAAGTTATTGATATTTGTGAATAAAAAAATTTGAATGAATATTCTATTGATAATTTGATTGGCTCACTCATTGCATATGAGAAATGTTTGAGTAAAAAACTTTTGGATGCAGGAGAGATGATAGTGCTAAACGCTGTAAACATGGAGGAAAGTGGCTTAGTTGGTGACGAAAGTAATAACTTCTTAAGAAAATTAAAAAACTCACCAAAGCATAAGCATCAATAAAAGTAGAATAAAGGTAAAAATGGAAAGAATGTTAAGATTACTTCTGACGTTATTTGCTTTGGATGTTGGAAGCCTGAACATATGAAAAATCAGTGCCCAAATTTGAGAACTCTTCTTATAATAGAAAAGGGTAAAGCTAAGCAAATTATAGAAAGGGCAAGTACTGAAAAGCGAAAAATCTCTTTGGCAAACCTATCTTCTGAATCATTAGACCAGGAGCAAGATGATGTTTAAAGTCCTTATTTGTGTTTATTTCTTTGTGTTGTATTTTTTTTTAGTTATTTTATATATTTTTGTTTATTTTATTTTCTTTCGGTTTTGTTTTTCTTTATTTTTGTTATTGCTTTGAAATTTTAAATTAGTTTTTATATTTAGTTTTGTGAAGTTCTCTCTTGATCAACACACACGTTCACTTTTCTAAAAATAAAAAACATACCTCCTATTTTTTTCTTGAATTCTTATAAAAGTTGTGGTTGACTTCTCTAAAAACAGTCAAAGGAAGGAAACGAGTGATTTTTCTCTCTATCTCTTTTCTTAAAAAGTTTATTTTACTTTTGATTCAAAATCTTCATCATATTATAAATTTAATTTTGAAACTTATCTTTTTCATCTCCCTACATTTTTTTTATCGCATAGAAATCTTTTGCAAGTTGTTGAATCTACCTCATAATTTTCTTAATCAAGTTATTCACTTTATCAATAGAATGGGTTTAATTTTGTTTTAAAAAATTTAAGAAATGTAGCATATTTAATTAAAAAGAAATGGTCATTGATGCCAAATCAAAAAAGTGGCCAATGATGCCAAATCAAAAAAGTGGCCAATGATGCCAAATCAAAAGATGCGTAATGACGCCAAATTGAGAAAGAAACACAAAGTGTATCAAAAAGTAAAAGATGTGCAAAGTACGCCAAAAATTGACAAGAGACATAAAATGAGCCCACAAAGAGTATGCGTAGTTTTTCTGTATTACTTAAAGCTTAAGAAAACCCTTGATATTTTTGATACTTAATCTTGAAAATCATGATTATTGATTCACCAATTTTTGTATTAATCTTCTATTATATATGTTTTATTAAAGGAGTTTTTGAAAAATTAGTGTTTTTTCTTCTAATTTGTTCCTTGATTTAGATATTGGATTCAAAACTTTTTGAGCCTTTAAAAGAATTTAAGCTTGGATTAATAATTTCTAAATTTCTAATCTTTTATGGATTATGCGTTGTTAATCCATTCCTTATTAAGTTTTTGAATAAAATCAAGAGGTAACATTCTTATTTTAAGAATATTTGATTTTATTTTCACTTGATCAAGGATCATTTTTTTGTTTTTTAATCATTTTATTATCCTGATTATTTTGCCCCCTCTCTTTTTGATAATGTAAAAGGGGGAGAACATATTGTTATATTTGTATCTCTTTTCCTCTTTCAAAAATTAAGAAAATAAATTTTTGATTCCCACTATTTTAAAAAGTTTTATTTTAATAAAGAAGAGATTAGGAGAAAATATTTTATATTTTTATAAATTGTACTAGAAATGTTTGCCACCATAAAAAAGGGGAAGATTGTTGCGGATCTGTTTTCATGGAATATGATTTTGATGATAGCAAACACTCTTATTTCTTTACGACTGCCTTACTTACTGACATTTCAGGTCCACAAGATTAGACTGCAATTGGATCCAGCTCAAGATTGGGTAAATTAGGTTTGAGTCAATTTGTAACTTTTTCCTTTATTCAGTCTATTATAAGTGGTGTGGCTCTTGATGCTAGGTAACTTTACACACACACACCTTGGAACATTTTCTATCTGTTCCTTAGAGTTTATTGTTTTTGGTCGTTCAGGATGATATTTATATCAGCCTGGACGATCGGTTCAAAAACACAAACCCTAATTAGGGCATCATTCTCATTAAGGCAGCTGTCATTAAGCTGATCGGCTTGGACGATCCTTCTATCGGCTAGGATGATAGGCTCAATTAAGAAAGAATCAACCGCCATGATAAATTTAGGTATTCTTTATTTTAAGATATCAGCCAGGACGATCTAAATTTTAGCCTAGATGATGCAACATAATTATGCCTAAATTAATCTGGTTATTATGGAAACTAATTAAGGATGATTGACACGATCACATCGGTAGGGCTGATTGCAGGATCGGCCAGGACGATGTCCTGGATGATTGACATCGGCCAGCCTCTATTCAAGGCGATGATCAGGATGATTGTCCTCGGATTTGAACTAATCGACCAGGATGATATTGTATTGGCCTGGGCGATGTAACTAATTTTTTTCTGATCATCCAAAATCGTCCCGACTGATTGAGATTATTTTGTACTGATCGGCCAGGATGATATTTATATCGGCCTGGACGATAACGTAAGCAAGTTGTTTTAATGAGCTCGTTTTGAGATCTTCTATTTAAGTTTTTGACAAGGCACTTTTGTAAGTGTCTTTGACAGCTATTATAGCTTCATTCTTTTGGGGGAAACTTGAAGAGAGAGCTTGAAAGGGAGTGAGGAAAGGGTGAAGTTTGGGAGAGGGAGAAGATCCTGTGAGGGGGGACTCAAGAGAGTGTGGAGGGGGATTCCACACGGTTGCTATGGCAAGCTTTCACCTTAGTACCATTGGATTCAAGGCTTGTCTTGAGGAAAGTTCACAAAAGAAGAAGATATATTTGGTATCAAAGGACCCATCGACTCCACCGCACCGGGGAAGGTGGAAGTGATTTAGTAAGGGCTTCTCCGCCTAGCTGTGGGGGTTAAAGGAGAGACACTTAGTTTAGTGCAATACTCAAAGGGTGCCTCCCAGGAGTGGATGTAGGTCAAGGTTTGACCGAACAACTATAAATCTGGTGTGTTCTTTCTTTTATTATTTCCACATTTAATTTTTGCATTGTGTGTTCTTTGTGGTGAATTTTGGTTTGGTTTGAGTTTTTAGTTTTAAAGATATTTAAAATATCAATTCACCTCTCTCTTAATTAGCCTTGGGCCAGTTCATAAGGGACCTAATATCCCTAATGAACTTTCATATAGTTCTAGCTCTAATAGATCTAGTGAGGGGGAGTTATGAGGGATTCACAAGGTAGCCCAAAGAGAGGATCACTTTATCTTCTTCTAATTTTTCCACATCTCCTCTTTAAACTTATGAGAGAATATTTCAACACTGTGTTGAGGTTCTCTCCCTTCATCAGGAGGGTGAAAAAGGATATGATAATTCTTTTCCTTCACCTAGAGGATGAAAAAGGATGTGACGATAGACTGCCATCTTTTGGAGGGTGTAAAAGACATTAGTTCTCTATCGCACTGAGTTAGTGGAAGAGAGTTTGTAAGGGCTTTTTCACCTTGTTGTCGGAGCAAAAGGAGAGTCACTTTTATTTAGTGTAGTACCAAGAGAATGAGTCTCCAAGGAGTGGATGTAGGTAAAGTTTGGACCGAACCACTATAAATTTGGTGTTCTACTGTTCACTTTAATTTTTTTGTATTATTATTTTTCTGTACTTTAAAGTATTGTGGTTGAAAAATCTTTTGAGATAATTATATCTAAACAACTGCATATTCAAGGATCATTACTTAATTTTTTTAGAAATGGTTTTCAAAAATCCAAGATATTTTTAAAATAATCAATTTACCTCTTGGTTAGCCTTGGTAAAGTTCAATAAGGTCTAATAACCTACATGAACTTTCAAGTTGTATTAAAGCCTATTTCAAAAATTAAGGTTTAGACTACTTTTTAAAAACAATGATGGCTACTTTTCGAAACAAGAACACTTCTAAATAATACTCTATCACTAGACCACCTTTATTCGATAACATCCTTTTCAATTTTTAGAAAATTAGAATGTCTATTTTTTGTAATCACTTGACTATCGCATGTGCATATTAGTACAGAAAGGTTACACTAGACCCACTAGACTTGTTTATGACATTATAGTTGAAACATCATTCACTGATTGGACATTACAAAAAAAAAAAAGATTTAGTACAGCTAAATACAAAATATCTAAATAAATTTTTTTGTGCATTAAAATCAGAAGACTATATACGTGTTTGTACTTGCAAAAAAAGAAAAGAAATATGGGATAGGCTTTGCATAACTTAAGAAGGGTCATATGAGGTTAAACAATCAAGGTTGAATATTTTATTACATGACTACGAACTATTTTGCATAATATCGAATGAGCCAATTTTATATATGTATATACATTTTACTCATATTTTTATCTTGTTAAATACATTAGGTATGGAACTAACAATTCAGAAAAAGCTAATAAAATCTTATGTTATTTAACTACTACTTATGATATAAAGATAACTGACATAACTAAGTCATAAGATTTGAATGTATATTCTATTAACAATCTACTTGGATAACTGATTACTTACGATCAAAGAGTGAATTAAAGATAGATTGATGCAGGTGACAAGCAGAAGAGAAGAATATTGCTTTGAAAGTAGATGATTCAGAAAGTGATTAATCAATGCTTAAGGATGAAAAAGATATTGCACTCATGCTTAGATAATTCAAAAGTTTTCTTAGATTAAAAAAATGGAGATGTCAACATTGAAATAAAGGTAAGATTAATTAAAATATAAAATTTTTTAATGAAGTCATTTGTTATGAACGCATAAAGACTGGATATATAAAGATTGATTACCTAAATCTTGAAGCAAATCCTAACAAGGAGAATGTTGAGGAGAAAATAAATATTAGGAAGGGAAATAAAAGAATACAAAGAGCTTTCTAGGCTGACTCAGTTTCAGACTCCTTAGAAATAAAAGCAAAAGAGGAAGTCACAAACTTGTGCTTAATGATAGATAAACTTAATCATTCAAATCAATAGGAGGTATGTGACTTATCATATGATGAATTATTTGAAATTTTTGAGAAAATTCATAATGCATATAGGACGCTTAAAAAATTGCATACTAATCTTAAACTTGAGCATTTGAATTTACCAAAAGAATATGAAAATCTTAGGAAAGATCATATATCCATAGATAGCAACCACATGGCTTTGTGGATGAATTTGATGATTTGAATAAGACACATGATTCTTTGAAAACATCCAATTCTAAACTTGAAAATGATTTTAAGGTGTTCATTGTTGAATCAGATCAGAGAGAACATGAGTTGAAAGTTGACAATTCAATTTTAGAAAGTACAAACTCATATCTTAAAGAAAAATTGAAAGCTCTTAAGGATGATAAGACAACTTCCATACTTGAATAATTTTAGAATCCTAATCACAAGCATATAATTTCAAAATCTAGAAAAATATATTATAACTCATATAGATTGGTAAAACATTTTCTTGATGTTAAACATTTTTTTCATGTGGAATCATAGGGTATACTTCCCACACTTGAACTATTCATCAAAGAACACATCTAGTGTGGAGACTTATGGTGCCTAAATCACAGCATATCAAACATGCATATAGATTATCATTATTAAGAGGTGAACCCAAACTTATTTGTGTTTCTAAGTCTAAAGCTTGGTAATTTTGTAGAAATGATCACATACAAGCTCTAGTGAAGGTATTTGGTACATAAATAGCGGATGTTCAAAATATATGATTGGAGATACAACCCAATTCATGTTGCTAGAGGCTAGGGTTGGAGGCAAATGATATTAGGAGTTAATACCACTAAGAGAGTGGTAGGTATAGGTATGATTGGTAATATAAATAATTTCTTTATTAAAATTGTTTTATTAGTTGAAGGCTTAAAATATAACTTGTTAAGTATATGTTAGCTTTGTGATAGAGGTTTTAACATTGAATTTTTACCTACAAGATGCATTATAAGCCAAAATGGAGTTGTGTGTTGCATGAAAATAAGGTAAATAATGTATACATGCATGATTTAAATTATGTTAAATCTTTTAATGCTTTTTATCTCAAAACTATCACTGGTGAATTTTGGTTATTGCATAAAAGACTTTGTCATGAAAGCATGAAAAATCTTAGGAAGTTGACCCAAAAAGAATTGGATAGACGAAAACACAAATTAGATTTTCATAAAGCACCTATGTGATGCATGTCAATTAAGAAAAAAAGTCAAGTTCTCCTTCATCCAATTAAGGATCCTATAACTAACAAACCATTAGAAGACATTCATATAGATCTTTTTGGATCGGTTAGCACTACGAGTCTAGGAGGGAAAGTTTTTAGGTATGTAATTATTGATGATTATTAAAGATTTACTTGGATTAGATTCTTATCACATAAGAATGAATCATTTAATTAATTTAGAGATTTTTTTAGTTGGATTCAGAGGAGGCTAGGTTGTGAAATTCATTCAATTCAAAGTGATCAAGGAGGAGAATTTGAAAATGGAAATTTTGATGTTTTTATATAAAGCAAGAAATAAATCATAACTTTTCAGCTCCTAGGACCTCTCGATAGAATAGGATTATTAAAAGGAAGAATAGAAATTTGATAGAAGCTGCTAGAGCCATATTGGTTGAATATTCACTTTCAAAATATCTTTGGGCAGAAATGGTTAGTACGACTTGTTATATTCTGAATAAGGTGAATATTAGATCTAAGTTGAATAAGACACCTAAACTTCTTAAGAGAAGAACACCCAACATCTCACATCTATATGTCTTTGGATGTAAGCTGTTTATTCATAATAATGATAAAACTCTTTTAGAAAATTTTGATCCTAAATATGATGAGGGAATTTTGTTAGGATATTCAACTGTTTGCAAATCCTATAGAGTTTTTAACAAAAAGACTTTGGTAGTTGAGGACCACTCATATAACTTTTGATGAATCTAATATTTCTAGAGGGTCTAAGTTGGATGAAGAAGATGTTAAAGAAATAACACAAGGAATTAAAAGTGAAAATCTTGAAGAAAGGGTTGACATAGAAAATACATTGCCTAGAGATTGAAAATATTGTAAAAGTCATCCTTAAGAATTGATTTTAGGACCAACTGAAGGTGTTAGAATTAGGCATGAACTTAATAAAGTGTGAACCACTCAGCCTTTATTTCAATGATTGAACCCACTAATATAATTGAAATATTTTTTTGATAAATTTTAGATTTTTGCCATGCAGGAAGAACTGAATCAATTTGTTAGAAATGATATTTGGGAGTTTATTGAAAGACTTAAAAATTAAAGTGTTATTGGAACTAAGTTGGTTTTCAAAAAATAAGATGAATGATTCAAGTATAATGGTTAGAAATAAAGTAAGATTGATGGCCAAGCGATACAATAAAATATAAGGAATTTATTTTGAGGAAATGTTTGCTCCTATAATCAGACATGAAGCAATAAGAGTGCTATTAGAGGTTTTAAATTGTATAAAATGGATGCTCAAAGTGCCTTTCTTAATAGGGTTATACAAGAGGATGTTTAGAAACAACTCCAAGTTTTAAAAATTCACATTTCCCTAAACATTATTTAAATTGAAAAATGCATTATATGGACTAAAACATACACTAAGAGCATGGTATGAAAGACTAAGCACATTCATACTAAAAAGATCATTTGTTAAAGGAAATGTAAACACCACTCTCTTATTAAAAAGAGAAGGATATAATATACTCATTGTTCAAATATATGTTGTTGATATCTTGTTTGAATCGACTAATAAAAATATTTGTGGTGATTTTTTAAAAGTAATATAATTAATTTGAAATGAGTTTAATGAGAGACTTGATTTACTTTCTTGGTTCTAGCATAAAGCAAAAAGAGGATGACAAATTTTTTAGTCAGTCAAAATATAGTAAGAACATCATTGAAAATTTTGAAATGGATAAAGCTAGGTCTGTCAATATTTGACACGACACGAAAACCCGACCCGAAAAATCTGGGTTGGACCCGACCCGATTTTAAAACCGGTCTTGATCGGGTTTGGAGATTCATCAGGTTTTGGTTACTTGATGGGTTGTCGAGTCAACCCAGAAACCTATTTAAAATGACTACCAACAGAGCTACCCGCCCCCTGCCTGGCTGCCCGCAGAGATTCCCGCCCACTACCCCGCGGCTGCCTATAGAGTTACCTGCACGAGGCTGCCCTGCGCGGCTGCCTACGTGCATGCATGCATTCGTGCCCACGCAGGCGCACTGTAGCGCACCCGGCCGCGCACGATGAACCCAGCAAGCTGTGCCCCCGAGCGCCCGCTGTCGGCCGCCCCATCCAGCAGCACACCCGCAATGTCCTGCCAGACCCGAGTGCCCCTGTCCCGCGCACCTACCAGCATCCCGCGCACCCGCCGCCCCTGCTAGCTCACATCTGTCTCCTTCCCATGTCTGGTCGGGTCAAGCCGGTAACCCACCAGGTCGGGTCTGGGTTTGAATATTCGACCCGTTTACCTACCCGGGTCAGGTTAGGGTTGACCTGATTGAACCAGGGTCAGTTTCGAGTTCGACTCGAAACCGACCCGTGACCAAAAATTGACACCCCTAGATAAAGCTAAACTAATAAGTACACCATTGATTTGCTTAGTGCAGTTAAATAAGGATTTTAAAGGCAAATATATTGATAAAAAAAATTAGAGGAATAATTGGATCATTACCTTACTTAACTACTAGTATAGTGGATGTAATATTTAGTGTTTGTCTTTGTACTAGATTTCAAGCTTCTCCAAAGGAATCCCATTTGACTGCTACTAAAAGAATTTTGAGATATCTTTTGGAAACTCAAAACTTAGGGATATGTTATCCAAAGCACAAGTCTTCTTTTGAAATCATTAGATATTATGTTTCAGATTTTGCAGGCTATATAGTTGATTGAAAAAGTACTTATGGAACTTATCAATTCATTAGAAACTCTTTAGCTTCTTGGTCTTGCAGAAAATAGAATTCAGTTGTGTCTTTAAAATAATTCTGCTTGCGGGGAATAGAATTAAAAGAGTACGATCACACTATCCCATAGGACAAAATGATTGTAGGCATTTACACTTTATACAAGCAGACCAATGGAAGAGAAGATGGAGTCATGCGTACGATTAGCCATAGAGGATAATGAATTTCACCTACACACCTCGATGGATAATAATATGTATAACCTAATCAAAGTCTCGGGATTTCCCCCATTGAATACATCAGCTCGAATGGGGTTTATTTGATCTGGGGATCTGTTTCCCATAAGCGCATGCCTGCATGGTTAATTACATCTTAGACCTCGGCCTAGGATATCTCTCAATTAAGGATGCTACATCATTCTCTTAGATGGATTTGGCACATAGGTATTTCTAGGCTCTCCTAATCCAAAAGGTGATTGGCTCAATTGGCTACTTCAGCATACATGGCTCACACAAGCACTCGGACTGGTCAAATTAAAGAAAAATGGAAGAGGAATCACTTCATGCCATATATGTAAGGGAAAAATGGAGGCTGCGCATCAAAGTGATGTGGAAGGAATATGATTTATAGTCTCTGAAGAATGGAGAACTAACCTACCGATAAGGAGCACAACAATACATCGATACTGCCAGCCTTTGATCCTTAATCTAAAACGGACGTACTGTAAACTCAGTACAGCCGTCTGCGACCTAACTAATGCAAGATACCCCAAAGGGGACTTATGACTTAAATCTAACAAGGCATCTAAGCAGCCCTGACCTGGATTTACCACCCTGCTCGAAAAGGGATACAAACTAAACTCCACCTAGCATATTAAATTCATGCAGTCCAGTCTTATGTAAATGCTAGAGTGGTAGGAAGCTTAGAAAAGGAAATGGGTATACAAACCCAACCATGAATGGTGTCATGCTTATGCAAAATTAATTATCCATCTATATTATAAAAGAAAATCTACATGATGACTCAAGGCTATGTATGTGTGGGTAGGGTTCAATCATGATTGGCCAGTAGTCACTATAAAGGGAACAAGACATGCTTTTTATAATTTTAAAGAGTGACTAAATTATTTTTAAAGATTGGTTGATTTTTAATCCTATATTCACTTTTATATTTCTTAAATAAATTTTAACTTTATAAAAAATTTAACATCCTAAAGAGCCTAACATTGACTCCATCCAAGCCACACTCAAACAAACCAATTTAAGAAACCTAGGAAAAAGCATGCAGTTCTATTGCGTAATCAAAGTAAATACCCATTATAATATTAATCAAAATGTCCAATGTTCGTAGCTAGCACCACTTATTATACAACCCAGAAAGTGATGAAAAGTAAGGGTGGCCGGGCTCCACCGACAACAACTCGAATTATATCCCTATGAAATGATGCAAGTCTTAAAAAATTGAGATATTTTTATCTTCATCTTCTTTCCTTCAAGTTCTCTATGTTGCATCATCCAATAAGATATCCAAATGAAAAGAAATTCCTAGGGTTTTCTTTTTTACTTTGGATCTCTAACATATTAAAAATACTACATTTAAAAACTTTTACAACACTTTAAATAATATTACATTTTTATAAAAAAAAAAAATCACATTGATCCCCTATAAAAAATATATATTAGCATAGTTATAATTAAAATCACACATCATCTACAAAACCTAGTCCTTATGGCCATATTCCCAAGGGCTTTTTAGCATTTCTCACGGTACCTATTATAAAACACATTCATAATTATGATCACAGTATTTTCTATTACCCTTTGAGAATATGGCCACTTATAAGAGATATCTCTAAATGATTTCTAACCACCTAAGGGCAAATGCTTACTCATCAATCAAAAAGGACAAGAAAAATAAGCTAAGCCAGAAACAATCATCACATCATCACATATGCAAAATGTAAATGAAAGAAAATGTAAAAGGTTATCCTAGCTACACCCTACCCTAGAATGCCTCTAAAAAAGTGTACTATCCAGCAACTAAGTGTGTGAAAAAAGGTGTACCTAATTATCCCAAATTAAGTGATTAGTTTAAGTTATAAGGTCGAGTTCTTATTGTTCAATTCATTACCCCCTCAAGTTTCCATTTAAGTACTTAGCCATTTATAATGAATTAATTAGAGCTTAATTTTGAAATTAAAATTTTAGTTATTAAATTATTAAGAGCCTAAAGGCTTAGGCCCTAACCAATATTAAAATTATAACGAACTGAGGAAAAAAGGCCCATCCTCAATCCTACTTCTATTCAAGGATGAAATTATTTAAAAAAGTGGCAAGGGTTGGTTAGTCCTTCCCTTGGTAGTAATCTAAGACTCAAAAAATGGCTAAATGTGACACCACTAAGATGGGCCTACTACCCACCACAAAAAGAAAATTCTTAGGCTTCCTATATTTAAGATAAAGTCATTTTTAAAAGCAGACATAAGAATAGAGTGATACACTTCCTATAGAGGTGTATAAGTTCTACCTGACATAAGGTGTAACTGTTGGGTGGTTAAGGTAGTTAGTTTGGGTCTCTATGGATGGATTTAAATTTTTAAAGAGGGAAAATCTATAAAGACCTTTATATATTTTTTTAACAAATGCACAAAGATGAATATAAATTCTACATGGTTTAAGGCACTAAGACGCAACTTGAAATTCATTACTCCTCAAACAACTTCATTTTGGGTTGCTTATATTTGGAGACTTTAGTTAAACTTCAAATATTAGTATTTTAATTCTTTTTTAAACACAAGAAAGTTGGTTGAGAGGATTTTAATGATCTTAATTTAATTTCATCTTGCTTAATGTAAATCATTATAAATGATTAAGTTAAGGGTTGATGAGAAGTTTGTTTTATATATTTTTTTAGGATTCTATTTGATTAGTTAATGACTTTAAAGTTGTATGTTGGTCAGAGGAATTTTAGAGGCTATAGATTAATTAAGAAATTTTAAGAGTTGTATAGGTTCATGAATTCGATTAGGGATTTGTATTTTTGTTGCATTTTATTAAAAACTTTTAGTACTTAATGTTTAGACTTGATATGCACTTCTTATATTTTCAAATTAATTATGATATAAGTTACAAAATTTAGTTTGTTAGTAGCTTATTACTATTTATTTAAGTTAAGCGATAATTACACTTTTAAACTAGGGCTATGAGGTTTATTTCTCCCTCATTGGGGCTAAGTTAATAGCCTCGTAAGCCCGAGTTTCTAGGTAATCATCATGTTATTAAGCTTTATAATTGTTGTTTAATGAATTTTAGCGAAAGGTTATTATTATGATTGGTTCATTAATGATTTAAGACTAGTTATAAATCCATTAGTGTATATTATTAGTTGATTTTGTAGCTTTTAGAGGTCCTTTTATGCCATTTTTGGAGCAAATGAAAATCAAAAGAAGAGGTGCTACACTAAGTTCGAAAATAAGAAAAAGCTAAATATATTATTCACGAGGATATCAAACAAGTAATGATAACCTACATATATTCTTAAACATACTAGAGCTCAATTTTTTTATTCTATTTTACATCGTTTTTCTTAACATACTTATGAAATATACCTTTGGAGGCCCAATATCATTAAGAAATAATTTTTAAAGTTATTTAATCATTAAAAAAAAAATTATCTTAGCGGTATGTGGGAAAAATCGATGCATATGACATATATAGATGTCCTACACTATAGGCCTAAATGACCCTAAGGGTCTCTAGATTTCATGACGAAAGGGACAAACTTTGGCCCACAAGGATAAAGCTTCGTTAGTAAACTAACCTATAGCCGGCTAATCGAACATCCTAGCAAGTGTGTTCGAGCAAGAAAGTAAAAGTAGTCAAATATGTGTGCTAATGTGTAACTATTCGATAATGTAATGAGTAGTCTCTATAAGACTATCAAGATGTACATGACCCAGGCATGTCCCCTTAATAGCTCTCAGGAAAATGACCCACTGATCAACACGTATGCAAGACTCAATATTCCTCGCAAAATGATAAGAAGAAAGCAAGTATGGAGTGAGATCAGGCACTATTCAAAAAGGGAAGCAAGTTGATAGTCATCTAATTACTAAGTGATTAAGATTTAGCGGTCAAATGCATGTCATCTATTGAAGCATAAACAAAGTGAAAATTTTCTAACATAAAGCATAAAGAAAAGTTATACATGGATTACATAACAATTTATTGACATAACACAAGCATCTATATAGGGAGTATATAAAAACTTGTTATCACATAGTGCGCGAGAAGAATAAATTCAAGACATATGAAAATTCATTGATATAAGTAAAGGAGGTTATGGGTAAACCATATTATACATAAAGCGTGTGAAAATTCATTAACATGAAACATAGAAAAAATGTTATACATGTATTGTGCAAAGATATATGCATCATTTCTTACACTACATGGTTCCAAACATACATTATAAAATTTTCAATGAACACAAGAAACTAGTTTGGTAATAAATATGTACATAATATTAAAATTTAATTTAATAATGAAAACATTTTTTTCAACTAACGAACCATCCTAAACATACCTTTATTTACAAATTTCCTCAATCAATCATAAATGACATAAATAAGATGCTATATAAATTATACTAAACATGCTTCCTATACATCTTTCTTGTAATTACAATACATGTGAACTTCACTTAGACACTACAAAAGAATTATATGTTTGATCATATGATTCGATTGTGGCTCGTAGTAGTGGTGTAACATAAAGACGAGATTCCTATGAAAATGACTCTCCAACCATGAAAGAAGGCCCCAATTCTTTTCCAATAATAGCATTAGAGAAGAGATTTAATGTGATTATATTAAATGAAGGATATGACTTAATAACAATTGTAATCACATCATATACATGCACTACTCTCATCGCCGAGCTTCATATACAGGAGTGTATACAAATATATCATTAAAAATACAAATCAATAAAGAATCACAAGAGTATATATACTTCACCAAACACCACTCGTAAGCTATAGTATCACTTTCCCATGACAAACAATCGATATAACATAAAATGAATGAGAATCTTTCATATTAACAAAACAATCTTCCTAATAGAATTTGTGAATCCAATTTAAACATATCCTATATCATGCCAAAATACAACCTCAAATCTACATATATATATATACCTGGAGTATAACGTTTATGAATAAAGAGAATCATTAAAGTTAATATAATGAACGAACAACAATAATGAGATTGCAAACATGCTCCAAAAGCCATTTTAAATATATTTGAATACTATTCAATTTGTCATGAATAACCTTCAACATCTAAATAAAAAGGGAGGATCATAATTAGCCTTTATCGACATGAGATAATTACCATGTCTTGGAATAATAGGAATCAAACATGTAACCAAAGCATAGATGTTTTGTGATGATTTAAAACACGCTTCATGAATTATAAAATTCTAGCTTAATGATAAATAATAATATAATCTCACATCATGCGTAGACTATATTCTAAGTTTGAGGATATACATGAATGCCACGTAAGCGTTACTGACTAGTCTCATGTATAGTACATGATTCGTTCAAAACATAAAAGAACATCGATGAGGCTAAGTATTGGATTATGAGGATAATAGCATGTTATATATAAATTGACATACTTAAAACGAGATATCATTTCATAACATGGATCATGCAATATAATATTAAGTAAATGTTTGCATATGATTGAAGCATTAAAACAAGTGAAAGTATGTTATATAAACATAATCACGTTCATATGCCGCCGAGCATATGGGTGGAACTTGAAAATATGAGAATATATGCAATTAAAAAGATATATGCTCATTCCTTATTTAAAGCTAAGAATATACTCTTTAAAATCTCAACGAACTACAATGATATGCCACCGCCCATATCTAGAAGTAGGGAACTATATATGAAAGACAAATTTACAAAACAATACAAATTATTTGGGTTAAAATCCAATTCAAACTGAACTTGATTAGATTCCAGTTGAGTTAACTTGGGTTTAGTTTGATTTAATTAAAATAAATTAGTAAAATTTAACTCAAATTGACATCGATATGACCCAAATTAGGCTCGTCGGGGTCCGATTGAGTTGATCGAGCTGAATAGAAAAAATTCATCAATTCCAGTTTAACTTGACTCGAGTATCTTCGAGCTCAAATTGAGTTCGACGAAACTTAATTAAGTCAACCAAATACACTGAAGGATAAATTGTATAAAAACGAGGTCAATATCAGTAGCCCTTTCAATTATTAAAGCAGAATACATTTTCTTAGGTAGTTGTGTGGCAAAGGTTCTTTGGATAAAACAATAACTTACAAATTTAGGATTTTCAAATGGCCCAATTCAAATTGTTTTTATAATATAATTATCATATGAATTTCAAAGAATCCTATTCAATACTAGAATCAAGCTTATAGATATAAGATATCACTTCATTAGAGACTATGTCACTGAAGGCGAAATTGAGCTACAACATGTAGCTATTGAAAATCAGCTTGCAGACATTTTTTAATAAACCACTTAATTTTGAAATGTTTAGCACCTTACAAGATTGGGTGTTATTGATATTCATGCTTGAGAATTGTAATTATGTAAATTCCATTTGTGATGTATCTTTTTGTTGGTGTTTATGTTTTTTTTTTTTTTTCATTATTTATGATTTGTTTTTTATTAGTTTTTTTTTCTCTATTTTGGTTTATTTTCTCTTTTATAGTATTTTTGTTTTATTTTCATTTTTAATGGATATTGCTGGTCTATTTTATTTTTGGACAAGAATTATGATTATCATGTTGAAATATAATTTTTTTTTCCATTCATACTCTACGAACCCCTTTCGTATTGTATGAAATCACTAGATTTTATATGATAATTTTTCTGAGTTTGTAAGACAAAAATCTATTTTTGTAAACATATCATAGTGTACGAATACATCATCGTACTGTATGAACCGTTCATTTTTTGTCTGTACGAATAGGGAGGGAATTCCAAGTACAACTATTTTTCAATGATCATCTATACAAACACATGTTTGTATGTACGATCCTGTTATCAATTTGTGTGCAAACGAACCTAATTGCCAGGCACAATCATTTTTGCCTGATCGTTCCGGACGAACACCTATTCAGAATGGAGAATGAAGGAAAATTTTCCTCCATTCTGAAACCTTTTACGATTTCCTTGCTAATTTGAAAATGAGAGAAAACCATACCAAAATTTCTTCATATGTGTTTAAAGAGAGAGTAGAAATCACTAAGGAGGATTTAGGCACTTTCCTACATCTTAGAACCGAAGGGGTAAGGGCACACACTATAACTTCAAGAGCTAATTTTTACTGTTCTACCATAAAACAAAACCTTAGAGGTGTACCTTCAATTTATCATTTATCACGTGTAAATTCTTTGAACCAAAATGCCAGGATCATCTAGCATGTTTTGAGAACATCCATTATACCTAAAGCTAGTGATCATATCAACCTCACTCCTTTGTTTTCTATTGTCACATATCTTATAATATCAAACATTCCTATTAATGAAGCCCAATTGATTCTGGACTACATCAATAATCTTGCTGACCTTAGACTTTCTAGCACAAAAAGGAAGAAGAATGTGGCTTTAGGACAGTTGATCACTATCCTTGAAAAAAAAATATAATTTGATTCATCTTAATCCAACAATTAATCTTCTAATCTATTTCACTGATGCTTCCTTTCATTATCTTTTTCACTGTGATCAAGGGGATGAGGGAGATAAAATTTGTGAAGGAGAAGCACCTACTCCTACACATGCAACTACATTTGCTCATGAACATGAGCATCATTTCTATCAAGAAATGGTTCAATGATTTGATCATCTTGAGTCTTAGTTTGATCAATAATTTTATCATCTCGAGACTCACATGGTTCAACAAGATGCTAGATATAATGAAGATATGGTCTGGGTCAGAGGATAGTTTGATTCAATCAACACTCAAGTAGCTACCAGCAATAGCTACATTACAATGCTTAATCCTCCTCAACCACCTCTAGATCAAGATCCTCTAGCATTTTAGTTTTAATTTTCTATTGCAGCTGATGTATGTTTTATTTCTTACTAGTATTCATGTGATGGAGTTGAGATGTTTATTTTCTTGATTGGTTTTATTTACTTTATATGTTTTATGAAATGCTTGTCTTATGTTGGTTTTAATCCTCTTAAATTGCCTTTAAGTTTCTATTATTCAAATTACTAATGTTGATCTAAGAGAAAATTTTAAAATATTTTACACTACAACTTATTTTCCTAGCAAAATTATTTTTCTCTTCCCAAACTTTAAATCAATTTACATATTACATTTAGATAATAAGATCAATTCAATGTTCTAATAAATATGTACCTTACAGTTATAATTGTTGTAGAATTAGTGACTTGTTTTTCTTTTATTTTCTTATTCAATGTATTGATTTTATACTTAAAAATAGGATTTTTTTTAGTGGATTATTCTTCTTTATACAAGAAAGATTTTTTATTTTTTATTTGGCAGATATTCACACAAGATAAGATTTACTAAGTTAGGTTGTGGAAAGAACGAAATGTCAAAAGATAAACAAAGTGTGCCAAATTTGAAAAGGCATAAAATGAGCATAACATGAAAAGATGCACAATCTTTCCCACATATGAAAAGATGAACAAAATATGCCCCACATGAAAAGATGTGCAATGTTCACCACTCAAATAATTCTTATTCATAAATAGGCATAAAATAAGCCCACACTACATTTAGTTCTTTCTTCTACTTTAATTTTTAGAAAAATCATTGCATTAAAACGATAATTTCAACTCCTGAATATGAAATTATAATATTTTTATTTAATTATTTTGTGATGACTATTCTATTTTATATTCCTTCTTTCTAAAGCAAACATTAAACCTAAATTGTTCTCTTTTTTAAAATTTGAGTCTTTCTTTTTCCAATTAGGAATTTTAATGTTCTAAGAGAAAATAGGTTAAAATTCTCTTCTTTAACATCTAGTAGATTGTTTTATAGCAACTTACATTTTTAGTGGTTTTTTTCTAATGACAAAAAAGGAGGAGGTTATTGTTTGTGTTTGTTTGAAGTCTTATGGTTTATGTTTTTGTTTGTGTTTTTGGTTTTATATTTTTTTTATTTTCTTAAGTTTTTTTAGAATTTATGTTCTCAAGGGAAAGTTTTTTATGGATCTATTTTTCTTGTATTTTCTTTTGATTTGTTTATTAGTTTATTTTGTGTTTGTTTATAAAAACCAAAAATAAAAAGATGGATGAAATTTTAATGATCCCCATGATTTTTAGTTTTAACTTCATTGATAGGGAGTTTTGGAGAAAAGAACTTTTTTGTAATTTAAATAATTATTAATTTTGTCATCATAAAAAAGGAGGAGATTATTTCAACTGAAGAATCCAGATTGAGATTGCAATTTTTTTATGATATCAAAATATTATTATTATGTTATTTCTCAAGCATATACTGGACATTTTCTTTATATTATTTATGTGTACTAACATTTCAAGAAAATCATACTCTAGACTACTCAAGACTTCAAAATATAGTATATTAGGATGTCATGCAATAAAGTCTGAAAATTTTATTTTTTAATGTCATGAGTCCGAGAGAGTGTGATTGTAATTGGATAAGTCATGCACACATACATAGGGAGAGAGAGAGTCAAAACATAAAATTTTAAAACTAATCATTATGTATGAATTCCAAACATATTGTATGTTTTATCATATTTTTTCTCCAAAATGTAGTTAATCAAATCATGGCTTGTACTTTTAAACTATTTATAACGCACGATGTTAGTTGATATAAATGACTAATAGTGTTTGATATTGGGTTCATACTAGTTAGTCCCAAATAAATTCATTTATTTTTATATTATTCTTATTATATGATGTTAGTTCATATATACGACTAATAGAGTACGAAAGTGGATTCATCCTTGATCGTACTAAATGAAGCATGATTTGTATTAAATATTTATATTGTACGATGTTAGTTCATATAGATGACTGATAATATACGAAATAAGGTTTATACTAGCTTGTACCAGATGAACACATTCAGTTTTGAACTGTTTGTAGAGTATGATGTTAGTTCATGTAGACGACTGATGGTGTATGAAATAAGATTCGTACCACCTCGTACCAGATGAATACATTCAATTTTTAACTATTTGTATAGTATAATGTTAGTTCGTAAAGACGACTAATAGTGTAAGAAATATGGTTCGTACAGGATCGTACCAAGATTTTTGAACTATTCGAACAGATGATCCATGATCATACAGTATGATCTGAAGTCAGTTCACTTATAATTTTTAGTTTTTTGGATAGTTTTTTTTTTCTTTTCTACATAAGAAGTCCTAAAAGCTAACACTCAATACCTTTGCCCTGAATTTCTCTTTAGATTGTCCATTGAGTGTGAATGTTTAGGAAGAGAATATAAGAGTGAAGTGTGAGAGATCTAATTTTTAATGATTGATAAAATTAGTTAGTTTTTATATCTGCTTTTTTTTTTTTTTGAAGGGTTGAATATTGATTCTACAATTGAATTCCCATTTGTATTTACTATCTCTTCTAGAGATGTCTTCCTATTTTAAAATTGATAATTTTGATTAAGACTATAGGGTAATGTTGTAGTGCTATAATGGCAGGCATTGTAATGTTTACATTAATAGGATTTATTTTAAGATTTGTTTAAATATTATGCCTATGTGATCTAGTTCTAACTCTAATAGTATCTAACTATTAAAAATTGCAGATACTTGTGCAATCAAAATAGATAAATCATGTGATACATAAATACCAACTACACTCTTAACATTTACCCTATCAAAAAGCAACTAAAATTTATTTTTAGCCATTTCATCAATTAATTCATATGCTTCTTCAAATTACTTAGACATCAAGGATCCTCAAGCTACTGAATCTATGATCAACCTACAAGATCATACCAATCTATTGTAAAAAGTTTGAATAAATAATCAATCAGGTAAAGCATAATGAGGGCATTTTAAAAGCATTTCCTTAAATCTCGCACAACTTTCATAAATTGATGATCCTTCAAACTAAGCAAAAGATGTGATATCATTCATATGCTTGACAATTTTTGAAGGTGAGAAATACTTACCTAAGAATTTATGTATGAACTCATTCTAAGTGGTTATAGAGCCTGGGAGAAAAGAATTCAACCACATATTAGCTTTGTCACTTAGAGAACATAAGAAAAATCTAAGTCTAATAACATCATTATTGTTACCATTATACATAATTAATATATAGATTTTTAAGAAACTAGCGAAGTGTAGGTTGGGATCCTCAATAGGAGTTTCCCTAAATTGAGAATTTTAAATCATATGAATTATGCACGTTTGAATTCAAATTTAATTGCTTGGATAGTAGGTCTATTGATACTCAAAATTTTTCTTCTACTACATGGTTAGCATACTCTCTAAAAGGTTTAGGATAATCCTGAACTTGTACTGGTTCAGGCATTTCTAAATTTTTAAATTTTTTTTTAATTTTTTTAGGGTTTTTTTATATTATAATCAAATAATAAGACATCCTTGCTAGTTCTACTAAAAAGGTAATAATAATGCAACAAAATAGAATAAATATAAAAACTAAAAAATTAATAAAAATATCTCTTTTTTTAAATTTTAATAAACATAGTAAAAATAAAGCTATAGAATAGTAGAATGTCTAAATATTTAACTAGTTTAACAAAATAGTTTAAAATTTTAATAAATAAGTTACTTCCTAGCAATAATGCAAACAACTTGAGGGTGGGGCTACCATGAGCTACACATAGAGCTTACCTGTAATATGAATATGCTTAGATATTTTTTATTTAAAAAAAAATTAAAAACCCACTAGATGTGGAAGTATATATGTTAATCAAGTAATAAAGTGATAGAGAAGAGTGTCAATCCCATGAGAAAGTATTTTGCTAAATTCAATTAAACCACTATCTAATATAGAAATACAAGGTATTCAACTGAATAAAAGGGTTATTTTTGAGTTTTTATCTTTTAATAGAGATTTATAAGATAAATATATACAAATGTAAATAAAGTATTTTGGGCTAACAAATGTAAAAATAACATAGTTTTCCTAATGAGAAACTTAATTTTAGATGTGAATTAGAGCATATGTATTACTAGATCTCTGTCAAGCTTATAAGAGTGAAAACGGATGTTTTTGGCCTTCCAAAAGTTATAATATCTTCATAGAACTTAGAAGGGTAAACATCTTATGTCAATTATGTTAACATTCTATTTTAATACTCGTATTTATTCTAGTATTCCTCTATTAAGGTTAGATATCACACTACATATTAACAACTTATATGGTCAATATATCCATTAAATAAGGAATGGGAGATATTAAAAATATATAAACTAATTTAAGGCATAAGTCACTATAATAATACATGTTATGTATTTATATCATTAGCCTAAAACCCAAAGATTTAGCAAGATATTGATAACACAAAATAAATCTTATTATTTCATTCATTTAAGAAAGAGATGTAGAAGAATTAACAAAGGTACTTGTCACCAACAAAGAATCATTAATATTTTCCACACTCGCTCTTCTTCTAATAACATAATTTCTTACAGAATACAAGTTAAGATCTTTAATTTAAAGTATCTTGCCCTTCCCTAGCCTCTCTTAGGCTTTACTCTAATGGAGAGCATAAGAAAGGCACTCAAAAGTATAAGAATCCACTCCAACATTGTTGTGTTATAAATAAACTAACACATCAGTGTTGTTAGGCTTGGTCCGTTGTGTTGTTATACTAACTTAGCAAGGTTAATGGTCGAATCGATGCATCTTTTGCTAAATCGATGTGGCTCTTCATTTTTAAAACTACTTAATTGAGGCATTGGAAAATTTTAGCATTATGGAGCATAAAATTTTAATCTATTTTTGTAGTATTATCTTGATTATTGCTTTGGCATTCAACTTCTTTAGACTTAGAAGCTGCAACATGAATTTTAGGCATAGTTTCATGGTAATGTACTATGGTGTCGTCTTTGGCTCAACCATGATGCTATACTTCTTTAAGATCAAGATTGGCCGACACTATAATGTTTGAATTAGGTGCTAGAGCATTATAGATGACAATGGTGTGTTGCTAAATTTGTAATCATTGTGGAGATCTTTCACCCTTATGGACCTTTTATTTCTCCTAAATATTTCCTACATGAACACAACTAAAAAAAATTATATTACTTAATCTTATTATAATTTACATTTAACTTGTTATTGTACTATTTTATTATTTTTGTATCCAATGTTAAGAATATAGCTTATGATATTACAAATGATATTTATACTTTAACTAATACCACTACTGATTCACTATTACTATTACTACTATTGATTCACTGTACGTGATTTGATTTTCTAATTTATTATCATTTAACAAGTCTTATATTGGGCATGTAATATAACATATTGATTGCCTACTAATTTAGAAAGATTGAACCATATGTGTATACTAATTTGACTATACGACTTTGATATGATTCTAATAGTCTTTATAGATATTTCAATTTTACTTTTTTATATGATTTTCTTATTGATTTGATAGTACTACTATGATGATCGCTTTTTAAATTTGATATCTATATTGGTTTATTAGTTTGTTGGTTTATATATTTTACTATATTTTTAATATAATATTTTATTAGCATCCACACTATACCATAATACTATTTTATAGATTTTACTTCTTCTACTTATGATTTACTATTTATATATAAATTCATCATCATATTGATTGCTACTTTTATAAATTGACTAATGACATGCGTACTGCTTCTTAATCAAGCTTTAAGTTTAGTTATGCGGTTTTAGTGACCTCTTGGGCCTTTTATCTCATTATTTTTTAATTTTTGCTCATTATATGTGATTTCAATTATTTAAAATCTGGGAAGAGGACAAGAAGTGTGAGATCGATCAATTACAGGATCCTCTAGGTTTTTTTGTTATTTTATTTAGTTATTATTTTACAGTCAAAAGTAGATTGACTATATGTTATGATTACGCAACTTCTAATTATGATATATGATTTTTGGAGTATGAATGCATATGTATATTGATTTTTGGATCAATAGAATGCCTTTTCTACAATTTTCTTTTATTGATAAAAGAAATTAAATAGATTTGGTAGTTTTTTTTTTTTAATATTAAAATCTAAAATGAATAAGTATTCCAAATTTAAATTCTTGGCATAACAACTAGGGCCAGATGTTACAGATGGACAGAGTACTAGTTAGGAAGCCCTTATATATAGTAATGGTATGTAATGAGTTTTAACACAATTTTTATTTTGTTAGTCTAATAGCCTTGATGATGGGTGAGGCACTTACCAGAGTTCTTACAACTAAATTTGATAATGTAGATAAACATTTGCAGATGTTTATGAGATAAAGCCTCTAAGTTTTTAGGAAGCTATAAAGACCAAAGTAACTTAAGAATATTTAAGGAGATTGGAAAAGACTTTTGATGGTATGTAGTGTCCTTATGAGAGGAAAGTATCATTGGCTAGTTTTTTATTAAATGGTGAGGTAGAGCACTAGAGGGTGGGGGCCAATAAGAGGAAAAGATTCAAGGGAGGTTGAACTCTTTCATTAACTAGGATAAGTTTTATGATGCATTTCAAATCTAATTCGTACAACCTTCTATATGATAGCAAAATAAAGGAGACCTTTTTTAGACTAGTTAAGAGGAGAATGATGGTTATATAATATGAGATGGAATTTATTAATTTGGCAAGATATACCTCATAGTTGGTTAGCACTCCTAAAGAGATGTGTTGCAAGCTTTTTAGGGGACTCTAAGATAGTTTGACATAATTACTAGTTCCATTCCAAATTGAAAATTCAATAAAGGGTGTTAAACCTCGTTGAACTGTCCCTAGGAATACAAAGAGGGGGTGAATAAGTTATTTTAAAAATAACTTTAACAAAATAATTCTTTTAAAAAATTTTCAATAACTTAAATAAACAACTTTATCATCCGATGCAAAAAAAAATTAACTAAATAATAATTACAATAATGGTAATAATAATTTAACCAATTTAAAATAACATCAACTATAAATTTTTTAACATGAATTTTTTATGAAAACAAATAGCAAAATAGTAAAATAAAAAAAATAAAAAGTAAAATGAGCTTACCAAAATTTTGTAGTAGTTCAATTAAATAATGACCTATGTTCACTCCCCAAATTCCTCCATTATGAGTATTGCACCAACTTCTTGTGTCACTCTAGCCCCTACAACAAGGTGAAAAATTATTTATAAGAATTACTTCCACTAACTCGGCGTGACAAAGAACTTGAATCCTTTTCGCCCTCCCGGTGAGGCAGAAACCCTTGGAAGCTCTTTTCACCCTCTTGGTGAAGGCAGAAAGATTTTTCATGCTCTTGGTGAAGGTAGAGTACCTTGCAATCCTTTTTCAACCTCTGGGTGAAGGAATATAACCTCACACTTTAACCTTGATGCCTTTCTTTCCTAGAGTAGCCCAAGTAGATCCATAGAGCCCTTTGGAGCATTCAAGGTGCAAGCTTGAATAGCGTAACTGTGTGGAACCCCCACCCTACTCTTCGTCTCCGAAACCTCACCTTCTCCTTCTCCACTTTCTAAGATCTTTCTTTTATCTATCCCAAAATTCCCTCAACAACTAAAGTTTCTCCCATTGGGACAAAGAAGAAAAGCTTTTATTTATGGTCTCCAAAAACCCTAAAATTTCAATTAAGCCATAATTATTTGTACCATACAATTGCTGATCATATGGTATGATTAGTTCAAAAATTAGATGCCATAAAATATGATGGATTTTTCCAGGGGTAACATGATCAAAATTTAAATACAAGAGTATACGGTACAATCATCACATTGTACAGTATGATTAGTTTTAGGTTTATGTCATTATATAGATCGATTGTTGGGATGATTACAAATCATCTCTGCCAATCATCTTAATGATTGATATCATACAGTATAATTAGTTCAAAAATTAAGGCTTCATCTCAAATGATTGCTGAGACAGAACATTATTTATACAATATGATCTGAAGATCGTATAGTACAATCTAATATATTAATTAACCATTTATTTAGTTAACTAATCATGAGCATTTAATTAAGAAAGTCTTCAAACATCATATTTATGAATGGGATTATACGTACGAACAGTTTAAAGATAAATAATTGAATAACTTACATAATTTTTATTGGCAGATAGGGTTTTTATTTTGAATTGATCATATAATATGATTTTGTTCATATAGTATAATTATTTTAAATAAAATTATTTTAATAAATTATCCATTTTAAGTCATTTCAAAAGAATTTCATCATACAATATGATTAGTTTAGAATTTTAAAAATTATTTTATCACTCCCATGTGTGTGTTCATACTCACCAACATAGCATATAACTTTTTCATGACTATGAATAAAAAAAATTAAAAAAAAAATAAATATTACAAACTCTTTATCATTATATTCTACCCAAACTTAAGCAATGAATATTCTTGCATGGTATATAATATACCAAAAATGTTAGTACTCACAAAAATATTTATGCTATATATAATTGTAGTAGAAATAGAAATTTAATCAATAATATTTGTATATCATCAAATTCACAAGCTCAAAATCTCAAATTACAAAAATCTCCCATTTTTTATGACGGGAATTATTATTAGCTGAATTTGGAAGAGCTTATATTTTCTTCTCATCTCTCCCTCAGTAGAAGAGATATTTTTAAAAAATAGGGGTAAAAAAAATTATGTATTTTTCATATTTTTTAATTTCTTTTTGGTTCAAAACATAGATGAAGACATTAACATATTTTTTTATAAATGAATTATGAAGAAAAACATAAAATATAACCAACTAACTACTCCCCCTTTTGATCTCACCAAAAAGGAGGGAGTGTTGAAAACAACAAGCATAATAAAGACCACAACACAAATATAAAAGAAATACTCCAAACAAACAAATAATCCTAGAAGTAGGAACCTAGATCAGGTGGTGGTGGTGGTTGGAAATACAGGTGAACCATGTCAAATTACTCACCATACCAGGTCATGTCAGTCTCATGCTACTACTACTGCTGCTTAATATAGCTATCCAGTTGAGCCGCTAATAAATAAAAGCATTATATTAGCACCTCTTAGGAATTTGGCAAGTATTCTAGTGCTGGTGCTCATACCGGTATTAGCATTGGTGCTGGACATATTCCCCCTTCCTCATCAAAATTAAGCTCTTATTCAAGCTTATCCACTTGGCGATGATGAAATAAGACCTAAGAAGATCCATTGGAGTATAAAATAGGAAATTTGGCTTCTAGTGTGGGGTATGTAGCTGATATATTTGGTCGAATATATAGGCAATTAGGTGAGCTACTGCAAGGTTATGCTTATGATGGGTTGAGCATGAGCAAAGGGAAGTAAGATTATGTAGATAAGAAATAATCATTTGGGATTCATCAAAAAATGTGTCAGACATGATTAAATAGTTGACTACAGATAATAAAGGAGTGATATTTACCATATCTATAGCTTTAGGAAAAACAAAAGTTTAGAAAACATGTTGGATAATACATGCATTTATATTTAGAGATTGGAAAGGTGGTTAATGTTTATTTAGAGAAGAATTCCTAACAACTAGATTGATAATGGCCCAATCTTAATCTCCTCTTGATGTTAAAGTATGGGGTCGAACCCCTTTAGTGGATTTATAGAGGCATTCAACTCGATCATGTTTAGTAATTTTAATGAGTCATTTGCACATATATGAACTCATGGAGGAGAAATCAATAGATATTTATAGACTAGTGAAAAATTCATAAAGCAACTTGAAATTTGAAGGGAAGGCTAAAGTGAGCAGAAAGTGGAGAGTGCAAGTAGCGAAGAGATCTATTACCCAATAACTAAGACTTGACTAGTTAAGAATGCAGGATGGGGTAATTTAGGCATCCATGTATCTATGATAGGATACTTTATCATTCACTATTTAGAAAATATCATCAGTAGGAAAATGAGAAGAACTACCATAAAGCATGACGAGCTCATTTTCCACCATCCATTAGAATGATTGAAAGTAAGAAATACGTTGAAAATAGGAATAGAGGAATGAAGTGAATGAAACTTTAGAAATCTCTCCTTACTTATAGATTTTTAGTAGATTATAAACTATGATTAGAAGAGTTTAATCCATTAGGATTATCAATTAGATAAAGTAGTCAAACATACAGTACGATCAGAATCACATTGGATGATCTTCATTAAAAATTATTATCCCGAGGAGTCATCGGTGTGACCTTTAACTAAAAAGTTTGTATTGTACAAAGATATTTTGATTATTATATCAAATATTTAATTTGCTCAACTATTATAATGTGTGGATCATACAATACAAATAGGTTGACCGTATAGTAGATCAGAACAATTGAAATCATATATGGTAAAGATGTGTTGAGTTGTGTAGATTGTATAACATGAATATATTTTTTATGGTATGATGTGAACATTTTTAAATTTTATATGACATGTGTGGTGACCAAGAAATATCTACTAATAAGCAAACAACACTAAACATTCAACAAACTAAAAAAAATAGAAACTTATAAAACACATAAAATCTGAGTTATTAATTTTATCTTGCTCTTAACAAGGAATGGTAATCAATGACACCTAGTGAATTCCTCGGTGAGCTAGATGTGTAATAGTTTAAGGGTTTAGTAAGGATGTCTGCCAGTTGATCCATAGTTTCTACATGATTCAACACAATATCTCCCTTAACAATAAGTCTATAATAAAGTGGTGCATAATGTATATATGCTTAGTATTTGAGTATTAAATAGGATTTTTAGAGATGCATATGACATTAATATTATCACACATAAATTGAATAGTGCCAATAAAGAGTCCAAGGTCAAGAATTTATTGCTTTAGCCATAAGACTTGAGAAACATAGCTTCCTACAACATTATATTTTGAATCAGCAGTGGATAGAGCTATAGAATTTTATTTTTCACTAGACCAGAAAACTATTGATTAACCTATGAATTAACATATTATATTTGTGATTTATCTATCAATCCTACATCCTTTAAACTTTGAGTTTAAATATCCAATGATTTCAAATGAGAACCTATGTCTAAGGTACCATATACCAAGATTTGGGTTCCTAGAAGGTATGTGAGGATTCTCTTAATAGCTATTATATGTGATTCCATAGGATCTAGTTAAAATATGGCATGAAGATAAATGCTTAACATAATATCTAGTATGCTCGTAGTCAAAAAAATAAGTGGTCCCATTGTACCCCTGTATTTCTTTTGGTCTACTTAGTTTCTAATTGCATCTTTTTCTAATTGAATGGTATAGCTCATGGGTGTATTGATGGATCTCACATTTTTCATTTCATTTTTTATTAGAATATCCTTGATATATTTACCTCGTCTTAGAAAATTTTCATCATCCATTTGCTTCTACTCATGGTTCCTAAAAATTCATTAAAACTATTTTCATTTGTTAATCCAAATATGTTATCATCTATATAAATTTCAATAATGAGTAGATCTTCACCTACTTTCTTAATGAATAGCGTTGTATCAACACTACCCCTAACAAAGGATCTTTTTAGGAGAAAAGTGCTAAGCCTTTCATACCATGCCTTAGGTGCTTGCTTCAATCCATACAATACCTTTTTTAACTTATATACATTATTAGGGAAAGGATGACTTTTCAAATCTAGGGCGTTTCTCTACATATACATCTTCCTTAATCACCCCATTCAAAAAAGTACTCTATATATCAATTTTATTTAGTTAAGGCCTCTAAAGAAAGCAAATTCTAAAAACACTCTAATAGCTTATAACTTAGCTATAGAGGCAAAGGTTTCCTCAAAATCAATTCCTTCTATTTATTATACCCCTTAGCTACTAATCTAGCTTCATTTCTAAAAGATTCATTCATCTTGTTCTTAAAATCATATGTGAATCCAACAACACTCTGGTCCTTAGGTCCACTAACCAATTCCCAAACATCATTTCTAACAAATTGGTTAAATTCTTCTTGCATAGCTAGAAACCAAAATTCATCAAATAGGGCTAGATCTACACTAGTGGGTTTTATCATATAGATTAAAGAAAAATGACTAACCTCCTTCATAAATCCATGACTATTCCTAAAACCTAAAGAATGATATCCTAAGATGAGTTCTCTAGGATAATTAGATGTATATCTCCAATCTCTAGGAAAGGGCTCCTGAGGCTCTTTTCTATATCCTAAGTCAATTGACTTTATTCCTTTGGTGACCTTTATATCCTCTTCTTTTCATAACCTAGGCTCACCATATTTATCAAATTCATCAAACACTACATGGGTGATCTCCTATACCACTAAGTTTCTCTTATTGAAAACTTTATAGGTTTTTCATATAGAAGAATAACCTAGGAAAACTCTATCAGACTCAGGGTAAACTTTTCCTTATGGAGATTTTCAATTTATTAGAATGAAACATTTACATCTAAAATTTAGTGTTCTACACTTTAGTAGTTCATAAGGAGTCCTATTATGTTTGGATCTAAGATTTACCCCATTTAAAACATAACATGCAGTGTTAACTGCTTCTTCCTAGAAATACTTAAAAGTGAATGTTTTGCTAACATGGCTCTAGTAGCTTCTAATAGGGTACTATTCTTTCTTTTAGCTACTCCATTTTGCTTAGAGGTTTTAGGGGAAGAAAAAATATGTTATATACCTTTCTCCTTAAAGAATGAATCAAACCTCTCTTCTCTCCCAAGATCACTATGGATAATACATATTTGGCATCCTAATTTCCTCAATATGAAAATGGAGAAATTCATAAATTCCTTAAATGAATCACTTTTATGTGTTAGTATTCTAACATAGGTGAATCTTTAAAAATCATCTACAATCACATGTCCAAAAGTCTACCCACCTAGGATGGCTATACTAATAGGTCCAAATAAATCCTCATGTGAAGAACTTCTAAGAGTTTTAAATTCATGGCATCCTTAATAGAATGAAATGATTTTTTTATTTATTTTCCTAATTGGCAGGTTTTACACAGGTGGTCATTAGAAAAGTCTAATTTGGGTGTGCCTCTAGCTAGGCCATTTTAGATGATCATTAGAAGACTTTTTATGATTGAATTAAAAAGTCACCTACGCCATAGCTATGATTCATCAATAATATATTTTAAACACACAAAATTTAAATAGTCAACATAATTCAAATTAAGAATATAAACATTTTAAATCATTTTATCTTGTAAATTGATTTTATCATTTAAGCTAATCAGACACTTAGTAGACAAAATTTTAATATCAAAACCTTTATCACATAATTTACTAATACTGAGCAGGTTGTGTTTCAATCCATCTACTAACAAGACATTTTCAATAATAAATTTTTGAATTACCAATTATACTTGATCCCACCACTTTATGGTGGTGTTGTCTCCCAGTGTTACTTTGCCTCTTGCTCTAGCCTTTAGCGTGATGAATTGCTTCATATCTCCAGTTCTGTGTCATGAGAATCCCAAGTCAAGGTACCAAATGTTCTAACTGTGCTTTTTTTTAGAGCACCCCTACAAAGTAATTCAAGTGTTGCTTTTAGGAACCTAAGTGAGTTTGGGTTCCACCTTATGCTTTAATGAATGAGTTACATACATATTATGATGGGATGCAAATGATTTTTGCCTCCACACTATATTTATTCTACGATGTAATATGGGTTATCTGATCTATCATGCTATAAGAATACACTAACTCCAGGGAAATGATTTACTAATCTATTTTAAGGGATGTGCCTCTTCGTAGGGATTCATGATGCATATTATATTATACAGTTATACCATTATGCTAGTATAGGTGGAGGTCTATTATTTTAAAGTACATGAACTTTTTCTCTCAAGAACACATTGGCACTATGAAAACTTTTAACTTAACTTTTAATGCATACTCATTATGATCAAGTTTAGATGCAAGGTCTTCTAGTTATTTGTATTACTCTTCTAGCTCAATATGTTAAAATTTTAAGGAATCATGTGCTTCAGCCAACTCACTATAGTTTTTGTTTAAATCATCAAGTAAGAAGTAAGTTCTTTATCTAAACTAGAATGATCAATACTAATAATTTCATGCTCTTTTTGTAACACAAAATAACATTCAAGCTAGCATGCATTTTCTTTAGCTTTCTATATGCTTCATGAATTTTCTTATAAACATCAAATAATTAATTATATAAAAGCTTGCATGCCTCATCTTGATCATAATGAACATGAGTTATTAGGTGACCTTTTAAGTTGTTACCTCCTCTCTGGTTTTGGTTATGATGATCCTGAAGCTGAGTCTGCCCAAAATGGCTTTGTAACCTTTATTTCCCTTTTTTATCTTTATCTTCTCAACGCCCTTCTCCTTAATTAGGTGAGTAGGTGACCTTATTAACATCACTCAAAGTAGATAACATCAGAGAAAACTATTATAATTTTACTTTTTTAACCTTTATTTTAGTGTTGATATCGTCTTTGCTTTCTCTTCAGAAAGCTTTTATATTGTTAGGTCACCAATGCTATGTCATCATCCTCATCATCTATAAAGCTATAACTTTCAGAGTTATTAGCTATTAATGCCATAGCTTTCTCTTTCTTTTTGCCACCTACATCCAAAATACTTTAACTCACACTTTGCTTGTAGGTAATGAGTGAGCGAAGTAGGTTATCAATTGAATAAACATTTAAATCCTTAGATTTGCATATATATTGATTTTGGAATTTTGTTAACTTACTCAGAGTTTGAAAATTCTGTACCTATAGCATGTAAGGACGTCACTATTTGAGTAAACATAGTGTATATATCCAAGATAAATTCACTAGGTTTCATGAAAAAAAGTTCATAATTGTGCAATAAAATGTTCATCCTAGACGGTATAACTTTAGTAATACCTTGGTATGTAATACACAGTCTTTCCTAAATGTCCTCAACAGTGTTATAAGTAGAAACTCTCATGTAATCATCAAAAATAAAAGCACAGGGAAAGCATTTAAACATTTTGTATTCAATTAAGCTAAGTCCCTATCCTCATTACTCCATTCAAATAAAAGTAACTCTATTTTAACTCCATTAATAAATCTTAAAGGTGTACAATATCCTTCTTGAATCATATGCCAAATGTGAAAATCTATAGAGTGAAAGAAATTAGACATGCATATTTTAAAAAATCATATGGAACATTATCAAAAGTGGTGGACAAGTTATCGAATATCCCTCTACGAAATTTCTATTTCTAAATTGAGACATGGACCATTTATTCTTAAGGTTTTCTAAAATGCTAATTGTGAGAGTCACTTTGATTCTAATTAAAAGTTCAATGAAGGGTTTTAAGCCTTGTTAAACTACCCCTAGGCGCCCCAAGGGGTGGGGGAGGTAAATTTGATATTTAAAAATAACTTTAACAAAAATAATTCATTTTGAAAAATTTCAATAACTAAAAAAAATGAATTAATCACCCGATGTCAAAGTAAATTATTTAATTAATAATTATAATAATGGTGATGATAATTTAATAAAGTCAATAAAACATCAACCACAAATTTTTCAACAAGCAATTTTCTAGAAAATAAATTAAAAAAAGTAAAGAGCAAAAAAACAAAAAATAGAATTACCATACCATAATATTATAGTGGTTCAGACAAATAATGACCTACATCTACTCTTCGAAGTCCACTCTTAATATTATAATAATTCTTAGTATATTTCCTTTAGCCCTCATAATAAGGCAGAGAAGCCCTTACATAATTCACTTCGACCAACTAGTGTAGAGGAGAACTAGAATCCTTTTCACCCTGTTGATGTTGTATAGAACCTTGGAAGCTCTTTTCACCCTCTTTATAAAGGCTGGGAGTCTAGAAGCTTTTCACCCTCCTGGTGAAGTCAGAGAACCTCAAATATTAAATTTAAAGCCTTTCCTCCTAGAGCAACCCAAAAAAATCCATGAAGCCCTGTGGAGGAATGAAGGTGCAAGCTTGATTGGAGTGAACATGTGAAACCTCCACACCTCTTCTCCCTCTTTCAAACTTGACCTTCTCCTTCTTTTCCCTCCAATATCTCTCTTTGCTTGCTACTAGAATACCTTCAATAGCCAAAGTCTCTCACATTGAGATAAAGAACAAAAGCTTTTATATAAGGTCTCAAAAAAATCTAAAATTTCAATAAGTTGTAACTATTCATAAAGAATAATTGATGATCACATAGTACAAATGATGATCATACAGTAAAATCAGCTCAAAAATTAGATGTTGTACAATACAATGGAATAATCAATGGATGAATTATTCAAAATATGTATATTTGATCATACAGTATAATTACTTCAACTTTTATGTGATCGTAAAGAATGCTTACTAGGAAAATTGAAAATTTCCTCTTCCTATCTTGTGGATGATTAAAATCAAACAATATGATTTATTTAAAAATTAATATTTCATTAAACAAGATTGTCGGGATAAACATTTATCATATAGTACGATCTGAAGATCATACAGTATGATCCACTTTATAAATTAACCCATGATTTGATTGACTAATTGTAAGGATTTTATTAAGCAAGTTTTAAAAAATCATGATGAATGAATGGGATTGTATAATAAAATTAGTTCAAAGGTCAATAATTAGAAAAATTACTTAATTTTGATTGGTGGTTTGAGTTTTTATTTTGAACTTATCATTCTATATGATTTGTTCAAAGAAAATTAATTTAAAAAATTAGTCATTTTAAGTCAATTTAAAAGCATATAATTGTATGAATAGTTCATAAATTAAAAAATTATTTTATTGCTCCCCTATTTGTGTGTGCATGGTCGCCAACATAGCATACAAGTTTTAAAGGACTATGGCTCAATAATTTTCAAAATGAAAGTAATAAAGATTATAAACTCTTTTTTATCTGATTCAACCAAAAATTGAGATATGAATCTTCTTGCATGGTATACGATGTAGCTACAATGTTTATACACACAAAATATATACTCAATATATAATAATAAAAGAAAAGAAAATTTAATCAATAATATTTGTTATCATCAAAATCACAAGTTGAGGATCTTGGATTACTACACATATTTCTTAATTATCAAAGCTTATGGAGAGATCCTATCATATAGAGAATGATCTAATAGCTACTCAACCACGATGCAATACTAGTATGAGTAGGTTCAATGATGAGACATTTAGTAGTAGATTTTTTTCAAAAGAAGAGTGGATTTGGATTAGGAGAGTCTAAGAGATAGGGACAGTCTACAGAAGTTTCTATTAGTAATAGTGTGGATAATTTTTGTCTTGCTAACAAATTACCTATGCATAATAGTTTTGGTAGATGATAGTTAGATCTGTATTACAGGATGACTAGACAGTGCTTCAGGTGCAAACAGATTGAACACATGTGATGACATTATCTACCTCATAACCTATTCTAGAGAATTTTATGATATCAAACATATTTTTGGATGTTCTAATATGTGAGTTAGGTATTTCAAGTGTAATGATTTGATGGATGTGCAAGGTAATAACTTATATGGGATTTACATTACATAACTCATGTTCAATCAAATTTTGAGCTAAAAGAATGCATTATGGACCAAGATGGATAGCTTAAAGATTTTTATATTACAATAGGGATATGTTATAGGTCCAATAATATTTAATTTTATAGTTTGATTTGCTCATAATTTAAATATTTATTAAAATAATTTACATATTATTAATTAACAATAATAAGCTTACTTTAAAAATCTAAATGATTCCTTAATTAAATTTTATAAGCTTCATTGATTACATATAATTTATCAAAAAAGAAAAGATACTTAATTAAGGTAAATAAAAGTAATAAGCTTACTTGGTTAAAATTTTTGTTATTCACTTGTTTCATATATATTTAGTGATATATAATTAATGATATCTAAAATATTTTATAATATTGCATGAATATTTAATTTATCTTTAAATACATCAATATATGCATAAGTTTTAGTTTTGTTATATATGATATCATTTGGAAGGAAATGTTACTTAATTTTTACTTCATTTGATTTCTTGTATTCTATAAATAGAAATTGATAGATTATATGAGCCATTTGGAGTTATATTGAATTTATAATAAATTTTTAATTATTATTGTATTTTAATATTATTTATTGGCTAGCCATTTTTGCCTTATGTTTTTATGTATATGAAGACATTTTGACTTTTCCATGTTACTAGCCATTTTATATCCATTGGAAACTTATATTTATTTAGCATAAATTAATTGTTTATCAAATATAATATTATTAGTTTATAAGTTAATATTAGATTAATAGTTTTATTCAAATTTAGCTTTGCTTATCTTTTTCCTTTAAATACCCCTCTTCCTCTTCATGTGTGGGCTGTTCAAAATAGAAAACTTCTTTAATCCTTTCAGTCTTCTTTCCTTGTTTACATGTTAAATCTTGATAGGAGAAACTAAGATCTTCATTGATAGAGCACTTTTCATTTGTAAGATCGAATTCTAGCTTGGAAAGCTTCAATGCACTAAATCATGTAACATTTCTTGGTATTCTTAAGTTTTCTTTCTTTCCCTAAATTTTTAATTGCTGTTATTTTAGTTTTTCACCATATATTTTTCTTGAAAATATTTATTAAATTGTAAAATACTAGTTTATATTGTTATATTAAGTTTTCTATGTTAAATCATTTAAATCCATAAAGATAATAAAACAAGTATTTTTATTTTTTTTATATGTCATAGATTTTCATTACAAATGTACTTTTTTAAAAGTATTATGTGATATAAGGAGTCATAGTTTAAATCAGAAACAAGAATATTTTAATTTAAAATATTATTCATAGTTTTATCAAAATATAAATATAACTTAAAGTGAGCAAATTTTATAATATATTTGCAAGTAGAAAGGTGATTAAAATTAAATTGTAAGATAACCTCAAATATTTTGATCATTTTATTAAAAGATAATTTGACCTTGTATTTTTACATCAAATTATAATTTTCATTTTATTTATTTAATCCATTTGGCCTAGTAAAGTTTAAGTTATAATTAGATTGGTTTGTACTCACCCGTGTAGGAGAGTACTTAGGTTGTAAAGAACTTTTTGGTTTAAAGAAGTAAGGTTTGCGAGGCAAATCTAGGATTAGTGGGTTCTAGCCGAGAGTTGGCAAATGTGGATGTAGTCAAGTTTGGAATTCGTATCAAACAAAAATTTTGTGCATGTAAATTTATTTTTCTTTGTCATTTTCATAAAATATTGTGCAATTATTTATTCTTTGCAAATTAGCTTTAAAATTATTTTAATTACCTTCTTTTAATAAAAATTTTAAAAAACCCCAATTCACCCCCACTTGTGGTGCCATAGTCATCCAATAATTTGTATCAAAGCCTTGGCTCTTTTTATTTTGGCTTAAAATCCTAGAGTATATCAACTTAAAAGCTATGACACAAGATTTTCCTAAGGGTTCACTTCCAAAAGGACAATCCACTCATTGTTCACTATTGTTAGTTAATGTTTCTTTTGATTACTGTAAAAATAGAATTAGTGCATTCTTAAGAGGATTAGACTTTCATATATGGCATGTGCTTACACATCAATATCACACACGCACTAAAGAAATTAATGGAATTAAAATTTAAAAATCTTTTCATGAATGAACTACATTATAGATGGAACTAGATGATTTAAGTGTTAGGGCATGTAATATTTTGCATTGTGCACTTATTCTAAATGATTACTTGAAAATTTCCTTGTTAAATTCATCAAAAGAAATTTGGGATAAATTAAATATAACTTATGAAGGTACTAATGATGTTAAAGATGCTCACATAAATAAACGTGTTCATGAATATGAATTATTTCATATGTCTCCTTTTGAGTCTATTTCTGATATGTATATAAGATTTATGAAAATAATTAATACATTATATTCTCTTGGTTGAAGATATAAGTATCAAGACTTAGTCTATAAGATTTTTAGATGCCCTCTCAAAGAAGGGGATGCTAAAGTAACTACAATTAGTGAGGCTAAAGAGTTATCTAGTTATCCACTTGATCAGCTTTTGAGTTCTCTGATAGTTCATAAACATATTATAACTCAAAGGGATAAGTTGGATAGCTCTTATAAGAAAGAGAAAGATAAAAGTAAAACCATTGCCTTACAGGTTGATGACAATGATGAACCTAGTTCTTCAAGATCTAATAAAGATAACAATGAGGTTGCCATGCTTTCAAGAAGACTTGGAAGTTTACTAAGGAAGAAAAATCAAAGGTATAATTAATCTAAAACTTATAATTTTCAAACTAAGAAATTTACTACATGTGAAGGGATTATTTGATATCATTGCAAGAATCTTGGACATATAAGAGGAGATTGTCTAAATCTTATCAATTCAAAGAAGAAATAGATGGATGTAGAAAGAATGACTAACAAGAAAGAAAATAAGCAGTTCAAGAAGAAGAAGAAGGATTCAAATGAATCAAGCTCATTAGATGAAGTTATAAATATTTTCCTCATGGCAGGAGGAAAATCTGATTATGATTCTCAAGAGGTATGTAATAATATATCTTATAAATAATTAGATGATGCTTTTAATGAATTAGTTATTGAATATAAAAAATAAAAAGAAAATATAATGTTTTAGAAAAAGAGAATAAAAATTTAGATATGTATTTTAATGATTTAAAAAAAGAATTTGATGATATAAAAAAATAGTTCTTTTTTTATCGTTATTTACTTATTTGTAAGCTTGAAAGATAAAATATTCTATAAAAAGCAAATTTTGATTTATGCAAGAAATCACAAGTTCATTATAAAGTACCATAATGTACAACATCAAATAAAAATTATCTTATATATCATATAGACATCATACTAATTCATATATAAACACTAATATTTGGTGTAATTTTTGTTGAAGAAAAAGACATATCTCTTTTGATTACTATACTCGTAGATCATAGAATGCTAAACCATTTGCTTTTGTATGGGTTCCAAAAAATACAAGCACTTCATATATCATATGTAATAGATATCATACTCATTTAAAATGTGGACCCCAAAAAATTTAGGTTCCAAAAGTTAACATATGACTTTCTTTGTAATGAATACCTTTAAAGTAAAATCAATGAAGGCATGTGGTACTTGGATAGTGGATGTTCAAGACATATGACAAGTGATAAAGAAAAATTCTCTACATTAGAACCAAGTGGTGGAGGATATGTCATATATGGAGATAATGCAAAGGGAAAGGTTATTGGCATTGGATCCATATGTTATAACTTTATTACTTTAGAAAAAGTCTTATTTGTTTCTAGTTTAAAACATAACTTAATATCAATTAGTCAATAATGTGATAAAGGTTTAAATATTTATTTTTATGCTTCATATTGCATTATTATAAATGTTGAAACTATTTTGCTTATTGAAAACAGACATAAAAATATTTATTTAATTAATTTAGAGAATACAAATGATATAAATTTGAATTTTCTTTCCATGAATTCTACAAATGATGATGCTTGATTACAGCATAAAATGCTATGTCATGCAAATATCCACACTTTAAATAAAATTTCTAAACTTGATTTAGTAGTTTATTTAACAAAAATTAAATTTCATTTTGATTCTATATATAATGCATGTGTTCATGGTAAACATATGAAAATTTCATTCAAGAGTAAAAATATAGTTTCTACTAGTAGACCTTAAGAATGATTATACATGGACTTATTTGGGCCAATTAACACAACTTATTTAGTTGTTAAAAATTATAGATTTATTATTGTAGATGATTATTCAAGATACACTTGGGTGTTATCCTTAGCTAATATAAATAATTCATTTGATGAATTTAGAAAATTTGCTAAGAAATTCAAAGAGAACATACTTATTTGATTCATTGAATTCAAATGGATCATGATAGAGAATTTAAAAATAAATAATTCGTTAATTATTAAGTTGAAAATAGAATTAGATATAATTTTTAGCTCCTAGGACTTCTTAACAAAATGGTGTAGTTGAAAGAATGAATCATACATTGGTATAATTAGCAAGATTAAAGTTAGATGAATATAAACTTCCAAAGTGTATTTTGGCAGAAGCAATAAACACTAAATGTTATGTTACAAATAAAGTTTAAATAAGACCTATTCTTAAAAAGACCCCTTATGACATACGAAATTTTTTTTGGAAAGAACCCGAAGATTAGTCATTTGCATATTTTTGGGTGTAAGTGTTTTATTTTAAATAATGATAAGGATCCTTTTGGTAAATTAGATAGTAAGTTTGATGATGGTATATTCTTAGGTTATTCAATTTTGGAAAAAATTTTAGAGTTTTTAATAAGAGAAAATTAATTGTTGAAGAATTCATTCATATAATGTTTTATGAAAATCCTATAGACTTAAAAAAGAAATGATTTGAATGAATATTATATTAAGAAAATAAATTTAAAAGAAAAGGAGGATGATTCATTTAGAAAAGTTTAAAATGAAGAGATTAAAATTGAGTAAAACCCCTATAACCCCATCAAATAGTCTTGATCATGATGAATCAGGAAAACTAATAGATCAAAAGCTTTATAGGAGTAAGATAGGTTCACTTTTGTATCTTACTGCTAATCGGCCTGATATTATGTTTGTTGTATGTTTCTGTGCAATATTTTAAGGTAATCCTAAGGAATCACACTTAACAACAAATAAGTGAATATTTTGCTATTTGATTGGAACTCCTAAGTTAGGCTTATGGTATCCCAAAATTTTATTATAATGTAATTTAGTTCTATATTATGATCCGCGCTATACTAGTTATAAAGTTAATAAAATAAGTACATTTAAAACATGTGTATTTTTAGGATCATCAATTATTTCTTGGTCTTAAAGAAAATAAAATTATGTTGCTTTATCCAATTATAAAGCATAGTATATTGTTGCAGGTAGTTTTGTTGCTCAAGTTTTTTAGCTAAAATAATAATTAGAAGATTTTGAAATTAAGCTGAAAAATTTTCTGATTAAATGTGATAACAAAAGTTCAATAAGTTTAACAAAAAAAACATATACAATACTCACAAACTAAACACATAGAGATTAGAAATCATTTTATTATAGATCTTGTTAATAATGGTGATGTGGATATAGATTTTGTAAACATAGATTCTCAATAGCTGATATATTACAAAATCATTAGCTAAAGAGATATTTCAAATGTCAAAATGTATGCCTGGGATGTTAAACAAGGATAGTTTATAGAAGTTTCCAGTAGTGGTAGTGTGGAAAATTTGTGTTCTACTAGCAGATCACCTATACATCGTAGTTATGGTAGATGATAGTTTGATCTATGTTATAGGATAACTAGAAAGTACTTTAGGTACAAACAAACTGAACATAGGTGTATATATTATCTACCTCATAACCCATTCTAGAGATTTTAATGATAACAAACATATGTTTGGATGTTCTAATTTGTGTATTAGGTACTTCAGGTGTAAAGATTAGTTAGATGTGTGTGGTAATTACTTAAATGAGATTTCCATTGCACAAATCAAGTTCAATAAAATTTTGAGCTAAAAGAACCCAAGAGAAACCAAGATGGATAGCTTGAAGACTTTTATATTATCGTAATAATATGTTAGAGGCATATTAATATTTAATTACATTATTTGATTGGCTCATAATTTAAATATCTATTAAAAAAATTTACAAACTATTAATTAAGGATAATAAGATTAATTTATAAATCTATATGATTCATTATCTAAATTATATATGCTTCATTGATTACATAGAATTTATCATAAATGATAAAATACCTAATAAGGAAAATAAAAGTAATAAGCTTACTTGGTTAAAAAACATTATTCACTTGTTTCATATATATTTATGGATACGTAATTAATTTTATCTAAAATACATAAATAATATTATATGAACATTTAAATATCTTTAAATAAATAAAATTAAGCAAAAGTTCTTGTTTTATTATATAGGATATTATTTTTATAGAAACGTGGTTTGTTTATGTTTCATTTGAATCATTGGATTTTGTAGATAAAAATTGATAGGGTATATGACTCAAATGGAGCTATATTCAATTTATAATTAATTTCTAAAGATTATATGGTTTAATATTATTCGCAAGGTAGCCGTTTTGCCTCATTTTGGATGTATTGAAGACTTTTTGACATTTCCATGTGACTAGCCTTTTTATAGCCATTTAAAACTTATATTTCTTTAATATAAATAATTTTTTTATCAAATATAATATTATTAGTTTATAAGTTAATATTATATTAATAGTTTTATTCAAATTTGGCTTTATTTACCTTTTCCCTTTAATACCACTCTTCCTCTTCATGTGTGAGTTGTTCAAAATAGAAAACTCCTGCAATCCTTTCATTCTTCATTCTTTTTTTACTTTATAAATCTTGAGAGGAGAACTAAGATCTTCATTCCAAAAGCTCTTTTCATTAGCGAGATTGAATTCTTGGTTTTAAAGCTTCAACGCACTAAATCGTGTAACATCTTTCGGAGTTCTTAAATTTTCTTTCTTTCTCTAAATTTTCACTTGCTATTATTTTAGTTTTTTACCATATATTTTTCTTCAAAATATTTATTATTTTATGAAATATTATTTGAGAATGTTATATTAAGTTTTCTATGTTAAATTTTTTAAATCCATAAAGATAAGAAAAAAAATTATTTTCTTTTAAATGGCATAGATTTTCATTTCAAATCTATTTTTTTTAAGCATTATATGATTGGAGAAGTTCTAGTTTAAATCAGGAAGAAAAACATTTTAATTTAAAATATTATTCAAAGATTTACTAAATATAAATATATGTTAAAGTGAGCAAATTTTATATTCCATTTGCAAGTAGTGAGTTGATTAAAATTAAATTGTAAAGATCTCCTGATATATTTTAATCATTTTATTTAAAGTTAATAAGAGCTTGAATTATTTACATCAAATTATTTTTTTCATTTTCCTGATCTAAGTCATTTGGCCTAGTGAAGTATAAATTATAATTATATTAGGTTGTACTCACTCGTGTAGGAGACTACATAGGTTGTAAAGAACTATTTTGGTTTTAAAAAGTGACATTTGGAAAAAAAAATTTGGGATTAGTGGATTCTACCCCAATAATTGCCTAGCATGGACATAGTCCATATTGGAATATGGGCTAACCACATAAAAATTTTGTGCATGTTATTTTCTTTCCTTGCAACTATTTTTCTTTATCATTTTCATAAAAAATTGCGTGATTATTTATTCTTTACAAAATTGCTTTTAAATTATTTTAATTACCATATTTTAATAAAAAAGTTAAGAACCCCAATTCACCCCCTCTTAGGGTGTCATAGTCTTCCAACAAAATAGTGGTTAATTGTCCACACGTAAGATTTGACTAACTAACTGAGACTAGATATGAGAGTTCTATTTGATAAGATGTGATATTAAGGGCAATTCCACTTTATTAATTTTTTTAGAGTTATTCTAGTACAGGCAATGGTTCTGGTTCTATAATAGGGAGGTTGTCTAGTAGCAGTCATAGAGAGTCTTCTGGTTTGTTGTTTGAGCTCCAATTTATGCACATTCGTATATTTTGACTCAACATGAGGCTCGAGATTCTTCAAATGTTGTGACAAATAGGGTTTACATTTTGTAGAACCTATGTCATATTTTATTTGAACCTAGAGCCAATTATTTATTTATTTTCAAGCGTTTCTTAATTTTATTACACTTTTTCTTCAATTTTCATACTATTTTTCTTTATATTATCTTACTAAATGGAGATGGTATGATAGTTAGTTGAGTTTATTTTGTTTATATTAAAATTTTATGTAAGAAGTGGAGGTCTAGTTTTATTTTATTACCCATTTTTAAGTAAGATGTTATTTTGAGTATAAACTAGTTGGTTCAATATGAGGCTCATATTAATTATTTAAATAAGAGTGTCACTTTGTTTTAAGGAAATGAGAGTTATTCTATTTAGGGGTTTAGGGGTATTTTCATCCTGTTTGATTCCGACTATGAAAGAAGATAGTTTATGAAAGAAGGTTTGGATGGTATTGTTGGCATTAGTTTGATAAAGTAGAATGGATTCTAATTCTCTTTCTAATATTCCATTAGTTTAGGAATCTCTTGATGTATTTAGCAAGAAGTTAGTCACTTTGCTTCTACATAGAGAAATATAGTTCTGTATCAATATATTTTTGGGTACGATTATGATATCCAAAGCTTTATATAGGATGCTACCTAAGGAGTTTAGAGAGTTGAAAGTGCACCATAATAATTTAATTGATTGAGGTTATTTCCTAGTGTGTTCCCATGAGGAGAACCTATTTTATTTGTTAAGAAAAAGGATGGCATGATGTGCATGTGTATTAATTACAGGGAGTTGAATAAAGTACCTATTAAGAATAATTATCCTCTATATTAGATTAATAATCTATTTATTCAGCTTGTTGGATCTTTAATATTTTTTATGATTGATATGTGATTTCGATATTCTTAAGTGAAGGTAAGACAAGTAGATGTGATGAAGACTTTTTTCGATACTCAATACAAACATCATGAGCTTTTAGTCATACTATTTGGGGTAATTAATGCACCTGTAACTTTCATGAATTTGATAAATAGAGTGTTCAAAGTGTATTTGGATCTATTTGTCAATGTGTTCATTAATGACATTCTAGTTTATTTTATTTCTAAGGATGATCTTGTTAGACATCTGAGAATTATTTTGGAGCCTTTGAGGCAGCATTAGTTATATATTTTCTAAATGTGAGTTCTAATTAAAGAGTATTTATTTTTTGGAAAAAAAATGTTAAGTAGAAAAATATTTTTTGTAGATCCTTAGACGGTTCAGTCTATTACTCAATGGTTGAAGCCTTCTACTTTATTTGATATACATTCTTGGATATAGCCGAGTATTATAGGAACTTTATGAAAGAAGTTTCTAAAATTTTTGCACCTTTGGTGAGACTGACTCAGAAGTCAGTGGCTTTTATCTGGACATCTAAGATTGTGAAGTCAATTTTTAAAAATTCAAGGATTATTTGACTTTTGCTCCAATTTGACTCTACCATCTACAGAAAAATTTCAAGTTTTCAGTGATGCTTCACTGAAAGGTTTGGATTTTTTATTATTGAAGAGTAGAAAGTAGATATCCTTTGTTTCTAGATAGTTGAAGCCACATGAGAGGAAAAACCTGACACATTATCTAAAAATTAATTGTTATGGTCTTTGCTCTAAAAACCTAAAGGCACTATCTGTATGGTGTTAAGTGTGACATTTTTACTAATTTTCCAAGTTTCAAGTATATATTTACTCAAGATAATATAAATATGAGGCTAAGGAAACGACTTGAGTTAATTAAGACTATGATCTAATTATTCAGTACCAACCTGGTATGGTCAATGTAGTGGCATATGCTTTGAGTAGGAAATCTTCTAGATTATCTTGTATTTAGCTCACTTTTGTTGAGTATTTCATGCAAGATATGAAAGTTATGTTAGAGGTGATTGTTCCTTTTGATTTAGATTATAATATATTATCTTAGATGATTATTCAACCTTCTATATAATAAAAGATTCAGGAAGCTCAGAAGTTAGATGCATAATATCCAATTTTGATTATTTAGATCATAATTGGCAAGAAATCAAAATTGTGAGTTCCTGATTCTAGTATAATCTTCTATAAGAATAGGCTGGGGATTCATCTGTTTAAGAGAATTAAGACGGGAGATTCTGCCTGAAGCTCGCTATTTTGTCTATATTATTCACCTATGAAGGAGTAAAATGTATAATGATATAAAATGTTTTGCTAGTCTTGATAGAAAAATAATGTAGCAATTTTTGTATCAAACTGCAAAGCATGTCAGTTACTGGAGAAAGATCACTTATGATAGGGAGGTTTTTTACAACAATTGCTCATTCCTAAGTGGAAATGGGAAGAGGTAAATATGAATTTTTCTATGGGGTTTTTTATGTTGAGACATGGACACGATATTATTTGGGTTATAATTAACTGTAAAATAAAATTAGCTCATTTCATTTTGATCCAACAATAAGATTCAGTGGAACAAATTAGAACAAGCATATGTCAATGAGATTATCAGAATTATATGAGAAACTGAAGGTTATAGTTTCTGATAGAGATCGCATGTTTACCTCATGACTGTTAAAGGGTAATCAATAAGATTTGGATATGAAATTACATTTCAGTATGATATTTTATCCTCAAAGAGATTCATAGTTTTCTATATAGGTACTGGAGGATCTATGAAGATTATATATTTTGGATTTTGGTGGCTGTTGGGAAGAACACAATCCTATAATTAAGTTTACTTACTATAATAGTTCTTAATCAAGCATATTTATAGCTCCATATAAAGTTATGTATGGTAGAATATATCAGACCCCTCTATCTTGAACATTGGAGGGAAAAAGGCATTTGATTAGGCTATCTTTAGTAGATGATGTGCTGAAAAGATCTCGATGATCAGTGGTAAATTAAAAATTGTTCAAATATGAAAAAATAGTAGTTTAATGCTAAGCATCTGGCTGTAGAGTTTCATGTGAGAGATTTTGTAAATGTGAAAATCAAGTCGATGAAAGGCATCTGCAGATTTGGCAAGGTGGGAAAGTTTAGTCTAAGGTATGTTAAACCCTTTAAAGTTTTTGTAATGATTGGGAATTTTACCTACAAGTTATAATTGCTAGATCATATGTCTAAAACTCATAATGTATTTCATGACTCTCTTTTGATGAAAGGGATATCTAATCCAAAAAGTGTATATTTAAAGATAAAATTGAGGTACTTGCAAATCTGAGTTATATAAATGAACTAGAGAGGGATCCAGGCTTCTAATGTCAGGAAGGTTATGAAATAAATAGATTCCATGGTTAAAGTTTAGTAAAAGAATATAACTGAATGAGAAACTATTTAGAAAAAGGGATATAAGATAAGATAGCTATATCCATGTTAATTTATACTTATTTTAGTTTTAAAATGTCAAGGATGGTAATTTTTAAGCTAGATAGATTTAAATAAACTCTTAAATTCTAAAAGATTTAGTTTGACCTACAATAGTAAGCAAATTATTTCATGAGTTATTATAAATTCAAATTATAAACAATCTTCACCATAATATAGATATCATTGCATTCAAATTATAATAATGTTTTTTTTTTCTAATTTGTAGGCATTGCTATAATTCCTTATGAAAGTGACAAATGTCAGTAAAAGTGAGGTTTTTGGAACCATTAGATGTCCGTTTAACAAACTAAATTAACCCATGCATTTTAGACATACTTAGCTAACTTTTAATATTTTTTATAATTTTGTAGCTCTTTTTTGAATGTTATAAAAGTGTTTTATGCTAAAATTTGAATAAATAAAAAATTACAAATATGTCCTTTAATTAGTTTATTATAAAATCTATTTCCACTTTATGTAACTAAAAAAAAAATACCATTTCCATTTTTTCTCTCATTTTCTAAAGTTAGAGAGAAATAAATGGAACATGAGAAAAAAGAAATGATATAGGAAAGAAAAAACTAGGTTTTAAAGGTCATTGAGCCATTTTAGCTAGTCGATTCAACTACAAAATTTGTTGTCTCGAGATAGGTTACAATATGCCTATTCAAAAATTTAAAAGTTTTTTCTCTAAATTATTTTAATTAATTTCTATTTTTGTTACCAAAAAATGGGGATAACTTTACATTGGTAAAACTTTCACCGCATAACTTCTTATATATTATAGAGGGTGAGACTTTAAACATTTTGAATATTATATAAAAATTTTATGTCAGTGGTTTTGGAATTAATTTATATGATTTTATCAAATAGAAAATAATATAGACTATGAAAAATAATATTATAGTACAATCAAAATCTATATATATATATATATATATATATATATATATATATATATATATATATATATATATATATATATATATATATATATATATTTATCTCACATAATTTAATTATTTCTTAAAAATGTATATTTTTTCTTAGTAGGGTTTTTTGTTTCCTACCATTATATCCTTTGAAAATTTTTGAAATATACTTTTTATGCATCATTTACAAATGGGTGATTTTGTGGATATTAGAAAGAGGTGGAAGAAGTTTTGTTTGGATGAGATATGCACATTCAGCTTTATGTTTGCAATCTGATATTATGGATTAGACTTTTGATGATAGCAAACATTCATATTTTTCTACGACTGCCTTGCCTACTAACATTTCAAGTCAACAAAATCGAGCACAACTCAAGACCAGCTCAAGATTGGGTAGATTTAGTTTGAGTCAGTCTGTAATGTTTTCCTTTTCTTGAGTCATTTATAAAAGTGGTTCTTGATGCTATGTAACCTTGCACACATACACACTTGATGGATTTTTGTATTTTTCTATTTTGAGTACATCGTCCTGGACGATGTTCTTATCGGCCAGGATGATCTGACTAAAATTAATAAACCTAATTAGAGCATCCTGGTTAAGGCAGCCGTCATTAAGCACATCGGCCTTGGCAATCCTTGTATCAGCCAGGGTGATAGGCTCAAATAAAAAATTAGCCGTCATATCTATTTAGGTAAAATTTATTTTTAGACATCAGCCAGGATGATCCATTACATCGTCCTGGATGATACAACACAGTTTTGCCTAAATTAATCGGGAAATTATGGAAAGCAATTAAGGCTAATTATACGATCACATCAGTTAGGCCGAATGCAGGCTCGGGCGGGACGATGGCGTGGATGATTGACATCGGCCTACTTCAATTCATGGCGATGTCCAGGATTATTTGGCTCAAATTTGAACTAATCAGCCAAGATGTTATGTTATCATCCTGGACGATGTAAACAAAATTTCTTCTGATCATCCCATGTCGTCCAGACTGATTAAGCTTAATTTGTATTGATCGTACAGGATGGTAGAAATTTCATCATGGATGATAATATCGATTCTTGAAATTCTATTTAAAGGAACCAAATATTCTCATGCAAAGAGACCTCTAGCTACTATCTTAACCTAAGAGAGCCAACAGGAGAGGGAGAGAGGAGAGAGAGGGAGGAATTTGTGAGGGGGAGTTTGTGATAGGGATTTACAGAGGTTACTCCAAGCAAGGTTCCAAGGCGTCTTCTCCAGTCTTCGTCCTTCATCCTTGGGGGTTCAAGGGACGTAAGCTTCAGCAACTAGTCAAGGTTCTCTACCTTCTTTAAGAGGAATCAAAAGGAGTTGGGTTTTCTGCCTACTTCAGGAGGAAGCAAAAGGAGTTGGGTTCTCTACCTCGCCGGGGTTGGCAGAAAGGAGATTTTATGAGGGCTTCTCCGCCTTGCTATAAGGGTTAAAGGAGAGTCACTTTTGTAGTGCAATACCTAGAGGGCACCTCTGAGGAGTGGACGTAGGTCGAGTTGACCGAACCACTATAAATTATCTATGTTCATTTCTTACTACGTTTCTGCATTTATTTTTCTGCACTTTGATTTCTGTTGTAATTTTTATTTGTGATTGTGCTTTGGTTTTAGAAATTTTTTAAAATACCAATTCATCCCCCTCTTGGTTAGCCTCATGCAAGTTCTTAAGGGCTTAACATCCCTAACAAACTTTCAAGTGATATCAGAGTAGGATTCATAAAAACTAAGTTTGAAAACTATTTGAATTTTGATCCATGGCTAGCAACGGTAATTAATACAACTGAAGAGTATTCTATAACACAACCACCTTTATTTGATAATCTTTCTTTTGATTTTTGGGAAACTCGTATATCTACTTTTTTACAATCAATTGACTATCGTATGTGGATGCTTATTAAAGAAGGATATTCTCCACCTTCTCGTGAACTTAATGGAATTAAAACTAAAATACCTTTTATTGAATGGACTTTTTGATTGAAAGTGATTTAGCACAACTTAATGCAAAATGTTTGAACTATTTTTTATGTGCTTTAAAATCGAAATATTACATGTGTGTTTCCATTTGCACTACTGGTAAAGAAATTTGTGATAAATTGTGTATTACTTATGAAGAAACTAATGAAGTTAAGCAATCCCGTGTGAACATTCTCTTGCATGATTATGAACTTTTTCATATAAAACCTCATCAATAAATTTTTGATATGTATACGAGATTTCCTCATATTGTTACTTCATTGCATGCCTTAGGAAGATAACTCACTAATTATGAAAAAGTCAACAAAATTTTGAGATGCTTGCCATCTTCTTTTGATGCTAAAATCACTACAATTACTGAATCCAAAGATTTAAATGCTTATTTAATTGAAAACTTTCTTGGATCACTCATTGCTTACGATCAAGGACTGAATAAAAAAAAATTGGATGCATGTGAGAAAAAGAAGGAGAAAACAGTAGCACTTAAGCCGAACAACTCAGACACTGACTCCTCCGGGTCTGAAAGTGATGATGTTGCCTTAATCACGAAGTAATTTAAGAGCTTTCTTAGGAAGAATCACAAGAATCATCAGAAGTGGAATAAAAGTAAGGGTAATAAAATTTTCAAGAATTATAATGATACAATTTGTTTTGAATGTAGGAAGTCAGGATATGTTAAAACTGATTGCCCTACACTCAAGTCTCACCCAAGCAAGGAAAAGGGTGAGGAGAAACCCAAGTCTAAGAAGGACAAGAAGAGATTCCAAAAGGTATTATGGGCGGATTCTGCATCAGACTCCTCTGAGACTGAACATGAAGAGGAGACAATAAACTTGTGTTTAATGGTAGACAATAATCTTGGTCAAAGTGACCAAGAAGAGGTTTGTGAACCAACTTATGATCAATTATTGGAAATTTGTGAGTACATGCATGCATCATATAAAAAACTCAAGAAAACTCATGCTAGTTTGAAATTAAAATTTTTTTTAAATTTACAAAAAGAGCATGATGTTCTTCTTAAAGGATCATTGTATAATTGATACTAATCATATGTCTCTACTTGATAAATTTGATGATTTAAATAAAAAACATTCTGAATTAATAATTGAGCATGATTCTTTGAAAGCTTACTACACCTCGCTTGAATCTTATTTTAAAGCTTATACTAAAGAATATGAGCATAAAAAAAGCACTATTTGGAGATTGATTTAAAAAATGCTCACTTGAGATTTAATGGAAAATTGAATACACTTGAGAGAAATTAGAATACATCAATACCTGATTTAAAGCAAAAGATTAGGAAGAGGCATTATAACCCAAACCAATTAAGAAATCCTTTTCCTGGTGTTAGATGTTTTTCATGTGGCATGTTAGGACACATAACACACACTTGCACTATTCACCATAGTACACATTGGGTTTGGAGACCAAAATTGCATGTTTCACGGCATAACATAAAAGCATTATATTCTTCTTTTCATAAGGAGGGACCTAAACCTATTTGGGTTCCTAAATATGACATTTGAAGATTTTGCAGGTGTGCTCTCACCAAAGACCTTGTGAGAGCATATGATCCTTGGACAAGGGCTCGCGGCTCATAAATTGCTTAAACTTGCTGCTAAATAAAATTTTGAATTGCATGCTTACTACTCTATTGAGTGTTATTATTTTTTACCTTAGTTTTCGTGTTAGCTTTTCATATTTGCTGTTACAGTTGCTTTTACTTTGGTTTCTTTTTGCTTTATGATATTTTCTCCTAGTTTAATTTTTTGGAGATTTATAGTCAATGTTTAAATATCTCTAAATCAATTAAAGGGAGAAATATCGTTGATGGTTTCCTTCCCTCTAACCTTTTTAGTGGTATAATTTTCTTTTCTAAACAGAAGTCTATATCAAATTAACAACTAGTTTTTGAAATTAAGATCTTTTCTATCTTGCTAAAATATTCTTCCTTATATTTATAATATTCAAAGTTTTTATACATCTTTTAAGTTAATTGAAATCTTGCCATTTCATTTATCATATAATTACTAAAGTCTACTTTATGGACTATTCTTCCTTATATTAGAGAGTGCGTTTCTCTTCTCTAATATTTGGAAGATCTACTAACAACTAAAAATATTTTAAGAGTTTTTGAAAAGGGATCTATCTTGCAAGAACAAAAATAAGAGGCCAAAGATGCCAAAAACAAAAAGATGCATAAAGACGCAAAATTGAAAATATACACAAAGTATCGCAAAAATCAAATGAAGCGCAAAGTGCGCCATTCAAATTGACTAAGAGGCATAAAATGAGCCCACAAAAGACAAGCTTACCTCTCTTTCAAACTTTTAAAATTTTAGAAGAATTCATGGGTTACTTGATATTTTCAAATGCTTAATTTCAAATTCCATGATTGAGACAAATTGCTTTGGAATATTATTCTATAAGATATTTTGTTTAGAGCAAGTTTTGAACGAATCTTTTTTTACCTAATTAGTTTGTTCTGAGTTAGGACTTTTTTTTTCAAAAGATTATTTTGCCCTGAAAGAAGTCTGAGCTAGGGTTAACAGGATCGGATATTCTACAATTTTTAGATTTCCACTTTGTTAACTCATTGATCTTACAAATATTTAAAATTTAATTATTTGTAGCATTTATCATATGCATGCCTTGCTAAAAAAAAAATTGGTTATTTGCTAGTTTTTATGCTTTTTTTTGTGTTTTATCATTGTTGTTCTTAGTTGATTTTATTATTTTTGGGCCTTCTTTGATCATCTCCATCCTTCCTCTAAAGTTAAAAAAAATTCACATCGCCCTAGCCGATACCTATATCGTCCTGGACGATGTATTCTTTTTCAATCAAAAACTCCATCTGCTGAATATTCTGACTTTTCTATTATTCAATCGTTTGGATGATCCATTATGATCCTGGACGACATGATCGTCGTCTGCTACAATCATCTTGATCATTCCTGGCCGATCAATTTTTTGCATGGATGATGCATTTATTTTAATCATCTCGTCCGATACACCTGTTCGTCCTGGACGATACACGTGTCACTACATTTAAAATCTTTAAAATTTCTCGGGACGATCCATTTTTGACGATCATCCTAAACGATCCACTATTCATCCTGGACAATACACGTGGCATATTATATAAAATATTTTAAATTAGGACGGTACGATTAATTATTGAGCAACGTCCTGGATGATCCACCTAATCGGCCTGGATGATCTACTTTTTCAATTGACATCCTGACCAATCGAACCACCTTTTTGACTATATGGTACAATCGCAATAATTGCACCAGATCGGCTTGGATGATCCTGCGATCGTCCTGGATGATCCAGTTGATTATTTAAATTGAGCCCAATTCAGCCCTTTTTCTTCACACCTCTCCTTCGCTTTGGCTTTCTACTTCATGTTCCTTGGTTTTTATTGCTAATGGCTGGCGGTAAGCGTTCTCGACACACATCTAGAACTCCTCGAGGGGCATGCTAGACCCTCATTTTTGGGAAGTAGACGATCAGGCTTCCTACCACCGCTATAAAGAATGTAGCATTACTCTCTCCCGAAGAATCAATCCAAACCACCTCTCCTATCCCCTTTTTACTAACACCTCTTTATGCTTTATTCTCACTTTATTCTCACTCTGGCCATCCCTTTTATTTCAAAACTTACTCTTTAAATTGTATGCCAATATCCGAATCAATTCTTTCTATACTGCTCTCACCTCATATGTGAATCGACGCCCTGTCAAGATCACATATCAGGATGTATACAGAATTGCTACAGCTTTCCACCACTCGGGATAAGCTGCATACCTTGGTTTTTTATCATGATTTTAACTAGGCTACGGCCAATCACTTTTTTCGTCACACCAATTCCCCCTTTCATGTTGGAGAGACTGGCTCTTTACTTAAAGAAATCTTGCTATAGGATACATCATTGCATATGTTTCTAGAATCCAAATACAATCTTTGATATCTTGCTCCTCCCAACCATCCGCCACCCTTCTACTCAAACAATTCCTTCAACGTCCTTTACAGTACTCATCTCCACCCAGGGGATGGGGAAGCTCAGGGGGCTGAGGAGGAGGCTCCCATTCCTATTCTTGAATCTGTTCCTCTCTGCTAGCACTCTCAAGTTGGATCAGTTGTTGTAGAGATTTGATCAGTGGGAGACCCTCTTTGAGATGTACATAGCACACCGACAAGCAGCAGCAGCATGCTGAGGATGTGGCCCGATTCAATGTCTATATTGCACACCAGCAGCAGCAGCAAGACCAGGACATGGTCTGGTTTGGGGCACAGTTTGCTACATTCTCCAGTTACTTCAGCAGCCACCACCACATCCGTCTGATGATCAGGGTCCCTCGTTTTACTAGTTTTAGTTTTTGTTCTATGTAGTTTGTTTTTTTATGGTTGTTTTACTTTTTATTTTTTGTAGTTTATTTTTCTTGTGGTTGTTTTAGTTTCTTTTTTTTTTAGTTTCCTCCTCTTTTTTGTGATGTCAAAACGGGGACTAGTCTGATGTATCTTATAATTTGATTCTAGAACTTAGTAAATTATTTTTTTTGTCACACTATTTTTATTAAACTGCCATAACTGCTTGAACTTTTCTGATTTTGTTTGCCATCATAAAAAAGGGGGAGATTATTTGCAAATTTGAGATTATGGATTAGACTTTTAATGATACCAAATATTCATGTTTTTCTACGACTACCTTGCCTACTAACTTTTCAGGTCCACAAGATCGAGCACAACTCAAGACCAGCTCAAGATTGGGTAGATTTAGTTTGAGTTCAGTCTGTAATATTTTCCTTTTCTTAAGTCATTTGTAAAAGTGGTTCCTGATGCTATGTAACCTTGCACACACACACTTGTGGGATTTTTTGTGTTTGTTTATTTTGAGTACATCGGCCAGGACAATCTGACTAAAAATAAAAAACCTAATTAGGGCATCCTGGTTAAGGACAATTATCAATAAGCACATTCAGCCGGACGATCCATGTATCAGCCAGGACGATAGGCTCAAATCAGAAAGAATCAGCCGCCAGATCTATTTAGGTAAAATTTATTTTTGGACATAAGCAAGATGATCCATTTCATCATCTTGGATGATACAGCACAATTATGCCTAAATTAATCTAGCAATTATGGAAAGCAATTAAGGCTGATTGTACAATCACATCGGTTGGGCTAATCGTGCAGGATCGACCAGGACAATGGCGTGGACGATTGACATCAGCCATACATTAATTCAAGGTGATGTCCAGGATGATTTGGCTCAGATTTGAATTAATCGGATCAGGATGATATATTACCGTCCTGGATGATGTGAATAAAATTTCTTCTGATCGTCCCATGTCATCCAGGCTGATTAAGCTTAATTTATACTGATCGTACAGGATGATAGAAATTTCATCCTGGATGATAATGTTCAGTTCTTGAAATTCTATTTAAAGGACCTGTATGTTCTCATGCAAAGAGGCCTTTAGCTGCTGTCATGACCTGAGAGAGCCAAGAGGTGAGGCAGAGAGAGAGAGAGAGAGAGAGGGAGGAATATGTGAGGAGGAGTTTGTGAGAGGGATTCACAAAGGTTGCTCCAAGCAAGGTTCCAAGGCGTCTTCTCCAGTCTTCATCCTTGGGGGTTCAAGGGAGGTATGCTTGAGCAATTCAGTCGAGATTCTCTGCCTGCTTAAGAGGAAGCAAAAGGAGTTGGGTTCTCTGCATGATTTCAGGAGGAAGCAAAAGGAGTTGGGTTATCTAGCTCGTCGGGGTTGACATAAAGAGGTTTTGTGAGGGCTTCTCAACCTTGCTGTGGGGGATAAAGGAGAGTCACTTTTGTAGTGCAATACCTGGAGGGTGCCTCTGGGGAGTGGACGTAGGTCGAGTTGACCGAACCACTATAAATTCTCTATGTTCTTTCCATACTACATTTTTGCATTTATTTTTCTGCACTTTGATTTTTTTGGTGATTTTGGTTTGTGATTGAGCTTTGGTTTTAGAAAATTTTTAAAATATCAATTCACCTCCCCCCCCCCCCCCCCCTCTTGGTTAGCCTCGGGCTAATTCTTAATGGCTTAATATCCCTAACAAACTTTCACTTTATAGTTATTATACCATGTCTATTACTCAAAGTTGTGGTGAGGACCACATCTACTTGTTCTACTTTGACACTCACCAACAAACCGATTTGGGCTTTATTTGAACTAATTATAGGATCTAAGAAAAGACTACTTGTTTAGCTAATTTGGATAGAGCAAGGATGAAGTAGTTAACTTTCCTTATTATTATTTCAGTTAATAAGTTGGGTTAACTTGGGCAAACCCATTTTAGTTAAGCTAGCATGGTTTAGCTTGTCTAAATTTTAGGTCTAAGTAGGTTGAAGTGCATATTGATTTGTGCTTAGGGAGATGAAATTGACTCAAGGCCCTCTAAAATGGTCATATTGGTCTCATGGTCAACATAGATTTTATTCAGGACAAATGTGGTGTAAGTGACCCTAACTAGTTTAGGATTTGATGCAAATAAATGGCATGGGTTTCCTAGAGTAATATTTAACTTGAATTGACTTATAATATAAATTAATTGAAAATTTTATATAATTTGATGTTGTAGGCTTATTGTTTATCCAAAGGTTCATAACACATTAGGTTTTGAGCTAAGGGTCATGGGAAATCTTAAGTTATCCAAATGCTCTCGTGAGGGCCAAAGACATCTTATGAACTTAGGGTTTGATCAATTGACCCATACATTAGGTCGATTAAACCCTTACTAATTCATATAAGTTGGCAATGTTTTTGTATACCTATTTTGGGTTTAACCCAACTAGCCTTAGGTCTAATTTGGTGAACTAACTAATTCAGGCTAGGTGAAGTAATAAATGGATTTGTTAACGTCAATGGCGATTATATCCTAAGTTAATCATAATAGATTGGGTAATTAGGGTTTTGAATTTCTCAAGTTTGGATCTAAATTAATAAGCCTAAGGTTGGATATAAAAAAATTTAGAGAAGGTTCTAATGTGATTTAAAGATGTTTATATATACTAAACGGACTTATGCCTAGCCAGGGTCTGGCTTGAAATGAGCTAAGCTATAGCTAAGAGGAAGAATTGGTCTATAAATTAAATATTAGTAAAGTTTGATGCAACCGATGGAAGGGGTACATTCTAAACCTAAGGAAAGGTGACATAAGAATTTTTAACTTTATTAGAGAGCTGGGTGATTTAATCCTATGAGTATCTTGAGACCTAGAAGTTTATTTGAAAGACACTTGGATACTTAAATATGCTTCAATTTGTTAGAGAAAGGGTAAAAAGTCATGAAAACCATAAGGTTAATTTAATGGCCTTTAAAAAAATGTCAAATGATTTTATAGACCATTTAAAATCCTATCAAATTCATATTATGTTTTTGGTTTCCTACTACAGATTTTGTTAACCCAAAACTAATAAGCTTGGTAAAGATAAGGTACTTATACTAGATAATGGTTTTCTAGAGATATAGCTTAAAGGCATGCTAAGTGTCAATAGGGTAGAATACTATACATGAAGTTTTAAGTAGAACATAATTTCTAATAGAGTAAGACTTACATAATAAAATTATAAGTTATGGTTAATTTTATGAGTACTTGATCAATTAAAAATGATGGTGTAGGGACACATAAATTTCTACTATGTGAGCTCATATAGATGCTCACCTAATGGATCCTATGAAGGGATAAACATAATAGTATAGGGAACAAAGAAGAAGATGTTAGGCTAAGGCCATATTAACCTTTTTACACTCATAACTTAAAATCACAATATATTAGAGTAGTTATAACTCTAACTAGTGTATGGTACTCTTCTATTCAATTCTAAATCATTTTAGGTTATCCTCGACCTAGGTGACATAGACTATCAAATCTCCTACTAAAATGAGTTCTTGTAATCATTGTGATCAAATATAACAATATTATTTAGATTACACACTTTTCAACTAATCAAACTTTCTGGTAAAAAAATAATAAAATTTTAATCAATTTCTTTAGTTAATATCCAATTAAGCTTTGATCATTTTCTAGTTCTTCCTTAATTTATTTAGAGGTTGTATCTATAAATGTCCAGCTTAGCTAATGTCTCCAATCTAGCTTTCTACTGAAATAAATCGTATTTGTTTAAATATTCTAAAATCCATGTAGATAATGTTGAAACTTGTTAATTATGAGTTAGGTTGTTAGACCTAATCTTATATCCCAACATCTAACCAAGACGGGGGGGGGGGGGGGGGGGGGTGAACTGATAATTTAAAAAAAAAATTTAGGCCCTCTTAAATTTTAAACTTAAACAAAACTCTTTAAGGAAAATTTTTAGGGATTTTTCAACCACAGATTAACAACATAAACAGTAAAGTAAAAAAGTAGCGAAAAATAAAAGACACAAGATTTATAGTGGTTCAGTCTAACACGTCCTACATCCACTCCTCTGAGGCACCCTCCGAGTATTGCACTAATACCAATTGTGTCTCTCCTTTTTCCCCCACAGCAAAGTGGAGAAGCCTTCACAAAACTCTCTTCCACCACTACCCAGTGTGGCAGAGAATTGTCATCCTTCTACACCCTCCAAGTATAGACAGAGAACCTTTCTGCTGTTCACACTCTCCAAGTGTAGGCAGAGAACCTTTCCGTTGTTCACACTCTCCAAGTGTAGGTAGAGAACCTTTCGTCCTTTCACACTTCACCGAGTTTGGCAGAGAACCTTTTGTCATTTCACACTTCACCAAGTTTCGGCAGAGTACCAAATCTCCTTGAACGATCTTCTCAAAAGAAATTTAGAAGGACAAGAGAAAAGAGTGAAGTAATCACAATTCACAAATTTGAGATCCTTGCCATTGAGTACCAAGTGAATCCTTCACACTCCAATGGTAAGAACTCTCCTTCACTCTTCTTTCAGTAAGCACGAAGACCAATTACGAAAAAGATTAAAGTACAATTTACATTGGACCTTTTATATGAAAGACACGAAAAGCCATCCAAAAATACAAATTTTCAATTCTGTACATATTTGATCATCCCATACGATCAAAATTTGTACATACAAACAATGTAAAAACTGTTGCATACAAACCCCAATGTGCAATTGTATGAAATGACTTCGTACCCGATCATCATCCCGTATGAACATGGTTCGTCTAGTATGAATAATTATTTTCAACCTCGTTGAAAGATATCTTCAGGATGACTCTTAAGGTTAAGAAACATAGCACATCATCCTAGGATGAATGTTCAAGTTCGTCTAGACGATTAGAAAAAAGCATGAGATCAGATGTCATCGTCCAGGGATGAACAGGGTAAATCGTCTGGACGAATAGTTCAAATTATGAGTCCAAAGGACATCGTCCAGGGATGAACTTCATCTAGATGAATAGTTCAAGTCATGGGTCTAGAGGACATCATCCAGAGACGAATTGAATATTTTGTCTGGACGAACAGTTCAAAGTGAGAAATCAGAGGACATCGTCCAGGAATGAATTTGGAATTTCATCTGGATGATCAGCACTTAGAAAATTTTATTTACTTTTTGTTCATTCCATTGCTCTTGGAGGGGTATAACTGACCTGATCATCCCGTACAAACATGGTTCGTCCTATACAATCAGTAGAAAAAATTTTAACTTTTAAAGATCTCCCTCAGTGTTTTTGTGCTAGGTTGCTCAATTACAATTACACTCTCTCAGACTCAATAAAGTGAAAAATACAGACTTCAACTTATAAAATATGATATGTTGAATTTGATTTGAAGTTTTTAGTAGTCTAAAGTACGATTATCCTGAAATATTAGTCCAAAAAAGAGCAAAAACAATTCTTCCAAAAAATATTAGGAGAAAATAATAATTAAGAACAATAATATTTGGAATCATCAAAACTATACAAGTTGGAAGAATGTAAGACATGAAAAAGCTAAGTAGCAACTTTCTTAACAATCTCCCCCTTTTTAATGATGGCAAAATAATTATTGTTTGTAAAATTTTCAAGTTCTTAAGTATCTCCTAAACTCCCCCTGAATTGATAAGCATGTGAGAATAAGGGGTATTTGAACATAAAAATTTTATTTTATTTTTATTTTTAAGCAATCACTTAAACACAAAGAAAAAAAAATCAATAAAACAAAAATAAACAATGATAAAACTAAATGCAACATTACGAACATACGAATAATATTTTCTCTTCCTTTTGAGAACAACAAAAAGAGAAGAAGAAAAAGAACAACTAAAGAAATGCTAGAAGTCATATGATAACTCTTTAATAATTGATCCTTTGAAAGAGATTGAGATATATTTTGCAAATAAAATTAAAGAATATTAGAAAAATAGAATGATTCATAGGATTTAAGAAGAGATATAACATAGATAAGAGAAAAAAATATCATAATCATGAGTCAATTTAAACAATTGAGATAAACAAAATCATTGCAAAGTAGATGAATATAAAATTTGTATATTTCAAATTTCAATACTAAATAAAATCGTACAGAAGATTAATTTGTATTTAAAGATTGAAAGATTAGGGAAAGAATCAACTACCACATGTGGCTCTTTGCGCATCTTTATAATATTTGTGGCACAATTTTGTGCATATTTTTACTTGTAGGCTTATTTTGTGCCTCTTTTTCACATTGCGAACAATTGCGATTCTTTTAATTTTTGTATATTTGTACATTTTCAAGAGTAATCTTGATCTTTCCAGAATCAATAATCTAAAATTTCAAATCTCTCTAAGTAGGGTAATATTTGATTTGATAAGAGAAATACAAAAATAAGAAAACATCATAATTGCAATAATAATATAAGAATTTTGTTAGTCTAACAAGAGACATGAGATTGACATTTTTAACTAGATCAGGTTATAATCACACCTTAAATTTCAAAAAATTAGATTTTCTAATGAATTTAATTTTGAGTTGCAATTCAAGATATAGCACTTGTAAGATAAAAAATTAAAAAGATGATCATATAGGCTAACACACATTTCAAACAGATAAAAGTAAGATAAGATAATTTTTATTGATATCATTGGTAGAAGATAGTACATTGTGCATTCAAGATATCAATAATAACATTTTTTAAATACTAAAAATATAAACTAGCAACATAAAAATATAACAACTAACATTACATCACTTCACATCAAGTAGAGAAAAATCATAAATAAGTATTGACATCACTCAGAGGGGCCCTGATCTGGAGGGGGTGGCATGTTATATAAGTTAAAATAGCTACTCATCATAGCCATATTCGAGTTTATACCATCCATTTTCTCGCTCATCCAACCCATACCCTATTGATATTTCATATCCTATTGTTGTAGATGAGTTTTAATTTGATCAAAGCGTTGATCAAAATGAGTCTCAAGACGATCAAACCTGTGAACCAAATCTTGAAGACTTGGTTCACCAGCAGGTGCAGGTGCATCTCTCATCTCCTCTTGTGAGTCAATAATAATATGTTGTTCATTTTTATTAAATATGGCTTGAAAAGATCCAACATTGTAGTATAGTGGCTCCTCTAGATTTTGAACTGGATGGACTAAGTCATATTTCTTTTCCAAAATATAGGTCACAAGATGTCCTAAGGCAATATTTTTCTTTCTTTTTTTGAGAGACATGACCAATCTTAGGGAGTCCATAAATATAGTCAATAATCAGTTGGGCTTCTTCAATAGGTTTCTTTATCAAGATCAAATAAGTCACAGTAGGAAGAAGAGGTGTGATATTTACTCTATCATCAGCTTTAGGAATAATGGAAGTGCGAAGAATATGCTGGATGATATGGGCATCGCGATTAAGAGTAACTACCTTAGAAGAATTACCTACTCCTCTAAATCCTCTAAGTACTTGATTAATTGCTGTCCAATCAAAGTTGGTGGTGGAAGTTAAGGTGTGAGCTCTAATCCCTTCAGTCCTTAAGTTTAGAAATATTCCTAAGTCTTCTTTTGTGATCTCAACTTTCTTCTTAAGCACATAGAAGCTAATCACAGTTTGGTCAGAGTTGAAAAACATGTTGGGAAGGTAATAGTGAAAGGTCTCCTTATTGTAGAAATGGATTAGAGTGAGAATAAGACTAAACTGGGTTGAAGAAAAAAGGTCCATTACCTTGAAGTTGAGTTGTTCTTGAAGGACTCTGGAAGGGGTGATTTTGGCGGAAGCAAACCTAAGGAAGGACTCCTCATTTTCTTTCGACATAAAATTTTCAACTGAGTTTTTAGGGGGTCCCTTACTAAGAACTTTTTGCATTTAGCTTGAACTAGCCATGGATAGGATCTAAGGGAATAAAAGATTGAAAGTGATTGAGGGGATGAAGTTTGAGTTGAAAACCTTACAATTTATAGAAAAAATGAACTTTCGTATGAATGAAAATAATTTTGTTCCGTACGATTTTAAGTTTGTACGTACTAAAAATATTTTGTATGTACGAACAAGTGAGTCCAAAAATATAATGACTTTTCCTAAACACATAATTTTTTATGCACCTTTCGTATAGAATTTTGACCAAAATGATCGTACAGACGAATAGGTGTTCATCCGGGATGATAAGATATTAAAGATCCTTTATATGACAATTTGAAACATCCCCCACATTGAATTCCCACGTGTTCGTATGTACGAGCATAACATTTGTATGTACGATCAGGAATAATGAAATTGATCTTATCCATATAACTTTTTCAACATTTGTACATATGATTTAATATACATCGTCAAAACGATCATACAGATGAATGATGTTTCAAAAAACTAAAAAATTGCATGCAAACTATTCAAATCAGCAGTTAATACTCTACACAATTCGTCCTATACGAAATTATTTTCGTATAGACGATTTTCACTTAATTTTTCAAGCCATGCCAAAAAAAAATTTTGATGTGAAAATAAGTTTTTATACACAATATTTTTTATACAAACTCAAAGAAAATCAAAAATAACCAAACAAAAAATAGGACACATACGGAAAAAATATAAAAAAAAAAAAAAACATAAAATAAAATACACTTGACCAAAAACACACATCAATATTGCAGAAACATTTTAATTAAGCATTCAAATCAATTACACCAAGCCTTATTCTTAATGTACTGAAAGTATCAAAGGCTAGTGGTTTTATAAAAATATCTTTAAGTTGATTTTCTGTTATAACATGAATGAGTTCAATTTCTCCTTTGGATACATGATCCCTTATGAAATGATGTTAGATGTATATATATTTGGTTCTTGAATGTTGAATAGGATTTTTAAAAATGCAAATAGCACTTGTGTTATCATAATAAATATGAATAGAGTCTATAAATAATCTTAAATCAATCAACTGTTATTTCAACCAAAGTACTTGTGCCACACAACTTTCTAATGCAATGTATTCAACTTCTATAGTAGATAGGGCTACTGAATTTTGTTTTCTACTAGACCAAGAGACTAAAGAGTTTCAAATAAATTAACAAGTTCCAGAAGTGCTCTTTCTATCAACACTATAACCTGCATAGTCAGAATCTGAATATCCAATTATTTCAATTGAAGAACTAAACTTAGGATACCAAATTCTTAAGTTCTGAGTTCCCAATAGATATCTTAAAATTATTTTCGCTGCTGTCAAATATGATTCTTTTGGATCTGATTGAAATCTAGCACTTAAAAAAAAAACTCTAAACATAATATCGGGTCAGCTAGCTATCAGGTAAAGCAGATATACAAATATCCATTTAAATCTCTTTTGATTAATAGATTTTTCCTTTGGGTCCTTATCCAACTGAACTAAGGAACTTATAGGTGTACTAACATGTTTAGCATTGTCCATTTCATACTTTTTGAGGATATATTTAACATATTTTGATTGACTAAGAAATATACCTTCCTTAATTTGCTTAATGCTAAAGCCTAGAAAGTTACGCAAATCTCCCATTATACTCATTTCAAATTCACTACTCATTATTTTAAAAAAATCATCACAAAGATTTTTATTTGTAGATCCAAAGATGATATCATGAACATAAATTTATACAATGAGTATATCCTCTCCCAATTTCTTTAAAAAGAGAGTTGTATCCACACTTCCTTTTTCAAAAGATCTCTCAAGTAGGAAGGTGCTCAACCTCTCATACGAAGCCCTAGCTGCCTATTTCAAATCATGTAATGCCTTTTTCAATTTGAAAATATGATTTGGATATTTAGAATTTTCAAAGCATGTAGGTTGTTCAATAAAAACATCCTCTTGAATTACCCCATTTAAAAAGGCACTTTTAACATTCATTTGGTACAATTTAAATCCTCTAAAATAGGCAAAGGCTAACAAAACCCTAATTGCTTCAAGTCTATTTACAGAGGAAAAAGTCTCCTCAAAATCAATTCCTTCAATCTGATTATATCCCTTAGCCACCAATCTAGCCTTATTTCTAGTGACTACTCCTAAGTCATTCATTTTGTTCTTGAATACCCACTTAGTTCCAACTACACTCTCATTCTTTGGCCTTGTAGTTAATTCCCAAACTTCATTTCTTACAAATTGATTTAATTCATCTTGCATAGCAAATATCCAAAATTCATCTGAAAGTGCTTGATCAATATTTGTGGGTTCTATTATTGAAATAAAGGCTGAATAATTGACTTCTTTGTTCAGTCCATGCCTAGTTCTAACACCCTCATTAGGTTCACCTATAATCAACTCCTTTGGGTGGTTTTTAGAAAATCTCAAATCTCTAGGCACTGGGTTTTCTATCTCTAAATTTTCTTCCAAGTTTATTTTCTCAATCTTTTGGGAGTTAATTTCAATTTCATCCTCTTCAACAATTGGCTCTTCTAAACTTTATTATTTATCAAATACAACATGTGTGGTCTCCTCAATTACCAAAGTTCTTTTATTGAATACTCTATAAGATTTTCCAACACTTGAGTATCATATAAAAATTCCTTCATCTAATTTTGGATTAAATTTTCCCAAGACAGATTTTCCATCATTATCAATGAACACCTTACATCAAAAGAAATGCAAATGTGACAAATTAGGTGTTCTCCCTTTTAGCAACTCATATGGTATTTTATTTAATTTTGATCTCACATTCACCCTATTCAGAACATAACATGCTATGCTAACCGCCTCAGCCCAAAAATATTTAGGAAGTAAATATTCTGCCAATATGGCTCGGGTGGCTTCTATTAAAGTTCTATTTTTTCTTTCGACTACCCCATTCTATTGAGAGATTCTAGGTGCAGAAAAATTGTGATCAAAAATCCTCAAATTTTTCATTTTCAAATTCTCCTCAATGATCACTTTGAATAGTCATAATCTCGCATCCTAGTTTCCTTGTAATCCAAGTCAAAAAATTTCTAAATTCCTCAAATGATTCACTCTTATGATATAGAAATCTAACCCATGTAAATATTGAGTAATCATCCATAATAACAAGTCTGTATACCTTCCCTCTTAGACTTATAATTCCAACTGGTCCAAAAGATCCATATGTAAAATCTCTAATGATTTACTGGTTCTAAGATCCTTATTAAACTGAAAAGATGACTTCACATGTTTTCCTAATTGACATGCATCACACAAAGGTGGTCCTTAGTAAACTCCAATTTTGGTATACCTCTCACAAAATTCTTTTAGATAATCCTCCTAAGGTTTTTTATGCTAGAGTGACAAAGTCTCCTACGCCAAAGCCATGATTCATCAGAAATAGTTTTTAAACAAAAAATAGTAGGAGTTTTAATGCAATTCAAATATAGCATATACACATTATTTACCCTTATGTTATTTAAAACATAGATACCATTAAGGCTTAATATGTAGCTTGTAGGAAAGAATTTTACACAATAACATTTATCACAAAGCTAACTTATACTTAGAAGATTATGCTTTAAGCCTTCCACCAACAAAACATTTTCTATAAAAAAGTTTTTAAGATTTCCTATCATCCCTGACCCAATCACCTTCCTTGTGGTGTTATCTCCAAGTGTTACCTTGCCTCCACTCCTGGCTTCCAGCGATATGAATTATTTAGTATCTCCAGTCATATGTTTTGAGCATCCACTATCCAGGTACCATATGCTCTCACAAGGCCTTGTGTGAGGGCGATCCTACAAAATCATCTAGTGTTTGACCTGGGAACCCAAACAAGTTTGGGTTCACCTTTATGCAGATTATAAATAGATGCATGTATGATATGTCTAGGTCTATGCATTTTAGGTCTACACACCAACTAAGTTTTCTTCTATAAAGTACAGGTGTGTGTTATATGAATAAATAATCCACAATTATTACATTTGACTCTTGAAAATGGATTCCTAAGTCTTCTATTATTCATTTTTCTATTCAGGGATTGCATAAATTTAGGATACAAAATAAAATTCGTGAAATCTTCAAGTTTAGGGGGTATCCTATTTTCCTCGAGAGATTTTATCTTCAGTTTATAAAATGAATTCATATCTTCTAAAATTTGATTTATATAATTAATTTGATATATTTTGCTCTCTGATTCATCCTTATTTTTCTTAATTTCTATTTGAAGTTCTGCAAAGGATGATTTTAACATTTCATGATTTTTATTCAAGTCGTCAAACTCATCAAATAATTTCATGTGATTGTTATCAATCAATACATGATCTTTTCTACGGATTTCATGTTCTTTTTGAAGATCTTATAATTCTAAATTCATACTAGTATACAATTTCTTTAATTTCCTATATGCAACATGTATGCATTCTGAGACTTCTAAAAGATCATTATAAGCCAAGTCACATACCTCTTCTTGATCTGACTTATCAAGATTATCGGCCATTAAGCACAGATTGGTTACTTCCTCTTCCTTTTTAGTCTCCGACAAGTCTGAAGCTGAGTCCACCCAGAAAACTCTTTGGAATTTCATCTTGCCCTTCTTCACAACTGGTTTCTCCTCAACCTTCTCCTTGCTAGGAGTGTCTTTAAGTTTTGAGCAATCAGATTTAATATGTTCAGATTTTCTGCACTCATAACAAATAACATCATTTGAAACCTTGACATTTATATTAATATTACCTCAATTCCATTACTGGCGTCTCTTTTGCTTCCTCTTTAGAAAGCTTCTGAACTATCTAGTTATCAGTGTGATATCATCTTCATCCTTAGGTTGTTAAAGATTACTCTATAACTCCTCCACTTTCAATATAATATTCTTTTCCCTTCGTGGTTCTCCTGTATCAATCTTTCTTTGACTCACTCCTTGCTCATAAGCAATTAGTGATCCAAGAAGATTGTCAATAGAGTAAATATTTAAATCTTTAGACTCTGTAATATCCATTTTTTTAGTTTTATAAGCAATAGGCAAACAATGAAGTATCTTATTAACCATTTCAGCATTCGTTAGTTCCCTACCAAATGCATGTAAATAGGTGATTGTTTGAGTGAATCTTGTGTACATGTCAGAAATAGATTTATTTTGTTTCATGTAAAATAATTCATAGTTATGCAACAAGATATTAAGTCTAGATTGTTTAACTTCATTAGTCCCCTCATAAGTTATACAAATTCTATCCCATATGTCCTTTTCACTCTTGCAAGTAGAAACCCGCATGTAATCTTCAGATTTAAGAGCATAAAAGAAACTATTCAAGCATTTGGCATTAAGTTGTGCTAAGTCATGTTCTTCTACTGTACAGTCCGTAAAGGGTGTTTCAACTCTAACTCCATCAACTAATCTAGTTGGTTTTGTATACCCTTCCTGAACTAAGATCCACATAAAATAATCTAATGACTGTAAAAATGTAGACATGCATATTTTTCAAAAATTAAAAGAAATATTATCAAACAATGGAGGTCGAGTTATAGAGTAATCTTCAGGTGTTTTTCATTTTCTAAATGTAGCCATGGTCGTTAATAAAAAAGTAGTCTAAACTTATGATTTTGAAACTAAGGTCTGATACCACTTATTGAAATTTATTAATTATGAGTTAGGTTGTTAGACCAAATCATATATCCCTGCGGCTAAACAAGGAGGGGGTAAATTAGTAATTTAAAAAAAATTAGGCCCTCTTAAATTTTAAACATAAACAAAACTCTTTAAGGAAAATTTTTTGGGATTTTTCAACCACATAAACAGTAAAGTAAAAAAGTAGCGAAAAATAAAAGGCACAAGATTTATAGTGGTTCGGTCAAACATGACCTACATCCACTCCTCGGAGGCACCCTTCGAGTATTGCACTAATACCAATAGTGTCTCTCATTTTGTCCCCTAAGCAAGGTGGAGAAGCCTTCATAAAACTCTATTCCACCACTACCCAGTGCGGTAGAGAATTGTCATCTTTTCACACCATCCAAGTGTAGGCAGAGAACCTTTTTGTCGTTCACACTATCCAAGTGTAGGCAGAGAACCTTTCCGTTGTTCACACTCTCCAAGTGTAGGTAGAGAACCTTTCATCCTTTCACACTTCATCAAGTGTCAGCAGAGAACCTTTCATCCTTTCACACTTCACCAAGTGTCGGCAGAGTATCGTATCTCCTTGAAAGATCTTCTCACAAGAAATCTAGAAGGACAAGAGAAAAGAGTGAAGTAATCACAATTCACAAAGTTGAGATCCTTACCTTTGAGTACCAAGTTAATCCTTCAGGCTCCAATGGTAAGAACTCTCCTTCAAACACTCTCTCTTACTCTCTCCTTCACTCTTCTTTCAGTAAGCATGAAGACCAATTACCAAAAATATTAAAGTACCGTTTATAATGGACCTTTTATATGAAAGACATGAAAAATCGTTCAAAAAATGTAATTTTTTAATACTGTATGTACTTGATCATCTCGTACGTTAAAAATTCGTATGTATGAACAGTGTAAAAACTATTGCGTATGAACCCCAATGTGCGTTGGTACGAAATGACTTCGTACCCGATCATCATCCTGTACAAACATGGTTCATCCAGTACGAACAGTTATTTCAACCTCGTTGAAAGATTTCTACAGGACGACTCTTAAGGTTAAGAAAAAGAGAACATTATCTTGGGACAAATGTGCAAGTTTGTCTGGACGATCACAACAAAGAATGAGATAAGAGGTCATCGTCTAGGGATGAACAGGATAAATCACCTGGATGAACAGTTCAAATCATGGGTCCAGAGGACATCGTCTAGGGATGAACTAGGCATTTCATCTAGAAGAATAGTTAAAGTCATGGGTCCAGAGGACATTGTCCAAAGATGAACAGACTATTTCGTCTGGACGAATAGTTTAAAGTGAGAAATCAGAGGACATCGACGAGGGGAAAATTTGGAATTTCTTCTAGAGGATCAAGACTAAGAAAAATTTCTTCACTTTTTGTTCGTTCCATTGCTCTTCGAGGGGTATAACTGACCTGATCATCCTGTATGAACATGGTTCATCCCGTACGATCAGTAGAAAGAATTTTAACTTTTAAAGATCTCCCTCAGTGTTTGTGTGTTAGGTTGCTCAATTAGAATCACACTCTCTCAGACTCAATAAAGTGAAAATATAGACTTCAATTTACAAAATATGTTATACTGAATTTAATTTGAAGTTTTTAATAGTCTGGATTACGATTATCTTGAAATATTAGTCCATACAAGAGTAAAAATAATTCTTCCAAAAAAATGTTAGGAGAAAATAATAATTAAGAACAATAATATTTGGAATCATCAAAACTATACGAGTTGCAAGAATGTAAGACATGCAAAAACTAAGTAGCAACTCTCTTAACAGATAATTCGTACCTTGAACCCTCATCCTAGACATAACATAACTCTTTCTAAAAAGAATTTAAATCTATATTTAAGCATTTCATTCCAACCAAGCACCTTTTAGTGAAAAATTTAGGTACACTACATTCACTTGAATACTTCTCCCACTTAAGCATACCACATATGCCTAGGTATATATATTCTAATTTTAATTATTTAAATCCACCAATCAAATAATTATATATAATTTAGTATATAAAAAATATTTTCTTTTGTTTATAATATTGGAGGAATTATTTAGAAAAGGTAAAAAATTCATAAGTGCAGAACGATCACTATAGTGCTCACACTTTCTATGTCGCGGCATATGCATCTACAGCAACTTGAAGCCTAATTCAAACATCATAGAGTCGACTGCTCTAAAATTTTGGGAAGATCAACATCGTAATAGATCCAAGGTAAGCACTATAATTCATCATAACATCACTATGCTAGAATTCAGCACTACAGCACTAGAGTCTCAAGAATTTAAGTACTATAGTGTTAATCATCACAATAATAGAGAGCTAATCATCAAAATGACAAAGCATTGATTGTACATTCAAGCACCACAACACTCAAATTGTATAGCACCACAATGAAGTAGTTACTAAAGTGATGAGGCATACTGACTCAGCAAAAAGATATACCTATTTGATAATTAACCATACTAGGATAGCCCATCATTGCAACAAAACATGCCTTACTGTGCTAAATCACTAGTTCATATTATATTGGAATGGAAAATTCATGTTGAGACCATAGTACTTGAGTCCATTCCTACACTTGTATAAATAGTATTTTAGTTCTTTTATTTAGGGAGTTTTAACATTTTAGTGGATTCTTATATTTTATAATGTCTTCCTCTAGTTTCTTCCTTAGATTAAAGTGTATGGGAGGTTAGAGAAGAGAAATATACTTTTATTTTAGATATCTTAGCCTCAATTGTGTGAGCAAGTCTGTTGCTATAGAAAGAATGAATGTGGAGAATATCAATTAATCCTTCTGGGTGATATCTTATTCATTCTCCAGCATCATTTTCATATGAATGGAATGATCATGAGTTTTCTTTCTCTATTATTCATAATTGGCTAATTTTTTAAGATTTGGGATAATGATGTAAACACATAGAATTTACTTATATAGATTCTTATCCTTTAATTTCTTACATGGATATTTCAATATCTCATGTTCTTCATTTAAATAATATAATGGTCATGGGTGTAGTTAAAATCTAGTGTGATGTATTGCCTTGATAGTGAAATATTATAATAAATAGAAGAATTAAAATGAAATATTTGCATACCTAGACATATGTGTCAATCCTTTCAAGTTCTATAGAGATAGTATAATTATAGGAAAACCATAAATCTCCCTTTTCACCACGCAAGTATGATAGAGATATAGAGATACATAAGCTCTGTTCCACATCTTCAATAAAAAGTCTCCTTAGGAAAAATATGCTTTTTTACATTTATTAGTCCAAATAATAAATTTTAATAGTATAAAAATTACTTACCAATACTCCATTAAGTGCACGAACTCATAAACAAGCCTTTTACATTTACTAGGATAAATAATACATTTAGATCAAATAGTAATAATTTAATTACAATTAAATAGAATACTTCCTCATGGGATTGACACTCATGTCTATCACTTTATTACTTAATTCATGATATATACTTTTGTTTTTAGTGGGATTTTATTATTTTTGTTTATAAAATAAAAACTTAAGCATATTTTTACTACATAGATCAAGTCCAACACAAACCAATTAGTAGCTTATGCCTAGCATCTATTAAGTTTTTAGCATGGTTATCAATAAGTAATGCATGTACTGTAATTTTAAACTATTATTAAAAAAATGCATAGTTAGACTTACATGTATCCTATATCATTATTTTTTGTTGTGTTTATTAAAATTTGTTAAAAAAACAAAAAAGTCTTTTATTGATTGTATAGTTTGTGATCTTTATATTTTTTTAGCATTATTGAATGCTTAATTGATATAGTAAGGATTCATTTTTTGATTCTGAGATAGAAATGACCCTTACTAAAATTTAACAAAAAATGATTTTAGAGATGTCTAAACCTCTACAAGATCAAAACCATTCTAGACCTCTTAGAGAGTATGCTAACCCTTTAGTAGAAGTAATTCAATAGAGTATCAATAAAACTATTATCCATGCCAATAACTTTGAACTGAAAGTTTCCCTAATTCACATGGTTCAAAATTCTTCATTGGGGAACTCTTGTTGAGGTGCCCAACCTACAATTAGCTAGCTTCTTGTAAATCTATGTAATATTTAAATATAAAGGTGTTACTGATGATGCTATTAGAAATAAATTGATCCCATTTTTTATAAAGGATAAATCTAATATTTTATTGAATTCTTTTCCTCCAAGCTCTATAACCACTTGTAATGCTAAGTATTTTTCACCTTTAAAAGTTATCAAACTTAGAAATTATATCACATCTTTAGCCTAGCTTGAGCAAGAATCAATTTATAAAAGTTGAGAGATATTTAAGAAAATGCTTAGGAAATTCCCTCATCATCTGAAGTATATGATTGGTTGAATATTCAGACTTTTTATAATAGATTGGTATTAATCCCTTAGGTCAATCATAGATACAACAGCTAGAGGATCTTTAATATCTAAGTTATTTGAGAAATTATATGAACTAATTAAGTAAATCACTATAAATAAGTTTCATTGACCTTCTAGTATGGTAAAACCTAAGAGAGTATCTAGTGTGTATGAATTAGATACATTATCTATTCTGGATATACAGGTAGTTGCAATTTCTAAAAGTTAGACCTTTTTGGAGTTAATTTAGGATCAGGATCATTTATGCAATTAGAAGTGCATGATTTAAATTCAGTGTGTGAACAAAATATATAAGGGATTGAGAACATAAATTTTATTGGAATATAAAACAAACCATATTATAATACTTATAATTTAGTTTAGAGAAACCACCCTAATTTTTGTTAGTAAAATAATAAAATTGGTGGTAACAATAAGTGGAACGTAATTTAATCTAATCAAGAAAGAAATTAGAACTTCCTCAGTAACCTATAGAAAATCTTAGACCTTCATATCTCTCAAGTTTTAACCAAAATAGTCGGTTTATAGAGAGGAAATAACCTTTGAAAGTGATTGTGATTTAGGAACCCAGTTACAAAGTAAGGTTGTTTCCATAAAAAAAAAAACATAGAAAATTAATTAGGTCATTTTGTAATTTCTTTAGTAGTAAACCTCATAAAATTTCAATTAATAATACTAAAACTAATCCAAAGGAAAAAAGAAAAATAGTTTGGTAGTGACCACTTGAGAAGTGGTGGTGATTCATTATCGCTAAAATGATAAATCTAGGCAAGTTTGGCTAATGATTATTAGTTTAGCATTTATATTAGTAGGCAACCTAATTCTATTCTTTATTTGTATACTCTTTTTTATAATTATTATTATTATGTTAGGTTACGTGTGTGTGTGTGTTGTATTATTTATAAAAATATAAATATTGATTTAAAAAATGTTATGAAATATTTTCTAAGAAAACATTTCATGTGATAAAAATTAAACTAGCACCATAACATTAGTATCTAAAGCACTACAACATTTGTGATCCAAGTGCCACGAAAATAAAAAATAATATTGCAGTTTTGAAGCCTCAAGAAAATTTATTACATTGCACCAATATAGCTCTTTATCGTTAAACACTATAGCATTATTTTCTCTTATCGAATGTCTTGACACTACTATCTTAAATATGCTTAGGTTGGAAAGTGATTTTCAAAAGGTTTTGTTTTATTTGGGGAATCTAAAATTGCATTAAATTTTAACTTTAAAATTGAACAATTCATCAGAAAATATATATTTCCTTGAGAGGTAGAAATAAGGATTATAAAATGGGGTCCATATTTAGAATTGCAACTTCCACCATGAATATCATAGCCAAGATTTAAGAAAGAACAACATTTAATGCTAAAGTGTAGGAGTGTAGTTTAGTCGAATATCCATATATGATAATCTAGAAGAATTATCATTAATCTCATATTCAAAATTTTGTCAAAAAATGATAAATCATCCCAAAGGAAGAAAATATCTTTCATATCAATTGTTCGAACATGGCGATAACGATCATCATTATTTTTTATTTTCTTAAATAATATTAATTAAGTTTTAAAAAATTGACTTTTAAAAGTATATGTAGGCCCAAAATCTCCGATGAATGCAAGCCACTCATAGTTAGTTACATTGTAGGGAGGCTAAATTTCATACAACTACTCTTGATTAAATTAATGGAAGAAATCTTATTCAAAAAATATTTAGGAGTGATATTAAAGGAGGTGAATTTTGGAATTTAAATAGGGAACTTGATCAAATTAGAGCACTTATTTCAATAGAGGATAGGAAAGAGACACTTTGAGATTATGAAATAGTCTAGAGGTGTCCTAACCTAATCTAAGTGTTGGGCTTTAAATTTTAAATTGAAAGAATCTTTTTTAGTAATTAATTTATTAGAAATTTGGAATTATATTCTAGAATGTTGAGGTCTTATGATAATAAATCTATCCCAAATCCTAAATCTAATTTGGGCACTAGACCATAGTAGCTCAAACCTAACTAATGTAATATAAAATATGGACTTATCTTAACTTTGATTGGGGAGCCAGCTAATCACCAAATCAATTTAATATTAATAAATTTGGTCATTATGAAAAAGTGGTAGGTACATTATTATTAATGTTTTTGAGAATTGGGGCCAACGTCTAGAGTGGATACTAATTAGCTCCTTGACTTATATTGGGTGAGAATTCTTAAGACAAATGTAATTAAAATTTTAGGCTCATTTTTAAATTGATTTTTAATGCAATGCATGTTGGTTGATTTGATTAAATGCATAAAATGAATATGTAGTTGTTTTTAAAAAATGCTTAAAAAAATTTTTCCCTTGAGATTGCATAAATCCCCTTGACAAATCTGCACCCTAAAAGGCCAAGTGGTCTGCCAGAACCCACAGGCGGGGAGGTGCCTAACAAAGAGGAGAAGCAACTAATATGATTATGCAGACTCACAGCAGTCCCGAGTTTACTTCTTAGATCATTAGTATTTCGATGTTAGCCTAAAATTTTTAATTTTAATTTTAAGTAGAAAATTTTTATATGTGCCCTCACGAGCCTCCGATCGAATCTAGGCTTAAACAAAAAATGACATGCAAATCACCAAAAAAAGAAAACCTTACACTCAATCATATTAAATCAAATACATTAAAAATAAAATTAATTAAATAAATGTCCATAGGCAAACTGTCTATTTATTACAACCCAAAAATTACATAAATTAGAAGTAATCAGGCACCATTATCCATAAACTCAGATTCTAATCCTAGGGTTGATGCAAGTAACTTTGAGCATATACTCTCTACTTCAAGTCTTTGTCCTCTCCTCTTTGGACACTTTGGATTCAGTGTATCATAATATCCAAGTGAAAATTAAAATTCTTCCCCATAAGGGGAGATTATTCTTTTCACCATGGGTAGTGAAATGATCCAAATTTGGGCTTCCAATTAGAGAAGGATACTCCTCTAAGGGATGTCCTTTCCTTTTTGGAATCAAATCTTTCGATACTTGTATCCCAACTCAAATGTCTAACTTTCACAACTCTTCACTTTAAACAAAATACATTAGTATTAAAAATAAAAATCTAGACTCTCTTGCAAGATTATCCAAAGCATTTAAAATCAAATCACTCCTCAGAAATTTATATATGTGTAGTAACAAAAAGTACACTTGGCCATGCTCTTATTCATTAGGGTGCTAGGCGGTTGAAACACCTATAACAATTATGATTATTATTAATTTAACCCCCTTTTCATTACCCTGCACGAGTGTGGCCACTGTAAAAAACTTAGTGAGCAACCAGATTAGTCCAACCTAAAGGTAGACTATCGCCTATCACTTCAATTTATAGAGTGTAATAAATGTACCTAAACACTCATAACAATAAATTTTCAATCATAACATGCAATGAAAACCTGAGAAAATCTGGCATACAACAGTAAAGTAAACATCGACCTAGTCTCGACCAAAGTTAGTTATTTTAGCAAGTAATCTAAAGTGTGTGCTAAAGGCTATGTGGTTGGGGTAGATCTTAAGCTAGGTGAATCGCTGAAATTATCTAGTGTTCGAGTTTGTTAAAGGTCAAATGAAAAAATTTGATTATAGTTTAAATAATAATGTAATAATGCTTAATTGCAGTATATTTTAATTGTTAAATTATTAGTATGAAAGTTTGTTAGGGATGTTAAGCCATATAGAACTGGCCCAAGCTAACCAAGAGGGGGGTGAATTGGTATTTTAAAAATATCTTTTCACAAAGAATAAAAAATCTCATAAACCAAAATCACACCACAAAAATAAATGTGGAAATAAAAGTGCGGAAGCAAGAAAATAAGAACACAGAAATTTATAGTGGTTCGATCAACTCGACCTACATCCACTCCCCAGAGGCGCCCTCCGAGTATTGCACTACAAACGTGACTCTCTTTTAGCCCCCACAACTAGGCGAAGAAGACTTTACAAAGCACCTCCTTTTTTCCATTAGGCAAGGCAGAGAACCTACCTCCTTTTGCTTCCTCCTGAAGCTGGCAGAGAACCACAACCAAAAGCTAACTCCTTACCTCTACCGACCCTTCAACGGATGAGAAACTCTAGACGAAGATCAAACAGAGCGATCCTTGAAGCAACCCTTGTTAATCCCCTCACAAGCTCCCCCTCACAAGATCCTCTCTCTCTCCCTCTCTCTCTTTCTCTCCTTAAGGCCTTCTCAGGTCAAGGCAGCAGCAAAAGGTCATCCAAAACGTTGAACAGGAGTTCTAAAATAGAAGAGCTTCAAAGGAGCACATTAATTGTAAGTTGCCGATAATATCCTCCAGGCCGATATGGACATCAGCCTGACCGATAAGTACAAATCTAAGAAGATAGGCCAGAGCATCTCCTTGAATGCAAACTTGACGATTTAAAATTGGCTTGATCGTCCAAGCCGATCTTACGATCGTCCCGGTCGATTAGTTCAAATTAGAGGTAATCGTACAGAGCATCGCCCTGAATACGAGCTGGCCGATATTTATCATCCTGAAGTAACTTAAGGTTTTTGAATGGATCGTTCTGGCCGATCTTGCGATCGTCAAGGGTGATATGATCTTATCAATCATTCTTAATTACTCCCTTGATTTCCTGATCAATTAAGGCATAATTTGAGAATTTCGTCCTGGCCGATCAATGATCGTCCTGGCCGATAATTTAAAAATACAGTATACCTAAATTAACTATGGTAGTAACTTCTTTCTGTTTTGAGCTTATCATCCTGGCCGATACACGTATCATCCAGGACGATATGTTAATGATGGCTGCCTTAATTAAGAATCCTTATTTAGACTTTCTGTTTTAAGCCTGATCATCTAGGACGATGTAAATATCGTCCTGGCCGATATGAGTAAAAACAAAAATTCTAAGTCTCTCAAGGGTGTGTGTGTGTGTGTAGGGTTACTTAGCATCAGTATCTTTGACCATTACAAGTAGACTCAAGAAGTGAAATACAAAAGTACAGACTGACTCAACCCTAAACCTACGCAATCCTGAACTGCTTCATCTGTTCGTCCGATCTTCGATTCCTGAAAAAGGTTAGAAGTAACAAGCAGTCCAAGAGAAATAGTGTTTGTCAATCATCAAAACATAAGCCATGAAATTAGATTTGTAACAATCTCCCCCTTTTTGAAGATGGCAAACACAAGTAGGAAAATTTCAAAAAAAGTTCATTAGAATTTCAAAGTTACAAACCCAACAACTTTTCCTACCACACCTTACTCCCCCTTTTATCATCACAAAAAGAGGGTCCAGATACACAAAAGACAACACCACAACAGAGAAAAAAATAGACTAAAAAGCAAACTACATTAAACAGGAAACAAACAACCAAAAACACAGACTAAAGAAATGAGGGACCCTGATCATCTGATGGAGGTGGTGGAGGTGGCTGCTGAAAGTAGCTAGCAAGTGTGGTGAACTGAGCATTGAACCAGGCGATGTCCTGGTCATGCTGCAGCTGCTGGTGAGTAATGAAGTTATCAAATCGAGCTAAATCCTCAGTGCGGTGCTGCTCGTAGCGGGCAATATCCTCAGTGTGTTGCTGCTCCTGTGCAGCAATGTAGGCGTCAAAGCGGGTCTCCCAACGATCAAACCTCTCTATCAACTGATCAACCGGTGAGTGTTGGTGTAGAGGAACAGGATCAAGAATGGGAGCAGGAGCGGAAGCCTACTCCTCTCCAGCCCCCCGAGGTTCCTCATCCCCATGGTGGAGACGAGTTCTGTGAAGGGTACTAAAGGAACTATTTGAGTAGAAGGGAGTTGGGAGGTTAGGTGGAATAGGATACTGAAGTTGGTATTTGGTTTTAAGGACATATGTTATGATGTGTCCTAAGGCTAGATTGGGTTTCCTCTTATGACCTAGATCGTGGATTGTAGTTAAGTGATCAATGTATTGAAAGATTAAGTCTGCAGTATTGAATTCTCTGTGAGCCATGATGTAGAAAGTAGTGAGGGAAAGTAGAGGGGTGATGTGGATTCGGTCCCCAGCTTTTGGAATTATGGAGGTGCGAAGGACATGTTGGATTGTCCTAGCATCTTTGACTAAAGAGCTAGTCTCTATAATATGGAAAGGTGCATTGGTCTGGCGAAGGAAGTGATTCGCCATGGACCAGTCAAGGTCAGGATCTGAAGCGATTAAGTGCAGCTTATCCCCAGTGGTGGATAGCTGTAAAAGATCAACACAATCCTGATATGTGATTTTGACAGGGCGTTGATTCATATATGAGGTCAGGGCTGTGAAGGTAGGGTTAATGCGAAGGTTTGCAAAAAATTCTTGAAGAAACTCGATATTGAAGGGGAAAGAAAGAGACAGGATGAAACAAAGGGAGGTGTGAGCAAAAAGATCCATTACCGGGTATGAGATGTGGGCAGGATTGATGATTCTGGAGGCCGTTATTCCACACTATTTGTAGCGATGATAGGAAGCTTCATCTTCTACCTCCCTGAAACGAGGGTCAATTCTAGCCCTTGAAGAACTCCTAGAAGCCTGTTAAACACGTTTCCCACCAGCCATAGAGAGGAGTCAGCAAGAAAACACAAGAGGAGAAAGGATGAAGTGGAAAACCATGGCTGGATCAGCCAGAATTTAAAGAAACGACCATATCGGCCAGGCCGATCGTAGAATCGATCAGGCCGATATGGCTCAATAATTACGTATATATCGATTGGTCAAAAAGGCAATCCGATCATCCAGGCCGATCAGATATCAGCCAGGACGATTAGACACAGGCGATCGTCTCGAGGAGTCAGGCCGGACGACCGTTGAACAAAACTGATCGTCTGGGCCGATTAGGTGTATCGTCTAGGATGATGTATAATAATTGATCATACCGGCTAAAGTTAAAATGTTTTAAATCTGTGCCACGTGTATCGTCCATGACGAACAGTGGATCGGCCAGGACGATTGTCTAATAATGGATTGTCCGAGGCTGATTTTAAAGATTCAAACGTGCTGACACGTGGATCGTCCAGGACGATCCAGTGTATCGACCAGGACGATGCACATAAAATGCATCGGCCAGATGAAAAATTCTATCGGCCAAGACTATCATCATGATTGCAACAGAGTTCGATCAGATCGTCTAGGACGATATGGTATCGTCCAGGACGATGACTTACAGCAAGCACAGAAAAGACCAGCAGACGGAATTTGAAGAGATTTTGTCCTATCGTCCAGGACGATAAAAGTATCGACCAGGACGATGTGACTAGAAAATGAAACCAAGGAAAAGATGGTGATGATCAAGGCCCTCAAAAAATAAAACAAAAGAAAAATAGACAAAAACACAGTAAAAGAAAGCAAAAACACAACGAGAAAAAAAAACAAATATTTTTGAATTTTAATTTTTCTATTTTTTTTTTAAGGAGGTATCATATGAGAAGTTCAAAAAAAAATTAAACTTTAGAGTTCCACAATATCAAGGAGTTTAGCCAATCCCAATCAGACAAAGGTAAAATATCCGATTCTGTTAACCCTAGATCAGACGTTCTTTATGGTACAAATTTTCTTTTGAAAATAAAAGGGCTTAACTCAGAAAATACCTAATCGGGCAAAAAAGAAGATTCAATCAAAACTTGTTTATAAAAAAAATCTCATAAATAATAAAACAAAGTAATTTTTCTCAATCATGAAACTTGAAATCAAGTCTTTGAAAATCTTTTATAACCCATAAGTTCTTCTAAGTTTTAAAAAAAAGGGGATAGCTTGCTTTTTAGTGGGCTTATTTTATGCCTCTTGTATCTTTGATTTGTCTCTTTGAGCATCTTGATTTTTGATACACATTTGTGTATATATTTTTCTTTTTCAATTTGGCGTCATTGGCCTCTTTCCTTTTTAATTTTTGCAAACTAAAAGCTCTTTTGCAAACTCTTAAAAGAAGCTCAGTTGTGAGTATATCCTCTAAATATTAAAGAATAGGAGCTCTCTCTCTCTAACATAGGGAAGAATAACCCACAAAACAAAATTAAAGAATCATATGATCAGTGCAAGGGCAAGATCTCAAATAACTTGAGAGATATATAAGAACTTTGGATATTATGCATAAGATAGATTTTTTGTAGCAAGATAAAAAGAATCTTAGTTTCAAAAACCATTGGCTAAAGTGAGTTTGGCTTTTGTTTAGAGAAGAAAGTCATACCACTAAACAAGGTCGGAAGGAGGGAAATCATCAATGGTGTTTCTTCCTTTAACCAATTTTAGAAAAGCTAAAAACAATCCTCAAAACTCTAAAATCTAAAATCTTGAAAAGATTTAACATATGGAAAGCCAATTTTAAAAGCAAAGTGAAAACAAAACACATTAAAAAACACAGACAAAGCAGAAATAAAACACACTGAAACAAAACACATTTCAAAAAATTATTGAAGCAGCAAGTTTGAGCATGTATGAGCTGCGAGCCTTCATATGTCTAGTTATTTCATGCTCCCACAAGGTCTTTGGTGAGAGCAGTCCTACAAAACTTAACAACAGTCAGATTTAGGAACCCAAACAGGTTTGAGCCCCTTCTTAGGAAAAGTAGAATGCAATGTAGGTATGGTAAGTTGTGAATCATACATCTTAGGTCTCCACACCCAATGTGTACTACGGTGAACGGTGCAAGTGTGTGAGATGTGTCCTAGCATGCCACATGAAAAACATCTAACTCCAGGAAAAGGGTTTCTTACATGATTTGAGTTATAATGCCTCTTCCTAGGTTCTGACTTAGGATCAAAAGTAGATGTCATCTGATTTTTCTTACATGTATCAAAATCACTTTGAATCCTCAAGTTAGTTCTTTTTAATGTATCATTATCAATCCTCAACTTTTTCTTAATCTCTTTAGATTTCTTAAGATCAGATTTAAGTGAGGTATGTGAAACTTTTAATGCATTATTTTCATCAATTAATTCCAAATACTTTTTGTTTAAATCATCAAATTCATCAAGAAGAGCCATGTGATTTGAATCAATAGGTTAGTTTACATACCTTTTCCTAGCACTTTGATCTTCTCCTATTAAACACAAGTTTGTAGTCTCTTCCTCTGGTTTAGTCTCAGAGGAGTCAGTGCCAGATTCCGCCCAGAAAGCCTTTTGGATTTTCTTCTTGTCCTTCTTGAACTTAGGTTTCTCCTCAATCTTTTTCTTGCTTGTGTTATCTTGAAGTGTCGGGCAATCAGTTCTCACATGTCCTAGTTTCTTGCAATTATAGCAAACAATATCAGAAGATTCTTTAACATGTTTATGATCTTTACCTTTTCTCCAATTTTGATGATGCTTTTATTTCTTCATTAGAAAGCTTTTGAATTGCCTTGTGATGAAGGCAACTTCATCGCTTTCAGACCCGGAAGATCAGAATCCAATTTGTGCGCCTTTAATGTAACTATTTTCTCCTTCTTCTTCTCACCTGCATCAAGATTTCTTTGATTCACCCCTTGCTCGTAAGAAATGAGTGAACCAAGTAAGTTATCAATAGAATAGTGTTCAAATTCTTAGATTCAGTGATTGCAGTGATTTTAGAATCATACGACGAAGGCACACATCTCAAAATCTTGTTAACCTTTTCATAGTTTGAATGTTCTTTTCCTAGTGCATGCAGTAAAGAAACTATCTGAGTAAACCTTGTGTACATGTCAGAAATCGATTCATGAGGTTTCATACAAAAAAGTTCGTAGTCATGAAGAGAATGTTCAAACGAGATTGTTTAACCTCATTAGTACCTTCATAGGTGATACACAATTTATCCCAAATCTCTTTATCAGTTTTGCAAGTTGAGACACGCATGTAATCCTCATATTTTAAAGCACAGAAAAAGATGTTCAAACATTTTGCATTCAATTGAGCTAAATCTCGTTCATCAAAAGTCTATTCAGTAAAAGTAACTTCAGTTTTAACACCATTAATTTCACAAGAAGGTGGAGAATAACCTTCTTTGATAAGCATCCACATGCGATAATCAGTAGATTGTAAAAATGTTGACATGCGGGTTTTTCAAAAATCAAAATGTAGGTTATCGAATAGGGGAGGTCGGGTAATAGAATACTCTTCCGTAGTGTTACGATTCCCAAGGTTAACCATGGATCAAATTCAAAAAGTTTTCAAACTTAAATTTTTGAATCCCGCTCTGATACCACTTGAAAGTTCGTTAGGGACGTTAAGCCCTATAGAACTGGCCCAAGCTAACCAAGAGGGGGGTGAATTGGTATTTAAAAAATTCCTTTTCACAAAGAATAAAAAATCACATAAACCAAAATCACACCACAAAAATAAATGCGGAAATAAAAGTGCGAAAGCAAGAAAATAAGAACACAGAAATTTATAGTGGTTCAGTCAACTCGACCTACGTCCACTCACCGGAGGCGCCCTCCGAGTATTGTACTACAAACGTGACTCTCATTTATCCCCCACAGCTAGGCAGAGAAGCCTTTACAAAGCACCTCCTTTTTGCCACCCCGGTAAGGCAGAGAACCTACCTCCTTTTGCTTCCTCTTGAAGCTGGCAGAGAACCACAACCCAAAGCTAACTCCTTACCTCTACTAACCTTTCCATGGATAAGAAACTCTAGATGAAGAACAAGTAGAGCGATCCTTGAAGCAACCCTTGTGAATCCCCTCACAAGATCCTCTCTCTCTCCCTCTCTCTCTTTCTCTCCTCAAGGCCTTCTCAGATCAAGGTAGCAGCAAAAGGTTATCCAAAATATTGAACAGGAGTTCTTAAATAGAAGAGTTTCAAAGGAGATCATTAATTGAAAGTTGTCGACAATATCGTCCAGGCCGATATGAACATCGGCCTGGCCGATCAGTACAAATCTCAGAAGAAAAGGCAGAGCATCGCCCTGAATACAAACTGGACGATTTAAAATTGGCTTGATCATCCAGGCTGAACTTACAATCATCCCGGCCGATCTTATGATCATCTCGACTGATTAGTTCAAATTAGAGGTAAATCGTCCAAAGCATCGCCCTGAATACGAGCTGGCCGATATTTATTGTCCTGAAGTAACTTAAGATTTTTAAATTGATCATCCAGGATGATATGATCGTATCAATCATCCTTAATTACTCCCTTGATTTCCTGATCAATTAAGGCATAATTTGAGAATTTCGTCCAAGCCGATCGATGATCGTCCTGACCGATAATTTAAAAATACAGTATACCTTAATTGTCTATGGCGACAACTTCTTTCTGTTTTGATCTTACCATCCTGGCCGAAACACGTATCGTCCAGGCCGATATGTTAATGACGGCTGTCTTAATTAAGAATCCTTATTTACACTTTCTGTTTTAAGCATGATCGTCAAGAACGATATAAATATCGTCCTGGCCGATATGAGTAAAAATAGAAATTCTAAGTCTCTCAAGTGTATGTGTGTGTGTGTGTGTGTGTAGGGTTACTTAGCATCAGTCTCTTTGACCATTACAAGTAGACTCAAAAAGTAAAAAACAAAAGTACAGACTGACTCAACCCTAAACCTATGCAATCCTGAACTGGCTTCGTATGTTCGTCCGATCTTCGATTCCTAAAAAAGTTAGAAGCAACAAGCAGTCCAAGAGAAATAGTATTTGTCAATCATCAAAACATAAGCCATAAAAATAGATTTGTAACATAGTACATTTATTGCTCACCGAGGCTATGAAATTTATTTCATCATCCTTAGGGCTAAATTAATAGCCTCGTAGGCTTGGGTTACCTAATAGTAATCAAGGTTGATTAAGTTAATTAATTTGGTTTAAAATAAAAGGTTAATAATTTTTAATTAACAATATTGATTGCTTATTTGAATAATTAAATTTAGATTTTCCTGGAATTTGAGTGAATTATTAGATCTTAGAAATTTTGGAATTATTTAGAGATTATCTTAATATGTTAACTAAGGGGTCAAAAGTTAACTTTTAGGATTAAGGATGGTTTTGAAGTTTTGACATTTTTCATGAAAATTAGACCTTAAGATGATTAGTTGGAATATTAGTTCGCATAATTATAAATTTTGTACTTTAAGTTATAATTTTCCAAAATTTTGAACTATGATTGACCAAGAAGTTAAATTGTTGACTTTGACTTAATTTTGGAGGTTTGAAATTTTTGAAAAATACTATATTATTGTTAGAGTTGAATGGATTTGAGTTTGATTAAATTACATGTTTTTAGAATTATTGGTGATGTTCTAAAATTTGGATATTTTTGAAATTTTCAAAATTATCTAATTAAGGAGATTTTTAGAATTTGATCCAAATGAATCCCAAACCTCTTGGAATCATCCCCAAAGGTCAGGAATGACCTAAGGGGATGATTCCATGCATTTAAGAATTATTTGGAATTTTTAAATATTTTTAATTATTCATTTTCTTTAAAAATTAAATTAAAGTTAAATTAGGGGTCATTTGATAGAGCTTTTAATTTTTATGGGAAGTAATAAAATGTCTTATGTGGATTTTTAGGATTTAAGATGAATTAATAGTGAATTAATTATGGTTTTAGCCCAAGTCTAAGAGGGTTTTTTGGGGTTCCTAGGTTATGGACCACATGGCCATAAAATTCAGTGAATTATGGACCATGAGATCTCCTATTGTCAAAGTCCAATTCCCCTAAATTTGGGCCAAAATGGAGCTTTCTAAGGTCATTAACTAGACCACTTAAGGTGACCTCTAGGTTACCTTCAAAAATTCCTAAGTCACTACGTAGGGCAAGGGAGGGGGTCCAATCAATGGCTCTAAACTCCTTATCCTAAGCATGATTAACTAGCAAAATCACAAATCCTAAATCTCATTGGATAGACCATTACATCAATTTGAACTTAGGGAGCCAAACTAAAACACCTAAGCCTAAATTGATATAGAATTCCCTTAAACACCTTAAATAGATTGGGAGAAATTTTGGGCATGTGTTTAACATGCCCAAGATTAATCTCCCAATATTTCAAGCAAGAGGGATATATAATTTAACCAAAAATGCTAAAATATAATAAATTCTATTACTAGAATTGAGATAAATACATGAAGGATCAAGTGGATTGGGAGATATGGATTTTTGAAGTTCCATGTAATTTTTAGAATTTTTAATCCTAAAATTATAAGTCAGCAGTGTGCTTTACTTACGATGAAATTTGATTAGACGTCCAATATTAGCACTGATTGTATAATAACAGGATTAACCATTGCCTACTGATGGAAGATCGAACGGCTGGGATTAAGTGACCTTGGAGACTACAATATTTAATCCATACCATTGATTCAGATCAATGGATCCGATTTCATTTTCAACCTTCCGTGGATGTCCATAATCGTAAACCTTCTCTAACGTGATTTAGGAAATCTCACATGTGAACTTTTATAAAATTTTATAGAAAGGATTAGGACTTTAAAAGCTTTTAATCTGATGGTGGAAATCTATTGGATTGAAAGTTTTCTTCACACTCGATTAGATTAGCAATCTAGGGAGCTCGATAATAGATTCTCACCATGGAGACAGCCCCAACAAATGGGTTTGGATCATAAGAAGGTTAAGTGAATGGAGGGGAACACTTCTCCTTAAGATGTAGAGACCAAAGGATGGCCAGAGGTATGACTTCAAGTGGAGGGAGCATAAATTTATCATGACAAAACTCAAACTGCTAGCTGGGAGAGTCTGGGAGGCTGAGGAATGGGAAGGGAACTCTAGGCAGTGTTTTTAAAATGCTACAATCAAATGGGGATGTATGGGTTGAAATACTCTATTTAAGCTTTACTCATGTGCTTGGATGGATGGGATTTGTTAAGAAAACCATTGGATGACCTCTATGTCGAAGGGGACATCATTGAGGAGTCATCTGAGGCCAAGGAGTCAAACACAAGCCTTGGGAAGCTTTGGCTAGAGCTCGTGAAGGGGGGACCACCAGAGCTCATTCTGCATTCACCCTAACCGCTACTGGTTTAAGCTAAGTAAGAAAAGCTATGGTGCACTAGGTGAGCTCAATAATAAACATAGTTAGGCAGGAGGCAGCCCAATTCACCTTGGTGGCTTGAGTTGACCCAAACTATTCAAGTTTGGGTCAATTTGGGCTCAACCTTTGTGAAGCCATAATTGTAATTTATAGGGGAGATACATTGGGTCAAGGGGCACCCATTGCAAGTGTCAAAAGTATTATACACACTATATACAAGTTTATACATGCCATGAACAAGTTTATAAACGCTATGTATAAGTATTGTACATGTTATATATAAGCATTATACACACTATGTACAAGTTGGTTTGATAGGGTCTGAGGTGCAAAATAGCTCGGTTTAAGGTGGTTTTGACCTCTTTAGGCCAGCCAAGAAATTAACCCAGGTCAGCCCAAGGAGTGCGTTGACTAGGGTAGGTGTGTTGGAGCTAGGGCTACACAATGGAGGTGTTTGTTAAGTTTAATTGGACTTAAGTTGAGAAATGTCCCAACCCAAGGTTATTTTGGCCACTTTGGGCTAGGTATATTCCTAACCCATGTTGACCCAAGGGTCTGGGTCAATTAGGGATGTTACGGATCTATTTTCATGATTTATGATTTTGATGATATCAAACACTTCTATTTCTCTACGACTGCCTTATCTATTGACATTTCAGGTCCATACGATCAGACTGTAATTTGGAACCAGCTCAAGATTGGGTAGACTTGGTCTGAGTCAGTTTGTACCCTTTTTCCTTTCTTGAGTCTATTGTATTTGGTGTGGCTCCTGATGCTTTGTAACTTGGAAGATTTCTGACTGTTCTCTAAAGTTTTCTATTTTTGGTAACATCGTTCGGGACGATTTTATATCATCCTGGATGTTCAGTTCAAAAATAGAAACCCTAATTAGGGCATCCTCATTAAAGCAGCCGTCATGATGCAAAACACATCATCCTAGATGATTTTTTATCGGCCAGGACGATAGGCTCAAAACAGAAAGAATATGTCGCCATATCTATTTAGGACTTACTTATTTTTGGACATCATATAAGTGGATCTTATAGCATTATAAAATATCGTCCAAAACGATGCAGGGCAATTTTTCCAAAATTTTCTGAAATTTAAGAAAGGCAATTATGACTTGATTGCATGATCAAATCGTCCTGGACGATCGCAAAATTGTCCAGGCCGATACATGGATGATTGGACATCATACAGCTATTTTTCAGGGTGATGTTCAGGATGATATTCCACAATTTGTTCTGATCATCCAGGACGATATATTATCGTCTGGGACAATATGAACAAATTTCTTTTGATCGTCTCAAATCATCCCGGCTGATTGGGCTTTAATTGCACTGATCGTACAGGACGATATTAGTATCATCCTGGATGATAATGTCGACAACTTGTATTAATGAGCTTGTTTTTAGCTCTTCTATTTAAGCTATGACATGACATTTTGTAAGTATCCTTGGCAGCCATTGTAGCTTCATTCTTTTGGGAGAAACTTGAAGAGAGACCTTGAAAGGGAGTGAGGAAAGGGTGGAGCTTGAGAGAGGGAGAAGATCCTATGAGGGGGGACACAAGGGAGTGTGGAGGGGGTTCCACACAGTTGCTCCTGCAAGCTCACGCCTGAATACCGTCGGATTCAAGGCTTGTCTCTAGGGAAGTTCACCAAAGAAGAAGATCTCTTTGATGTCAAAGGACCCGGCGACTCCGCTGCACCGGGGAAAGTGGAAGTAATTTTATAAGGGCTTCTCCGCCTAGCTGTGGGGGCTAAAGGAGAGACAATTAGTTTAGTGCAATACTTAGAGGGTCTCTAAGGAGTGGACGTAGGTCAAGGTTTGACCAAACCACTATAAATTCGGTGTGTTCTTTCTTTATTACTTCCGCACTTTAATTTCCGCACTTTGGTTTTTATTGTAGTGATATTGGTTTTGATTTGTGTTTTGATTGAAAGATATATTTTACCAATTCACCTCTCTCTCTTAATTAGCTTTGGGCTAGTTTATAGGGCCTAACATCCCTAACGAACTTTCAAGTATTATTAGAGCACTTTTTAGTGTCATCTGAGCACTTTCAAGTGGTATCAGAGTCGTTTTCAAAAAAAAAAAAGTTTTTAAAAGCTTTTGAATTTTGATCCATGGCTAATTATACCAATCATAATATTTTGAAAGGTTATTCAATCACAATACCACCTTTGTTTGAAAATATTACATTTGATTTTTAAAAAATTCGCATGTCTATATTTTTTGCAATCGATTAATTTTTGCATATGGCATATGATTTTAACTGGTTATTCATGACCGTCACGTATTAAAACTAACATTCCTTTTAGTCAATGGAATAGAGATGAATGAATCGATGCTCAATTGAATGAAAAATCTTTAAATTGCTTTTTCTGTGCTTTAAATTCTAAAGATTTTATGTTAGTATCCACGTGCACTACTTGTAAGGAAATTTGGGATAAACTACACACATATACGAAGGCACTAGTGAAATCAAGCAATCCAAGTTGAATGTGTTAATGCATGATTATGAAATATTTTTCATGAAACCTTATGAGACGATCTTAGACATGTATACTAGGTTTATTCAAATTGTGACATCATTGCATGCTTTAGGAAAAAAAATTAAAATTTTTGAAAAAGTTAACAAAATTCTTCGTTGTTTATTGGATAATTTTGATGCTAAAATTATTGCTATTTGTGAATCAAAAAATTTGAATGATTATTGTATTTATAATTTGATTGGCTCACTCATTGCCTACGAGCAAAGTTTGGGCCAAAGACTTTTGGAAGCAGGTGAAACGATTATTCTAAAAGCTGAAGATACGAAAAAAGATAGCTTAGTTGGTAACGAAAGCAATGACTTGACAGGCAAATTAAAAACCTCACCAAAGCATAAGCATCAACAAAAATTGAAGAAAGGTAAAAATGATAAGGATGTTAATTTTTCTTCTAACATTATTTGCTTTCGATGTAGGAAGCTTGGACATATGGAAAATCAGTGCCCAAATTTAAAAATTCTTCCTGCGAAAGAAAAGGGTAAATCGAAGCAAATTTTAAACTCGGGAAATAATGAAAAGTAAAAAATCTCTTGGGCAGACCTGGTCTTTGAAGCGTCGGACCAGGAGCAAGATGGTGCTTAAACCTTTATTTTTTTATGTTTTCATGTTTGTTTGTCCTTTTGTTTTTGTAATTTTCTATTTTTTTTTTCTTACTTTTCTTTTTTCGCTAAATTTTTATGTGTCATTTCTCTGATCAACACACACATCACCTTTCTAAAAATGAAAAATCTACTTCCTATTTTTTCTTGAAATCTTTGGTAAGTTGTGATTGACTTCTCTAAAAATAATCAAAGGAAACTAATGTTTTTGACTCTCAATCTCTATTTCCTAAAAGAGGTTATTTTACTTTTGATTTAAAATCTTTTTCATATTTTAAATTAGTCTTTGAAACTAAAATTTTTTATCTCCCTATATTTTATTTATCGCATAGAGATCTTTTGCAAGTTATTGAATCTAACTCATAATTTTTTTAATCAAGAATTCGCTTTATCAATAGGATGGGTTTAGTTTTATTTTTAAGATTTTAGAAATGTAGCATATTAATAAAAAAAAATTGGCCAATGATGCCAAAAATAAAAGATGCGCAAAGACGCCAAATTGAAAAATATACAAAAAGTGTATCAAAAATCAAAAGATACACAAAGAGCGTCATTCAAATTGACAAGAGACATAAAATGAGCCCACAAAGTTTAATGTTTACCATTCTTGTACTTCTTAATAGCTTAAGAAACCCCTGATATTTTTGATACTTGAGTTTGAAAATCTTGATTCCAGATTCAACAAATTGTGCATTAATCTTCTATACGATATATTTTATGAAAGGAGTTTTGAAAATTTTTTGTTTTTTTCTCTAATTTGTCTTATGATTTAGATATTAAATTAAAAAGTTTTTGAGCCATTTTAAAGAACTTGAGTTTGGATTATCAAATTCTAAATTTCTAACATTTTTTTAGGCAATGCATTGTCAATCCAATTCTACTAAATTTTTTATTAAAACCAAGAGGTAACTTTCTCATTTTAAGAATATTTGTTTTTTCTCTAGACGATGGAACGTTGTTATCATTTGTTCGTTTTGTTTTTTGTTTATGCCTCCTCTCTTTTTGATAATATCAAAGGGGGAGAACGTACTGTTGAAATTGTATCCTTTTTTTTCTTTTCAAATAATTTAAAACAACAAAAATATTTTTATCTCCCCTATTTTTTAAAGTGTTATTCTAGTGAGGGGAGATTAGGAGAAAATGTTCCTTTTTGCAAATTTAAATTATAGTGTATTCCATCATCAAAAAGGGGGAGATTATTGAGGATCTGAATTCATGATTTATGATTTTAATGATAGCAAACTCTTCTATTTTTCTACGATTGACTTATCTACTAATATTTCAGGTCCACACTATCAGACTGTAATTTGGAACCAGCTCAAGATTGGGTAGACTAGGTCTGAGTCAGTTTGTACCCTTTTTTCCTTTCTTGAGTCTATTGTATTTCGTGTAGCTCATGATGCTTTGTAACTTGGAAGATTTCTGACTGTTCCCTAGAGTTTACTATTTTGGTAACATCATTTGGGACGATTCTATATCGTCCTGAATGATCAGTTCAAAAGTAGAAACTCTAATTAGGGCATTCTCATTAAAGCAGCCATCATTATGCAAAACACATTGTCCTGGATGATTTTGTATCGGCCACGATGATAGGCTCAAAATAGAAAGAATCTGCAGCCATATCTATTTAGGAATTACTTATTTTTGGACATCGTCCAAGTGGATCATCCGGGATTATAAAATATCATCCAGGATGATCCAGGGCAATATTTCAAAAATTTCTCTAGAATTTAAGGAAAGAAATTATGACTTGATTGCACGATCAAATCGTCCTGGATGATCGCAAAATCGTCTAGGCCGATACGCTGGACGATTGGACATCAAACAGCTATCTTTCAAGGCGATGTTTAGGACGATATTCCATGATTTGTTCTGATCATCCAGGATTATATATTATCATCTGGGACGATATGAACAAATTTCTTCTGATCGTCTCAAATCATCCCGGCCGATTGGGCTTTAATTGCACTGATCGTACAGGACGATATTAGTATCGTCCTGGATGATAATGTCGGCAACTTGCACTAATGAGCTCATTTTTAGCTCTTATATTTAAGCTATGACATGACACTTTGTAAGTGTCTTTGTCATCCATTATTGCTTCGTTCTTTTGGGGGAAACTTGAAGAGAGAGCTTGAAAGAGAGTGAGGAAAGGGTGGAGTTTGATAGAGGGAGAAGATCCTGTGAGGGGGGACTCAAGGGAGTGTGGAGGGGGTTCCACATGGTTGCTCTGGCAAGCTCACACTTGAATACCGTCGGATTCAAGGCTTGTCTTGAGGGAAGTTCACTAAAGAAGAAGATCTCTTTGGTGTCAAAGGACCCGGCGATTCCGCCACACCAGGGAAGGTGGAAGTGATTTTGTAAGGGCTTCTCCGCCTAGCTGTGGGGGCTAAAGGAGAGAAACTTAGTTTAGTTCAATACTTGGAGGGTGCCTCCAAGGAGTGGACGTATGTCAAGGTTTGACCGTACCACTATAAATCCGGTGTGTTCTTTCTTTATTACTTCTACACTTTAATTTTGGCATTTTGGTTTTTATTGTGGTGATATTAGTTTTGATTTGTGTTTTGATTGAAAGATATTTTTTGCCAATTCACCTCTCTCTCATAATTAGCTTTGGGTCAGTTCATAGGGCCTAACATCCCTAACGAACTTTCAAGTGGTATCAGAGCACTTTTTAGTGTCATCTGAGCACTTTCAAGGGAAGGTGTAATAGGTCAAGGGGAACCCAATAACATAATTGGTTTGGTCCAATTAGGATATGGTTGGAATTTAGCTCAAGGGGAACCCCACTTTAGACACTTGGGTCATGCCAAATGGCTAACCAAAGTGGACCCAAAGCTTGGGTCTTCAAGAGGGGTATCTTGAGGACCGAATAAGTTACCCCATGGGATTGAATGGGTTTGGAGAAGTCTTGGTCAAGAGGTTTTATACGGTGTGAGTGTAGGGAAGATTTGGTCAAACTTAGTTGACTTGATCAACAAAGTTTACCTAGGGTCAAGAGTTGGGTCCATTATGTTCAAATTGATAATATGAACTCAAAGGAGGTGATTTTAAATCAAGAAGAGGTTATTTGGTTTGAAACTGGTGTTTAAACCTTAAGGGCCACTTTGGTCAACCATGTCAAACCGAAGTGTGGTTTTGGGTCCAATGTCTTCCTAACACCCATTGGAATAATTTTTGAAGGTTTATATGCGAAGACCTTGGTGAATTTTGGAGAAAGACCAAAAGCACCATAAGGGCATTTTTGGCATTTTGACCTCTGGTCAACCTTGGGTCCAAGAAATTGTAGGTAACTAAACAACAAGTCATAAAAAAGGTCATGGGTCTTGTTTGAAGGTTTGGAAAGGATCCCAAGCTCAAATGCACCTCAATGGCAAGTCTACTAGCATAGGCCATAAATATTTGAACATTTTGTAGCCAATGAGAATCAATCCAAATTTTGGGGCTAAGGACCTTAGAATGGGTTAAAATTTTGTAGTTTTATCTTAGAAATATATTTAATCGAGATTCAATTGAAAGAACCCAAATCAAAGGCCATTGAACTTGATTTCTAGGTAATAGAAAATCAACCTGGAAAGGGTTTTAGGACTTAAGGTTTTTGCCTTGAATTTGAACTTAAGAATCTTTGGGCATGGATTAGATTTTGAACTTGAATGGTTGAGTTTAAATTATCTATCTTAATGATAACCAAATGAGGGGTTGAGATTGGCTGAAGTAATTTAATGGTTTATTGGAGGATGGACTGGAGATTGGAAAGTAGAATTGAATTTGATTAGGATTGGATTTAATCTTGATTGTGACCTATACGATTAAAAAGTGGGCACCTTCTAATCATTAGGTCACCAGCAAGGATTCCAGGTAGGTCTTAATGAGTTCATACATAAATGAGATCAATAAAATATTGCAGCATTAGTTTGTTATCTCTGTAGTGATCATGGTGGTGCATTAAAATAAATTATATGCTCACAACTTTTACATTATGACACTTTAATGAGAACTACAGTGTTGTTTCCAGCACAACAGTATTAGGCCAAAATTATCGTTATGTCAGTTAAGGTTTCATAGTGTTAGTCTTAGTAAGCATTGTAGCACTCATTCATGTAAAGCACCACTGCAATTTCCAAATTTAAAATGAGGCTTTTTTTTTTCCATTTTTTGTACCGTAGTGCTACATGTCTTATGTCATTGTAACATCTATCAGTTGGGCCATTTATCATTTTGTATGTTAATAGCAATGTAGCACATATCTCATAAGTATAGCAGTGCTTGTGATGTTTAGATATAGCATGTGGCCATTTCAAAAAGTTTTCACTGTATTATTTCCTTCTTTCTCTCTAAGTTCTACATTTATTGTTTAAGATATTTTCGTAAATTGCCCCTAAAATGATTGGCAAGAAGCATGCTTTATCATCCTATGATAAGAGTAGGTTCATTCCTTTGGAAGCAAAACAAATGTATATCCTAGAAATTGATCCATGTGACAGGATTCCATAAGCTAGGTGGGCAAGTTATGCAAATAATAGTTAACTATGCTTTGAACTTTTTTGTAAGGAACCCTATACTACTATATTCAATATAGAAAGAGAATTCTTTGCCAATGGGAAGGAAGTTATGAAAAATAGATATTTTGTTAAAGGTAAGTGGGTAACATTTGACCCGAAATCAATTAAATGTCTCTTTAAGAAGAACGGTTTCAAATTTGATGAGTGTACACCTTTCAATCTTTCCACTATAAATCTTGATGAGTTTCTTAGAGTGTTGTGTGAGCCTCACAGTGGAGTTGTGAGGAAGAAGAGAAAGGATTAAATTATTAATTTTCCTACATTCTACTTAATCCAATTTTCTAAAGCTTGGAAATATTTTATCTCTATCGGTGTATTACCAAGTAAGAATATTAGTGAGGTAACCAAAGATCATGGTGTGCTTAATTATATTATTCAAATTGGTTTGACTATCAATGTAGGGAAGCTGACTTATTCAACTTTTAGCTATAACATTTTGGGCACTACTTCTATGGGTTTGGGGCACCCTTCCCTTACTTACACCCCATGTATTAATGCTGGTGTATGGGGATATCTTAGTGAGGAAAACATTTTTCCTACTTCATCCCTTACTAAAAGAAGATTTGAAGGCTATAAAAGGTTAGGTGTATAGGAGAGTGGTCCAAGTGAGCTTCATTTGATTAATAAGCCCAGCAGTAGCAGTAGTAGGATTTCTAAGACTTAAGCAAGTGATTGATTTGAGGGAGCAAATGAAGGGGGTGACTAAATTTTGTGAAGAAAGTAGGGAATGGAAAAATTACTATTCATGAATGCTAGAAAAGTAGCCTAAGCACATTTCCCTATAGCTCCAGAATACCAAACATTTATTTGAACTGATGAGTGTAAATAATGTTATGTTTTATTTATTAATTTGTTAGTGAAAATAAATTATTTTTATTGTGTTTCTTCAAAATAAAATATAAGAAATGGGAAAATTTTAAATATTAGTATAGTGCTTTGGAATCAAACATAATAGCGCTACAGCGCCATCATTGACACTGTCGAAGTACAAAAATGTGAACATGATGATGCCCAGTCTCTTTCTAGATAGCTCCGTAGTGTCAGAAGAGTCAGTACTACAAAGCCCAGACTCTGTTTGAAAAGCATCGCAGCGCTAGAGGAAGAACTACCATAAAGCCCAATCTTTGTCGATACAGTGCCATAATGGCAAAAGTCAGCCCTGCCAATCCAAGGAAATGCCAAGAGGATGCTGCAGCACTCAATCATTAGTAGCACGTCAGCGTTATACACTACAGGAAAAATAGCCAATACCGGCAATTAATATGGCTATACCGGCAGTTTTTAGAATTACCGGCGGCTCTCCGTCGGTTTACTGGCCGCCGAAAAAAAGGGCGTAGGAAAAATTGTAACGACGATTTTTACCAGCGGCTTATTTAACTGGCAGTTTACCGACGGCTTGGACCGCCGGTTTATTCACTTCTGGGTCCCGGCGGTCGGGACGCCGGTGATTTTACCGACGGTTCACCGGTGGTCCTGTCACCGATGGCTTACTGGTGGCTACGGCGGCCGGCAAACGCCCGATACACCGCCGGCAAAGCGTCGGTACACCGCCGGTAATATACCGGTGGTTTCTCTAATTTACCGGCGATCCATAAAAGCCGTCTGATATCGTAGTTTTTGACGGCTAAACCGCCGGTTAGCCGCCAAAGACCTGTAGCACCTGCAAAAAAAAAATTGTCAGCATCTCCTCTATTTGAGGGAGCTTCACCCTAGATTCTAAACCTGCACATAAAGCAATATATAACAAGAAGTTTTGGGCAACATGCCATTATATTCTTTAAGTATCACAAATATTAACATATATAAGCACAACCAAACAAATCATTAAATGTAAACAAACTTAAGATGTTCGGGTCACAAGTTCACAAGTTTAGAAGTTCACAAAATAACAAGTTCACAATAAACATAAAACAGTTCTAATCCTCAGTTGTATCCTCGCTGTCTCGAGATGTTCGTCGCTGCTCTTCCTCTTGCTTCCTCTGATTTTCTGTTATGTAGGATTGCAGCTCAGCTTGCATTTTATTTTGAACCCTTCTCATTTCTTCAATCTCTCTAGTCAATGCTGCAACCCTCTGACTCACAGTTTCTTCAGTTCCACTTGGATCATAAAATGCTGAGGTAGATGAACTGCCCTCATAAGCATTGCCCTGCGAATTCAAGCCATATATCCGTCCCTTCTTTCTTCCACCAACAACATCAGACCAAGTATGATACTCAGAAGTGTGGGCAGATCATGAAGATGACCCCTCGCCAGTGGACTGGAGGCTTTCTCGAGCTCATACAAAATCATCCTGCTAGAATAAAGCCAGAAATTAAATTTTAAATTGATATTACAATTAGTTTTATTAAAATAAATATTTATTCCAATTTTCCAAAAACATTTACTCACATGAGCCTTCTTAGCCTTCTGACCAACCCATTGATGATCAGCTTGATGTTGATGAGTTCTTGTATGTAACTCCAGTGGTGTTGGCTCCCGACCAAGGTACTCTTTCTAAAAATTTAAGATATATTTATAATAACATAAATATATTTAATAAACTAATTTAAAACTCTTACCAGTCACCGCCTATGTTCCGTATGAGGTACCGATCCACCAGTTTGAAGAGAGCTTCCTAAACCACAGTCAGAGGCTCTGTTCTATTTATTCTGCTCTCTCATTTTTATAAACTCAGGGGTCACCCAAGCACTACTCAAATCAGCCCAAATGCCCTCTCCAATCCAATGAGGACCCCTGCCCGGACTTTCTAATGTCCGTGAACATGTCCCTGAGACGGGTCGCTCCTCTCCTCTCAAAATTGGTTCTAATCCTTGTGTTGTGCTCAGGCAACCACCTAAATTCTTTCAATAAAAATTTAAGCAATATAAAAAGATTAGTATAAATTAAATGACATATTTGAAATCATACCAAATAAACATACATAAAATTCTCCAAACTACATATCTCTAACTGGCTTTGGGATCTTCTTCCAGGATAAGTATGGAGCATCATATTTATTCTTTATTATATCCTGGATCATATGTATAGGTAGCCTTGAAGGATTGAAGCTGCAGGTTACGTTTTTTGTCAATAACATGTGATATATTAAAATACAAATAACTTAATACCATAAACTGAACTTTCTTATCGCCCTCAGGCTCAATGTATTGCCGCTTATCTGTTGCAGCTGCATGCTCGCTAGTGCCAACCTCTGGTGGTCTAGATGGTCCACCATGTTCATGATGCACTGAATAGGGGTAGTAATATAGGTAGGGTTAAGGAGGGGGAGGAGCAGTGGATGGAGCAGCTGCCTGTGATGATGGTGGAGGGTAATATGGATAAAATGGAGAGACATGTGTCTGATCTGGAGATGGGTAGTGAGGACTCGTCGAGGGAGGAGGAGAGAAGTGGCCAGTAAAGTATGGAGGTACAACTGCATGAGGATCTGAAGGTACCTGACCCTGCTCACTCAGGGATTGCTGTTGGCCCCTGGGTGGTTGTGTAGGTACAACAGCAGGTGGAACTGAAGGTCCCTCACCTTCTGGCTGTGTGGCTCTGCTGGCCGGAGTAATAGTAAACTTCTTCCGGCGGAACTTTGAGGCAAATGATTTCCGATGATGATCATCTCCTGAAGCCATCTGCTTTAAAAGAAACAAATTAGTAAATCATTGTAATATATAAAAAGGACAAATAAAATAAGTAGTTAATAAAATAGTTAATCAATTACAAAAAATAGTTAATCAAGCAGTTAATGAATTACAAAAAACAATTAATAAAGTAGATCACTCTGTGCCAATTTTTCTATTCCAATGCTCCATGTTATACATTAACTACATATATGATCACTATGTGCATTAAATGAAGACCTGATATATTGAAAACATATCATCACTTTGAAGATTAAGAGAAATCATTAGTACACTATATTTAATTTTATATCATTAATTCAAAATTAGAGATTTGGCCACACATAAAGAACAAATGAAGCAAACTCATTTTCATTAATTGCATAAAAGAAAACAAGTACAGAAGAAAAGATATCACTGGATGGTTCAACAATATCATATACACTCCTCCTTAAACTTAAAGAATGCTTCCGTAAATACTAATAAACCACACTAATGAAGTGAATCCAGTTTTCCCTAAATTTCCTTTATTGTCCTCCTATGGAAATTTTAGAGAGACACTCTGAGATCTTACTTTTACTAAGTGAATGAACTCCCTTATAAACATTACAAATGTGCAATTTATAGAAAAACACAGAAAAAGGATTTTGGTGTCATGGCGCTCGAGAGACTTGTGCCATGGTGCCCATAAAATGAACTAACTTCACATTGCTGAAGGGTTTCCTCTAATGTGTGTTTGTTAACATGGTCCATTGTTTAATGAATCCACACATCACTTCATTGGTAGAACATGTCCTGAATGGTTATAAGTGTAGCATTGAGGTGTTGCCGATGATTGAGCATTGTGGCATCCATGTGGAAATTCCTTGGCTTGGCGACGCTGACTTTGGGCATTACAACACTATAAGTAGTTTTTTTGGAGATATTTCGATGAATTTCCTTATGAGGGGGTTCACATGATGTCCTAATATTATATTTTATTATGTTACATGATGTGAAAAATCTGCCAGTGAATTATGATTTTTCAGTAGTGAGTAACCACATGTCATGTGTAGAGAAGAACTAAGAGAATAGTGATTCATGCACTAGTTATTTTGTGTTTATTTTTAGTAGTTGTATTCAATGCCTTTAAGCTTCTTATCAAACAATTGAAAAAAACTTATTTATTTCAAATTCAGTTTTTACTAGTTCTAATGCAATGTGTTTTGTTGTTTACATTTAATTTAAATTCCTTTATACTTAAGTTGAGTATTGTTCTCTAGATAGCTCTTACACTTTGATTGTTTATTTAGTCATAATAAATTTGATAATTAAAAATTATATAAAATTGAGATAATAATAAAATCCTGGATGATAGTTTGAATGAACACTACAAAATAATAAATAATGTAAATACTTAATAATTAGACAATATGGACCACTTAAGCTATTCATTTGTGTTGAATTTATAAATTATGCAATAATACACTGACTACTAAGTTGAAAAATGAGAAACTTATTTTAAGGAAATAAAGTGGGCAGCTTAAATTAGGAAGATCATAGTAACTTAAATATGAAATTAAAGACCTTATTAAATTCTTTCAACATTGGAGCACCTATCATCACAATGCCACAGCGCTGGATTATACTTTCAAGCATCACAATGCTTAATATTTATAGCACCAGGGTAAAGCTGATGCTAAATAAGGAGTAGCATCAAATTAGCCAAAAGATGCACCGATTCAACTATTAATTGTTTTAGGTCTGCTCAACACCAAAGCGGAGCTAGCATTAAAGTTTTGAGGCACTATTTCATATTATACAATCGCGATGCAACCATGTCGAGCACTTCGATGCCTAAATCCGTTCCTGCACTTGTATAAAAAAAATTAGTTCTTTTGTTTAGGGTGTTATATCATTTCAGTGGAGTCCTGTACTTTATGGAGTTTTCCTCAAGTTTCCCTCTTAGAATAAAGTTTAAGGGAGGTTAGGGAAGAGCAAAATACTTCACTAGTAACCAATTACCCCTTTCAACACTTTTTTGTTTTGATAAGCCCTTTTTAATACTTTCAATTTATTTGACTTTTTATCAGGGTTTACTCAAAGAAGAGTCATACTTCCTTTATGGATAGTATCTCTTGGAGGTATACCAAAAATGAAATTCACTTTTGGGACTACTTCTCCTAGGGACATGAATGAAGTAGTCTCTTTTTGAATTTACAATTTTAATTTACAAGATTTGAAACTTTAATATAATTTTTTATAGTATTTTATACTTATTTACAAGTTGGCCATATTTCACTACAATTTTTCTTTTCTATTCTTGTGGAATCTCCTATGTAAAAGCCCCAAATCCTTTTTCTTAATCAAACAAAGCCATTAATTCGTTTTTTATTAATATAAAATCCCGATACACTTTACATGTTATATTAATATACTTCACTATGCGTTATCTGATTTGGCATCCAAATTACTTAAATTGACGTCTAAATTAAAATCATAAGCTCTTTTCAAGACGCAAAAAATTTATTGGGAGCAAATAATTTCTGTGAATTTTACATCATCATCAATAGTTTATTACTATGTGATAAGGCAAGATGGATATTTGCTTGACCAAAATGATGAATTTTCCTAATTTAATCTATTCAACGAATGTTTTTGGGATATTTGGGGAATGATTACGCCCAATATAAGTTAGTCTAGACTCTAGATTTGTAGTTTGGTAATCTATATCTTACCGATCTAAGACATACAAATAGTATTTAACTTTCTTAATATAGCAATCTGCGTTTTTTACTTTAATATGTTTATCTCTTTAAAAGATCATCTTGTGATATAGGTTTGGTTTGGAACGACTTTCATACTGCTTTCTAAAGTCGCTTTTCTGTACAAAAATTTCACTAAATAGAAATTTTTGTGCAAGAAAATTACTTTTAAAAGCATTAGAAAAGCTGTCTCAAATGAGCATTAGGCTTCGTTTGGGACGGCTTTCTTCCTGCTTCTAGCTTAAAGTAGCTTTTTAGTACAAAAATTAATTTTTTTGTACTAAAAAGCTGCTTTCAAAAACAGTAAGAAAGTCGTCCCAAACGAAGCCTTAATCTAAATTGAGCTAAACATAAGCCTCTATTTTGTCATAGTTAGTAAGAAATATTTATATTCCTCTTTATATCATCATCATAAGCATGTCTTCAGGTGTGATTTATTATAACTTTATAATGAGTATATATAGCTCCATTATTTTGTCTTCTAATTATTTTAACATTATTTTATCGCCTATCATGTGATAAACTCATCCTTTCACTCTTTCTTGTTCTCGATTTATTGAAGTGTTTAAGTGGTGATTTTAGTGTAGAACTCTTCATTGTGTTGAATTTTCTTAAAATAACTCCATATGTTTTGGAGCAATAAGGAGTTGTTTGGGATATTTTTTTAATAAAACATATTTAATTTATATTTTAAGCTAATTTTGTTTTTTATAGGAAATAAAAAAATTATTATTGAAAATATTAAAACAACTGTAACGTGTTTTTAAAATTTTTAATGAAAACAACTTGACTACTGCTTGTTGCCATTGGCCACTGGTCACTACCACCCCGAATGTCGTTGTTGTTTACCACCACTTTCTTGTACAATATCCAATAAAAAAATAAATATCACTTATTTAAGATATCAAATATATTATTTTTTACTATTAAATTAAAATATAATAAATTAAAAGTAAAATTAGATGGTCCTCCTAACACAAACATTCCAAAATTATAATCACATCACAATATTTGAATTGGAATATTTTAGAATTAAATTCAAGGTCACATGAATTCCAATTTCCGTAAATTTATAGTCGAGCTGAATGTCTCAATCAGACAAACCCAACAACAACAAAACTGGTCCAATCCAAGCCTAAATGAGCTCAAATCAAACACTTGATGTATCATTGAAAATTTGAGACATTAATTTAAAGGCCAAACGATCTCCCGATTTGATAAGCTTATAGGCAAATTGAGTAGCTTGACAAGACGAATCCAACGACCCTACAATCATTCAAGTCTATCATCATTAAGACACTTAAATGCTTAATAAATGCCTCATTATCTAGGGACTCAATAAAGATCGTAAGATGGAGTGTTTTGGATTATAGTTCAAATTACCAAAATTGCTCATCCAAATAGCCTATAAATAGAGCCCCATTTTTTATATGAAGGGAGAGGATTAAATGTTCGGACTAGAGAGATCATTTTCATTTTTCAGCTATCGCCACCAATGATCATCTCTCAATATGGCAACCGACGACTACCACCAGTAATCGCTACAATTTCCAAACTTGTGGTTTTTTCCCTTTTTTAGATTTTCCATGTAAAAAAGTTATGCTCATACTTTTTTTTCTGTGCGAACTAAATTTTTATAAAACACTAAGACGTAAAATATATACTCTATCGACTCAAATTTTCTAGCATTTAAATGTTTGACACTATTTTTGCAGCTCATCAAACAATTGAGTTTGATGCATCTACATCTGCATCTGCATCTTCATGTGTATGTCAACTTGTGATTTCCTGACTTTCTATAGCTCGGTTGTAAGGGAAGATACCTATTGGCTATATAATGAATCTTGGCTACTTTTTAAGAAGCGAAGCCACCAGATGTTTGTCCCTCGTATCTGCAAGCTTGCGATCCTAAACCATAAACTCGGCCATTCTACATTTCACCTACCACTTGTGACCAAATAAGGTAGACAAAATAATATGTTGATCCCCCAGAAGACCCCTCACCTACTCCGGGCCAGCTCTCTCAAAGCTGTTTATACTTGTCTTATAAAAGTTGATACAAGATTAAGCAATTTACACATTACACCTAAAATATTAAACTTATGTACTCACGTAGACTCTTCTTACTCGAGCATCAACCCATTATAGGTCCTACTGCTACTTGTGGGTATGACTATGACACTCAACAGCAGTCGGATCTCGACCCAGCACTTCTTTATGCAATATAATTACATTAGTCTTCATATCAAAATAAAAAATTTTAAAACTTTTAAAAATTCTTACGAAACATTGCTTGTGCTCAATATGTGAAACTGAGTGCCAAGTATTGTGGGAGCTACACATGCCCCCAACATCAGAAGCTCTTTCATGTTTATTCTAGTTGCTTGTCCTAGTATAAAATAGGCTACTCCAAGCACTGGTGAGCTCCCCACATATACTCTCAGCAATCTAGAGTAGTCACTCACCTAAGTTTCTAATATTTGTAAACATATCTCACTTGCAAGTCGAGCCATGTTTCTCAATTTTTTATTATTATTATTATAGTGCTAGGGCACGAGCAACAAAAACAAAAAGCAAATCTGCCCAGTTGATCAACTGTGAACTGGAAACAAGGCTGATTTGGTACACATAGAAAACCACTTCTACATCATATCGGACTGAATCAGTTATAATCATCGGTTCAACAGGTGAACTGATGAACATGTCGATTCAATTACTACATTTCTTAATAATTAAATAAATTAATTAATTACATTAAAATTTTAAATGTTATATAGTTTTCTTAAATAAAAAATTAAATCAAATTTTAAAATTTAAATTTTAAATTATCATGACATTTTTATTATATTTCTTTTCTCTAAACTACCATGAATCTTCTTCACATAGCCCCTCAACTCAATGTGAGCTATTAACACATGAAAACTCAATAAGCTATATAAATAATAGCAAGAAAGAGCTTTTAAGTGACGTGGGATTAAGGAGATGACTTGAGGTCTATGAGCTCAAAACATATATAATATCCATAAAATATATTTTTAATTAATTATTTATAATGATAAAAATATTTATTTATTTGTTAATAGTAATTTATTTATTTATTTATACACTATAAAAAATAATTTTATCTATTTATTAATGAAAAACGATTTTTACATAAATAATTTTTACATATAAGTTTATAAAATAAATTTGGAATATAACATATAGATGTAAAATATATATAAATGTATTACATAATTTAATAAATATTTATATAAAATTCAGAAACTTATATTTAATTTAAATTTATATTAATTATGTAATATAAATTAGTTAAAATATATGGTTACATCTAAACTAAGTTTAGATAAAAAATCAATTATAAAAATTAAAAAATATTTAAATTTAAAATTATTATATTATTATCGTGTAAATTCTTAGAATTATGAGATTAGAAATTTTTTGGCTCTTATGTGACATTTAAAGAATAATTATTTTAATTAATTATGTAATGTTTAATAAATTGTTTTATTTTGTTTAATTTTTTCTCTCATATTTGAAATGATAATATCATTATTATGTTAATTTTATTAATTTTGAATAATATTATTATTAATTATATCCTCTAATTCTCTCCTTCCAGTTCGTTATCCTATTTGATTTTCAAAACCTTGGCATCAAGTTCATCATTTTTCAATTTATTATTAATGCAAGCAATTATACAGCCCTCTAAAGTTTAAAAATAAGGGATGATGAGACACAATTCATACAAACGATATATCGTTTTACACTCATTCTCAATGCTCATTTCTCTCATTTAGCTCTCTAGCTCCAATTGGCCAATAACTTTGAAGTAAAGTCGGATGTCATTCATAGATAATTTGAATCCAACATATATGTTTAATCTGAACTCTCATAATTTGCTAAACTCAATACTTTTCGCTATTATTTTGTCCAAATTTTAGGGGAAATTTGTTGATGTAATAAGAAATTATTTTCTCCCTTAACAGCTTTGAAGGCTGCTACTCATTTGAGTAATGCTGAAGTTTTGGGGACTCACATAACAGAATCATCAACTAATTTGGCGGCTGAGGATAATGCTAATGGTAATACTATAATCCATGATAATTCTTCTCCTCCATCAGCTATTAGTTTGAATTTCAAAAAAACTATTCTTAAAAAAGATAAAAACATTTTTAAGAAAAATATTTCCTCCGGTTCAAAGCATGTCTTATTCAAAGAACTTCAAGCATTGGGACCATTGAAAGAACTACTTATAAGAAAGGTGGCTGAACACAAAGAAAAGAATGGTTTGAAAGGTTCTTCTTCCCTTCTATCTCACTAATATGAAGAAGGATAAACCCGTGGATAGCAACAAAACAGAGACTTTTTGGAAGATAGAGCAATTGATCATAAAGTTTGGCATAGTTTTACCAAACTTTTGGAATTTATTATTGAAATGTAATTTTATTTTTAGCTTTCATTTTCATTTCCTTACTTTAATTTGTTATTTTAAACTTTGTCTAAGTGTTAATGAGATCTTTACTAACTCTTATTCTCTAACTTGATGGGAACTCTGGGATATTAATCAACCCTCGGGTTGTCTTAATCTTTGGTATCCCCTGCATCTCAACAGTTTCAAAATGAGAGAGAGTGGATTTCATTACATTTACAAGAAATTTAAATTAACAAATTTAGTTTTAATAAGTTCCTTTTTTCTTGTTAAAAAAAAAAAAGGAATCATTAGCTTTTTTTTCCTAGTTTGTATTAAATTTTCTTCGTTTTCATTTTAATGCAATTTCTGCATTCTCTCAAAAAAAAAAAAGAAATCATTTTAAAACATCAATACAACGGCTTCAATTTTATTCCAAAGCGACCAAATCAAAGTAATTTTTATTGATATTGGTCAATGTGGACTCCATGTACTGCTGTTGCTTTCCGAAACTTAAAGATCTCATAAATACAACCGCAGGCTCCTTTCTCTAAGTTCCAACGAAAAGACAAAATATTTCAAAATATTTATATAAAAAAAATGTATAACAGTCAACATGTAAAACTAAATTAAATTTTTTTATATTTAATTTTTTATTAAAATTAAAGATAGTTTAATTAGAAATTAAATAATAAATAAAATTAGCTTCTGAAAATTTTCATGCATTCAAAATTGTGACAAATAAAAATTTATAAGCGTATTTATAAATCTTATAAATAAGAAATAAACATGACAGTGATTATTTATATGATTAATTATAATTTATAATATTTTTATGATTTTAGACTTTTAGCCAATCAGTTGGTTGGTTGATTGGAACTGCCGCATGATCTTACTTGTCAAAGGATGTTATGGTTGGGAGTGGATAGGGGTGTCAATTTCGGGTCACGGGTCGGGTTCGGGTCGAACCCGGAACTGACCCGGGTTCAAACGGGTCAACCCTAACCCGACCCGGGTAGACAAACGGGTCGGAAAACCGAACCCGGACCCGACCCGCTTCGGGTTCGGGTCAACCCGACCCGACCCGATGACACGGCATTGCCGGGATCAGCTTCAGCGCGGACCTCGGGCAGCGGTCACGCGAAGGCGGGACAGGCGGCGTGGGCGTGATCCGGCGAAGCGGGGGCCTGGCGGTCACGCGAAGGCGCGCCAGGCGGTCACGCGAAGGCGGGACAGGCGGCGAAGCGGGCACTGGGCGACGTGGCGTGATCCGGCGAAGCATTGAGCTGGTTTGACGCGAATGAAGCGACGCGAGCAGAGGTCACGCGGGGGAAGTCCGAAGCAGGACCTCGGGCAGCGGTCACGCGGGGGAAATCCGAAGCCGGACCACGGGCAGCCAGTCACACCTCACGCGGGATATTCGGGCAGGGGCGGTAATTCGAATTTTTTTAAATTAAACGGGTTGGCGGGTTGACCCGGCAACCCGCCGGGTCAACCCGAACCCGACCCGTTTTTTAAACGGGTCAATTTCTGGAACCCGAACCCGACCCGTTTTGAAATCGGGTCGGGTTCAACCCGAATTTTCCGGGTCGGGTCCGGGTCGGGTTTTCGTGTCGTGTCAAATATTGACACCCCTAGGAGTGGATGAGCCTACCAACTTAGACTGAGCATTGGGAGCAGTAGTTCAAGCTGTTTAATAATTGAAGAGTGATTTTAACATTAAATGAACATATTAAAAATAATAAAAATTTGGTATTTTAATATATTATATATCTTAGTTTTTCTTACAATGATTAGGTCGAGAGCTAAGCAACGGCCTTTCTGACCTCTACTACTAGAGAACGGTATTTCTGACCACTATCGCCGGCCAACTATGATCCTTCTGACTTCTGTCACCATACTACGGTCCTTCCGATCTCTATTGCCTGACTATGGTTCTTCCGACCTCCGTCGCCATACTATGGTTCTTTCAATCTTCATTGCCAAACTCTGGTCCTTCCGTCCTTCGTCGCCATACAATGGTCTTTTGATCAATGTTGTCTACCGACTACAATCTTTTTGACCTCCATCTCCACACTAAGGTACTTCCGACCTCCTTCACTAGACAAAGCTCTTTCTGACCATTGTCGTCCTCCGACTACGATCCTTCTGACCTCCATCATTAGATTATGGTCCTTCCGACCTCCATCGCTTGATAACAATCTTTCTGATCTCCGTCGCCTATCAACTACGGTCCTTCCGACCATCGTCACCCTACTATGGTCTTTCTTATCTCAGTTATCTACCGACTATGGTCTTATCGACTAAACAAACATGTCAATACTGATTCTTCTAATTCCCTCCATGTAATGCACTATATACAGTGTATATTTGTTACATCAAACCACGACATTATCCACAGGGAAGGGTCTTATTTGTAATTGACTGCAAATACTAGTAGATTTAGTCAAACTAGACCAGGCCCCATGGGTTTTTCCCATTTTTAGGGGTTTCCACTTTAAAACTCTTGTATCTCTTATGAGTGTTACACCCTCCCTTTTGTATAATTGTGTGTTGGATCTTGGTATAAAGCTAAGACGTTAAACTTTATATTTCTCTCCCACTATGAATATTCCAAGATGCAACAAGTGTTATGAAAAAAAATTGGATAGAATAGTTTGATTATTTTTTATCAAAATGAATTTTAAAAAAAATTGACTTATTTTGAGATGATCGTAATACAAAAAAAAAAAAAATGTATTATATATGTTGGATCTAAATTTGTTTGAGGATGACACTAAACTTTACTGATAAGATAATTTTTGTTGTCACCAAAAAAATAATAAAGAAGGGTGGAGCAAGAAAATTCTCTCTAAGATTTTATTAATCTATGTGAACAAGGCATAAATCTAAAAATTACTTCTCAACCACATTTATAAGATTAGAGCACTACAAGAGAAGTTAAACCAATAAATTAATATATAATAACATAACATTGTATGAATTTTGCAAACATGCAGATTGGACTTTGATGGTTACATGTAGAAAATCATCTTTAATGTTGTTTTGAGTTAGTTCTGATGAATGCCTCTAGATGCTTATGATGAGTGGTCATGGCATCTTCAGCAACTGCTGGGGTGAATTGTTGATTAAATAAAAACATTAACCATTACGGAAAGGTGTGGCTAAACCACTGCCATCGACTAGGTGAATGGCTTCCAAGGCTATGGCAGGAGCCCCCCTTTGGTCGAGTACTAAATAGGCTAGTCCTCACATTGGTTTAGTGGTAATTGGGAAAATCCACTTAAATTCACATATTAGAGAACATTGTTTGTTCTCCAATTCTCTGATATGATTGGAGAGTTACTTGAAATAAATAAATGAATAAACAAATGAATTGAATAAATCTTTCATTAGTTAACCTAATTAGTAAAATGAAAATATGTTGGATGTACTATCATATTTTATTCCCATGTTCACAAAGGTTCCTTATTTATGACTCCCATAGTGAATATTGAATTGACTATTCCAAACTCTGATGTCCACAATAGTCTATAAATAGTGGTAAAAGGTCTTCTTTAAGAATATTCATTCTCTAAGCTTTTTCTTCCACTTTTGAATTTCCTACTCAACTTTCTTAGCATGGCCAAGTCCACCCTAATGATGACGGATGTTGATTATCAAAAGTGATGTAGAGGTATCCTCTGTAAGTGGAAGGTTATTCAGTTGGTGGATTTAAGAAAAATGTTGAGGAAGCTAACTAGGGTGTGTAGGAAAGTGATGACAAATGGCTTGTTCATAAAAAGGATGAGAACCAACCTCAAGATTCACTAAATATTCAACATCAAATCCCCTAATAATGAATAGGGTGGTTGACTCGATATTTTGACTTAAATACTTCTCTTAAGATGAGTTGCTGCTCAATTTTATTCAATTTAAAATTTCAATTAAAACTCATTAATTATATATGTTCCTAAATCTTAACCATATGAGCAATGGGTGAGTGTTCCTAATCCTATGCTTGACGAAATTGGGTATGGTTGATTCATCCCTGGAGATAAGGAAAATTCACTTTTTGCATTACAAATAGTTACCCCTAGAAAATTTATATCAATCCTTTCAAATGAGACTAGATTCATCTAAAAATGAGGGAGTTTTTAGGTCATCAATCCAATTAGTTAAATGTTGTAGCTCTTTTGAGTTGGGTCACTAATTCCCATCTGAGGGTAAAGAAACTCCATTAAGGGTTTGACAAATTTAGCTAAATATACTATAGGGGTTAACCTGTTTATTCAAATATGAATTATTGATGTGTGTGAACCTTCTACGGAGCTAACCCTAGAGATATATTCATAAGGTTTGGTGAACCTGTAAATTTGACTTCTACTTGCATTAGAAATCCCACTTGACCTTTTATGCTCGAAGACTCAAGCATCCTGATTTCTATGTTGAAGCCATCTTTAACTTCTATGTTGGAGTGCATATATGACTTCGAGGATCAACTTATCAATGCCATAATTAACACCAATGAAGACTAGAAATGGCTTACTTCTTTGGAGAAAAAAAGGGTTTTTCATTATTATTGATGATGTTGCTGATATGATTCTTTGAGAGGTGCAAGATTTGAGGACTAACATAGTGGTGACTTACAAATTCTTAGAATCATCAATTTCAAGCTAAATTTCATTAAGAAGCTAGTTTATCCTATGAAATTTTAGTTAAGCATGGGACTATTTCTCCTAATGTATAATTATATCTAATTTTTTGTTTTTCCCTAGTGGTAATTATGATGAACTCACACTTTTATAAAATATGATTGTAAGATAGCTAATAGATTTTTATGTAATGCGCTTTATAAACACATTTTCTAAGCTTGTTCTTCTAAATTCATAGAATTTACAAGCATATAACTTATGAGTATGCCTTTAACACTGATTTTACATACTTATATGTAAAATTACTTCAATAGTTTACTTAAATAGCTCAATTTTGTGCCATTTTTAGAATGTGAATTAATAGGCTCATTCCTTGCAATGAAGAAGAATGATCAAATTTGAAATTTGATCATTTATGGTAAATGTGATGCTTTCCTTTTTAGAGAATGAGATAATCGTTCTTAATGAGCACTTCAAAATGGGATGAAAATTTTCTTTGTGCTTAGATATTGTAAGCGTAGTCACTATGACCTGACACTAAAAGCTATAGAAGAATCTTTAAGCTTTTAAAGATGAGTGTGCATAATTATCCTCTATTCAAACAAGGATGACCAAGTTTGTTAACATAGTGATATCGTTACAAAAAGTACTTTTTGTAAAGTTGGTGATCAGGTGGAAGGTATTAGTGAAGCCTATTATGTTCACTAAAGAAAAAACAAATCTATGTACTCTATGTATGGAAAATTATGCACCCCTATTGGTGTATTCATTCATTGCGGTGTTGGTTGTGCTAAAGAATCTGTACAATAAGCTACTCACCTACCCTTATGTGGTTATCTTCATTACATAATCATTTGTGATGCTTATGAGAATGTGATGGCTTTTATGTGGGTATGACATATACACTTTCTAGATGACCCAGATGTGTTATAATTTTTAGGGAGTGACACCTCCCAAAAACCAGAGAAAGAGGAGGAGAAGAAGAAAAATAAGAAAATAAGGTGGCCTGTCCATCGTCGAGTTCTTCTTACTCACCATGCAATTCTATATCATAACTAGTGTATGCCATCGCATTTCACGCATCACCTCCTACTTCAATTCAACCTAACTAAAAATCTCATCAACTTTGGAAATTGGGCACTACAAAGCAATGAGTAAGAAACATTTCTTAGTGTATGGGCATTGACTCCACCTACCATTGAATCCTTGAGACTAACTCTATTTTAGAAGGGAGTATAGCTCCTTAGCTTCCTTGCTACATGAATGTGATTGATTAGGACTTGGCTATAATGAGAACTAGAAAGAGGCCTATGGAAGTAGTAATTTGATAAAAAAAAGGGGTCAAGAATCCCTGAAAATGATGTCATAAAAGTAGGCAACCACTTATTAGGTCATTAATACAATGTAGGTTGAGTGCCTCTTTAATTGTATAAGGCAACTACATGTTACCTATAAATTTTGGTTTAAGATCTAATATTTGACCCCTCTAGAAGGATTTCAAATTAAACCCTAATTGTGAGATACCATTTTCCATGATAGACACCACTTTCATGAGTTAGCAGCCTAACTTCAAGTATGCTCACAAATATAAGTAGACTCTCAAGCGAGTTGGTAAATCAAAGAAATAAACTAAAAAGTTAAAGTGACTCTTATGTAAAAAGTATGTCCTCTTTTGAGCCGTTAAGAAGGAAATAAAGTCTCTTAAGGTTGGCCTATCTAACAGGGAGGCCCATTCTAATTTATAAAATAGTTGGTGAGAAAAATGTGCCAAGGATCTAGAGGCCTTAATCCATAAGAAATGGTTACCCATTAAGCTAGTTTTAAAGTACTACACAAAGGAAGCCCAAGGCCTTATGAATAGGGCAGGAACACAGACGTCCTAATGACTTTTGGCTTCCCCAACCTATTTAGACTTGCATGTATATAAGTATAATTAAGATACATAATATTTTTTAAAGAATTTGCTTTCTCACCAGAAGCCCTCCTATATATATATATATATATATATATATATATATATATATATATAAAGATAAAGACAATGTTTTTTACTTGATAACTAATGAGTTATGAAGGTGACCAAAATATGGAAATCAAGGCTAATGTCAAAAGTATTCTTCTTCTATTTTATTTATCTCCTCTTTACTCTTTTTTTTTTTTTTTTGTTCCTCGTAACAAAACATGAATATTTATTGAAAAGAATGAAATTTTATTTAGTTATATATATATATATATATAAGTTCGTGTACGTTGTTAGTCCTTATAGAACTGTCCTAAGGCTAACGAAGAGGGGGGGTGAATTGGTTATAAAACAAAATCTTGGATATTTGAAAAAAATCTTTTTTTGATCCTTTTTGAAATTTAAATCACTAATCTTAAAACTTCTAGTTTTTTATAGAAATGAATACCACAGAAAATGTTTTTCAACCATGAAATTTAAATGAAGTAAAATAAAAATGTAGAAAAGTGGTTCGGTCCAACTTGACCTACATCTGCTCCATGGAGACTCCTTCTCCAGGTATTGCACTAAACATAAGTGACTCTCTTGTTGCCTCAAAAAAAAAGGTGAAGATTCTCGTACAAACTCTCTTCCACCAACCCGATGTGATAGATAACTATCACCTTTTACACTCTCCAAGTGACGGCAGTGTACCTTCTCATCCTTTTTCACCCTCATAGTGAAGGCATAGTACCTACACATCCTTTTTTACTCTCCTGTTGAAGGTTGAGAACTGTCACATCTTTTTTCACCCTCTTGGTGAAGGTAGAGTATCGTGACATCCTTTTTCACCCTTCTGGTGAAGGATGAGTACCTTAATCCAATGTTGAGAATCTTTTCTTGAGAGTCTCCAATGAAGAAGGCAAAAAACTTAAAGAAGACAAAGAGATCCTCATTTTGGGCAACCTTGTGAATCCCTCAAAATTTCCTTTCACTAGATCTCAGACTCTTTACTCTCAAAAATCTCACCCAAACACAATCTCTGTGGTCCCTCTCAAAAGAAATTCACAGCCGAAAGATTATATGATATTTTTTAGGACTCTTTATATACTAACCACATATTAAACTGTCCAAAAACTAAAAATTTAAAGTGAACTGACTTACATTCGTATTGTACGATCCTAGGTCATACTGTATGATTAGTTCAAAAAATCAAGGCTTTATTTGGTACAAACTGGGATTAACTTCATTTTATACATTATCAGTCGTCTGTACAAATTTAGATCATATTGTATGAATAGTTTAAAAACAAATGTATACATATGATACGATCTTGTATGAACCTAATTTTGTACACGGTAAGGCGTCTGTATGAACTTAAATCATACTGTATGAACAATTCAAAAATAAAAGTATTTGTATGGTACGATCTAGAAAAAATGAATTTCATGCTATATAAGTCATTTGTACAACCTGACCTTGTACTGTATAAATAGTTCCAAATGAATGATCTTATTTGGTGCTATCCATTATGAAAGGAATTTTATACTCTATCAGTCATTTGTATGACCTGATATCGTATAGTACAAATATTTCAAAATAAACGAGTTCATTTAGTATGATCTAGTATAAAAGGAATTTTATACTATATCAATGATCTTTATGAATTAACATCGTATAGTACGAAGAGTTCAAAAAATTTTGACCTTGATTTGATTAGTTGTATTCTAGCAAAAAAACTATCAAATCGTACAATATGATTAAATATCATACAATACAGTCAGATTTAAAATCAATTTTATAACTCTCCCCCTGTGTGTATGTGCACAGTTACCTATTTACAATTACTCTTGCTCAGACTCAAGAATTAAAAAATAGAGATATACATACTCTATTACATGAATTCTTATTCTATCTTGTCTTGAAGTCTTCAACAATCTGGAGTAGTAAATAATTTTCTTGAAATATTAGCACACATAAAAATAAATAAAATTATCTAATACATACTAGGAGAAATAGTAAAATCATCATAACAATATTATTTTGCTATCATAAAAAATCTTAATCATAATCTTGATTCATGAGTTGCAACATATATGAATGATATTATTTCTAAGATCTTACTTGTCACTTTTCCTTCATATTGACTTCATGTGTTTTCACTTTTGATAGGCCTAATCTTTTGTCAAATTTAGCTTTGTAGGGGTAACAATCCTAAAAATTAGTAGCTCAAACGTAGAAGATCGACTGCAAAGTAGGGAGTTGGATTCTAGGTCAAGATGTTATCATATATCAAGCATTTTTATCATTCTCTTCACCTTTGATGAATCTCACCTTTTTCTAAACTTCAGTTTCCATGTGAGTAACAATCCATACTCACCAACAAAAATTAACTCACATGCTACTCAATACAGAATAAACCACAAATGGGAGAGTTGGATTTTAGCTTTAGGTTTTTGATGTATAGAGCTTGTGTGTCCTCACCATAGATGGACCTCATCTATCACAAGATCGTATTCTTTACAGGGAAACCTTCCAATCTTGTTGGCTATAATAAACTAGTAAGTTACACAATCCAAAATGATTGAAATGGGGGAGACAAATTTTTTAGCTTAGTTTTCTCGTGTATTATTCTTATGTACCATCTCATTAGATGGGCCTCACCTTTCACCTAACTTAGTCTTTGTGAGGGTAACTATTTAGACTCATTTGGACAAAATGGACTTGCATGTACTTAATGCGAACTTGGTCCAAAAAATAGGAGTCAAATTCTAGGACTTAGTTTCCTCTTTCTGAGAATATATATAGTTATGGTCTAAGTCCAATAGTCAGCAGAGTGAACAACAGTGGCCCTAAAAATAAGTTGTATGACTCCTCTGGAAGACACAAAACTCAAGATTTTTTGAGTGAATTCTAATTATTATGTGTGAAATATTTTAGGGAAATAGTATGGTTCATGCTCCTAAGTTTGTAAATGTTTCTTTTACTTTTTAAGATGATCAATTAAAATAATGAGGCCACCTTTTTCAGCGTTAACTATATATCTATTTGGGGGCCATAACTCTTCTTTAGGGAGTATTCTCATAACTTTTGACCAAAAATCTCTGGGATCCCTAAAATTAAGTTAATCTACTTTTTTTTTTTTTTTAGTATCCACTTGATTGAAAGCTCTTCAAATGATGGTCCCAACAGTTGCTTGTGTTTGAAATCGATCAATTTCAAGCTTGAGTTACTCCAATTAGGGTCAAAGTTTAATCAAGTGTTTCTACTCTCTAGTCCTTCAATGTTTGGTATAATATCCACCTATATGTGGCTCCCATTTTCTTTAATCTGAATGCCATCACTTTACAGTAGAAAATTATTTCCAATATCATAAAGGTTATATTCTTATAGTCGAGAGGGTGAATCTTGATTTGATGGTAACTAGAGAAAACATTAAGAACCTTATCTTTCGAAAGAAACCGACCGAATTCAAAATGTTGAAGCCAACAAAAATCCTCCACTTTTCACTCATCTTCTACATTATCAACCATTTCACTACATTTGAAAGGATATTGGATCAAAAATTTATCTATTGGTTTCACCATATTGATTTGTCATAAGTGACAATAATGGGCTAGTCATAAGAAGCTAACTACTAAAGCAAAAGGAAACTATCTAAGACCCAAGAATAATAACTCCATTGGAATATCAATCGTGTGTAAAATCGATCGTGTGTGTAAAATATTATTTGGGTTATATTTCTCATGAAAAAGTTATTAATAAACTTTTAAATCTTGAGTTTCAAATTTGTATTTTTTCTTATTTTGAAATTTTATTAAATTTTGAAAGTAATACTATCAAATTTAAATATAAAATTGATTATTTGAATTTTAGGCTTCAAATAATCATTTTGAAGCTAATTTGGGGCTCCACCCCATTGGCACAAAAACCACCCCTATTATCCCAATTTTTCTTTAGATTTTTTTATTTCAATATCTAGAATTGTTTAAAAACTTAATGTGGATGAATGAAAAGATATTTATGAAGTTTGGAAGAAAATTTGGAGTTTATCTCTTATGAGTTATGCTTGGTGGCCAATACTCTGTTGAAGAGGTTCGGTGATTTCTTTTCAAACCTAGTCACTTTAGTGAGTGATAGGTTATATATTTTATTAAATATTTACTATTTTCTTATTGCATAACACTTATGCAAGGCCCTTCTTAACACAAACTTATTAATAGCCAACCATCTCCCCCACAAAATCCCAAGAAACATTCCATTAGGAAATGTCAACCAAGAATTGCACAAACAAGTCTTAGGCTTCCTTTGGGACAGGTTTTTATTACTTCTTAAAGCAGTTCTTTAGTATAAAAATTAAACTTTTTTTACTGAAAAGCTGCTTTAAGAATCAATAAGAAAGCCATTCCAAACAAAGTCTTAGTCTAATTCCATCGGCCATTTGAGCGACTTAGACCTCTCAAGAAATTATAAAACACAACAAAAGTATTTTAAAGACATTAATCCATCATTCACAAGTGTTTCTACTCATTGATCCTAACACTCCTAACTCCCTCCTCCAAAGCCATACACCCAAAGTAGTATTCTCCGCAAAAGGGATTTTCCACAATAACTAGTCTTCTTCAAACCCCTATTAAAAGTACTTAATATCCTTATAAAATTATGAAATTGTCCAAATCATAATTAGATCTATCTCTTTACCTATTCCCATAATTTTCTAGTTTAAAATTAGCCAACTAGGTTTAAGCTAACATAGTTAGTTTTGTATGTCAAAGAGGTACTAATAATATTTATTTCATTGGCCTTGTTTAGGTTTAGAAATATATTCTATCTTACACGATATATTTGTCAACTACAATTTACCACTTTAATAACATATTTTACAGGATCAGTTAAGATTAATATATTAAGTCGTCCTAAGTATTTAAAAGTATTTGATACCTTAAATTTGTATCGGTGTATTTGGATGTCATAAATTACTATTGGCTGCAAAGATATTATCTTGAATCTAGAACTTTCATGTGATCATCTAATTTGTGAAGACCCAAAATATATTATCTTTTGAATTAATAAATATTAAATTTTTTTTAGTCAAGCAATTTATTATGGATGATTTAAGACTAATTGAGTCATTGTACGTTTGTGAAATTTCTAGTGCTTTTATTTATTTTTCTTTCTCTATAAACTGAAGGATAAACCAAAACACCATGTATATATTTCATTTCATCTTAAAGAGATAAAAAAAGACTTGAAAGAAATGCAAATTTATTTTAAGGAATTGGATAATAAATCTTTATTTCATCATCTACTGACTCCTTGGATTAATTAGGTAAACTCTAATTTCAATTACTCTAAAGTTTTATGGTTTAGGGATTATTATAAGTGAAAAAGGGTGACATGTCACCAAAAAATTGCTCTGTTTGGGCATGAATATTCTCATTACAATATGAAGTGAAAACTACCAGAATAAAATTCAGGACTGTCCAAAATCTAATTTTAACTAACATATAGTCATGTTAAGCATCTCAATGAGATGAACCTAAAGAAATTTAGTCCATTATAAGCCCAAATAAGCCAAATCAAAGGACCAAAATATATTTAAAAGCTTCAAATAATTAATTGGATGACTAAATAATATATAAATATGACACACTTATAGACGAATCGAGAAGCTCGATGAGACGAATCTAGCAAGCCCAAGATCACTTAATTTTGACATTGTTATGACATATAAGCATTTAAAGAATACTCCATGATCGAGGGAATTGATATCAGTCATTTTTTGGAACACTCCAAATTTTCCCTAGATCTTCTTTAATTTACTAAGCATGCCTCACCCAAAAAAATACAAATAGACCCTCATTTTTCACAAAGGGAGAGGTGAAAAGGAGAAAAATTAGAGAGCTCTCTTACATTTTTCAACCATCACCACCACGGGATCTCTTCCCAACCAAGGACCATCATTGGACTTTGTCCCGTCCGCTGATTTTTGCCAGATCTCCTCCCGGGCATTATCGCCGCTAGATCTCTTCCTGATCACTGGTCGATGTTGGACTTTTGTTTCTTGTCAACTATGGTCCTTCCAACCAACATCTTTTATCCAATACGATCTCCCCCTGGGTGCTACCACTATTAGATCTCTTCCCAATAGGTGATCATTGTCAAACCTTTGTCTGGGCACTTGCTGACTACAGTTCTTTTACATCATGACTTAAATTATCATAATCACAATAACTATGAACATTCTAAAAATCAAGAATAAATTCTAGAAATTTTATACTTCCTCATGGAACACTTTGAAAGTATAAAATAACTTATTTTAGAAAATGCTCTACAAATTAAAAAAAAAATTACTGCACACGGTATTCAGAAAGAAATTACATATATTATTGCTATTGATACTTCAAATATTATCATTGATGAGTTATGTAATAATGAGTTATTTGTAATTTTTAGGATGAGTGTCAAAATGTATCAATTAAGGCATCATTTCAAACAGTTTTCTTACTGCTTTTGTACCAAAAAGATGATTTAGAAAGCAGTACAAAAGCTGGCCCAAACGAAGCCTAAGAATAAGTTGCTATTACATTGCATTATGCTGATAAAATAGCTTGAGTTATCGAGCACTTTTTTGGGATATATTTAAAGATGACATTTGCTTTATAAGTTGAATATAGCACGACTATATGGCCAGTCTCTAATGGAGCAAGCAACATGCATTATGAGTTTAACTACAAAAAATTTTATGATGAAAGATAATGCTCATTTTATTATATACATTATTTTGCTCTACTCCAATTTCCACTAGTTGTATAATCATGTCTAAATAACTTTACCAAAGTAGTTTCTAATTTCAGAAATACTATTCAGATTTTATGAAAGAAAAAAGATATTATATGAGTGAAATAGTTTAATTAAGTTGTTGAACAACTAAGAAATTGAGAAGTTGCAAGTGACATGCTACATAACATCCCAAGGACATGGTGGATTATGGTTGAAACTTATTAAGATGGATGAATATTTTATCTTATAATTTAGACAATGATCATGCTCATGTTATAAAACATTTTAGGGTCTATTTGGAGCAACATCTTTATCATTTTTACAAAAAACTAATATAAATCATTTTTGTTATAATTTTTTTGTCATTTAAATTTATTTTAGAACAAGAAATATTTTTTACAGTAAGATATGCTAGAGTATAATAGTTGAAAGAAATTTATTTTTTGAATTCTAATAAAATTTAAGGGGATTTTCAAGCATACAACTAAATTCTTATATGTTTGCATGTCAAGCACATAAATATTTTTATTTATTTATATAAAATACTAATATTTAAATCACAAAAAAATGCTACTAATATTAACTTCTTTATTTTATATATATATATATATATATATATATATATATATATATATATATATATATATATATATAAAGATGACACATTATAAAAATAAAAATAATGAATTTTAAGGTTAAATGTGTAATTATTTTAAAAAAAAATTGTGAAATATAGATAAACTCTCCAGAATTTTATAATATTGAAAATGTTTTATTCTTAATTATGTTCTCGCAACAATTACTTAATATGTTAAAATTTTGAGAACTATGTAAATGATTTGTTTTCATGTGAAAATATGATAAAAATTTATTAGCAAATCTTAAAAACTTCTACTTTTTATCTTGGAGCACTAATTTAAAGCCTATTATGACAAATATTAGTTCGAACAATGTTGAAATTATATATGAGAAAAATTTTGAATACAATCTAAATCTTGTTCGAACTTTATTCAAATATATTTCAACAAAGTACTGATCGAATGTCCACCATGACTAACATTTATTGAAACAAGGTCCGAACAATGTTTAAATAAAATGAGAACCATATTTAAAGAAAAATCAAATATATTTCAAGGCTTATTTGCATATAGTTTGATCAATGTTTGAATAGTGCTCAAATAAATTTGCTTAGGGGAGATACAATTGAGTACATTTCAACAATATTAATATAGTACACTATACAAAAAGGCATAGCCATAACAGTTATAGCACGATAGATTATAAGGTAGATATAAAAGTTTGATCAATGTTGGAATTATTAAAAAGATATTGTTCATGAAGAGAAGCATATGATTTGCAACAACTCTAAATTTCATGAAATGATATTTATTTTGGAATTATGAAAATTTTTCGTGCAGCACTATATAGTTGTGCTTGTGAACACAGTGGCACTAGGAACTATCATCTCAGCATTGGAGTCTCTAATCTATAGCAACTCTGGGGCCAGCATGCATGTAGTGCAGCAGAGCTAGGTCTTGGGTGCCATGATTTTAGACACAATTTTTTTTTAATATTTTTAATATAAATAACCCTTCCATCCCGCCATCCCTCTCCCTTCCTCATTTCATTTCTTGTCAAGGAAAGAGCCGAGGAGAAGGAGAAGAGAAATAAGAGAAGAAGAGAAAGAGAAGAGAGAGAGAGAGCATTTTCAGAAAAAATTTTATCTGTCTCTTCTATTACGAAAGTTATTCAGATAGTTATAAGTGACCTCAATTTTATTTATATTTTCAATGATTTGGAGTTGTATATTCTCTCTCCTAAATTTGGTGAAATTTTAACCATGTATCTTTTTGATCTATGATAGATATTATTTTTATAAGCACTTTGACTAGTTTATATTGAGTTTTAACTGGGTTGTTTGGGTTATATGGCATTTTATATGAAATGAGTAGGGAAAATGATGACTGTAAAATGATAAAGTGCTATTGTGCTAAACTTGGATATGAGATATATGGCATGCATATGATTCTTATTCATTTGGCATAACATGCATTTTAGGGCATAATACCTGCATATGAGTAAGATGCCTATTGTATTATATAAAGTAAATTATTCAATTGATATATAAAGAATGTGGCATTTGCATGTAAGTAAGAAAGGCTGACTATCAATACTATAATTAATAAGGGCTAGTTCTTAAAACATTAATATCCTATAAAGTAAGGTGGGCCAACAATCTTTCCTTCAAATAAAAGATTTAAGTTTTAATATTTGCTTGTAACTTACTAATCAAATTATGCTGAAAGGTACGGAGAGACTAGTCTTCATTGATTTATTGAAAATCACCTATAAATTGATTTGTTATCCATGAATAATGAAGGTAAAATAAAGATTAATGATAAACTAGTTAATAGTTGGGGTTAAATCAAAGATTTATGACCAACTTGGGAATAATTATGTTTAAAGATGCTAAAAATATCACATTAAAGTTGGATGTCCTACCTTATTGAAATTCATATTGATGTGCATACTATATAATTGCATTCAAGATATGATGAGTATAAAAATGACAAATACGACAAATGATTGATAAGATAGATAAACCAATTGATAAATGTGATTGTTGAATGATGATACAAGAGTTTAATTGATTGATGATAAGATTGAGATGAGCAACATATAACTAGATTGAAAGTGTTACACCCATAGGGATCTAAAGTGAAAGAATTTTTTCCCCTTTTATTATATTTTTAACTTGTTCATTTAAAATCAGCTCATTTGATATCTAAAGCTGATCAATTGCATTAAAGAAATATAAATAATGAAAAATATAATTCACATTACTTAAATCAATATTTATATTTAATATCTATCTCTATGTTCCAAAATAATATATACAATAGAGTCTTCATAGGATATAAAATAATATACATATACTAGATGAACTAAAAGAAAACTAAATTAATAGTGCAGAAAAGAAAAACTATACATGATGTCCAGTGCCTCATGTCATAGGGTGCTTACCCTTTTTTGAAATCATATAAAATTCACAATGAGCAATAGCCTATAAAGTACTAAAAATGTACAATTGAAATCAATTTAATGAAAAAAAAAAAGAAATAATATGATTTGAAACATATAAATAAATTTATATTACATTAATATCTATTAACAATGTTGTTATTATCTACCTCATGATCTATTCTACTGATTTTGATGATAACAAATATATGTTTGGATGTTCTAATTTGTCTGCTAAGTACTTCATGTGTAATAATTTAATGGATGTGAATGATAATTACTTATATGTCACGTACATTGTACAACTCAAGTTCAATCAAATTTTGAACTATATAAACTCAAGGTGGATCAAGAAGGAAAGATTGATGGATTTTATTTTAACATAGGAGCATTTTATAGGTCAATTGATATTTATTTGCATGGTTTGATTTGCTCAAAATCTAAATATATATTAAAATAATTTACATATTATTAATTAAGGATAATAAACCAAATTTAGAAATATATAAGATTTCTTTATTAAATATATTATATGCTTTATAGATTACATAAATGTTATAAAATATAAAAAGATAAATAATAAGGAAAATTAAATATAATAAGTTTACATGGTAAAATTTTTATTATGAATAAATCTAGGTATATGTTAAAGTGAGTAAATTTAATATTTCATTTATAAGTAGTAAGGTTATTGAAATTAAATTGTAAAAATCACCTCAAATATTTTGGTCATTTTATTGTAGAATAAATTTAGATTGTATTATTACATCAAAAATATATTTTTTCTTTGCTTAATCTTAGCCATTTGACTTAATGGAATTTAAACTGTAAATAGATTGGGTTATACTCGCCCGTGTAAAAGAGTACTTATGTGGTAAACAACTTCTTTGGTTTAAAAAAATGGGGTTTGTAAGAAAAACCTAGGATTAGTAGATTTTTGCCCAAGAGTTGGCTAGCGTGGAAGTAGACTGGATTATCCATGCTAAACTGCGTAAAAATGTTGTGCATGTTATTTTCTTTTCTTGCATCTATTTTTCTTTATAATTTTTATAAAAAAAATTCTATGATAATTTATTCTTTGCCAAATATCATCAAAATAATTTTAACTACTTTCTTTTAATCAATTTTTTTAAAAAACCAATTCACTCCCCTTCTTAGGTTGCCATATTCATTCAACAATTAGTATTAGAGCCATATAACTTTTTATTTTGGCTTAACAATCTATAGTAGGTCCACTTGCACTAGAGGAAAATGCTCTATTATCGGCATACCAAATCCACTTGTAACAATCGAAATCCGTTAGAAATTCCTTTTTTTTTTAAATGATTTGACAGTAATTTGCATGTAAAAAAATGTAAATCGATGAAGATTTTTCGAAGGAAATGTTTTTGGTGGAGTTTCCAGTAAAATTCAAGTGAAAAAATTATGGGAAAATGGCATCTTTCCATCAATATATTCTGGTGTTTAATCTACCAGTATTTCCAACAAAAATGTATGTCAAAATATCGACGGATAATGTGCCGCCTTAGTCCATCGCACTATTATCGATGGAGATTACCGTTAGAATATTCATTTAAAATTCTGGCATAAAAGTATTTATGCAAAAACCTTTATACTCTAAGGTTGACATACATAATTTAAGTTTACCTTCAACTCCCTCTCTACTATTATCAACAAGAAGAATACCATCAACAAAAAGCATGCACCAAGGTATATTCTCTTTCAAATTTCTAGCGAGAATATCCATAACAAAAGTAAAAAAGCATACACCAAAATACATTCTCTAGCAAATGACTAGTGAGAACAACCATAACAAAAGAAAAAATCATAAACTAAGCAAGGCACATTCACTTGCAAATGTCTAGGAAGAACATCCATAACAAAAGCAAAAAGCATACATCAAGGTACATTCTCTTGCTAATGTCTAGTGAGAACATCCATAACTAAAGCAAAAAAGCATACACCAAGATATAATCTCTTGCAAATGTCTAGTGAGAATATCCATAACAAAAGAAAATTAAAGCATACACCAATAAACATTCTCTTAAAAATGTCTTGTGAGAACATCCATAACAAAAGGAAAAGCATACACCAAGGTTCATTCCCTTGCAAATGTCTAGTGAGAACATCCATAACAAAAACAAAAAGCATTCACCAAGATACCTTCTCTTAGAAATGTCTAATGGGAACATCCATAACCAAAGCAAAAAGCATACACCAAGATACCTTCTATTACAAATGTCTAGTGAGAAACATCCATAACAAAAGTAAAAAAGCATACACTAAGATACATTCTCTTACAAGTGTCTAGTGAGAACATCCATTATAAATGCACAAGCATACACTAAGGTTCATTCTCTTGTGTTGAGTTTCGTTCACTATGAATTAGGTTGATAAACCTAAGCTTATGTCCCAAGGCTATCCAAGAGGGGGGTGAATTGGTATTAAAATAAAATTATCCCTCTTGAGTATGTTGAACTGAAATTAAACTTCAATGGATTTTTAGAAAAAGTTTTTCAACCACAATTTTTTGTAACAAAACAAAATGCGGAAAATAAAACGCAGTAAAAATAAAAGACACAAAATTTATAGTGGTTTGGTCTAAACCAGACATGCATCCACTCCCCGGAGGCACCCTCCGAGTATTGCACTAATACCAATAGTGTCTCTCTTTTTGCACCCACGGCATGGTGGAGAAGCCTTTACAAACACTCTTTACACCCCTACCCGGTGCGGTAGAGAACCGTCATCCTTTTACACTATCCCCAGTGTTGGTAAAGAATCCTTCGTCCTTTCACACTCTCCTAGTGTGGGCAGAGAACCCTTCATCCTTTTACACTCTCCTAGTATGGGCAGAGAACCCTTCGGCTGTTCACACTCTACTAGTGTGGGCAGAGAACCCTTCAGCTGTTCACACTCTCCTAGTGTGGGCAGAGAACCCTCCATCTATTTACACTCTCCAAGTGTCGGCAGAGAACCGGATCTCCTTGACAGATATCTTCATAAGAAATCTAGAAGGAAGAAAAAAAAGAGTGAAGTAATCCAAAATCACAAGTAGAGATTCTTACCTTTGAACACCAAGCGAAGCCTTCATGCTCCAGTGGTAGGAATCCTCCTTTGAATGCTCTCTCACACTCTCTCCTTGACTCTTCTTCTAATAGGCATGAAGATCAATGAGCAAAAAGATTGGGTCGCAGTCTAAATTGGACTATATATAGGAGAGGCAAGAAAAATCATCCAAAATTACAAATTTTTCAAGTCAACACGAAATGAATCGTCCTGTACGATCGTGGATCGTCCTGGACGATTTTACTTAAAGTGTTGGAAATGATCCTTATGTATACTGGTACGGACTATGTTCGTACACGATCATCATCCCATACAAACTAGGTTCGTTCGGTACGATCTGTTATACCATAAGTTAGTTCCCAAATAACTGCATAGACGTAATCAATTTTGGTAAGTCGGTTCACATCATCTTGGGACGAATAGGACTTCGTCCGGACAAAAGTTTTACAGAGAGCAACTCGTCCTTGCACGATAATGAACTTCGTCTGAATGAAATTTTTACAGAGAAGAATTTGACTTGGGACCATTTAGATTTATTCTGGACGAAATTTTTACAGAGATGAAATCGTCCGGGGATGATTTAGATTTCGTCTGGACGAAATTTTTACATAGAAGAAATCGTCCAGGGATGATTTGTATTTTATCTGAATGAAATTTTTACAGAGAACAAATCGTCCTGGGACAAAAATAAATTCGTCCTGGACGATCAGGACTTAGAAAAAATTCCTTTAACTCCTGTTCGTTCCATTGCTCTTACGGGGAGAAAACTGACTTGATCGTCCCGTACGAACTAGGTTCATCCCGTACGATTAGTACAAACTTTGTAATATCTCATTAAGTGTGTGTGTGTGTGTGTTTATTAACTCAATTACAATCCCTCCCTCTCAATTCAAAGAACAATTTAGAGCTCCAATTTGCAAAGAATTGTATGCTGAATTTGATTTGAAGTCTTCATAGTTTGGAGTTCAATTTTCCTGAAATGTTAGTACACACAAGAGAAAAAACAATTCTTCCAAAAAGTGTTAGGAAATAATTGCACATAAAATAATAATATTTGAAATCATCAAAACTATACAAGTTGCAAGAATGTAACATATGCAAATAGCAACTCTTTTAATAATCTCCCCCTTTTTTATGATGGCAGAACAATTATTGTTTGTCAAATTTCAAATTCTAAAAATCCCCTAAACTCCCCCTGAATTAATGAGCAAGTGAAAATAAGGGGTCATTGAACACAAAAATTTTTAAATTTTTATTTTAAAAAATTGTTTATTTTCAAAAATTGCAAAAAAACACAACAATGAACAAAATATTGAACAAAACACAAAACAAGATAAAACAGACAAAACCAAACGACACGATCACAACAAATAATTATTTCTCCCCCTTTTTGACAACAGCAAAAAGTGAAGAAGAAAAAAGAACTTGAAATGCAAGCAAACATATGAAAATCATTTGATAATTCATTCTTAAAAGTGATTGTAATAAAGTTATACAAATAAAATTAGTACATTAGACAAATCATAATAATTCATAGAATTCAAGAAGAGACATAACTTAGATAAATAAAAAAATTATCAAACAACATGATTCAATTTAGACATTTAGATAGAGACATCATTGCAAAGAGGATGAAAAGAAAAAATTGTATATTTCAAAATTCAATATACATGAATGAACATAAGATCAATTTGAATGAGAAGATTAAAAAAGTCTGGAAAGAAATAACTACCACAGTGGCGCTTTGCGCATCTTTTTCAAATTTGTGACACACTTTTGTGCATATTTGCATTTATTGGGCTTATTTTGTGCCTCTTTTTCACATTGCAAACCATTGCGCATTCCTTTTGATTTTTGTACATTTGTACATTTGTCAAGAGTAATTGTATTCTTTCCAAAGTCCTTAATCAAAGTTTTCAAATTAATCTAAGTTCACAAATATTAATTGAAGAGTGAAATACAAAATAAGAAAAACATCACAATTGCAATAATAAATTAATGTAGTCTAAATAAGAGACATGAAATTTGACAATCTTAATTATTATCAAGTTATAAGCTAAACTTAAATTTAGAAAAAATTAGATTTTCAAATGAGTCTAATTTTTAATTTGCATTTTAAGAATTATAGCACTAATAATAAATAAAATCCAAAGATTTTCATAGTTAAACACACATTTCAGAAACAAGAGAAAGACAATACATGTTTACATATATTGATATTAAAAAGATATTACAGTCACTACAATCTATATCAATATAAACTATCTAGAGAAAAAAAAAACATAAAATACATCAAACTAATATTAAATCCATCCAAAAAGATACAACAAAACAACAACTACAACATTCACTCTGAGGGACCCTGATCTGTAGGAGGAGGAGGTTGAGCATTGAAGAAGGTAAAGTAACTGCTTACCATAAGCCTGTTACTATTCAAATCATTCATTTGCTCTCTTATGAAGCCCATATCCTGATTGTAGCGATTTTCAAATTGATCAAAACGTTGATCAAAATGAGTTTCTAGCTGATCAAATTTTTGAACCAAATTTTGATAATTTATATCATTGGTCGGTGCTGGTTCGGCTTCAGGTTCCTCCTCGGTGTCACTGATGATGTGTGTCTTACTTGTGTCATCATTTTTGAAGATTGCTCTGAATGATGCATCATTGTAATAGAGCAAATCTTCAAACTCCTGATCAGGATGAGTCAAACCATACTTCCTCTCCAGAATATAGGCAACTAGATGTCCTAAAGCAATATTCTTTTTTCTTTTCTGATCAGCATGACCTATTTCAGAAAGCCCAAAAATATAGTCGAGAATTAACTGGGCTTCATCTATAGTTTTTTTAGTCATGACCATAAAAGTGACCATAGAAAGAAGTGGAGTTATGTTCACTCTATCACCAGCCTTTTTGGATAATGGAAGTTCTAAAGACATGTTGGATGATTCGTGCACTTTTCACAAGATCGGATACTCTAGCCACATGTTCATTCACATTACTCCCTCTAATCACTTGATTGGTTTCAGACCATGTATAGTCATCGGTAGTGATAAGATAATTTGCTCTTTCCCCTTCAGTTCATAAGTTTAGAAATGCTCCTAAGTCATGCTTAGTAATTTCTACTTTTTGTTTAAAGACAAAGGAGTGGACTACAGACTAACGAGGCCCAAAGGACATATTGGCCAGGAAATAGTGAAAAGTCTATTTGTTGTAAGGGTGGACCATAGTAAGAATGAAATCAAATTGGGTCAAGGTGAACAGGTTCATTACCTGGAAAGTAAGATTTTCTTGAAGTAGGATCCTAGAGGGTGTGATTTTGGCAAAGGCAAATCGAGGAAAAGATTTCTCATTTTCCTTAGACAGAAAGTTCTCTGAAGGATTCCTATGTGGTTTCTTTTCTATGACCTTCTACCTCTTACTTGAATTGGAACTAGCCATCTGAAAAGGACTGATCTAAAGAATGAAAGAGATTGAAAGTGATGTTTAGAGTGTGACAGTTAAGTTTAAAAGCCTTCCAATTTATTGAAAAATGGTATGTTTGTACTGGACGAAAAAGAAAAAGAAAAAAAAAATCGTCCCAGACGAATAAAAAAATTCATCCCGTACGAAATATTTTCATATAGACGATTCAATGCGTCAAAATGAAATGGCTTTTCGTAATCAACATAACTTATGATGCGTCCTTTAGTACATACTTTTGACCAGTCTGGTCGTACAAACGAACACGTGTTCATCCCGGGACGATCAGAACTTATATCATTTTAATGACAGTTGAAACCGTCCCCTACATCGAACCGACATGTGTTCGTCCAAACGAATAAAATGTTCGTACATATGAAGTTCATATTAAAAACTGTCTTATCCATTCAACTGCTCTATTCATTCGTCCCGTCGTTTGAAAATATTTTGTCGTGGACGATCGTGAAGATCGTACAGACGAAGTACATTAAAACTGCACTTAAAACGGTTCAAAATCCCACAGTTTGTCATACTACACAAACCGTCTCGTACGAAATGATTTCGTTCTGGACGATGATGATAAAAAAAAATTTCTTTTTGCACCAAAAACTAAAACTAGAAATCAAAAATACCAAAATCAACGATGAAAACACAGACTCTAAAAAGGAAACAAATCACACAAACAAAATCATAAACACATAAAAAAATTAAATTAATAAACAAACATAAATGTTGCAAAAACATTTTTATTTAAACATTTAAATCAATCACACCAAGCCTTGTTCTTAATGCACTGAAAGTATCAAAGGCTAAATGTTTTGTAAAAATGTCTGCAAGTTGATTTTCAGTTGTAACATGAATGAGTTCAATTTCTCTCTTGAATACATGATCCCTTATGAAATGATATCTTATGTCTATGTATTTTGTTCTTGAATGTTGAATAGGATTTTTAGAAATGAACATAGCACTAGTATTATCATAATAAACTGGTATAGTGCCTATAGTTAATCATAAATCAATCAACTGTTGTTTCATCTTCAGCAGTAGATAGGGCTACTGAATTTTGTTTTCTACTAGACCATGAAACTAATGAATTTCTAAAGAATTGACATGTTTCAGAAGTGCTTTTCCTATCCACCCTACAGCCTGCAAAGTCAGAATCTGAATAACCAATAATTTCATATGAAGAGCTAAACTTAGGATACCAAATTCCTAAGTTCTGAGTTCCTAACAAATATCTTAAAATCCTTTTCACTGCTATCAAATGTGATTCTTTTGGATCTGATTGAAATCTAGCACACAAGTAAACACTAAACATGATATCAAGTCGGCTAGCAGTCAAGTAAAGTAAAGATCCAATTATCCCTCTAAATTTCTTTTGATCAACAAATTTTCCCTTAGGGTCCTTATACAACTGAACTGAGGAACTCATTGGAGTACTAACAGGTTTAGCATTATCCATTTCATATTTTTTGAGGATGTCCTTAACATATTTGGATTGGCTAAGAAATGTACCTTCCTCAAGTTGCTTAATGCTAAAGCCTAGAAAGTAACTTAAGTCTCCCATTAGACTCATCTCAAATTCACTACTCATTATTTTAGAAAAATTATCACAAATATTTTTATTTGAAGATCCAAAAATGATATCATCTACATAAATTTGAACAATGAGAATATCATTTCCAAATTTCTTCAAAAAGTGAGTTGTATCCACACTTCCGTTTCCAAATGAACTTTCAAGTAGAAAAGTTCTTAACCTCTCATACCAAGCCCTAGGTGCCTATTTTAATCCATATAATGTCTTTTTCAACTTGAAAACATGATTTGGGTATTTAGAATTTTCAAAGCCTGGAGGTTGTTCTACAAACACATCCTCTTGAATTACCCCATTTTAAAAGGCACTTTTGACATCCATTTGATATAATTTAAATCCTTTAAAAAAGGCAAAGGCTAGCAAAACCCTAATTGCTTCAAGTCTAGCTACATGGGAAAAAGTCTCCTCAAAATCAATCCCTTCAGTTTAATTATACCCCTTAGCAACTAATCTAGTCTTATTTCTAATTACTACTCTTGAGTCATTCATTTTAATTTTGAATACCCACTTAGTTCCAACAACACTTTGATCTTTTGTCCTTGAAGTTAATTCCCAAACTTTATTTCTTACAAATTGATTCAACTCTTCTTGCATGGCCAATATCCAAAATTCATCAGAAAGTGCTTGATCAATATTAGTGGGTTCTATTAATGAAATGAAGGCTGAATGATTGAATTCCTTATTTAATCCACGCCTAGTCCTTACACCCTCACTTGGTTCACCTATGATCAATTCTCTTGGGTGGTTTTTAGAAAATCTCAAATCTCTAGGCAAAGGGTTTTCTATCTCCAAATTTTCTTCCATATTTTCTTCCAAGTTCAATTTATCAATCTTTTGGGAGTTGATCTCAATTTCATCTTCTACAATATTTGGCTCTTCCATATTTCCAAATTCATCAAACACAACATGTGTGGTTTCCTCAATTACCAAAGTTCTTCTATTGAATACTCTATAAGATTTTCCAACACTTTAGTATCCAACAAAAATTCCTTCATTTAATTTTGGATCAAATTTTCCTAAGGCAGATTTTCCTTTGTTATGAATGAACACCTTGCAACCAAAAACATGCAAATGAGACAAATTAGGTGTTCTCCCTTTAAGCAACTCATAGGGTGTTTTATTTAATTTAGATCTTACATTCATCCTATTCAGAACATAACATGCTGTGCTAACAGCCTCAGCCCAAAAATATTTAGGAAGTAAATATTCTGCCAATATTGCTCGGGCGGCTTCTATTAATATTCTGTTTTTCCTTTCGACTACCCCATTCTACTGTGGGGTTCTAGGTGCAGAAAAGTTGTGATTAATTCTTTTTTCCTTATAAAAATCTATAAATCTTTCATTCTCAGATTCTCCTCGATGATCACTTTATATAGAAATAATTTTACACCCTAATTCTTTTTTAATTCAAGTCAAAAAATTCCTAAATTTCTCAAATGATTCACTCTTATGAAATAGAAATCTAACCCAAGTGAATCTTGAATAATTATCCATAATAACAAATCCGTGTACCTTTCCTCCTAGACTTACAGTTCCAACTAGTCCAAAAAGATCCATGTGTAAAATTTCCAATGATTTACTAGTTCTAAGATCCTTATTGGACTGAAAAGAGGACTTCACCTTCTTTTCTAATTGACATGCATCACAAAGGTGATCCTTAGTAAAGTCTAGTTTTGGTATACCTCTCACTAAATTCTTTTAGGTAATCCTCCTAAGGTTTTTCATGCTAGAATGACAAAGTCTCCTATGCCAAAGCCATGACTCATTAGAAATAGTTTTCAAACAAAAAGCAGTAGGAGACTAAATGCAATTTAAATCTAGCATATAAACATTGTTTACCCTTTTTTCATTTAAAACATCTTTACCATTTAGGCTTAATATGCAGCTAGTAGGAAAAAAATTTACACAATAACCCTTATCACATAGCTGACTTATACTTAACAAATTATGCTTTAAGCCTTCAACAAATAACCCATTGTCTATAAAAAGTTTTTAAGATTTCCAATTATACCTGATCCAACCACCTTCTTTGTGGAATTATCTCCAAGTATAACCTTGCCTCCACTCCTGGCTTCCAGTGTTATGAATTGAGCAGTATCTCCAGTCATGTGCTTTGAGCATCCGTTGTCCAGGTACCATATGCTCTCACGAGGTCTTGTGTGAGAACGACCCTCTTCTTGATCTGAGTGATCAAGACTGTCAGCCATTAAGCACAAATTAGTGGCTTCATCTTATTTTTCAATCTCTGATGAATCTGAAGCTGAGTCTGCCCATAAAGCTTTTTGAAACTTCTTTCTGCCCTTCTTTATAGTAGGTTTCTCCTCTACCTTCTCCTTGCTATGATTGGCTTTGAGTTTAATACAATTTGTCTTTATATGTACAGGTTTCCTACACTCATAGAAATAACTTCATTTGAAACCTTGTTATTTCTATTGAATTTACCTCTATTCCATTGCTGGCGTTTCTTCTACTTCCTCTTCAGAAAGCTTCTGAATTATCTAGTTATCAATGTGATGTCTTCTTCATCCTCAGGTTGTGAGTGTTCACTCTCAGACTTTTCCACATTCAGTGCTATGTTCTTCTCCCTTCTGGTTCACCTACATTAATCTTTCTTTGGCTAACTCCTTGCTAGTAAACAATAAGTGAACCAAGAAGATTATCAATAGAATAAATGTTTAAATCTTTAGACTCTTAATTACAGTAATTTTAGCATCATAAGTAGTAGTTAAACAACGAAGAATCTTATTAACCATTTCAGCATTCGTTAGTTCCCTACTGAGTGCATGCAAAGATGTGACTATTTGTGTGAATCTTGTGTACATGTTATAAATGAATTCATTAGGTTTCATGCGAAACAATTCATAATCTTGCAACAAGATATTGAGTCTAGATTGTTTAACCTCATTAGTCCCCTCATATGTTATACAAAGTCTATCCCATATGTCCTTTCCACTTTTGCAAGTGAAAACCCACATGTAGACTTCCGATTTTAAAGCACAAAAGAAACTATTCAAGCATTTGCCGTTTAATTGTGCTAAGTCACGTTCTTCTACTGTCCAGTATGCAAAAGATATTTCAACTCTAACTCCATCAACTAATCTGGTTGGTTTTGTATACCCTTCCTGGACTATGATCCACATATGATAATCAAGTGACTGTAATAAAGTAAACATGCATGTTTTCCAAAAATCAAAAGGTATATTATCAAACCGTGGAGGTCTAGTAATAGAGTAACCCTCACGTGTATTTCGGTTTCCAAATGTAGCCATTTATGTTAATCAAAAAGTAGTTTAAACTTATTATTTTGAAATAAGGCTCTGATATTCACTATGAATTAGGTTGTTAAACCTAAGCTTATGTCCCAAGGCTATCAAAGAGGGGGGTGAATTGGTATTAAAAAAAAATATCCCACTTGAGTATGTTGAACCGAAATTAAACTTTAATGGATTTTTAGAAAAAAAGTTTTCAACCACAATTTTTTGTAACAAAACAAAAAGAGGAAAATAAAAAGCAGTAAAATAAAAGACACAAAAATTATAATGGTTCAATCTAAACTAGACCTATATCCACTCCCCGGAGGCACCCTCCGAGTATTGCACTAATACCAATAGTGTCTCTCCTTTTGCACCCACAGTAAGGTAGATAAGCCTTTACAAAAACTCTTTCCACCATTATCCGGTGCGGTAGATAACCATCATCCTTTTACACTATCCCTAGTGTTGGCAGAGAACCCTTCGTCATTTCAGACTCTCCTAGTGTGGGAAGAGAACCCTTTGTCCTTTTACACTCTCCTAGTGTGGGCAGAGAACCCTTTGGCTGCTCACACTCTACTAGTGTGGGTAGAGAACCCTTCAGCTGTTCACACTCTCCTAGTGTGGGCAGAGAACCCTTCGTCTGTTTACACTCTCTAAGTGTCGATACAGAACCGAATCTCCTTGACAGATCTCCTCACAAGAAATCTAGAAGGAAAAAAGAAAAGAGTGAAGTAATCCAAAATCATAAGAAGAGATTCTTAACTTTGAACACCAAGCGAAGCCTTCACGCTCAATGGTAGGAATCCTCCTTTGAATGCACTCTCACACTCTCTCCTTGACTCTTCTTCCAATAGGCACAAAGATCATTGAGCAAAAAGATTGGGGGCAGTCTAAATTGGATTATATATAGGAGAGACAAGAAAAACTGTCCAAAACTACAAATTTTTCAAGTCAACACGAAATGAATCATCCCGTACGATCGTGGATCGCCAGGACAATTTTACTTAAAGTGTCAGAAACGATCCTTATGTATATTGGTACGAACTAGGTTTGTCCGGTACGATTCGTTATACCATAAGTCGGTCCCCAAATAACTACATGGACGTAATCAATTTTGGTAAGTTGGTTCACATTGTCCTGGGACGAACAGGACTTCGTCCGGATGAAAGTTTTACAGAGAACAACTCGTCCTGCCACGATAATGAACTTTGTATGAACAAAATTTTTACATAGAAGAATTTGTCCTGGGACGATTTAGATTTCGTATGGATGAATGTTTTACAGAGAAGAAATCGTCCGGGGATGATTTAGATTTTGTCTGGACGAAATTTTTACATAGAAGAAATCATCAGGGGATAATTTGTTTTCGTCTGGATGAAATTTTTACAGAGAAAAAATTGTCCTGGGATGAAAATAAATTCGTTCTGGACGATCAGGATTTAGAAAAATTTCCTTCAACTCTTGTTCGTTCCATTGCTCTTACGGGGAGAAAACTGACCTGATCGTCCCGTACGAACTAGGTTCGTCCCGTACGATCAGTACAAACTTTGTAAGATCTCCTTAAGTGTGTATGTGTGTTTTTATTCACTCAATTACAATCCCTCCCTCTCAATTCAAAGAACAATTTAGAGCTCCAATTTGCAAAGAATTGTATGCTGAATTTGATTTGAAGTCCTCATAGTTTGGAGTTCAATTTTCCTGAAATATTAGTACACACAAGAGCAAAAACAATTCTTCCAAAAAGTGTTAGGAAATAATTGCACATAAAACAATAATATTTGAAATTATCAAAATTATACAAGTTGCAAGAATGTAACATATGCAAATAGCAACTCTCTTAATATCTTGCAAATGTCAAGTGAGAACATCCATAAAAAAAAGCAAAAGGCATATACAAAGATACCTTCTATTACTAGAGGCAGCAACCTTTTCTTATTGAAAGCGGCGAGTAGAGGCAATTGTCAGAGATGAATGGTGCAAGTACGGTGGCAAAAGTTGGCAAGGTTCTAGTTGTGTTCAGGGTAGATCGATGCAAGTGAAGCTAACCGAAGGAAGAGGGGAAGAAATGAGAAGAACGATGGTGGAGGGATCAAAATAGGGCCCTTTCTGTCAAATATTATGGAGGATTATCCATTGATCATACTACCGGCGAATAATACATTAGGAATTATAAATCGAGTTTAAGTAAGTTGGCATAATTTATGTCAATAGTTCCATTAGCAATAACCAGTAGAAATTGCACTGAAAGATTTTAAATACCGACGAAACAACCGACAAAATATACACCGATACTCTAACGGTGGAAATTTTGCCAGAAATTACGAAGTTAATTTACTGGAGCATATTACGTTGTCTAGCCTACCTCTTTTTCTGGCATATGTATATCCAACAAAAGTTTGACAGTAATGGCAAATTTTGATGTAGTGTTATAAAATATGGCATGAGGTTTTCCTAAGGGTTCACTTCCCAAAAGATAATCCACTCATCAACCACCATTGTTAGATCATGTCCCTTTTAATTATTGAAAAAATATAATTAGTACATTCTTAAGAGGTCAATACTCTTGTATGTGGCACATGCTTACACATCAATATCATACAACCACTAAAGAAATTAATGGAATAAAAATTAAAAAATCTTTTGATGAATTCACTGCATTAGAGAGAGAATTAGATGAGTTAAATACTATAGCATGTAATATTTTACATTGTACACTTATTCTATATGATTACATGAAAATTTCCATGTTAAATTCAGCAAAAGAAATTTGGGATAAATTAATTATAACTTATGAAGGTACTATTAAGGTTAGAGATGCTCACATAAATAAACTTATTCATGAATATGAATAATTTTTTATGCCTTCTTCTGAGTCTATTTTTGATATCTATACTAGATTTATGAAAATAATTAATTCATTACATTATCTTGGAAGAACATATAAGAATTAAGACTTAGTCTATAATATTCTTAGATGCCTTCCAAAAAATGGGATGCTAAAGTAACTACAATAAGTGAGGCTAAAGATTTATCTACTTATCCACTCGATCAACTTTTGGGTTCTTTAATCATGAACAGATTATAGCTCAAAGGGATAAGTTGGATAGCTCTTATAAGAAAAGAAAGAGAAAAGAAAAACCATTTCCTTATAGTTTGATGATAATAATGAAATTAGCTCTTCAAGCTCTAATGAAGATAATAATGAGGTGGCTGTGCATTCAAGAAGACTTGAAAGCTTACTAAAAAAATTAAAGTTATAAGAAATCTAAAATTTATAAATTTCAAACTAAGAAATTTCCTATAGGATCATGAATGAATTATTTGCTACCATTGCAAGAAGCTTGGAAATATAAGAGGAGATTATCTATATCTTATTGATTCAAAAAAGAAACAGATGAATGAAGAGAGATAAAGTGGCAAGAAAGAAAAGAAGCATTTTAAGAAGAAGAAGAAGAAGAAGAAGAAGAAGAAGAAGAAAAGAAGAAGGCTCCATGGACCAACCTAGATTCAAATGAATTAAGCTCATCAAATCAAGAAGTGAACATAATATCTTATGGCAAGTGGAGAATCTAATTATGATTCTCAAGTGGTATGTATTGATATATCTTATGAAGAATTCAAAAATGCATTTAAGGAATTAGTTGTTGAATATAAAAAATTAAAAAGAAAATATAATATTTTAGAAAAGAATATAAAATTTAAATATGCATTTTAATGATTTAAAAAAAAGGATGTGATGATTTAAAAAATAAAAATAGTTCTTTATTAGATCATTCGTTACTTGTTTGTGAACCTGAAAGAAAAAATATTCTATTAAATGCAAGATTAGATTTATGCATGGAATCACAAGTTTATTATAAAGTTCCATTAAGTTCAACATCAAATAAAAGTTCATCTTATATGCCACATAGACATCAAGCAAAGCATTATAAAAACTCTAATATTTGGTGTAATTATTGTGGTAGAAAATAATATATCTCATTTGATTACTATGCTCATAGATAACAAAATACTAAACAATCAACTTTTATATGCGTACCAAAAAATACAAGCACTTTATATACCATACAAAATAATATATCATAGTACTCATTTAGAATGTGGACCCAAAACTATTTGGGTTTCAAAAGTTAAAATTTGATTTTCTTTTGTAGGAATGCAGTTAAAGTAAAATCAATGAAGGCATGTGGTACTTGGATAGTGGATGTTTTTACTATTTATAAATTTTACTACTACTACTACTTGTAAGTTTTTCAATTTATGAATTAATTCTTATTTGATTATTACTACTACATGTAACACTTGGACGTTTATGTACTTGGTGGAGACAAAGATCCAAGACACGTTGGCTCAAAGAGGGAGACAGCAACTCAAAATTCTTTCACACTTCGGCTACAGCTAGAAGAAGTATTAATTGGATCAATCATATAAATAATAGTACAGGTTTGCTGATAGAGGATCAAAATGAAATTGCTGAAGTTTTTTTGAACTTCTTCAATAACAAGTGGTGTAATAGAAGCTGTTCACAGAGAAATTGGCCTCCATGTTCAAAATCCATTGATGATTCTGATTCATTGTTGCTTGATCGTGAATTCTCCAAAGAAGAATTAGAGACAGTAGTTAAAAAACTGGGTACGAATAAAGCCCCGGGTAGAGATTGAATAACTTATTCCTTTATCAAAGCTTTTTGGCTTATTATTCACAATGATGTGTGGAATGCAGTCAATCAATTCTTCAAGACTGGTTCTATGTGCACGGATTGGAAACATACTAATGTGGTTCTCATTCCTAAGGTAAAAAATCCTATTTTACCTTCTAATTTTAGACCCATTAGCTTATGTAATACAATATATAAAATAGTGGCCAGCATGTTACTAAATAGGATGAGTATTCTATTTCCCAAAATTATTTCAGAAGTTCAATATGCTTTTATTAAAGGGAGATCTATGTCGGATCAAATTCTTCTTGCTCAAGAAATCTTTCACAAGTTTAGATTTTCCAGATCTAAAAAGGGATTTGTTTCTATTAAAGTTGACATGGAACAAGCGTACGATAGCATGTGTTGGCCTACTCTGAAATAAGTGCTTCATTGGTTTGGGTTTCCATCAAAATTTTCTCTTCTCATTATGGAATTTATTATGGATCTGAAATTCTCTATTTTGATTAATGGTAAATATTCAAACTGGATTGAGTCTAAATGTGGATTTAGACAAGGATGTCCATTCTCACCTTACCTCTTTATAATGTGCTCCCAATTACTTTCTGAAGAGTTCTCTAGGAAAGGGTGCAATATAGGGATAAGAATCTCTCCAAATGCTCCTTTGATATCTCACCTCATGTATGCAGATGACTTAATTATATTTTCAGAGGCAAATAGGTTGAGCGTGAAGAAAATTTCAACAATCTTGAAGAATTATTGCTTGTGGACTGGACAAGTTATTAACACAGGCAAGTCTTCTTTGATGTTTATTAAATCCATGTCTAAAAGTTCTACTAAAAAAGTATCTAGATTGCTGAATTTTAAAGTGAAGATAGAACTGGATTTTCTTGGCACTAAGATTGCTTTAAGAAGGCTTGTCAAGTCGGACTTAAATTATTTAATTGACAAGGTTGTTTCCAAATTGAATAGCAAATTTATTTCTCTAGCTGGGAAATTTGTTTTGTTAAATGCTTCTTTCCTTTCCTTGCCCATTTTTGTAGCTACTATATCTATGGTTCCTTTAAGTATTCTAAAAGAGATAGATAAGATATGCAGAAATTTTTTATGGAATAAAAGAGATGGGAGCTTTGGTATTCATTTTGTTGCTTGGGATGTTTTGTGCAAATCAAAAAGCAAAGGTGGTAGAGGGGTGAAATCGGTGCTGGATAGAATTGGTCCCTTAAGAGCCAAGTTGGCTTTTAATTTTATCTCAAATCTATCTTCCTTATTGAATAGGACTTTTTCTGCAAAATATGGGAATGATCTTTGGGGTGGTGGAAACAGATGCTATTCATCATCTTCATGGAGAATTATTTTAAATGGAGCAAAAGTTCTTTATCCTCTTTTAAGATGGAAGATTTGTAATGGACAAGATGTGGATATTATGAATGATATTTGGATTTTGGATAAAAATCTAAATAAGTGGCCTACTTTTTTATCTACCACGGATCATCTCAATGGTAATCTTTCAGCTTTTATCAAAAATAAGGATTGGAATGTTGATATCTTAAAAAGATATTTTGGGTTGCAGCTTATTCAATTAATCAGAAATGTTCCCATATACTCTAATATTGAATGTGATTGTTTGGAATTCGTTTCTAAATGCTCGGGTAAGTCAGTGGCTGCACTTGCATTTCAAATAAATAGACAACACAATGTGGATACCCTAGACTGGAATTGGATAAAGAAGCTCAAGCTTAGACCACAAGTGGAATTATTTTGGTGGAGGCTATGTAGAAATGCTCTACCTACTAGAAGTTTTCTTCATCATAGAGGTTTAATTGAAGATGACAATTGTCCAAGAAGGTGTCAAAATGTGGAAGACATGGAACATGTTACTGTTAAATGCAATATCATCAAGGAAGTCTGCAGTAAGTTGAATATGTGGATTTTTCAATTGCCATGTTTCAATTCATTTGAAGACTGTATAAATGCATTAAGGAAACTGTCGGTGCAGAATCCTATAATTGGGAATCTTTATTGCTCAGTGATTTTTTGCTATTGGAAAAGCATAAACAAATTCACACATGGTGGTAATGAAGATAGCTTTCCTTCTTGGCAGCTAATGCATTAGAGTATGCAGTTGGTTCTTTCCGTGACAATCCAGTATGGGATAGCTGGGAAGCTAATCAGCACTCAGTGCTGTTCAGGAAAACTTGGCTTCCTCCACCTCCTGGCTGGATTAAATGCAACGTGGATGCTTCCTTATCCAGTAATTATGTAGCTGGTGTAGGAGGTGTCTTTAGAGATGACAAGGGAAGATTCTATGGAGCATTCAGTTTCAACATTAATCACTGGGATATTGCTCAAGTGGAAATACTTTCTATTCTCTTATTAAGAAAGTATGTTCAAGATTGGATGCTTGATGCTAAAGGTATCATTATTGAAGGTGATAATCATAATGTTATCCTTCTCTTTCAAAGGGCTTTTCATAATAATTCTTTTTCAGAAGAATTTCTAAATCCAAAGGATTTAGATTTTCTTAGAGATTTTAAACAAGTTATTTTTTCTTTTGCTAGTAGAGATTGTAATAAGTTAGCTGATATGTGTGCTAACTTTGCTCTTCATTCAGATTTCTTTTGGAATAATCTGAATGATAGTAGTATTCCTCCTTCTTTCCTTTAACTTTTGAAGGAGGAATTTATTTGTACCTAGTTTTATTTTAATAAAATTATTGCTATTGGCATTTTCTCAAAAAAAAAAAATAATTCTTATTGATATGATTATTACTATTATGAATTTGTTGATGACATGTATATTGCTTCTTTGTTGTGCTTTGAATTCAGTTATATGATTGTAATAACCTACTGTAATGTTTAGCTAAGTATATGCAATTTAAATAATTTCAATTTAAGGCAAAGGATCAGGTATATGAGATTGATCATATTAGGCTTCTCCAAGTTTATTATTAGTTTCTTTTTCTTTTTATCATTTAGCTATTCTTTTATACTAAGTACATATGATGATATATTTTAATAGTATATTTTTTTAAGCATTATATAAGATTTTTGGGTCAATGAATATATATACATATGGATATTTTAATCAATAGAACTTATTTTTATTGATATATTATTTTATTATTGATAAATAAAATTAGATAGCACTGATTATAATTTAATAAAAGATAAAAGAAAGAAATTTTCTAAATTAGATTATGGGTCATGATAAACTTGGTATCTGAGCAATATTATTGAAAGAAATGATTGTTATTAGAGCTATAAGAATTAATTATGAGTTGGGTAAAAGATTGGGTAGATTAAGATGCATTATTTTACATACATAATTGATTTCATATATGAATTATTCAGATTAATTAGATGTGTGAAAGTGAACCGTTATAATGGACCTACTAGTCTAAGATGTACCAAATGAGAAATACAAAATAGATTCAATATTGTTAAATATTATTATGTAGGTGGCTAGTACAAGTAATGTGTTATAAACAAAGTAATATATATGGAAATAAAGAAAAAAAAAGGAGAAAATAACTTACAGACATACCATAAGCTGAAGCCTTTGTTATTAAAAAGAGTTGTAAGACCTCACACTATAAAATACTAGTTACTGAGGATAGAAAAGATCTTTGAAAATATATAGTATTTGGAGAATGAAAAGGTACCATTTATTGTGTTCCACTTTGAAGGAGAGGCTGAGGATGAGATGGTGGGTTGGACAACAAAGAGAGAAATTTTAAGGGAAGACAAATGCTGAGATCACTACAGTATTCAAAATATGGTTTATACTTCCTTTAATCTAACGATATATACAAGAAGATTTTATAAATTTAAAGTAGAAACACAAGATAATGTTGTATTATGAGTTTGAGTTTACTACATTGGTTAGGTACTCTCCTTTTGAGCAAGGAGTTGAAACATCTGTTAGTGTTTCTATGGATGAAATTTTTTTTGAGTTAGTGGTGCGAGCTAGACTGATATAGATAGTACCAGTATTGAGTTTGATGTAGGTTCTAGATATTATGTCAGCAGGAGGTAGACTATATAGGATATAAGTAAGGATAGAGTAGTGTTAGTGATAAGAAAAGAAGATATAGTGATTTTAGGGGATCTAGATCGACAACATCTACCTACAACTATGATGAATATGTTCAATATGGATGAAGATATGTAGGTCAATGCTACCTTTTTCTAATCTAATATTTTCAATGTGGATAATAAAGACACAAGGAAGCGGATTATCCATAGAGAGGAAGAACTAATTTAAGTGCAAGACACTCTAGGCAGACTAAATGATAGAGGACTGCAAGATTGAGAGTATATAGTGGAAGATCAACAAATAGGGTTGATGATAGAGTTATTAGTGGTAGTTAAATGGATTTTATTGCACAAGTATCAACAATATCAATATCACCGATAATACATATGCTAGTGATAATACGAGTTTACAACATATAGTATAAGGTGAAACGACAATAATTTAAGAGTTTAATTATTATGAAATTAATTTTAAATGATTGACTTGCATGCCATTTTATTGCATAAATGAATGGAATGCTATTAAATGAGTTATATGATTGTATGCATAGGAATTAATTTCCTTCGATGAGATTTAGATTTAATATTGACTTGACTTAGATTTTTATACGAATTTATTTTTGAACATATTGTTTTGTCAATTTTGTGCCAAATTCTTAAGGGAAAAATTAGGGATAATAATTTTCTAATGAGTGTAGATTATAAAAACTTAAAAATATATAAATTAATGATTTAAAAATTTTGTTTTTTGACCACATTTACATGTGTTTGGAAGTATTTTAATGCTTTAAATTGCATGTGTTCTAGAAGAAGTCCCAAGGATCTAGTGCAAATTTTGACAAAATTAAAAAATATTAATATTTGAGCGACCCAATGTTAGGTGTTCGAGCCCATTAGTGTAGATACAGTATTAGACACCAAATAGTGACATTGCAGCACTCTAGATTCTATAAATTGATAAAATAAACTAGCTCTATAGTGCTAGGCCATTATCTACTTTTTATATATTTAAAAATCCACTATTCCACTCATTCCAAGCATTATATGCAGCTAAATTAGAGAGAGGAATTTAAAGACATTTTTGAGAGAGAAAGTCTATTTTGAGTGACAATGGATCATTTTTAGTAATTAGGCGAGTTAGAAACATTATCTGAATTGAGGTATGTCATATTATGCCTATGCCAATTTTTTAAAATTTGAAGTTTTTCTTAATTTTAAACTAAAATTTTATTTTATGTTACAAAAAATATGGATAATTTTGCAGTAGAAAACTTTCATCACATAACTTTTATATATTATAGAGATTGAGATTGTAATATTTTGAATATTTCCTAAAAATTTTATACTGGTATATTAGAATTTGTGTGATTTTAATTGAATAGAAAATAATATGGACTATTAAAATTATGTCGTTGTATGACTAAAGTCTTGAAATGATGTTTTACATAATTCTTGATAATTGGTTATGTTTTAAAATTATGTATTTTATTTTGTATGTATTTAATTAATGCAAGCATTGGGAATGCATATGAATATTTGGTTGTGTAATAGCTGATTATTATCTCTTTTATTATAATATGTGTAAAAAAGTAAAGATTGATTGACAAGTTGGTTGAAGATTGATTGATCTATACATGATAGTGGGTCGATGGACTTTCTTTTAAATACTATGGTTAGGTATTAATTTTTATTGATTCATGTGATACAACGATTGAGAGTTATAAGGAGTTATTATTGTACTGACAAGCAAAGAGTGATAATTCTATTTACTGAGCTAATGATTACTAATTATTGATTACTAACTACTGAAAAATATCATGATAGCTAGAACTTATTACTTATTTAGTGTGACTAATGAAATGTATGTTATGGAGTCATTATTACTATACAACCTTATTAATACTACTCAATTTATTATCACGACATAGATTATCATTATAACATTGATTTAATGCTACTGCTACTAAATTTACTAGTATCGATACGAACATCGATACTCTTAATGAACTAATACTAATATTACTTTTAATTCACTGTTACTATTACTGTTTTTGATTTATTATAACGATTATTGATACTAAGCATGTGATATACTGAGCATATGATTAAGATATTGATATAGACTAATGAATAGTATTTATAAATTATTATAAGATTTTATTGCATTGATCTCAATTTGATAATACTTTATTGATGTTTTAGTTTTATTACTTTATACGATTGCTTTGCAGATTGATGACTTTTTTATTGATTTGACATTCTTCCTATTTAGTTTTTATAAATTCTTTGATTTCTACGTATGAGTTTTACTAACTCTAGACTGACTCCTAATCTTATGACTGCTATTGTTATAAATTGACTAATGACATGCATATTGCTTCTCTATCGTACTTAGAATTTATTGATAGGATTATATTGACATGCTAGGTTGTTTGGCTTATTATATGTAGTTTAAATTATTTCACATCAGGGCATGGAATCAGGTGTGCGATAGTGTTTTGATTAAAAAAATAAGTATTTATGTATATATAGTTTTGGAAAATATTTAATTTTCTTTGGGAATATTAAATTTTGAATTTTAAAATTGAATACATCATTATGAACGGTATATCGCCTTGGGAGGCGATCATATCATTCCCTAATGGGTTCAAATTTTAGAATTTTAAATTTATCAAAATTATTATAATCAGACTCAAGGGGAAACAACATATGATCTCGAAAGATCATAATAAAGTTCAATCGATTGTCTGACTATGATAATTCGGATAGAAGATCATTAATCTCATAATCAAAACTACAATAATAATTGATATATCTATCCGAAGAAAGAAGGTATCAATTATTATCGATCGTTCAAAAATGACGATAATGATCGTTGTATTTGATTTTCCCAAAGAAAATTAATTGAGGTTTTGAAAAAGTTGATTTTGAAAATCAGGTCTGGGTTTCTAAATCTCCTACGAGCGCAAGCCCTCGTAGTTAATTACATCATAGGAATAAGAATTTCCTATGAATACTCTCGATTAAAATAGCGGTGTAAATTTTATTTAAGATTTTCAATTATTGATGTCAAAGGAGATAAAGGTTGGAAGTTCAAGTGGGATTGGATCAAAATTGAAGACTTATTTTCAGAGTTAAAAGAAGAGGAGTAGGGAGTGTTTTGAGATTCAGAATCACTTCAGAAACACTCCAGCCTATCCTAAATGTTGGGCTTGAATTTGATTGAAAGAGATTTTAATTTGAGTGGTCAATTTTATTAGAAATTTGGGATTCAATTCCCGAAAGTTGAGGTCTTATGGCCCGAGCCAGCCTCAGAACCTAAGTCTAAATTGGGCATTAAAAGTTAGTGCCCATAACCTAGCTAGTGCAATGCGAATCTGGTTTTACCCCGGCCTGGATTGGGGAGCCATCTAAACCACCTAGGCGCTTTAAAAACATGTATCAAGTCATTTAATGTTAGAATGAGTAGGGACATTATTTAAGATATGTTTTTGAGAACGGGGCCGACATCTAGAGCGGATCCTAATTGGCCCCTTTGACTTATGTTGGTTTTGATGCTTAAGCTAATGTAATTAAGGGTTTAAAGGTTTTTAAATTAGTTGCTAATATGATGCATGCTAATCGACTCGATTAAAAGATTGAATTTGAATGAATGCTATGAAATGAGGACTCCCGGTGGTCCCGGGCTTACTTCTTAAATTCGTTAGAATTTCTATATGAGCCTAAATATTTTTAATTTGATTTAAGTACAAAATTTTTATTAAGTCCTTAAGAGCGTACAATCGGATTCCAGGTTAAATCAAAGTCGGCATGCAGGTAAAAAGACTAGAAAAATAGGTATCTCTAATACGCAATCAATTTAAATAAATCAATCAAATTAGATATATCAAATTGAATGTCCGTAGGAAAGTGCCCCTTATTATTACATCACAGAATTTTGCAGAAAATTAAAGTGGCCGGGCACCACTAGCTACAACCCGGATTTTAATCCTAAGACTCAAGTGACTTTGAGAATGGGTCTTCTCGTTATCCACTTCTTCGTCCTTCTGCTGCTTCTTGGATCGTCGGGTCCGGATATCCAAATGAAAAGAAACTCCCCCTTAATCGGGGTGTTATCTTTTCTCTTTGGATATTTCAAAACCATCCTAATTTGGAGCTCCAAATGGATAGGGTCTCTCCCCTGAGGGATGTCCCTTCCTCTTTGGATTCCAAATTGGATGTTACCCCATCTTAAATCACTTGAAATTACAACACAAACCAAATCAAATTTACATTAATCAAAATTGAAAAATCTAGACTCGATCCTGCATGGTTATCTTAATAATCAACAGTTGCATATACAGTCCCAAGCAGTTAATATTTGATCTCAAGCAGTTGATATATGAATCTCAAGCAATTAATATATTTGAAATTTAAAGTGCTCAACAGATTACAGTAAATAAATAAACAATCAATCAATTCTAAACTAGCAAACAACATGCAGTGAAAACTCGAAAATCCGGCACACAACAGAAAAGTAAACACCGGCCTAGCCTAAAACTAGAGTTAGTTGTCCTAGCAAACCATCTATAGTGTGTGAGGTAGGTCGTGTGGTTTGGATATATCCTAAATAGGATCATTAGATTGAAGTTGCTTAAGGTTCTGGTTGGTTGAAAGACTTAAGGGATTTAAATTTGAGTTTAAGTATTAATGGCTTGAAGTTAATTTTAAAATTGATTCTTAATTATTTGTTGAATACCACCTTTGTTTCACACCAAGGCCGTGAAGTTTATTTCACCTTCCTTGGGGCTAAGTTAATAGCCTCGTAGGCCTGGGTTACCTAGTGGTACCCGGTATAATTAAGTGATTTGATTTGATTAAAATTTAAAAGTTAATATATTTTAATCAAAATTGGTTGATTACTGATTTTAAGGGTTGATTAAACAGTTCTAGATTTTTAGAGTGATTTTGAGTTTTTTATGAATTTTTGGAATATTTTAATCATTAAATTAAGGGAGTGAAAAGTGAATTTTTAATTAAAAGTGTTTTCTGGAAAGTTAGCATTTTATTAAACTACTAGATCTTACTACAATCAGTTAGACAGTAAGTACGTTGAAATCGGAGTTTTCTACATTTTATTACAAAGGTTTGAAGTTTTGAACTAGTTTTGACCTATAGTTGACCAATCTGTTGACTTTTTGAAATATTATAGATTTCTGGAATTTAATATTTTTAATAAATATTAGGCCTTATTATGAATTGAATGCAAATGGGTTTGGTCAATTTGGATTTTTCTTGATTTAGTTATGAATATTTGAAGTTTTGACTACTTAATGAATTTTAAAAATGCTTAATTAAAGGCCCTTTTTGGGATTTTGTTCCAAATGAGCTTCCAACTCCTTGAAATCAACTCCAAAGGTCAGGAATGACCTAAGGAGAGATTCCCAAGTGTTTGGGAAATTTTTGGAATTTTTAATAATTATTAATGAATTAAATTAATAAAATATTTCATTTCACTTAAAAATAAATTAAGGCTTATGTTGCTGTCAAAATAAGTTGGATTCAATTTTCATTGATCAAGGGTTTAATTATGGTCAGTTAGAGGTCTTGTTTATAATTTTTGGATTCAAAATGAATTTATTACAATTTTTTGAAGTTTTAAGGCTTAATTAAGGCTTAAACTTAGGAAATTCGATTAAGGGGCTTAATGATTTCTAAAACCAGTAAAAAGTTTTCTATGGGTTATACATGTCACTAAGTTCAAGTGTTCCAAGTTTTGAGTCAAAAGAGTATGTATCCTAATGATTGGAAAGTTCTAAGTTTTCTAGCAAGAGTCCTTAATTATTGTCCTTAATGATGTCACTAAGTTAATTAGGTTCAAATCAAAGTCTTGCTAACCCTTGACTTAACATATAAAGCATGCATGAACACATAAACACATTCAACACCTAAATCTAGGAGATCCTTAAGTGTGTGTGTGCTCCTACACATACAAAAGCTAAGAGTAATTACCATGAAGATTAAATTGATTAGTGGATAATTGAAAATTAATTACCCACTAATCCTCCCCCACAATTACTATTCACGTAAGCTTAACCTATGCTTAAAATTTCAAGGGGCCTCTTAACACTTAAAGATTTAAATAAATATAAATTTAAACTAGTTTTGAAAATATATACATATATATATATATATACATAATATACATATATAAACTTTAAAGTAGAAAATATTTTTAAAAAAATATTATTAAAAGAATTTTAAAATAGTTAAGAGGTCCACTTAATTTTAAAGTTATATGAAAAAAAATTTTTAATTTTAAAATAATTAAGACAATATTTAATTAAATATCAATTAAATATTAAAGATAATTAAAATAATTTAAATTATTCAAAATAAGTTGATATTTAAATCTTAAAATTAACTTTAAATTAAAGTACTTAAAATTTCAAGAATTTTCATGTATTACTTAAATATTTCTGATTTAAATTAAATATATTTGAAATTTTTGAAGTTTAAGTTAATTAGTGAATTTAAAGTGATTTGAAAATGATTAATACTTAAAATAACTAGATTCCTTTTTTTTAATTACATTTAATTTAAGAATAGATACGTTTCTGAAATTTCAAAATATATTTTAAAATATAATTTTGAATTATTAAATATATATATTTAATCAATTTTTTTTTGTTGATTATCAATTAAAAATAAAAAATATTTAATAATCAAAATAGTTTAAATATATATATATATAATATTTAAAATTGAATTTAATTTTAAATTAAAGACCTTATTTTTCTGAAAAATTTGATACCTTACATTTAATTTTTGGACTTATATTTAATTTTATATAATTTTTAGAGTTTTTCAGCATTTAAAATGATTTTTAAATCATTTTAAAAGAAAAAGCGGTGCCGGCGGCCACGTGGCGGCTTCTCACTGGTGGGCACGAAAACGCGCGGCGGCGGGCAATCATTGCCACGCGCTTTCCACTTAACCACGTCAGTCGTGCATTTCTACCGTTTGATCTTCCGCGGGTTTGATCCGACGGCCGAGATTGAACCCCGCGTTCGATCTCAACGGAACGAGATCAGATGGCCTGGATTTCATCCCGTGGTTTGGAAGGGAGGGTCCAAATGCCGTCGGACCGTTAACCGAACACCGAAATGAAATACACGGTCGGACGGCCAGAGGGATCATGCAATCAAAGCCGTTGATCAGCCGATCAACGGCTCAGAAAACGTACCCCTGAGCCATGATAACGGGACGACCCTAAACTCATTTTTTGGCTCGTTTTCCCGATACAGTGAACCAAATGACTTAAAATTTTAAACTTAGATTGCCTAGGTGAAGAGCATCAATAGGGATATTTTTTTAATGTTTTAAATGCACTTGTTAGAAAGCTAATTTAAGTAAGTGTCCTAAACTAGGTTTAGGTTTTTACCTCAATCCAACCAGTGGATTCGGAAGATCTTTAGTTTTCTGAGCTTGTTGATTGTCCACGTTCAATGTTGTAGAAGATTCCTTGTCCTGATAATGCCTGGATCGAGAGGAATACTCCTTGGACGGACTTGAGCTAGGTTCGCCGGGAAGCTTGCCGGAAAGGCCTTTAGCCGGCGGGATTCGACTTAGGAAGTGTGGGAAATTCTCTGGGGAGCTCAATGGAACAGAGAATTAGGTTTGAGAGGCTGGGGATGGAGAGAGATTGATGGGATTCGAATGGGGGCTTAATATAGGGTTTTACCATATTCAATCCTCCTCTGGCCAAAGGAGTGGCTAGGATCAACTGGATGAACTCCCTGATGGCTGCCAAGTGTCAAGGGGGCAATTGGAAAGTTGGGATAAAGGACATGAAGGACATGCTAGTTGGAAAGTTCCCTTGGTCCCCTCATGGACACATGGAGCCTTGAGGGCTGTTTGATCAAGATCAAAGGGCTGTGATAGAGTCTAAGAAAGTTCTAGAACATGATTAGAGCTGTTGGAGTTAATGGGATTTGAGCTAATGAAGTTTAATCAAGTTTATAAGCCATTTGGAGGCTACTTTGACCCTCCATTGACTATTTGACCAGTCAATGGGTCAAGGTAGCTGATGTGGCATGCAAGGTGGCAAGGAGGATTGCTTTGCATGCTGGAAAGTGAAGAGCTTAAGGCAATATTCCACTAGGAGTTTAAGGGTTCAAGCCATTTAGACATTTAAAGAGTTGTTGACCAAATGTTGACTGGTCAATACCCAAGTGGACTGCTGATGTGGCAGCCAAGTGGCCTCAAAAATTGATTAAAATAAATCAGAACCAAAGCCAAGTAAAGGGATGGAGGTTTGAACTTGATATGGGGTTTAGAGTAGATTTAACCCAACCTTAGAGTTGACTTAGTCAACTCTACTTGGATTTGATTGACCAATGTCCCAAAACATGGTTAGGCCATAATTAGAAGTTGGTTTGAAGCTTAAAATGAATTCAATTGATTAATTGGGTTAAAATAACCCATTAGAGCTTTAAGGGAATTTTGAGTCAATCCTGGTTGACTTGGTCAACCAGGTGGGTCCAAGGTCTAGAAATGGGTTCAACAGATCCAAAGTGACATTTAGAGTCTATTGGATGTGGTCCCAAGTCCTAGGGAAGTCATTTGGTTCAAAATACTTGTTTGGACTCTTAAAGGGCCTTTTGGGTCAAACCTGTTGACTTGGTCAACCAGGTTGACCCAAGTCTTGGGAATGGGTCAAACATATTTGAAATGACATTTGAAACTTGTTGGAGGTGGTTGCGTTCAATTCGGAGTTCATTTGGTTTGGAATCAACATTTGAACACCATAGGGGTATTTTGGTCATTTTGACCCCTGGTCAACTGGGGGTCAAAGTGGGTCCAGAAAAATATAGTTTAATGTTCAACATATCAAGATTAAAGGTCTGGAAGTGACTAGAAGCTTTGGTGAAGGCTCTAAGGTCAGAATCTTCAAAGTGATAGGTCCAGTGGCATAGGCTGTAAATATTTGAAGGTTTTACAGCCTATGAATTTTAATTAAGTTTCTGGGGTTAGAGACCTCAGAATGGGCTCAAATTTGGAGGGTTGCCTCCAGAGACATGTCCCATCAGTATGCAACTGACAGACTCTGAATCGGATGTTATTTAACTGGGTTTCAAAGTGTTTGAAATTTCAATGGAAAAGGCCTTTAGGACAAAATCTTTGGACCTTGGATTTGGCTTGATTGACCTAAGATCTAGGTAGATCCTAAGGTCTGAATAGATCTTAAAGTTAGGAATCTAGAAGGATCCTAGAGCCTAAGAAATTCCTAGAATTTGGAGTCTAGAAGAAGTTTAGGATCTAGAGCAACTCCTAAGGTCTAAGCTCTAGAAGAATCCTAGCATAGATCCTAAGGTCAGGATTCTAAGAGGATCCTAGAATTTGAATTGATTTGAAAATTAATTTGATTTAGGATCAAGAGTAGTCCAAGTGACCTCATACAAAAATGAAGTCAACAGATAGTGATCAAATCATAATTCTCCAAGTTTATTTCTAACTATTTTTAGCTATTCTTTTGTATTTAGGACAGTTGATAATAGATTGTAATTATATGATTCCAAAGTATTTTATACGATTTTGGATCAATAAATATAAATGCATATGGTTGTTTTGATCAATAGAATTAACTTTCACCGATATATGATTTTATTACGGATAAATAAAATTAGATAACTCTAATTGTTGGTTAATAAAAGATTAAAAAAAATTCCAAATTAAATTCTGGGGCATGACACTAAGGTTGTTCTTGGATGTACACTAAAGTTTCTTTATGCATATGTTGATCTCTTTTTTTTCCTTTTGTAGACATGGTGTATTTATCATGAAATGTTTTTTTGTACTCGCTAAGCTTTATGGCTATTATAAATATATTATTCTAGGCTTTGAATAATGTAAATATTTAATGAATAGTAATACATTTATGTTTTTCCCTATTTATGCAATTCATCAAGCTTGGGTTGATATGCAAAATATTCAGATTGATGACATTCTTTTGACATTAGTTCTTAGAGCATCACATGATTACTGTGCAACATATATAATCTTAACTTCATTAGGATTCCAATGAGCTCAATAGGGATGATAATTTAATAATATTCTGATTCTCAATTAAAATTTTGTAGACTAAATATGCATGAACATAATTACCAAATCAATTTATAAATTCAAATTCATGATAAAATTAGAAAACTTTTAGAAAGCACTATACTTTTTATTTTACTGTTTTATAAAAATAACAACTTTTGGTAAAAAAAATTGAGTGATATATAAACATTAGTACTTAACTTATTAAGGATATCAACTGATTCCTCATTGGAATGATGCTTTCTTATCACTTAGGGCTTATTTGATTGCATGAATGAGGAATATAGTGTAAAATGTATGTAAAAGAAATATTTTGGAGTTGTTTGGATGAGTATAAAAGGAATGTCTGACTTTACTTTTTTTGGAAGTAAAGTGAATACAAAGTAAAATATAAAAATGTTGTGCTTGGGGTTGTCAATGGTGGCCAGCGGACAGTAATGACGGCCATGGCGGTGGTTGGTGGTGGCGATAGTGGAAGCCAATGGCGGGTAGGTGAGTGGCGATGGCTGCGATGGGTGGCCCATGATAAATTTTGTGCTTGGGGTGGTGGTGGGTGGCTAATGGTGAAGGTTGTATCTGGGATGGTCGATGGTGGTCGGCGGCCGGTATTGGAGGGTGGCTATGGTGGTAGCAGGTGGTGACGGTGATCAGAGATCGGTGGAAGCAGTGACATTAGGCGGCGGTGGGCGGAAGCAGGTTGTCGGTGATGGTGGTCAGTGGCAGAGGGGCGGCTGTGGCCAGTGGTGTCAACGATGGTGGACGTTGGTCGCCGATAGTCGACGGTGCTGATTGGTGGACTACAGCGGGGTGGCAGTGGAGACGATGGCTATTGATGGTGGTCAAGAAACTTTTAGAGTGATGTAAATAGTTCTCTCTCAAAAATAGGTGAGATCAATTTACCTTAAAAGTGAAATAGAATGGAATACACTTCATTCACTTCACTTTACCATTGATTTATTTTTCATCCAACCAAAAACCAAACTTTTCAAACCCTTGCATTTACTTTATCTTATATTCACTTTGTTGAAACTCGTTCACTATTAATTAGGTTGTTAAACCTAAGCTTATGTCTTAGCGACTAACCAAGGAGGGGGGGGGGGTGAATTGGTAATTAAAGATTTATCCCCTCTCCTTTTTTTTATTTTAAATTTTAAACAGAAAAAGAAACTTTAATGAGTTTTGTAGAAAATGTTTTTCAACCATAGTTTTAATAGTAAAAGCACAAAAATAAAAGGCAGTGGAAAAATAAAGACACGAGGTTTATAGTGGTTCGGTCAAAACCAGACCTACATCCACTCCACGGAGGCACCCTCCGAGTATTGCACTAATACCAATAGAGACTCTCCTTTTGCACCCACAGCAAGGCGGAGAAGCCTTTAAAAATACTCTTTCCACCACTACTCAGTGCGGTAGAGAACCGTCATCCTTTTATACTATACCAAGTGCTGGCAGAAAACCTTCGTCCTTTCACACTCTCCTAGTGTGGGCAGAGAACCCTTCATCCTTTCACACTCTCCTTGTGTGGGCAGAGAACCCTTCGTCCTTTCACACTCTTCTAGTGTGGGTAGAGAACCCTTCGTCCTTTCACACTCTCTTAGTGTGGGCAAAGAACCATTCGTCCTTTCACACTCTCCTAGTATGGGCAGATAACCCTTCGGCTATTCACACTCTCCAAGTGTGGGCAGAGAACCCTTCGGGTGTTCACACTCGCCAAGTTTTGGCAGAGAACCGGATCTCCTTGACAGATATTCTCACAAGAAATCTTTGAATACCAAATGAAGCATCCAAGCTCTAGTAGTAGGAATACTTTCTTGAATACTCTCTTACACTCTCTCATTGACTCTTCTTTCAATAGACATGAAGATCAGTGGACAAAAAGATTATGTGGCAGTTTAATTTGGACTATTTCTAGGAAAGACACAAAAAATCATCTAAAAACTTCAAATTTTCAAGTCAATACATATTGGATCGTCCCGTACGATCGTGGATCATCGTGGACGATTTTACTTAAATGCGTTGGAAACGAACCTAATGTATATGGGTACGAAATGACTTCGTACACACACATCGTCCCGTACGAACTAGGTTCATTCGGTACGAATGGTTTTCCATAGGTCGGTTCCCAAAAACTGCAGAACGACACTTAATTTTCAGAGTCAGTTCATTTCATCCTGGAACACAGTTAAGGTTCGTCCGGACGAAAGTTTTACAGAGAGCAAATCGTCCTAGGACGAATACACTTCGTCCTGGATGATAGCAATCTAGAGAGCAACTCGTCCTAGAACGAATACACTTCGTTTTTGAATGAAAATTTTCCAGAGAACATTTCATCCTGGACGATAGCAATCTAGAAAGCAACTCGTCCTGGAACGAATACACTTCATTTTTAAACAAAAATTTTCTAGAGAGCATTTCGTCCTAGGACGAATACACTTCATCCTGGATGATTAGGACTTAAAAAAATTTCCTTCGACTCCTGCTCGTTCCATTGCTCTTATGAGGAGATAACTAACTTGATCGTCCTGTAAGAACTATGCTCGTCCCGTACGATCAGTACAAATTTCTCAAGATCTCCTTAAGTGTGTGTGTGTGTATTCACTCAATTAAAATCACTCCCTTTCAAAACTTAATTCAAAGAAAAAAAATACAAGTTTTAAATCCACAAGGTATCTCATGATGAATCTGATTTTAAGTCTTTGTAGTCTGGAGTTTGATTTTCCTAAAATGTTAGTACATACAAGAGCAAAAACAACTTTTCCAAAAAGTGAAAGGAGATAACTATACATAAAACAATAATATTTGAAATCATCAAAACCATAAAAGTTGCAGGAATGTAAAACATGCAAATAGCAACTCTTTTAACAATCTCCCCCTTTTTGATGATGGAAAAACAATTATTATTTGTATAATTTTCAAATTTAAAAAATCTCCTAAACTCCCCATGAATTGATGAACACGTGTAAATAAGGAGACATTTTTGGAAATATATAACAAACAAAAATAAAACAAAAACACAACATACACAAAAACCTAAACAAAATCCACGATACAAACAAAATCTACGATACAAACAAAAACCACAATACAAACAAAAAACATGATAAAAACAAAAAATCACAATACAAACAAAAACCACTATACAAATAATTTCTCGCTCTTTTTGACAACAGCAAAATGTAAAGAAGAAAAAGATTTGAAATGTAAGTAGACATATGAAAATCATTTAATAATTCAATCTTGAAAGTGATTGAAATAAGTTATGCAATTTAAAATTAAAACATTAGGCAAATCATATTAATTCATAGAATTTAAGAAGAGATATAACATTGATAATATAAAGAATATATCAAAGGCATGAGTCAATTTAGACACTAAGATAAAGAAAATCGTTGCAAATATGATGAAAAGAAATTTTGTATATTTCAAATGTCAATACACAATATAAATGTACAATAGATTAATTTGAATAAAAAGATTAAAAGATAATGGAATGAAATAATTACCACATGTGGCGCTTTGCGCATCTTTTTCAACTTATTGGCACATTTTTGTGCATCTTTTTTATTTTTAGGCTTATTTTGTGCCTCTTTTTCTACTTGCGAACCATTGTGCATTTCGTTTGATTTTTGTACATTTGCACATTTTGTCAAGAGTAATTTTGATCTTTCCAAAATCAATAATTAAAAATTTCAAATTTATCTATGTGCATAAATATTTATTGATAAGTGAAATATAAAATAAGAAAATATCATAATTGTAATAATAATATTAGAATTAATGTAGTCTAAATAAGAGACATGAAAGTGAGAATTATAATTATATCAAGTTATAAGCAGAACTTAAATTTAAAAAAAAATTGATTTTCTAATGAATTTAATTTAGACTTGCACTTCAAAGTATAGCACTATTAAGATCAAAAAATCTAATGATTATCGTAACACATATTTCAATACAATTAAATTCAAAACATGTGAACATAAATTGATATCATTATGAAGATATTATAATTTAAGGTCAGGATATCAATACAGAAATAAAACATCTAAAGAAAAGAAAAGTACAACAAACTAACTGAAAACACATCTAAAACACAAACTATATAAAATACATAAAACTAAGTGCTAGAATCACTAAGAAGGACCCTGATCTAGTGGTGGAGGAGGAGGTGTAGCACCAAAGATGTTAAAGTAAGTACTCATCATAAGCACATTGGTACTGATATCATTCATCTGATCTCTCATAAAATTCATGTCATGATGATACTGTGCGGCCTACTGCTGAAGATGAGTCTCAATTTGATCAAATTGTTGATCAAAATGAGTCTCTAAGTGATCAAATCTTTGAACAAAATCCTGATAATTTGGTTCATTGGCAGGTGCAGGTGCAGCTTCTTGTTCTTCTTCTATATCACTAATGACATGAGTTCTACTTGGTTCTTCTTTGAAGATTGCTCTAAATGATCCGTCGTTGTAGTAGAGCGGTTCTTCAAACTCTTGATCAGGATGAACCAAATTGTATATCTTCTCCAGAATATAGGCAACAAGATGTCCTAAGGCGATGTTCTTCTTCCTCTTATGCTCTACATGTCCAATTTCAGACAGCCCATAAAGATAGTGAAGGATAAGTTGGGTTTCATCTATAGGTTCTTTGGTCATGATCAAAACAGACACCATAATAAGAAGAGGGGTAATGTTGATCCTATCACCAGCTTTAGGAATTATGGAAGTTCTAAGGACATGCTTGATGATTCGTGCATTATGAAGTAGACCAGATACTCTAGCCACATGTTCATTCACATTGTTCCCTCTCATTAAATTATTAATTTCAGACCATGAATAATCATGAGTGTTGATCAAATGATGGGCTCTGGCTCCCTCTGTCCTTAAGTTTAAAAAAGCTCCAAAGTCATGCTTGGTGATTTCAACTTATTGTTTGAAGACATAGGAACGAATTATAGAGTCGTCAGAATTAAAAGGCATGTTGGCGAGGAAGAAGTGGAAGGTTTCCTTATTATAGAGATGGATGAGGGTAAGGATAAAACCAAAATGAGTTGAAGCAAATAAGTTCATTACCTGAAAGGTAAATTGTTTTTGGATAAGGATTCTTGAGGGTGTGATCTTCGTAGAGGCAAACCTAGGAAAAGATTCCTCATTTGCTTTGGAAAGGAAATTTTCAGAGGAATTTCTACGTGGTTTCTTTGCTAGAACCTTTTGCCTCTGACTTGAGCTCGCCATTTGGAAGAAGATCTCGAGTACGAAGAGATTGAAGTGAAGTTTTGAGTGTGGCTGTTGAGTTCTAAAGCCCTTCTATTTATTGAAAACGATACGTTTGTACCAGACGAAAAAATTTTGTCCCGTACGAAATTTTCAATTCGTACTGTATGAAAAAATTTCATTTGGACGATCGAAAGCATCAAAATGAAACGGCTTTTCGTAATCAACACAACTTACGAAGCATCCTTTAGTATAGACTTTTGACCAGTTTGATTGTACAGAAGAACACGTGTTTGTCTTGGGAAGATCAGAACTTATATCATTTTAATGGCAGTTGAAACCGTCCCCAACATCGAACCGACATGTGTTCGTCCAGACGAACCAAAGGTTCGTACGTACGAAGTTCATATTAAAAACTATCTTATCCATTCAACCGCTTTATTCATTCATCCCGTCGTTTGAAAAACATTTCATCCCGGATGATCGTGATGATCGTACAGACAAAGTGATAATAAAACACTGAAAAACTGCACTCAAACGATTCAAAATCCGACAGTTTGTCACACTACACAAATCATCCCATACGAAAACATTTTGTCCCGGATGATTGTCACTCAAAATTTTCAAATTGTTTTGTTCTCATCAAAAAAAAAAAAAAACTTAAACACAAACACACTAAAAAACATAAAATAATGAAAAAGCACAAAATCAAAATAAAGAAAATCTCACAAACAAGTTTATGAACTCATATAAACACAAACACATTTAACTAGAAAACAATCATCAATGTTGCAAAAGCAATTTTATTTAAGCATTTAAATCAATCACACCAAGCCTTGTTCTTAATGCACTGAAAGTATTAAAGGCTAAAGATTTTGTAAAAATGTATGCAAGTTGATTTTCAGTAGAAACATGATTAAGTTTAATTTCTCCTTTGGATAAATGATCCCTTATGAAATAATACCTTATGTCTATGTGTTTGGTTCTTGAATGTTGAATAGGATTTTTAGAAATGCAAATAGCACTAGTGTTATCACAATAAATTGGAATAGTACCTATAGTCAATCCTAAATCAATCAACTATTATTTCAACCAAAGTACTTGTGCCACACAACTTTCTAATGCAATGTATTAAGCTTCAACAGTAGATAAGGCTACTGAATTTTATTTTCTACTGGACCAAGAGACTAGAGAATTTTCAATAAATTGACATGTTCCAGAAGAGCTCTTTCTATTCACCCTACAACCTGCAAAGTCAGAATCTGAATAATCAATTATATCAAATGAAGAGGTAAACTTAGGATACCAGATTCCTAAGTTCTGAGTTCCTAAGAGATATCTTAAAATTCTTTTCACTGCTATCAAATGCGATTCTTTTGGATCTGATTGAAATCTAGCACATAAGCAAACACTAAATATGATATCGGGTTGGCTAGCAGTCAAGTAAACTAAAGATCCAATTATACCTCTAAATTTCTTTTGATCAACAAATTTTTCCTTAGGGTCCTTATCCAACTGAATTAAGGAACACATTGGTGTACTAACAGGTTTAGCATTGTCCATTTCATATTTTTTGAGAATGTCCTTAACATACTTTGACTGACTAAGAAATGTGCCTTCCTCAATTTACTTAAAGCTAAATCCTATAAAGTAACTGAAATCTCTCATTAGACTCATCACAAATTCACTACTCATTATTTTAGAAAAATCATCACAAAGACTTTTATTTGAAGATCCGAAAGTGATATCATCCACATAAATTTGAATAATGAGTATATCCTTTCCACATTTCTTCAAAAAGAGAGTTGTATCCACACTTCCTTTTTCAAAAGATCTTTCAAGTAGGAAGATGCTCAACCTCTCATACAAAGCCCTAGGTGCCTGTTTCAATCCATATAATGCATTTTTCAACTTGAAAATATGATTTGGGTATTTAGAATTTTCAAAACCTGAAGGTTGTTCTATAAAAACATCATCTTGAATTACCCCATTTAAAAAGGCACTTTTGACATCCATTTGATACAATTTAAATCCTCTAAAACAGGCAAAGTCTAACAAAACCCTAATTGCTTCAAGTCTAATTACAGGGGAAAAAGTCTCCTCAAAATTAATCCCTTCAATCTGATTATACCCCTTAGTAACTAATCTAGCTTTATTTCTAATGACTACTCCTGAGTCATTCATTTTGTTTTTGAATACCCACTTAGTTCCAACTATACTTTGATCCTTTGGCCTTGTAGTTAATTCCGAAACTTTATTTTTTATAAATTGATTCAACTCTTCTTGCACGAACAAAATCCAAAATTTATCAGAAAGTGCTTGATCAATATTAGTGGATTCTATAGTTGAAATGAAGGTTGAATAATTGACTTCTTTGTTTAATCCTCTCCTAATCCTTACACCCTCACTTGGTTCACGTATAATTAATTCCATTAGGTGATTTTTAGAAAATCTCAAATCTCTAGGCAAAGTGTTTTCTATCTCCAAATTTTCTTCCAAATTCATTTTATCAATCTTTTGGGAGTTAATCTCAATTTCATCTTCTTCAATATTTGGCTCTTCCATATTTTTAGATTCATCAAATACAACATGTGTGGTCTCCTCAATTACTAAAGTTCTTCTATTGAATACTCTATAAGATTTTCCAACACTTGAGTATCCAACAAAAATTTATTCATTAGATTTTGGATCAAATTTTTCTAAGGCAGATTTTCCATTGTTATGAATGAACACCTTGCAACCAAAAACATGCAAATGTGACAAATTTGGTGTTCTCCCTTTTAGCAACTCATAGGGTATTTTATTCAATTTAGATCACATATTCACCCTATTAAGAATATAACATGCAGTGCTAACCGCCTCAGCCCAAAAATATTTTGGAAGTGAGTATTCTTCCAATATTATTCGGGCGACTTCTATTAATGTTCTATTTTTTCTTTCGACTATCCCATTCTGCTGAGGGGTTCTAGGTGCAGAAAAATTGTGATCAATTCCTTTCTCCTTATAAAATTCTTCAAATTTATCATTCTCAAATTCTCCTCTATGATCACTTTATATAGAAATAATTTCACACTATAGTTTTCTTTGAATCCAAGTCGAAAAATTTTTAAATTCCTCAAATAATTCACTTTTATGAAATAGAAATCTAACCCATGTAAATCTTGAGTAATCGTCCACAATCACAAATCCGTATACCTTCCCTCCTAGACTCACAGTACCAACAGGTCCAAAAAGATCCATATGCAAAATCTCTAAAGGTTTACTAGTTCTAAGATTCTTATTGGACTGAAAAGAGGACTTTACTTTCTTTCCTAATTGACATGCATCACAAATGTGGTCCTTAGTAAAGTCTAGTTTTGGTGTATCTCTAACTAAGTTCTTTTGGGTAATCCTTCTAAGATTTTTCATGCTAGAATGACAAAGTCTCCTATGCCAAAGCCGTGACTCATCAGATACAGTTTTCAAATAGAAAAAAGTAGGAGATTGAATGCAATTTAAATCTAGCATATAAACATTGTATACCCTTTTACCATTCAAAACATCTTTACCATTTAGGCTCAATATGTAGCTAGTAGGAAAAAATTTTACACAATATCCTTTATCATATAGCTGGCTTATACTTAACAGGTTATGCTTTAAGCCTTCTACTAATTACACATTCTCAATGTAAAATTTATTTAGATTTCCAATCATACCTGATCCAACCACCTTCCTTGTGGTGTTATCTCCAAGTGTAACCTTGCCTCCACTCCTGGCTTCCAGCGATATGAATTGTGCAGTATCTCCAGTCATATGCTTTGAACATCTGTTGTCCAGGTACCATATGCTCTTATGAGGTCTTGTGTGGGAGCGAACCTGCAAAATTATCAAATGTTAGACCTGGGAATCCAAACAAGTTTGGGTTCTCCTTTTGACAATTTATAATCAGATGCATGTATGATATGTCTAGGTTTATGCATCTTAGGTTTTCACACCAAATAAGTTTTCATCTTCAAAGTACAGATGTGAGATATATGGTTTAAACAATTCACAATTATTACATTTTACTTTTTGAAATGGTTTCCTAAGTCTTCTAACATTCATCTATCTATTCAGGGATTGCATAAATTTATGATACATAATAGGATTAGTAAAATCTTCAAGTTTAGGGGGTATCCTATTATCCTCAAGAGCTTTTATCGTTAATTTACAAAATGAATTCATATCTTCCAAAATTTGATTCATATAATTTATTTTATATAATTTGCTCTCTGATTCATCCTTAAAGTTCTTAAATTCTTTCTCAAGTTCTGCATAGGATGATTTTAAATTTTTATATTTTTTATTCAAGTCATCAAATTCATCAAGTAATTTCATGTGATTGTCATCAATTAAAGCATGATCTTTCCTAAGAATTTCATGTTCCTTTTGTAATTCTTCAAATTCTAAACTTAGACTAGCATGCATTTTTTTTCATTTTCCTATATGCATTATGCATGTGTTCAGAAACTTCAAAAAGTTCATCATAGGTTAAGTCACATACCTCTTCTTGATCTGACTGACCAAGATTATCGGCCATTAAGCATAGATTAGTGAATTTCTCTTCCTTCTCAGTCTTTGATGAATCTGAAGCTAAGTCCATCCAGAAAGCTCTTTGAAACTTTTTCTTGCCCTTCTTTACAATTGGTTTCTCCTCAACCTTCTCCTTGCTAGGAGTGGCTTTGAGTTTTGGGCATTCACTCTTGATATGACCTGGTTTCGAGCACTTATAGCAAATCACTTCATTAGAAACTTTAGCATTTCTATTAACTTTACCTCTATTCCAATGCTGGCGTCTCTTCTACTTCCTCTTTAGAAAGCTTCTGAATTGTCTAGTCATCAATGCAATGTCATCTTCATCCTCAAGTTGTGAGTGTTCACTCTCTAACTCTTCCACATTTAGTGTTATGTTCTTCTCCCTTCGTTGTTCACCTGCATCAATCTTTCTTTGGCTAACTCTTTGCTCATAAGTAATTAACGAACCAAGAAGATTGTTAATAGAGTAAATGTTTAGATCTTTAGACTCTGTAATTACAGTAATTTTAGAATCATAAGTAGTAGGCAAACAACGAAGAAGTTTGTTAACCATTTCAGCATTCATTAGTTTCCTACCTAGTGCATGTAAATAGCTGACTATTTGTGTGAATCTTGTGTATATATCAGAAATGGATTCATTTGGTTTCATGCGAAATAGTTTATAATCATGCAACAATATATTAAGTCTAGATTACTTAACCTCATTAGTCCCCTCATAAGTTATACAAAGTCTATCCCATATGTCCTTACCACTTTTGTAAGTGGAAACCCGTATGTAGTCTTCTGATTTTAAAGCACAAAAGAAACTATTCAAGCATTTGGCATTTAGTTGTGCTAAGTCACGTTCTTCTACTATCCAGTCCGCAAAAGGGGTTTCAACTCTAACTCCATCAACTAATCTAGTTGGTTTTGTATACCCTTCCTGAACTAAGTTTCACATACGATAATCAAGTGACTGTAAAAATATAGACATGCGTGTTTTCCAAAAAATTAAAAGGTATATTGTCGAACAGTGGAGGTCTATTTATAGAGTAACCCTCGGGTGTATTTTGGTTTTTAAATGTAGCCATCTATATTAATAAAAAGTAGTCTAAACTTATGATTTTGAAATAAAGCTCTGATATCACTTGTTGAAACTCGTTCACTATTAATTAGGTTGTTAAACCTAAGCTTATGTCCCAGCAGCTAACCAAGAGGGGGGGGGGGGGTGAATTGGTAATTAAAAATTAATCCCCTCTCCTTATTTTTATTTTAAATTTTAAATCAAAAAATAAACTTTAATGAGTTTTGTAGAAAATATTTTTCAACCACAATTTTAATAGTAAAAGCACAAAAATAAAAGGCAGTTGAAAAATAAAGACACGAGGTTTATAGTGGTTCGGTCAAAATCAGACCTACATCCACTCCCCGGAGGCACCCTCTGAGTATTGCACTAATACCAATAGTGACGCTCCTTTTGCACCCACAGCAAGACAGATAAGTCTTTACAAACACTCTTTCCACCACTACCCAGTGCGGCATAGAACCGTTGTCCTTTTACACTATCCCCAATGCTGGCAGAGAACCTTCATCCTTTCACACTCTCCTAGTGTGAGCAGAGAACCCTTCGTTCTTTCACACTCTCTTAGTGTGAGCAGAGAACCCTTCGTCCTTTCACACTATCCTAGTGTGGGCAGAGAACCCTTCGTCCTTTCAGACTCTCCTAGTGTGGGCAAAGAACCCTTCGTCCTTTCACACTCTCCTAGTATGGGCAGAGAACCCTTCGGCTGTTCACACACTCCAAGTGTGGGTAGAGAACCCTTCGGCTGTTCACACTCTCCAAGTGTCGGCAGAGAACCGCATCTCCTTGACATAAGAAATCTTTGAATGCCAAATGAAGCCTTCACGCTCTAGTAGTAGGAATCCTTCATTGAACACTCTCTTGCACTCTCTCCTTGACTCTTCTTTCAATAGGCATGAAGATTAGTGGACAAAAAAATTATGTGGCAGTTTAATTTGGACAATTTATAGGAAAGACACAAAAAATCGTCCAAAAACAATAAAATTTTAAGTCAATACGTATTGGATCGTCCCGTACGATCGTGGATCGTCCTAGACGATTTTACATAAATGCGTTGGAAACGAACCTAATGTATATGGGTACGAAATGACTTCGTACACACACATCGTCACATACGAACTAGGTTCGTCCAGTACGAATGGTTTTTCTATAGGTCGGTTCCCAAAAACTGTAGAACGACACTTAATTTTCATAGTCGGTTCACTTCGTCCTGGTATGAAGTTAAGGTTCATCCGGACGAAAGTTTTACAGAGAGCAAATCATCCCAGGACGAATACACTTCGTCCTGGACGATAGCAATCTAGAGAGCAACTCGTCCTAGAACGAATACACTTCATTTTGAACAAAAAATTTCTAGAGAACATTTCATCCTTGGATGAATACACTTCATCCTGGACGATCAGGACTTAGAAAAATTTCCATCGACTCCTGCTCGTTCCATTGCTTATGAGGAGATAACTGACTTAATCGTCCCGTACGAACTATGTTCGTCCCGTACGATCAGTACAAATTTTTCAAGATCTTCTTAAGTGTGTGTGTGTGTATTCACTCAATTACAATCACTCCCTTTCAAAACTTAATTCAAAGAAAAAAATACAAGTTTTAAATCCACAAGGTATCTCATGCTAAATTTGATTTGAAGTCTTTGTAGTCTTGAGTTTGATTTTCCTGAAATATTAGTACACACAAGAGCAAAAACAGCTTTTCCAAAAAGTGTTAGGAGATAACTATACATAAAACAATAATATTTGAAATCATTAAAACTATAAAAATTACAAGAATGTAAAACAAGCAAATAGCAACTCTCTTAACACACTTTACTTCCACACAACCCCTTAATTACTTAAAATAGCACATGCACTTGCATATCAACATTTCAACTAGTCATTAACCCTTATATAATTAGAGTTATTCATATGTTCTTCATAACTTGAATTGTTTTTTTAACCCTTAGATATATGAAAAATTAGAAGACATCACATTTTTATTAATTTTGAATAGATTATAAAATGGGAATGTAATATGCAATTAATGCTTTAATACTGAAACATCAATAGGTGCACTATCATTCATAGCATTTATTTTCATAATATCACCCACCTTTTGATGTTGTATGTCCACATCATGACTTATTTATGCATAGGATATGTCCTTACTATCACCTACAATAACAAAAGATGAACTAAATGATTTGATATTATCCTCATTTGTACAAAAAAATTTGTAGTTGAAACCTTTTTGGCACAATAGATGCACATATTAAAAAATGGTGCTGAATAAATAGTAATATCTCATTTAAGTAAAAATGATTATAATTTGTAAGTAGACTAGCTCGAGGAATTAAAAATTTGGACTATGCTCCATAAAAGTAAAACATTACCTCCAATTTGCGATAAAATTAGTTATTATCAACATCTAATTCATTTTATTTATGAGATCCATAGATATTAAATGAAAATATTTCTTCATACCATCAATTATTTGTTGCATTTTTTCTAATGTCTTACACAAATGCTTTTCTTCTTTCTATTCCCCTTCATATGGTACAAAAATATTATTATTTGAATCATCTTAGAAAATAATTGGTAAAAATAAATTTACTTTTTTTCGAGTATGAATCAAATATTATTTGAACATATTTGCACCCATGTTTGAACATGTTGCAACATGTTCAAACATGGTTCAATCAATGCTCAATTAATGTTTGAGTTATGTTCAAACATTGCTTGAATTATACTAAAAAGTGATCAACCAAGATGAATCGAATATGATTGAAATATGAAACTTGGACATATATTCCCAGGGATCTCCAGATACTAACAAGTTCTAATAAAACGACCCATACATGATAGATGCTAACAACAATGATTCATCTTGGAATGATTGCTCTTAACCTTTACTATATGAAAAACTAAAGGATTTAGCCGAACTCGACAAAGTAACTCGAGGAAAATTGTTTGTAAGATGAATCCTAAGGGGTCACACAGGAATCCCCAAACTTTGTGAATGGTCCCCTTCAGTAGGAGACACTCTCTCAAAGCTACTTGTCATCACCGTTGTCGGCAAGCGATCAATGGAATTCCCCAACAAGGCGAAGGCGATGGGGGAATGATCACCCCAAGAAAGATGTAACACACTTCCTCGTGCTCACCCAACCATGAAATTCACTGTCCCCATAGTTCACACAAACTCACCCTTCATTTTCAAATGCCCAAGAACTTTATCCAAGAGATTACCAGTGCGGCCAAACGAACTCGTCGATAGTAGTCATTCCAGCTCACATAAGGACTCAGCCCCAAATACTCGGCACAAGGGAACTAATCCTAAGGCCGGAGAGCTAAACTAGAGAATAGCTATCATACAAATCTCCTATTTAATTGAGACACATTTCCATGATAGTCTGTATTAAGTCTTTATTATTATTATTATTATTATTATTATTATTATTATTATTATTATTATGTACTCTTCCTTGTGGCATTTTGACTCCTATAAAAAAAAAAAAAAAAAGAAGAAGATGCACATTTTGTCTTTTGGCACATCTTCGAAGCGTCGTAGAATTGGTAAACCATTTATAAAAAACACTCACAATTTTTCTTCTTCTTTCTTTCCACGTTCATTATAAGCTCTCAAGTTCTAGTCTATTGAGCTTGCTTGCTAGTAAGGTTGACTGTCTTCTATAGATAAATTTAGATCTATTAAAATATATGTTTAAACATATTTGAATTCATAATATCTTAATATAATTAGCACACATATTTTAAATGGTTCGAAGCTTATTCTTTGTTAAGCTATTTAGTTTGATGCTAAGCTTAATTAAAATGTTCTAATATATGACATGATATAAATTAAATAAAAGCATTTGTGTATGCTGAATTATTGATGAACAAAATATATGAAACTCCTTAGCAAAAAAATCTCTAGCGAAAGTACAATGATGATAATAAAAGTGGAAAAAGGTAAATTAAAAATGGTAAGATATTAAATTTTTTATATTATGAGATATAAGCATAATAAAAATATTTTAATCCAAATTAAAATTTAAGACATTTTTTCAAAAAAAAAAAAAAACACACACACACACACATTTCTCTAATTTCCCCGCACTACGTCTAATTACCGGTAAAATCAAATCCAGATCGCTGGCGTAACACGCTAAGGCTATCAAGTCTTCCGAAGTCCGAATCAGGATGCCCGCATAACACATTATGCGCTGGTCTCAAGTCTGCCCTTTGACCAACTTTCAGACTTCTTTGCTCTCTGCGTGTCAATTTTATTTTCCCGGAGGGTAACTCGGCGCTCCATTACTTCTGGCGTTGAAGGGATAACTCTCTCTCTCTCCCTCTCTCTCTCTCTGTTCTTCATCGGAGCTTTTGGTTGATAGATCGATCCATCACCAGGGTCTCCTTTTCGGCCATCGGAAGCTGATCTCCACTCGAAGGTTTGACTGATACCACAGTTCTGTTTTCTTGAATTCTTTGGCTTAGAGCTCATGTTTTTTTTTTTTTTTATAATTCCCTTTTGGTCTATTTGGCGCGATTAACTCCGTTTTGAGTCAGTTAATCGTTTTTCATGTTCAGTCCATTCTTTCTTCTGCCTCACTCACTGCTTTCATCTTTTTTATTTTTTTTTAAAAAATGCAGGGGTATTGGTGTATTGGAGCTCTTTCAATAGAGTATAAGCTAATTGGACTTCTCCGATTATCCTTGGCTTGGCATGGACATGGATGTTTTGGCTCAGAATCATTTTTTGTACAATTTGCGTTGAAATTTGGTGTTTGACTAATAGGTAAACTCTCTTGGAGACAAGGGGAAGGCATATTGGATCACTTAACTAGGGTCAGCAGTATGGGTGGCCTTTGCTCGAAGAGATCCGCTGTAGATAAATCTCCTAGTGACAGTACCCTAAATGTCGATTACCTTGGAGATCACGACCCCAGCTCAGATAATTCTCGTGTAAAGATTAAGAGTGAATCTGTTGCTCTTCCTGCTGGAGAAAATAAGGACAAGTGGTTGCCTCAACCTCCTTTATCTTTCTCAGATCGGTTGATGTCGACGTTTGAGCAAAACCCAGATGATGCTGTTGATTTACAGGCGCCCCAGATATCTAGGGTCCATTCACAAAAGTTCATGTTAACAAAGTCAAAGCCTGCAGCTTCTGCAAAGACTGGAACGATCAAAGTAAGTCATCTTCGAAAATTTCTCCATTTATCTGCAATGAAACTATGGGATTTGTAGAATTTCGTAAACTTATGTATTTTTAGCATAATTTATGCTTTTTTGGACGGCATTGCAATCAATTAGCTTTCAAGGCATAGGAATCTCTCTCTCTCTCTCTCTCTCTCTCTCTCTCTCTCTCTCTCTCTCTCTCTCTCTCTCTTTATATATATATAGTCCTACAACTTCAAAGCATAGTAATAATCCCATTACAAAAAGCAAATAAAAAAACTAAGATAGGGAAGGCATAGTGATACAAATAGAGCAATTTCTTTTTGTTAATTATATCTATAAGAAAAGTGGTAATAATGAAGTAAAAATGAAGGTTCGATCATCTTGTAAAGATAGACACACAAAGAAAGGATTAAAATAGAAAAGAAAGGTTAAGTGAATAAGATGATAGATGTAGCCTTTATTCTTGGCACAAAGAAAGGCTGTATCTGGATTTCTTCAAGTGAATGATTTGAGCACCTATATATTGCAATGATTGATTGTGAATTTGATGATCATTTTGATTTAGAAATGGAATACAAGGCATATGAAATCATATTTGATAAAGTTTAATAGCAATGGATTCTTGCTTCTCTCCAACTGAAGATTGAAACGCAAATTCTTATAGTTTATTTCATACAACACATCTTTATTAACATCTCTCCTTTAGTCTGGGTTCATTACAATTATTGTCTCAGGTGATAGATGAGAGTTCAATAGTGACTAGTGCTATCTGGTAGGTAAATGTCCTGCTTGTTTATTAGAAATTGTTAAGAAATATGCTCGAAATCAACATGTTAACCCAACTTATTATTTTAAGAGATTCTCCATCTTAATATGGTAGTTTATTTATTGTGATAAAATTTTGCCAATTCCATTATGTTATGGTCCGGCTTTGTCCAAAAATCATCTGATGATTCTTTTGACTATGTGTTTCATATTTTAAAGAGTTTTTATGATATGTGTATATTTAAATGTGTTCTACACACATATGCGCACTACACACATATGCGCACACGCACATACATAGACTACTACTTATGTATATATATACATACATACATATGTACATACATATACATATATACATACATATGTACATACATATACATATATACATACATACATATATATATATATATATATATATATATATATATATATATATATATATATATATATGTATATATATATATATATATGTACATATATATATATATATGTACATATATATACATATGTACATATATATATATATATATATATGTACATACATATATATATATATATATATATATACATGTATATATATGTGTTAGTCTATTATCCTTTATTTACAAAAATATTCCTTTTACAAATAATTAGTTTATTATGCATAATCTTCAAATATAAGATTGAGAGCGCATTTGCTAATTTACTATTTTTTAGAGAAATTTGTTGATAATTTAACATTTTTTGTGAATATTTTCCTATACCTAGTCAAAAAATGGATGATATGTAATTTTCTTTTAGGGGCTGTTTGGTTGTAAGCAATGTTTAAAATTGCGTATTCGGGTATTGAGGCATTTTTCATTCGTAAGGCGAGGCGTAAGCCTCAAGGCGTTTTGAGGCGTAAGCCTCAAAATCAAAGGATTGCGTAAACATAAAATGATAAATTTTTTATATATTAATGAGTGAATAATATAAAACATATAAAAATATAAGATATGAAGTGAAATCAAAATATCCCAATAATAAGTCAACATGAAATATAGTTCAACTCAAAATTCTATCTTTCCCAAATCCCAGTATTCTTTTCATTAATATATAATTCCAATTTTCAAAAATAAATATTAAATAACAATGACATATCGCATAAGAACTCATAAGTCATCAGCACTGTCATCACTAAGGGGTTCTTCATTTGTATCATCATTATGATGAAGTGCTTTCTCTCCTTCCTCGCCTATAAAGTCCAATGTTGGGCATTTACTTCAAGATTTATGTAAGTTTTAATATATATAGCGTGAGGCGTAAGCCTTAACCAAGTTGAGGCGCAAGCCTCATTAAAAAAAAACTCGAGGCGTAAGGATCGAGGCGTTTTTTACTAGAATTGTGCAAAGACAGGCCTCAAGGCGAGCCTCATATTGTGCAATTTTAAACCATGGTTGTAAGTATTAGTAGTGTAAAGTAAAATAAATATTGAGTTCTAATCTTTTTAATGTTTGGTTTGCAGTAGATTAAATACAAAATGTTGGTGTAAGGGAATTAGATTACCCCAGGATCCTTATTTTTTATGAATTTGGAATTCACTCAAATTGGCCGAATTTTTAATGAAAGAAAAACTCACATTCCACGACCTCACCTTCTTTAACCATGGATACTGTTGCCACTTGCTGTGACTGGCTGCTATTTCCACTGTCCATTGCATTGCTTTCCATAGGTGAACACCGTTGTCCCCCACCATGGGCATTCGTCATTGTTGCTTGCCATCACCCACAACCATCGTTGAGCACCATCATAGCTCGCCATGGTTGATTGTTGTCGCAACCGATTGTCTCCTACCATTGTCAATTGCCCGTCATTTTGTGTCGTGCTACTCACCCATTATCACTGCTCATTGTTGTCGTATGCTCCTGCCCGATATTGTTATATGTCTGTTCTCTCTCTCCTGCCATCCATCCCTTGCTATCGTCGACTATTGCTTGTTGTTGTCCATTGTATTTTAATGCACTTGAAATGTATTGTAATAAATACAAAGCACATTTTAATGTATTTATTTTGCATCCAACTAAAGAACTCAAACATTTAAAAAATACATATATTTCAATTACTCTGAATATCCAAATTGTGTGCTTTTAAAAAATACCAATTGTGTGTGTACACGCACACACACTTGTATAATTTCTTATGCTTAAGGTAAATGATTCTAAAACTTTATAATGTGAGTAATTTAATCAAATAAAATGTTTTGGACATATATGCCTTGTAGAACAATTTCAATGGTTCATATGTAATATATTTATTCTAAAAGAGAGAAAATTGCTCATCATATTAAAATTCTTATGAGAAATTTGGATAATTGAGGATTTCAAAAATTTTTAATAGAATTTTGATTTAACTTCTGATATAATAAATAAATAAATAATTAAAATTGTGCAATTTAAAATCATTTTCTGAATCTTTTCATTGTCCAAACCTTATTATTTACTAGGCTCATTTTTTATTGATTGTTAATCTCATAAAACGTTAACGGTAAGAATTAGCAATTATGTGATATATATTAGTTAGGGAGGGTAAGCATATGCAATAAATAAATACAAAATTCTATTTCTTATAATAGTTCATTTTTTTTGCTCTTAGGAGTTTGAGCAACATGAAATGCTCAAATAGGATTTATGATCTTATCAAAGGGTGCTTTTATTGTATCGTCCAACATATCATCTTCTTGTCAAGAAAATTTTTCTATGTCTTTGTGCCCTGTCGCTGATGTTAGATTCATGATCTTCACCATTCTAGTGTTCTTGTCCATGCCAAATTGCTTGAAGGATTCCTATGTCCTTCATGCCCCTATTGGCACTATTCCAGATGTTGAAGAAACGCATCTGTAGTAACTCCAAGTTCTCTATTAATTCCACCAGATCTCTGCCTCCACTGTTTTCGATTATACCTATTATCAACTATACAAAACAAAATTTCCACATTGTGATTCCACCAATGCCCTTCCCAATTCAGCCTTATTGACCCCACAGACAACTCCACCTTCTTGAGCTGTCTCCAAATATTTCATTTTCCGTCACGGCTAACAACCATTTAGCATCCCTACAAGAAATTGCCATCAATCTTCATAGCACAATTAGCCAATTTCCTTATTTCAAATCTTGTCGGCATCTCTACTTGTTATTCAGTTCATGAGATGTCATTGACCTTCCAATATCCTAAAGAAACTTATTTCGCCAACCTATCCTTCCCTTCACCATGTCTTCATTCCTCCAAGAAAATTGCCTAAATCCTCTCTCATGTCAATATCTATTGTTGAGGACCACCATTTTGATCATCTCCAACTTACTAAGGGCATCTCCAACTGAAAATCTCATTTTTCACTCCAAAATGCGGTGAAACTAAAAAATGCCGTGATTCATCTCTAATGGAACGTCATTTTTCCCCGTAAACCGTCGTTCTCTTCATTCGCACCTTTTCCCTAAAGTTCGGTAGAGATAAAAGAATGACGCAGATGAACAGTGCAACGCCAATATTGGCGTCGCACTATTCATCCGCGATCAAATGGCGTTAAAAATGGCGTTCGGTTGGAGCAAAGCAAGAATGACAAACAAGTGTTTGCCGTTCGGTTGGAGATGCCCTAAAGCTTGCTGATCACACCTGTTAACATTGTCAAAATGCCATAATTCTTGTGTTTTTGAGCACCATGCTTTGAGAACTTGCAATCCTCCAACTATGGCAACAAAATCTTGTTCACAAGAATCTATAATGGCTCTCAATTTTTTTGTTCAGCAGTAGTTGATTCATCAATGATTCACATTGCATTTTAATGAAGGGTGACATTGGTTTGATTGAGGAGTCTTATGTAATACTCAATAATTTGGATTATAAATTAGCCCCTAAATTTGTTATATTGAGAGATATTAACAGGAAATAATGAATCTCTAAAAGCATTGACATCTATATTTTCTATATCCACATCTCCTTCTGAAAAAGTTTTAGATGGACTAATTCTAATATCTTTCAAGCAAATGATAAAAAGGAAATCTTTGAGTACACTTTGCGAGGCTCAGTACCAATTCAAGGATAGGCTCTCTTATGAAGTTTGTGCACTACTATGGATGTGATAATGATTGAAATGATTCTTGATGTTAGGCATGTGCAAGCCTCCATTCATTATTAGTTTTAAGCACGTATCGAGTACTCCCGTGCCCATCATTCAACAGTTTCTTTTGTGACATTATTGTTGATTTAATGCAGAAGAAGGATCCCACACATGATATTGTAGGCGGATGGATGGAGGATTGGCTTGAGGAGTTAAACCTTAAGGGTATTGTGGGAGGGGGAGTAATGTTGTAAATTTAATTGGGATATTAAGAAGGTTGTTTAATAGTAAAATGCAGTTATTTACTTGGGGTTACTGAGTAAAGTTAGCCTTGTATTATATAAATACCACTCTTTAGTGTGGTTGAGGATATGCAATAAACAAATAAAAAATTTCGTTCCTTTATTATTTCTTTCTTTTCATTTTTTTGGGAGTTGGAGCAGTTTGAAATGCTTGAATAGGATTTAGGATCCTATTACCTTTAATGCAATAACTCTAAAACCCTTGTCATAAGAAGATTTGTAAGTGCATTCTTTACAATCCAACAGTTTTACCAATTTGTGTCAAATCAATATGACTTGATATGATGCAACATGATGGCATGTTAAACTCTTATTCAACTTAGGCTCTCTTTTTAAATCCACTATGATGAAAGAATCAGCAACATCATCTTTCCTTTCTTTTATAAAATCAACCAATTAATTACCTAGTATAATCCTTCCCTGATGTGTGAATTTCTTTGAGCATACTTTGCAATTATTCATTTATTCTGATATGTTGCGGTCAAACATGAGTTCATGAATCTGATTCACTATTGTGCCTTTATGCCGAGGTTGCTCCCTATTAACAGGTTGCAGAAGTGAGCTCAATTTTAGGAAGGGCTGGTACTGTTGGTTTTGGGAAAGCAGTGGAGGTTTTGGACAATTTTGGTAGTAGCATGACAAGTTTAAATCTTAGTAGCAGCTTTGTACCAGGATCAACAACTAAAGGAGGAAAAATATTTATTTTAGCCTTTGAGGTTGCCAACACAATAGTTAAAGGTGCCAATCTTTTGCAATCTCTTTCAGAAGAAAACATAAAACATTTGAAGGAGGTGGTGCTTCCATCAGAAGGTGTGCAACTTTTGGTATCTAAAGATATGGATGAACTACTACGGACAGCGGCTTCTGACAAGAGGTTTGGCGAGAATTTTTTTCATGTCATATCTTAACTTCGTTTGCTTGTGAGCTTTGGACTTGAAAATAGGTGTTTCAAGATGTTATTTTTATTATTAATTTCTCCATTTTAAAAAAAAATTTCTTAGGATATGTTTATGGCTTGCTCATCTTGCATCTATTCATATGGAATTGTTGTGCTGAACAGGGAAGAACTAAAAGTGTTTTCAGGCGAGGTTGTCCGCTTTGGAAATCGTTGTAAAGATCCTCAGTGGCACAATCTGGATCGCTACTTTGAGAAGTAAAATTGATCTTTTATAGTTTTCACAGCATGACGTCAAGCATTTGGCAAATTTATCTAATTCTATATTTCCTGTTCGTTTTGTTACTAATGTTAGGCTTGGTTCAGAAAGAACATTTCAACCTCAGTTGAAGCAAGATGTGGATGTAGTTATGAAGCATTTGATGACAATGGCTCAGTGCACAGCTGTAAGAGTCGTAAGATTACTAATATATTTATTTGGTTATCTCTATATTCAGCAGTGTAGGTTGTGTTTCTGTGTTGATGTTGATCTCAATGAACATTTACATTCTTAGACAGTAACTAGCATTGAAGGATCTATCTTTACATTCAAACAGGATTGATGATGGATGATGCTTGGACTCCTATTTCAGATGTTTTAGTTCAGCTTTTCGGAAATAGTTTTTTTAATTTCTTTTAATGTTTATTTTTTTGCTGTATTTTCTGCATTTTATTTGTGATCTTCCATTGTGGTATACCTTTAGTACTTGATATTTCTTTGATTTTTTTTCCAATAGAGATCATAATCTCTTAGGTCTATATTTTACTATGACATTAGATTAACCGGAAGACATTTTATATTTCATTAACCGGAAAACATTTTATATTTCATACAAGTCTTTATCTTCTGGTATCCCCCAAATTATGAAATTTGAGCTTAGAGTGTTGCATATTTAAGGTCTCCTATATGTAGTTATATTTATTATGCTAGCACTACCCTCTCATATTTAATTGCGTTAGATATTTCATGTCATAGCTTTCCGGAAAGGTTCCAATGAGTGGAACTTCTGTTGGTAATCTGTCATGTCATGTTACAAGATTTAATCCACAAATAATTAGAAAAACCAGATTATACTTGTCCTGCGTAAAAGACTTATATGGTTTAGTTTAGACGACAACGCTTCAGTTTATGGTGGCTAGGTCTATTTTTTTTTTTTTATAATTTCGTATCTTTGCTTCCACTTGATTGTCATATTGTATGCTGTTTTAATATTCAATTTTAGGGAAACTGTTGAATGTCATTTCTATAATACATTCCTATTTATACTTAATAGATATTTTTATACTGCATTTTGGCTCTGCTACTATTTTTGGTCGTTCTGCCGAAATGTTATATGAATTTGTTTTTTTTTTTTTCAGGAATTATACCATGAGCTCCATTCTTTGGACAGGTTTGAACAAGATTACAAGAGGAAACTTCAAGAAGAGGAGAATTTCACCGCAGCTCAGAGAGGTGAATTACTTGTGTAATTGAACATCAGGATATTTTTTATGTTTTGGGAGGTAAATGTACAGCGACCAGGCGAGCACAATATAAATATCACCACACTATATGGGAGCGCTAGAGAGAAGTTAGAAGAAAATTAGGGCTCAAGCATTAGAAAATTCAGAAAACTCAGGTCCTTATTCAAAATAGTGCTCAAGCATCTGAATTGACTTTCTTTGTGTTTTCAATTTTAATTTTTATTCAACGCAGCAAATAATTTTAAGCATTAAGAGCTTGTGACTTATAAATTTTGTGAACTTGTTGTATGATTTTGGACATCTTAAACATATGCCTCATTAGAAAACCTAGACTCTGGCTGTTCCTGGATTTTTTTTGCAAGGATGGCTTGTTTTCCTTGGTTAATTTTACTGAAATGATGTAGATCTTTAAGTACATGAATGCTTTTTTTTGCTACTGAAATTAATATTCTTGAAGCAATTTAGTATCTTAAAAAATGATGAATACGTTCATGAATAATTGCATTTTTGAGTGACTTAATAATTTTTTTAAGCGTCTAGCAGTAAAGTCGTGTTTCAAAGCAGTAGACTGCAATAAATAAATGGTTACAAGTGCTTGGTGGATGTAGATTTCTGTGCAGGGGAGGTACGGAAGTATGAAAATTAAGCAGAGTGGTGTGGCGGTTGATATCATAATCACTCAGTAATGGGGAAACAGTAAAACCAGTATTCTCTGCTCATTTTGGTTATCATGGTTTTAAAATTCCTTGAGTGGAGTCGGCATGGTCTTTCTTAAAATAAAAGCCAGTCTTATGCTTACGGTTAGATTTATGGGGTAGCTACAGGTAGGCCAAGTAAATGAATTATTGAAATGGAGATGATAACTACTGTATGAAAATACTGTTTTGGAATTAACCATTTTTAACATTGTTTTCTTCTAGCTTTTTTTTTCTTCCTCAATGCCATTTAATTGACGTGCAGGAGACAGCCTACAAATATTAAGGCAAGAGCTAAAGAGCCAAAAGAAACATGTCAAGAGCTTAATGAAAAAGTCTCTTTGGTCTAGAATTTTGGAAGAGGTACGTAGTTAGTGGTGCTGCATATTGTGTCTTCGTGCTAAGAAGTTTGATTATGCGTCACCCATGAATGAGATCACTAATTAACTTATTAGCTTGATGTTCTCTTTTTATTCCATCCCTTTTTTTTTTCATTGATGGTTATTGGGTGCATCACTTATTTATTGCACAAGACTGATGTATATCTGTTATAGGTCATCGAGAAACTTGTAGATGTTGTTGACTTCTTGAATCTGGAGATCCATAATGCCTTTGGTAGTGCTGGTACTCATTTGGCATCTGTTTTTAAGTTTTCCAAGTTAATTTGATTCCATGCCATGGAGTTAGCATGCAAGTAATATGTACCTATTTCGAAGAGTTTTGGCCTTACTGGAAGGCTTTTATTTTTAGTCTATCATTTTAAGATTATTTGATGATCATGTTTTAGTTTGATTGCTTAAACGGTAGTTTCAAGGTTGATTGTGCCATTATGATGAATGCTATGCGTACTGGCCATTGTACTAGTTGGCAGCATATCCTACACATATTCAAAAAGAATTAAAGAAAGTTTTTATAACTTTAAGAAATACATACATGCATGTTTAAGGCACACGTGCTTGTTTAATAGTTTATCAGTTATTTTGTTTCTTTGACATTGGGTTTCAGCACATTTTATTTTGTACTCATTGCTTAACTGTTAGCCTTGGATGTGCTGCAACGGCGTCATTCTTCATGTGGTAGCAACTGAAACATTTTCAAGAAGTAGCTCATAATTCTTGTTGGCTTAGTGATGAAGTCTGTTTGTTAAGGCTTGCGGAGAAAGGAGTTCCTCTGGAATGATTTTTTCAGTGTTCCGTTCAGTATATTAATGGGATATTACTGTACACAACTTGCTTCAACATTTCAGCACATCAACATTTAGATGAACGTTTTACATATATTAATTTTCTATGGTAACTTATATTACCGCTCTCAAAGTACTGGTGTGATATTGCTAATTATCATTTTTAGTGTGGAGCTTGTTTTACTTTGTGGCTTAATATACTTTGAATTGGTTATCAAGTATTTAGTTAGTAATTGAATTTATGAAGCAACTTGTGAAGCCCTTTTGAACTAAGCTATTAGCTTTGATTGGATAGCTTTTGTTTTTCTCTATACTGATTATTTTTCATTGGATTCTATGAAACTACAGATGGGGACAAACCAGTGAAAGGATCTATTGCTAGTAATCGGAGATTGGGTTCAGCTGGCCTAGCACTACACTATGCTAATATTATCACTCAGATTGACACACTTGTATGTTCTTTAAGTGTTTGTGCAGTTACTATTACTACATTTTTTTATTCTTATCTTTTCCAACTCTCATGTTCTTCCCCATTGATTTGAATACTGTTCAATACTTTCTACAACATTCACCTAGCATTTTTATTCTCATAATTTTGAAATTTTGGTTTCAGAATGTCAATTCAATTCACATATATAGATGCTATAACAGCAACAACAACATCAAGCCTTTGTCCCACTACGTGGGGTCGGCTACATGAATCCTTTTTTTCCATTGTGTCATGTTAAAAGTCAAATTCTCGTTTAAATCTAATAAAGAAATATCATTTCTAATATTTTCTAACCAAGTTGTTTTAGGTCTACCTATACATTTCTTAACATAAGATCATTTCTATAGATGCTGATTAACGAAAATTGTGAGTTTTTAATTGGAAGGATGAGATGGATATTTTTTTTTATAGAATATGTAAGTTATGCAGCTGTTGGAGATGGTTTGGAGTGAATGAAACATTATGAAGTTGTATTCTTTTGAGATGGTCAAGAGCTTTAGTTGGGTTTAGGCTAGTTTGAATTATTGTTGAGATTGTGGAGCTTGGTTGGATAATTCATTGGGCTTATGAAGGTATGAAGGCATTACTATTAGGATGTGAAGGGATGGTGGCAATAATGTTTTGGGGTGCTAAAGGGCCTTGAGGTGTGTAGAGGTGGTGGGAATGCATGTGCTCAAATTTTGAACTATTTTGGGGAAGCTTACAAAGAAATAAAATTCTTTTGCATGGGAGTTAAGGGATTGAGAGAAAAGACAACATAACATAATAGGGATGTAAATGAGGGGAAAGCACCAATTAAAAGTGAAAAAATAAGAATATACAAGTAGATAAGTCCAACCTCACCAAAGGAAAGGGAAGAGGAGAGCCACCAAGCCAACATCGTGGAAAAATCCATTAAACTATTTCTAAAAGTAGATAACTCTTCAAGTTGTTTTGAATTTATAATAATTTGATTGTATATGTCATTCTTATGCATATGCATATCATTTGGATACATTTGATGTATAAGAAATCAAAATACATAATATTAAGAAGGGTTGACCAAGTGGATGTATATTGTTGTCGAATTTTTACAGTGTATGCATGTATGTTTGAAAATTCAAAACACAATTCATGCATGCATCAAAACATCAAAGGAGAAGTACTGAAGGAGGGTTGTTCATTAACCATTTACTTGCATGGTGATGTGGAAGTTTTATTCTGACTTGCTTGGGTGGACTAAAATTTGCTAGTTTACTTGGCTACATTTTGCATGGTTACATAATAAACTATTATATAATTTCTTTCATTAATAAAATAAGAATGCAATAATGCAAAATAAAATACAAAATAATATAAAAAAATTCATGAACTATGCTGCATCAGCTCCCTAAGTCTCCAAGAATTCTTCCCTAAAGAGTTAGAAGCTAGGTAAGGTAGTAATGGTGCCTATTTAATGTCTGCCAGTGTTATTAAGTGTCTTTAGCTTGAGGCAAACCTTTGAAAATTTGTAAATATTAAAGTAGACCTATATGTCTTGCAAGTGAATTATGTTTTTAGTTCCACTACTTAATGAATTTGTTAAGAGGTAAAGTATAAAATGCTATGAGAATTGAGAAGTGAAATATATCAGGAGGCAAATTTAGATGATAATTAATGAATCCAAGGGTCCTATACACTTATCATGTAGAGACACTCAGGGAATGATGTAATTGAAAACATGTCCATCAATATACTGATAGGAAATACTTGAGTTTGCAAGTAACCCTAAGGGAAATACTTGAGTTCGCAAGCAAACCTATCACTAATTGACAAAAACAGCGAGAATAACGTAAAATCTGCCACCAACTTTGTATTGTAACACGGAAATCAAAGCCAAACAAACACGAAGCAAGATACAAGTGATCCTCAATTCGAGAGGAGGATCGTTCTCTCCCAATGTCTAGACAAAGCAATCTAGAGCCAAAACACTAAGGAACTCCAAGAGAAACTCAAATCATGCATAACCTAACCCTAGAACCTCCCATCCTATGTAATTCCCTCCAAAGCCCCCCCCCCCGCCCGCCAAATTCAAAATTTGAATTCAATTTGGCTAGTTGGTTTCACCCATGTGGTCTGCTAGAGCAAAGGAGGCGACACTCGTCCGCCTCTTGTATACTCGAGTCGGTTCAACATGAAAAATTGTACTCCCCAATTTACCTTGGTCTCCCCCAAGGTTTGCAGCCATTTCATCTCCAACATGACATCCATACTTTCCAATTCCAAGGGAAGAAAATCCTCCCTCACATGTATCCCCTGAATGGTCAACACCACTCCCCTACAAACTCCTCTATCCATTTCTACCTTTTCGATGCCCATCATCTCCCCTTACTCTCCTGTATCCACTAGTTTCACCCCAATAGATCAACAATCTGGGTGAAGATGAAATTGTGGGTTGCCCCACTATCTATCAACACAACTACATCCCTATCAGCTATCTCTCCCTTCACCTTCATAGTGTGATTCGGTGTGAATCCCACTACTGCGTTTAGGGAGACTTCAGCCACATCCAAATGCAACTTCTCCTCCTCTTCCGTCTCTAACCCGCTTCCACCTTCCTCTTCAACTTCCGTCATCACAGACGGTGAGAACCTGAAGAGTTCGGTCCTTACACCTATATGCCCCGGCATATACCTCTCGTCACATTTAAAACACAACCCCTTTGCTTTTTTTTTTTTCTTGTATTTCCTTCTCTGTTAGGCTTTTGAAACTTCCCTTATTCCCCCCTCCTCTAGTTCTCTCTCTTGGCACCTCCTTCAGACTCCCTGGTGTTGCCCCCTTGGGAGCCAAGACTGTAGTTGTTATCCTATATGACACCCCCCCCTGAGTTGATCCCCCTAGCTTCTTTCTCAAACTGCTTTTGATCCTCCACTAACTGGGCTAACTCCATGGCCTCCCCCAGATCTCTTGGCTTCATCGTTTAACTACTGCTTGGATATCCTGTTTAAGTCCTTTCAAAAAGTTCCCCTCCAGCACCATCTATGAGAGACGATCCAATTTGCTGGCCAAGTACTCGAACCTGTCATGGTCCCCTCTTGGGTCAAGTCAAAGAATTTCTCATAGAAGTCTCATCCTTTACCGGTTCGGAAACATTCCAGTAAGCACTCCTTGAACTCTCTCCAGCTCTTAATGGGTTGCCTCATGTCCCGTCTTTCCCTCCAAGCATAGTCCTGTCACTGTCAACTTCTCTTCCCCTGTTAGCCCGTTGACGGAAAAATACTGTTCCACCTTGTAGATTCAATCATGGCCATCCTCGCCCTCGAAGATGGGCATCTTCAACTTTCTCACATTCGGGTCACCCCAATTGCCCCTGGATCCTCCAAATCCTCCGATGCCACGAACGGGAGGCGCTCCCCATCTGTCACGATCTTCCCTCCGGCGATCATAACCATACTCATCATCAATTTCCCCTCTCCTTCTTTCAACTCAGTGGTGAAAATCCCCCTTCTTCCCACAAAATCAGCCCCCCTTCTCCTCTCTAGAAAGTGGTTCTAGAGGTGTCATGCCGTCATCTCCCCTAAGGATCTCCACTTTTGAATTTTTTCTCCCCCTAAACGGGTTCGGATTCCCCTTTATATCGTGGCCGCTGGTGGTCTCCCTTGCTTCCGATGTCGTCGGATTGGTCTTCACCTCTAGTAATTTCTTAAACATCTCTTCCATCAAAGTGAACTTCCCATCCAACCTTTCGTTGTTGGAGAAGATTTGATTTTGAAAATCAATGAATTTTCCTTCCAAATTGGATTTTAATTGCCCAATTTCACATTCCAATACTTAGACTTTCTTTCTGGTCATCTTTCTTCCCAAGGATCTCAAGAGAGCTTCCAGATGCGAACAAATTACTGAAATTTCAAAATTTCAGCTGCCAATGGTTCCAAGTTAATGCTCTAATACTAATTTGATAGGAAATACTTGAGTTCGCAAGTAACCCTAACGGAAATACTTGAGTTCCCAAGCAAACCTATCACTAATTGGCGAAAACAGCGAGAATAACATAAAATTTGGGCCAAAATCAGCCACCAAAATTTGTATTGCAACACGGATATCAAAGCCATTCAAATTTGGACTTAAATTAGAAGGATAATTTGTATTAAATTATCTTTCCTAATTTTATTTGGCTTAGATTGGAAACTTATTTAATCCCCTTAATTCCGCACAATCTTCTTTAAAGCTTGTGGTCCCTTCCCTTCACCTCTTGGCCGCCCCTCTCTCTTTCTCTCTCTCTCTCTCTCTCATTTATTTATTAGGCCCATTAATGCTCCTCAAATCAATCTATCAATTCCCAATTATTTCCTCCCTTTAAGGCTGAAATTAATTTCAGACTTTTGAATTTATTTCCCTCCCTATTCAAATTTAAAAATTTCATGGAATTAAAATTCCCCTTCTCCTCCTTCCTATGGTCGGCCACTACCCCATCCACTCCCACTTAAACTGATCGACCAAACTGATTGCTTTTTTGCATTCGAGAACCAGTCAATTTGCTTTCCAGAAATTACAACACACAGTAGCTTGCTATCCTGCTGTCAAGAACATTTGTGTTGGTTGTCCAGACGTCCAACATACCATCACTTGCTGTCCCGCCATCCAGAATACTCTACTTTGCTGTCTAGACTTGTGAGAAGGTTTCCTATTGTTGTCCTCTTTAAGAAGCAAACACATAACGTGGCCGTTTGGGTAAACTCTTCCCCTTTCCATTTTACCTACTTACTCTCCCTTGATTGTGGCATTATTTAGATTGTGAAAGCTTTCTCCGTAAGCCAAATTATTTCGAGTGTGAGTGAGTGGACCCAACTAGTGACTAATCTCATTGTTAATTTAGGAATTTCTCGTTGAAAATCTTTTATGTATGTTATGCTTGAATAATTGATTATTTTGTGATCTTAAATTCTAGTTTTGTGACTTGGCCTAAGCTAGTTTCACCCCTCTCTCGTTTTCGTTCATTTTTTAAAATCACTACAAATTTAATATTTAATATTGCTCTCAAATAAAACGTGCAACTTCTTATTTAACAGTGCCTAAGCATTTAAGTCCTACATCAATTTCACTAGCTGTCTAACATGGCCCTTAAATTTTACCCAATATTTTTGCCCCAACTAGCCACGCCAGATGTTGTTTCACATGTTACTAGTCTACCAACTGGCCCACTAGCTCTTCTCTTCCTACTTTAGTTCATTGTCTCTCTTTGATTTAATTGCTCATGGATGCCACCTTATCAATCCATGCGGGCTATTTTACCACAATTAATTGTATTACTAATTTTAGTCTTTGATTTTTTAGATTTTTTATTAGAAATGTTACTACGATTATATATGTGCTAAAAAAATATTAGAATAAAACATAATAAGTTCGCTCTAATTCTTGTCATACAATGAGGGGGTTATAGTTGATCTCTTAGCATTTCTATAAGATATAGCCGTAATTATTGTCTTATCTAAAGTTTTCATTTTCCCTCTCACCTAATCCTCCCATTTGTAGCCTTCATTGTTGTAGTTCAATTTCTTTTTTTTTTTGTAGCAAGAGAATTACAAAACATTTCTACGACATTTTGTTTAAATGTAGAGAATTACCCGAAGTAGTTACAATTGGTTTGCACCTTCTCGAGGGAGGAGAAAAATTAGGTCTTTTAATTAGCGCCAAATCTTAGTAAGGATATCTTACATTTGATGCTTAGGATGACATGACTTTATGGAATTATAAAGCCATATAAAATTAAAAATTCAAACACTAAAAAATTGAGGCTAGTAGCTATAAATTTAGTTGCCTAAGGCACTTGATTAAGGTGCACCAAATTCTAGTGAGGCATACACCTCAAAATCCCAAGTTAGGCATATATTTCAATGTTATTTTACTACACCTTGGTCTGAGGTGTGCCTCATAATTAATGTTCAATCATGGCGTTAACCCTTAATATGCTATCCCGTTTTAACTTTGAGATTGAATGATGAATTAGAGGAGTGGGCTTTTAAGTGGAAGGATTAAAAAGAGATTTTTCTTATTGTGTATGGATATTATTATCAAGCTTTTGGAGGTATTTTGCAGTTTTGAGTGAATGGAGATTTGTGAAAATATCTGTCTTGAGATATATCTGATAGCTCCAATTAGGTTTAGGCTTGTTTGGGCTCACGTTGAGAGTGTGGAGCTTATAGGGATGATTCATGGGGCTCATGAAAGGATGAGGACTTGGCTACAATGAGTCTAAGATGAGGTGTGATAGTATAAATAAGAATTCGGGGTTGCTAAGGGGTGTTAAGATGTGTAGAGGTGATGTGAAAGCAAGTGGATGAATTTTAGACTAGTGAAAATATCTGTCTTGAGATATATCTGATAGCTCCAATTAGGTTTAGGCTTGTTTGGGCTCACGTTGAGAGTGTGGAGCTTATAGGGATGATTCATGGGGCTCATGAAAGGATGAGGACTTGGCTACAATGAGTCTAAGATGAGGTGTGATAGTATAAATAAGAATTCGGGGTTGCTAAGGGGTGTTAAGATGTGTAGAGGTGATGTGAAAGCAAGTGGATGAATTTTAGACTATATTGAGGAAACTTACAAAGAAATATAATTTCTTTTCATGGGGTGAAAGGTTTTTAAGATGGAGAACTTAATAACACAGTGGGGGATGTAAATGAAAGGGCAACATCATAAAATAGTGAAAAAGAAATAATATGCATGTTCATAAACGTAACTTCATCGAAGGAATGCGGAGAGAAGAGTTAGCAAGCCATCCTCAAGAAAATAGCCACCAAGATAATTCCAAAAGAAGATGAATCTTCAAATTGATTTCAATTCATAATAGTTTGATACTATATGTCTTTCTATATATATATATATATATATATATATATATATATATATATATATATATGGATGTATTGGATTAATAAAAAAATCATAAGGCATAACATTATAGAGGGTTGATCAAGGAGGAGCGTCTTGTATATTGATGTGGAAGCTTAATTCGATGTGAGTGGATTAAAGTTAGCTAGCTTGTACTACCACCTTTTACATGGTTACATAATAAATTATTGCATCATTTCTTTCACTATGTTATATTGATAACATCTAAATATAATCATCCAAAATAAAATAAATAGCATCAAGGTTTAAAATTGCGTAAATAAGCCTCGAGGCGATTTTCGTCCGTGAGGCGAGGCGTAAGCCTCGAGGCTGTCTGAGGCATAAGCCTCACGGAGGCAGAATTGCGTAAATGAGAATTTAAAGGTTTTATCAGGTAAATAATAGCAATATTCTATTTTACAATAAAAACATCTAAATGATATATGAAAATAGTGGAAAGTAAGAAAATATATGCAATAAAATCATGTCCCAAAGTACAAAATCACAAAATATTAGTTTAACAAAACTCCCAAAGTACAAAGAACATATAAAATCCAATCATATTCTATCACTAAATGGGTCTTCAAGGGAATCTTCTTCTCCAATTGTATCTATGAATGTCATATCCTCATCATCTTCAATATGACTCACTTTTTTCTTCCCTGTTCAATAAGAATAATCATTAATTCATTATCATGTTAATTGCTCACTTGATATAAATATAATTTAATAACATATAAGAAGTTGTGGAATACCTTTACTTGATTGTTGTGCTGCAGAGCTAGTGGATGTGTGTTGTGTGGTACTAGTGGATGTGCCCACTTGATATGCTTCATCCCTCAAGACATCCACACTTAGATCCTCTAGCTGTAAGTCTGATAATGACAAATCTGTCTCATCATCTATAAACCACTCATTATCATATGACACATCATCACACACCAACGGTTCCTCATCATCCTTCAACTCCTTATTCCTCAGCCACCTTTCTCTTAACCTCTTGTTGTGCATAATATATACAAGGGAGTTCATTCTGAGTGTTGATAGCCGATTTTTTCTCTTTGTTTGCACTTGACTATATGTACTCTAGTTTCGCTCACACCCAGAATAAGAACAAATGGTATGATGGTATGGCATTCTAAAAAAAAAAACTGCCAATATCCATGCAAACCTGGCGTCGACCCTCTTTGGTACCAGCCGCAGGCATCATCTCTGCTTGTCCTCTATCCTCTCCTGGATTAGTCATATACTGATCCATAGGACCTCGTGCACCTCTATTATGTATAGTGGAGGAAGAGCCCTTTCCACTCTTACTCCCAAAGTAAACACCATGTTCGACCCTTTCATCAAATTATTCCTGTTGTAAGTATTTTGCTGTGGTACTTTTCTTCATGTAAGCAATTATTTCATCCTTCACCTTGTGCGGCACTTTTGCACACGGTGCTACGTTCTTATGAGAGCATGATAAGTGTTCCTTCATGCGGGTTATTCCGCCCTTCACCACTTTCTCACAAAAATTGTATTTTAAATACAAATACGTCTTCTCGCCGCCTCCAACATCAACTTGTACACTATATTTCCAAGAAGGGTCATACCGCAATGACGTATTCGCTTTTTCCTTGCCTCTAACCATGTTTCCTAATGCAAAAATCCAAAAACACAAAAAAAATTCAAAAAATAGAAAACCCTAGATTTCCTTGCCTTTAACCATAAACTAAAAAAAATACCTAAAATCCATTATGGACTTCTCCTAGAAGGCGGCCGGACACTTCAAGTTTGCCGGAGAGAGGCGGCGCCGGCGGGAGAGGCGGCGAGAAGGAAGGCCGAGAATGCGGGATCCCGTTGGGTTCGCGAACAGAGGATGCGTCAATGATTTTTTTCGTGATTGTCTGGAACCAACGGGGTGAAGGGGAAAAATGGCTTCATTTTAAGTAGGTGGGACCGAGTTGATGAGGCGTACACCTCACCCATAATTGCGCAATTGCGCCTTAGAGGCGCGCCTCAGCCCAGGTGAGGCGTACGCCTCTGCCAAGATGAGAATTGCGTAAGCCTCGAGGCGTAATTGGGTCAAATTGCGCAGAGGCGCGCCTCTTGTTGCACAATTTTAAACAGAGAATAGCATAAAGGTATTCATGATCTATGCGTGGTTAAATGTTTTTTACTTCTTTTTTTCTCAAGATTGGCTTTGAGTACTACAAATAATTTCTCGTTTTCCTAATGAAAATTATTCCCAAACATACTTAAAAGGCAATATCATTGATGTCCTATTATATTTGTCATAATTTTTAAAGTGTACCTTATGCGTAAGGTTTTTGCAAATACAAACTCAGAGTTGTAATTATCTTCAAATATTTCAAGATTCTAACCTATGATGCTCTAGGTTAGAATGGGGCAACCTAACTATGCTATACAATCTCATTTTTTATTCTCTTCAATATCCTGAGTATTTTTAAGTTGTTAATTGATGATTATGGAGATCATGATCGTTATTGATGCAAGAGTTAGAATGAGCGTGTGATTGCACCATGATTGCCTGTATTATACCTGTATAATTTTTGTGTTAATTTGTCTAGTACCAAATATCTCATTCTGACAAATAGTAGACATAATTTTTCCATGTAAAAAATTGGCATATCATAATTTTTGAAGAAAATAAAATGTATTCTATTGAAAATATGTACTTACTAATATCAAAATATGAAATTTTGTAAATAACTATATTATGTGATTTTCAGTTGTGGATTGCTACTATCATTGATTGAACAAAAACATTGGTTTAATCTTTCTAATATGTTGTGCTACTGGATTCGCTGATATTGATGCGACCCTTTCATACCCATAGCTCAAAAGAAATCCATCCTTCAGCCCTTTTACCTGTATGTTGACCTCTGTATAAAAAGAAGAAGAAGAAGTCAGGAATCCCTCATACTCGTTGAGTCCCCATAATCAGGCCAATTTTTCTCCTGAAATCGTGCTAGAACCTCTGCAAACGATGCCGAACAGTCCGAGTATTCTGCGTAAATCCCGTAAACACCTCCTTTTCACGTCTATAAAACGAAGAGGGAGAGGCTTCTCCCCAGCTCTCTCCCATTCGCTCCACACACAAAACTCTTGCTCCTATCGTGCTCCCGATTTGCTCTCTCGGTTCGTAAATCCCTCTCAAACTCTGATTCCCACATCAAAATCGAGATCTCCAACTTCTTCTGCTCCCTGCTTCCCCTCTTTGTTGCTCCGGCGCCTGTTACCATAGAGACCGAACCAAGCCCCTCCTTCCTTCGATCAAAACGAAAACCAAGTCCTTGCTCCTTTCGTCCCTGCCCTATTCACAACTCGTTGGACGAGAGAGAGAGAGAGGAGAGCACTTTACCTTGCCCGATCTCCAGGCCGAACCCCTGCTCAGACGCCTTTAAGTCCCGATCCCTCTTTTATCCTCACTCAATTAAAACCCACAACCTAACTCAATCAACTCAGCCCCCCCAATTCAGTCAACTCAGCCCCCAACTCAGTCCACTCAACCCTTACCCGACTCAGTCCACTAAACCCACAATCCAACTCAACTCAACTCAGTCCTCCAACTCATTTACTTAACCCAAGGTAATCCCTACCCTTAATTACTATTAATTCTATCTAATAATTATAATTATTATTACTTATAATGACTATGTTATTATAATTATTATAATTATTAATAATTTTATTAATTAGGTTGTTATAATTATAAGAACTACTAATTATAATAATTATATTATCATAATTATTAATAATTATAGTTATTGTTAATTATTATAATTATGTAATTATTATTATTATTATTAGGGATTATTTATAATTAATTATAATTAATCTCGAATTAAATTCAAATAATTTATAATGAATCTTAAATTAAAATATAATTAGTTATAAATTAAATATAACTAATTGTAATTAACTTATTATTAATTATAAGTTAAATTCAGTTAATTTCTAATTAATATTAAATTAATTATAATTAATTATATTTTAAATGTAATTAATTATAATTAATTTTTAATTAATTATTAATTAAATCTAATTAATTTGTAATTTAATAATATTAGTTGTAAATTAAATACAACTAATTATAATTAATTTATCACTAATTATAAATTAAATGCTTGCCTTGATATGTGTGTCAACCATAGCTGTCAATGGCGCAAAATAGCGCGCGCAATGGCGCACGGCGCACCTACGACGTCATGTTCATGGCGAGGCGCATGTGTTTAAAATAGCGCACGCTATTTGCGCCACATGTGAGCCATGGCGCATTGCGCACGGCGCAAAATAGCGCGCCAAATTGTTTTTAAATTTTCGTATACTTATGAATGTTTTTTATATTTAAAAATATATCTATATTTTAAGATAAACGACTATTCATTGCCCTAATTTCACGAAAGATTTTCTGTTTGCTGCATCCGCCGAACACATCTCGCATTCCCTAAGTCGAGGTCGCTGAATCTATTTTGAAGTCGAAGGTTTTTTATTTTTTATTTGCTGCATTCGTTATTTCCGTTGAATCCAGCCAAATTTGTCTAGAAGTTGAAGTCGTTGTTTCCGCCGAATCGTCCCGCAGAGCAGTGCTTCTGCCAAATCCGCCCCCTCCTTCGTCTGTTCCAATAAAAAATCTTACCAGCTGACTCTGATTTGCAACCTCCAACTGTTCCGCACAGCTCTGTTGTTTTGCACGGCTATTTCTTACAAGAATTTATAACTTAATAGGTATGCTCGGTACCGCTAAGTAAATGCTCGGTATAGCTATGTATATGCTAGATACCGCTCGGTACCGCTAGTTACTTGCTCGGTACAACTAGGTACCAGCTCGGTACAACTAGGTACACGCTCGGTACACACTCGGTATTGCTAAGTACATGCATGATACCGCTCGGTACCACTATGTAAATGCTCGGTACCGCTCGGTACATGCTCGGTACCACTAGTTACATGCTTTGTACCACTCGGTACAGCTCGGTACAACTAGGTACACGCTCGGTACATGCTCGGTATTGCTAAGTATATGCATGATACCGCTCGGTATTGCTATGTAAATGCTCGGTTCTGCTCGGTACAGCTCGGTACAACTAGTTACATGCTCTGTACCGCTCGGTACAGCTCAGTACAACTAGTTACACGCTCGGTATCGCTCAGGTTGAACCCCGCCAGGGGGCAGCGCCCCATTGGACCCCCAGCAGCCCCCATATTATATTTATTTTATCTAAATTTGTTTGCTTTTAGGTGATCATAAAATGTCAGATTCAGTTCAATCTTTAAAAAAAGATCCATCATGGAAATATGTTATACTAACAAATGAATCCGAGAACAACAGTGTGACATGCATTTTTTGTGGTAAAATAACAAAAGGAGGAATTACACGCCACAAACAACACCTCGTTGGGAGTTTTAGGAATGCAAGGCCTTGCTCTAACTGTCCCGAGCATGTGAAGTCTGAAATTAAGGCATCCATGTTGAAAAAGAAAAGATTTAAAGGAACAGTTTAATGACATATCAAATGTCAACCTTGCTGAAGAAGAAGGAGAAGACTTTGATGTGATGACAGATGATATTTTAGTTGCTAAACCATCTAAAATGTTGCAGACAAATAAATCTAACACATCTAGTCAAGGATCGACATCTCCATCTATCTTCAAAACATCACGACCTAAAGGTCCATTAGATACTTTCCTTACACCAAATCCGGAAGATGTAGTAAAACATAGAAAAGATCAGTTTAACAAAGAAATGGATGCAACTAAAAAGGAAATGTTGGGAAGGGTTGTTCAAGTGTTCAGTAGATGGATGTATGATGTTGAGATTCCATTTAATGCTGTGAACTATGATAGTTTCCCTGCTATGGTGGAGGCACTTGGGCAGTTTGGACCTGGAATGAAACCTCCTAATTATCATGAGGTACGAGTTACTTGTTTGAAGAAAGAGGTTGGACATACACATGAGCTATTGCGACGCCATCAAGAAGATTGTGTACGATATGGTTGTTCTCTAATGGCAGATGGATGGACGTCAAGGAATGGGAAAAGCTTAATCAATTTTCTTGTTAATTGTCCAAGAGGTAGTGCGTTCATAGAATCAATTGATGCTAGTTCTTTCTCCAAGAATGCTGTGAAAATGTTTGAACTTTTTTGCAAGTATATCGAGGTTATTGGACCACATAATGTGATCCAAGTAGTCACTGATAATGCATCCGAAAATGTTCTTGCAGGTTTGTCACAACTTTTATTCTAAAGTTATGTTATTTCATGAAGAATTTGTGTACATCTTAACTTAAATTATAATGACATAAAAGGAAAATTATTGACGGACAAATATCCTCACATTTGTTGGACTCCTTGTGCTGCTCACTGTTTGGATTTATTGATGGAGGACATTTTCAAAATTCAAAAGCTAAGACGATGTTTTGAGAAAGCAGTGGCAGTACACAGTTTTATATATTCTAGGTCTCGCTTACTTGAGTTAATGAGAAGGTGCACAAATCAAAGAGCACTTGTCAAACCCGCTAAGACTCGCTTTGCAACAGTTTTCTTAACTTTACAACGTTTTCATCAACAATAACTGAACTTGAAGAAAATGTTCACTTGTGAGGAATTTATCTTGGGTCCTTATGCGAAAGAGGCTAAAGCAAAACAATCTCAACATATAATCTTACAGCAATCATTTTGGAACACTATAGTGTATGCCTTAAAAATAGCTGGTCCTTTATTGAAGGTTCTTAGATTGGTTGATGGAGAGAAGAAGCCCCCAATGGCTTACATATATGAAGCAATGGATAGAGCAAAAGAGGCAATTGCTGCAAGCTTCAATAACAGTGATAAGTATGATCAAATTTTTAAAATGATTGATAGAAGAAGGGAAGTGCAATTACATCGGCCACTACATGCAGCGTGACATTTTTTAAATCCTGAATATTTCTTCAATAACCCTGATATTGCCAAGGATAAGGAAATAGCTGATGGTCTTTATCAATGTATTGGAAGATTATCTCAAGATGTAGCTGAAGAAGATAAAATCAGTAATGAATTAAGTTTATACATTAGGAGTGAAGGACTTTTTGGTATTCCTCCAGCTGTAAGACAAAGAACTACCCGATCTCCAGGTATCATTATTTACAAAAAAATTAAGACTGATTTGTTATATAATATTGAAAAAAAATTCATTTCTTCCAGCTGATTGGTGGTTGGCATATGGACAAGGAGCTCCCAATTTACAAAGCTTTGCTATCAAAGTTCTAAGTTTAACATGTAGTTCATCTAGATGTGAACGCAATTGGAGTATTTTTGAACATGTAAGTATTTTACAATATATGTATTGATTTTTTATATATGTTCATAATATAGTAATGTAATAATATTTTAATTGCAGCTTCATAGCAAACGAAGAAGCAAATTGGATCATGGTCGCTTAAAGGATTTAGTTTATGTGAAATATAATAGAGCATTGATTCGGAGTTTCAATCATCGTGATGTCATTGATCCTATTTCTTTGACTGAGATAGATGATGCAAATGAATGGCTAATAGGAAAATTAGATGATGAGTCTGATGAAGAAAATGACTTTATTGCTGGAGAGGAAGATTTAACTTGGACAAGTGTTGCTAAAGTTACTGGTGTTTATGATAAAAACTATAATATTAGGGAAAGATCTAAAGGGAAAGAGAAAGAATCTTCAATTAGGCATGATGTTGCTATTGAGAATGATGATGAGGAGGGTGATGAAGAGGATTATGAAGTAGGAGACAATGTTGAAGAAGATAATAAAAGCTTTTTTAACATTTCCTGATGATGATGATTCCCAAGAAGAGTAGATTAAATTCATATTTGATCTTTTTAAAAAATATTGTAATATTTGAATTATGAGATATTTGGATGTTACTTAGTCGAATTTATATATGTTATGGTTATCTTTTATTATTATGATAGCTTGTCTTTCATTTTTAATAATATTTCATATTCATGCTTATTATTTTATATTTTTTATATAGCTTGCACCATGTTCAAAATAGCGCGCGCCGCGCCGTGCGCTATGCGCCATGGCTCCAAATGGACCTTTGCGCCATGGTGCGCCATTCGCCGTTAACAGGTATGGTGTCAACCTCGTCATTGTCATTTGCAAAGGTATCAAGTCATAAACCCTAAAACTCCGAGAACCCACTTTCGACGTTTGTAACGCGACAAAACGATCACCTATAAATGCTTTTTTTAGCGTGGTGGCAGAAAATTCGTTGCGGTGCTCTCAACGAATCGGGTGATCACCTAAAATCCCTTCTTCAGAGTTCGTAGCGCATTGAAAAATCGCCTATACACGCTTTTTTAGCGTGGTTGGATGAGAACCCGATGCGATGCGTACGACGAAGTGGGGATACCCATAAGTACCCGCTTGCGGGGAAACAACTGTTTTTCCTTTGCAACAGGTAACAAAGACCCATACATGTTTTTCTTAGCGTGGTGGAGGATCAAAAAAAATATACGACCGCGGTTTCCTCGTTCGAGGACACCTACTATACACGTTTTTCTTAGCGTTGTGGGAAGACCCTATTTCTCGTAGTTTGCCCCTAAACGGGATTGACGCCAGGAGGCTGCCGAAATTTTCGGTGAACATAAGACTACGCTCGGACCTGATTGAACTCAAAGGATAATAGAATTTGTGAACCTTTGAACAGAATTTGAACTAAACATACAAGTTGACTACATGGAACTATACTCATAACTCAAATCAAATGACTAAAAAAGGCTTGAACTTAAATAAATGAAATTGAATGAACCAAGCCTGAACCATATACAAAGGAGCTCAAACTCAAATGAACCAAAAGCAATGGACTTGAACTTAATTCAAACTCAAATAAACAGTATACTTTTGGACAGCATGGGACTCGAACGAATGGAAGAGGTTCATCAAGAACCTGAACTATACTTGCACACCAAACTTGTGGACTCTTGGACAACAGAAGACTTGATTGGAAAACTCCACAAGGAACTTGAACTTGTTTGAATCCTAGACTTAAACATCGAGTCTAAATAAAGTACAGAATGACATAGAATTCAAGCGACTAGTAAAGAACTGAATTTTGAATCATTAAATGCTTGGTCAAACATGCAGTTACTAGATGACAATCATGATTGTTCAAACAAGGATCAAAAGACTTATGTCTCTCTCACAAGCAACAATGCAAAGATCTTCAAACAAGTAGCCCCTTCGATCATTTAAATATATTCAAATCAATGTTACACATTCAAACAAGGATTCATACATAAGTTGAACATAAGCTCTGGCATGAAATTTTTGGATTACCATATGTGACTTGTAAGAGTTATGTGGATTAGAATAAAGACACTAAGGATAATATCATGTTCTTACACTTGTTGTAAATCACCTTTAAAGGCCAAGAATTCATAAGTGGGAATTTAGTTGTAAATAACAAGAAGATTGTGAAGTTATGATATGGGGGCTATCAAAGCCTATAAGATCATTCACAAAATCAAACATGTCTTGTCCCCCAGCAATAACCAGTAAGAATCATCATCTCAACTCAATGGTTATCGTACAAGAGCTCCAATGGATGATAGTATTGAATGAGTTATGATTGGAGTGATATATTCACAAATAATACATGGAAATATAATAACCTCTCTACGAGGTTAAATTGCAAGCACATGTATAAAATAACTAATGAGCCATAATGCACACTTTGGATAGCTCATGAAGGTGGGGATCATGTAGAATGCACAATGAAGGTGTTAATCCATGAAGAAAGATTCATAAGTGTTGCAAATCTATAAAAGGAGCTACTAATGAAGATGTAAATGAATGTAATTGATCATCAATCAACTTGAAGGCAAATAATGACATGGGACAAAGATCTACAATATATATGGGCATCTACAAACAAATGTGGATGACCTTTCATGTATACAGTAGTCCACCTATGAATGACGACGAACAAAATACAGAAAACCTTCAACAAGCACAAGTTCCTATGACCCAAAGCAGGAGATTCATTAGTGCACTATGATCCATATGCACAAAGTAATAAATAGTGCACGACAGTCTACCTATATAAAGCAGTGAAAAATTCTATTCAGAAGCTGCTACAACACGCCACCGGATCTGCAATCTTCATACAAGCAGACAGAAGGCGTTAACAAATATTTTAAAATGCCCCCCGCACATGCATTGTAATTTGTATACGCATAGGTACACAAAAAGGGCAAGTGCAATCATAAAACCCATATGGGCCCCGACGAGCGTGTTATTGGTACATACGTGATGTCTAGTGATACTGCACGAATTATTAAATTTGAACCCGATCCTCCTAAGCAGGTAAATGGGAGTGGACAAGGTTCATCAATATAATCATAAAATGCCCCTATACACCCGCATGAGCCCCGACGAGCGTGTTATTAGTAAACGTGACATCTAGGGATGCTGCACGGGTCAATAAGTGAATTCAAGTTCGAACCCGATCCTTCTATGTGGATTAATAGGAGTTGACAATGTTCGAACCATCAAACAAATATACGGTGTTGGCGACCAATATATTTGTCTGAATACATTTATATTAGGCCTTCAAGGCTTATAACAATGAGAATTCACTAACAAAGGCGTAAAACTTATGAAACCCGATCCTCTGTGGATAACTTGACGGAGTCGACAAAGTTCATCTATAAAATGCAAATTTTTTTAAATAGAAATGACCTCAAACACCTGCATGGGCCCTAGCGAGCGTGTTATTGGTACACACGTGATATTTAGAGATACTGCGCGGGTCTATAAAGTTGAACCCGATCCTCCTAAGCAGGTAGGTAAGAGTCGACATGGTTCAACAAATAATTATAAAATGCCCTCAAAGACCCGCATGGGCCCTGGCGAGCGTGTCTTACATACACACGTGACGTCTAGGGATGCTGCACGGGTCAATAAGTGAATTCAAGTTCGAACCTGATCCTTCTATGCGAATAATTAGGAGTCGACAGGGTTTGAACTATCAAACAAATATATGATTGTGGGGACTGGTATATTTGTTTTAATACATTCATAATAGGCCTTCAAGGCCTATAATTACAAGAATTCACTAACAAAGGTGTAAAGCCTACGAAACCCGATCCTATGTCGACATCTCGACAAAGTTGATAAGGTTCAATCCATAAATACAATGATCCCAAAGTACACCCCGATGATGGCCGTGTTGAATGTAAATCTCAACCGGAGGGGTGATTCAAACATTTTCCAATGCCACCCAGATTCCTACGAAATTCAAAGCTCCAAAGATCCCAAAAATCCCAAAATCCAAAATGTTTAAAATTGAAAATCAAACAATTAAACACTCAAAGTAAATATTCATCTACCCTCCACAACAGTTTGCTGGGTGGACATTAAAATTTACTTCAGCTCACATAGAGCTAATGCCTAGTTGGAAATATCACTATGATCCATTCTCAAACAATCTCCTGCCATTAAAGACATGGTACGTGTCCTTTAACTGGCGGTTTTATCGCCAAATGGCACTGCAGGATAAACTGTTATGACTCAGGGCCCTCTGAACCTAGTGGTTTTGTTGCCAAATGGCACCACGAAATACCGCTTATGGCCAGAGCCAATACGTTCTTTAATGACATCAAATCTTTGAGATATGAATCAATATGATATGATTGATAGAGCAAAAAGCCCTCTGTTAGTTAAGGTGGATTCAAATTTGTCCCCTTAGACAAATAGCCATCCCAGGTCTACAAGGTCCCCTTGGACGAAGCAACCTATGGCTGTCGACAAGGATCCTTCTGTCAGGTTGGGTCGACTACCTCTAATTAGATCAGGGACTACGATGGCATGGGACCACGGAACCATGAGATCTTGATCGGGTCCATCATCCATTCCTCCACCATCATCTTTAAGTGCAAGATGGTGAAAATTTCTATTTTAATACAAAATCTTTAAACTTCAAACCTAATTCTCAAATTACAAACCCATGCTGCTATTATATGCCAGATAACACATATCTTTATGTATCTGATTGACGACTAGCCTTAATCTCTCATTACCGAGAGGGGTAATTAACTATAGAGGCTTGCGCTTATAGGAAACTAGAACTCAGATCATAAAGTCCTCGCAAAATGTGGGCGAAATCTCTGAGTAGTGTCTTATCTACAAATCCATCTGCCTTTCAAAATTTACCCCGGAACTTATTCCGTTAACACTCCCTCAAAAAAAAAAAAAAAAAATCAAACAATCAATCGGGCGGAGGCCGGGGCTGAATTTTTGGAGCCTACACTCTACTTTCACAACCCTCCTTTCTTCCCTTTAAATTGGGCATGTGAAAACTTTCTATGTACATTTTCCAATTTTTTGTACTACTAAGGTGATTGAGTTACCACTATCTTTTGGCTTTTTGTTCTACGCTCTTGGAAAAATTAATTGTTTCTTTTAATTGTACACATCTCCAAGCTTAGGAAGCAAATATAACCTATCAAAAAATAAATATTTCTTATATTTGCATTTATGACCCTACCCAATATTGGCTTCTCCGTTAGGGTATAAATGAGCTGAGTTTGAGTGAGCTTGCTTTGTGTTCACATTTGACTCATACAAATTTTTGTGCGTTCGTGTTTGGCTCATTTAGATTCAAGCCGATTTCAAAGATGTGGAAAACAAATAAATAATGAGACCAATACGATAGAACCATTTTACTTGTCTACTAACTAATTAATAAATTTAAATAATACAAAATAAATAATAGAAAATTTAATGTGTGTGTGTATTGTGTTCCTAGTAGCTAGTAATCTTGAAGGTTAGATTTGGTCTGCTTCTATATTTTTGGTTTTGGGGATGATATTGTTGATTGCAAATGAAGTTCTAATTGTTTATTGTGCAGTCTTAAGTAATCAAGTTGGTTTCTCTAGTTTATAACATTAATCAATAGTTATCATTATGCTCAGTGATAAAATGACCGTATTTGAAAGGTAGTTACTAATCATTATTTCTAACATATTTAATAATGGAGAAATAATCTTTTTTTAAGATTAAATTATTAAGCAAACTGAAAACAATGTTTTTTTATGCAAGCATCCATCTCATACTACACTAAAGGTTAGAGTTTCCCTAATTTTAGGAAAGTTGCTTTCTCAGTTTTTAGGTGTTGCAGTATATTGTTGTGTACATGAAGTAGAATGGTGGCGGAAATAATGGAATGGTATGGTTTTATATTGTTGATATGAAAAAGCTCCTAAAGCTCACCAAAGGAAATTTGGATGAAATTCGCCAATCCTTGAACCTCAAAATCAAGCCAGTAAGCAAAACACTTCTTTTAATTTTCATTTAACAATAGTTTCTATCATAGAAGTTTTTCACTGATTGGAACCATTAAAATATCTAGGAAAAAAACCCTAAGAGGGAAGGTGATTGACCAGTAGTTTTAATGGAATGGAGGTGGTGGATCCATGTTTTGTTGAAGTGGTTCCTTAAGAATGGATGTGGAGTAGTTGTTAGTTTTCATGATTTTTTTGCATGGTAATTGCACTCCATGGATATTCTTAGATATGTAACACGTGCAATTTTATTTAAACCCTTCATTGAATTGATTTTTTACCTTAGATGGGATGACTTTGCTTGGCTGACCCCTTGTTTGTCTTCCATGTACAAATAAATTGCATGACATCCGAATTCCACTTAATATAACATTAAATCCCTATAATTTCATTCTTAATTAATACTAAAGTCCACTTATTACAACCATAAACTTACAAACTACAACAATGATAACTTCACATAAAATAGCATCACAAACATTAAATTATCGTAAATAGAATGAAAATATTATCAAAGAGCTTATCTTGATGTATTGCATCAACTCTCCCCCATTTGAAAGAACTTAACTCTGTAGGGTCGATGTAGCAAGCAAAGTAACACAAAGTTCCAACACCAACTTCATAAGGGGGTAGGTAAAGTTGATGGAATGTTTGTGGGGGTAGGAGGGGATCTACAAATGGAAGCATGAGTGATGGAATATTTTTGGGCATTTATAACCCTACAAATAAGTTCGACTGCAAAAGTAGTATCTTTTCCACCAAAGGGTTAGAGCCAATTATCATGGTTTGTATCTCATTTTAATAATAGCAAATCAAATTCTTTGAAAAGAGGATTAATAGTCATGACAATTGGCAAACCCAAATCAAAATCAAGTGGATCAATTTCTTTATATACCATATCGTAAGGGGTTGGGGTAAATTAAGGGATATGCACTAAAATCCTATTTATATGATTGTTCATCTTGCAACATAATTTTAATATTTTCAATATTACTCGTGCACTTTGATATAGCACTACTCAATGAAGGTTATGCAAGTGTTGTGCGTGTGATAATGCAACATATTCATAGGATGATGATACATGTCATCTAGGTCATTTAGGTGAGGTGATATTTGGAATAAACCATTTAGAGAGAGACATGCACATCATGGTGGTTTGTGTAGTTTATGAGTTTAGATATTGGAGATTTAAAGGAATGGTCAATGAGAGCTAGGGATCACATGAAATGGGTGTCTTAATTGACTGGTCTTTAGAGTACATACCAATCGATATTTCAGATGAAAAGTCATATAGGGTATCTGATGGTGGCTCATACACTCTTGTGGGGTGATTAAAAGGGGTGTTTCTGCATCATTTACAAAAGTTCGAGTGACATCACAACAAGCATTCAAGCCAAAGGAATCATCAGAGGGATTAGGTGCATCCTTGTTTTCACTAATGATAGGTTTAAGGTTTGAGCTAGTCTGGTGTGGTGCCTTTGTGGCTCCTTTTCTATTGATTGGGATGAAAATAACTTGAGTATGTTGCCTTTATATTTAAAGACAGGTGTGATCCTGATACTTATTAGGTGCATCCTTGTTTTTCAGTAGTGATAAGCTTAAGGTCTGAGTAAAAAAAAAAAAAAAGAAAAAAAAAAAAAAAGAAAAAAAAAAAAAAAAAAAGAAAAGAAAAGCTTAAGGTCTGAGCTAGTATGGCTGGTGGCTTTAGGGTTCCTTTCTCTATTAGTTGGGATGGAAATAGCTTGAGTATGTTGCCTTTATATTTAAAGACATTGGTGAAATTCAAATTATTAATCCAAAGTTTACCAAGAAGGATGTGGATCTTATCCATGGAAGGAAATCACTTTAAAATTGTTCCTTATAACTACCTAGTTTAATGGAGGCTAGGCACCTACTAGTTACATTATAGGATGTTTTATTACCCCAACTAGGAAAAGCTCTGGATGAAGTTCAGATTTAGGTTGGCTCACAAAATTATGCGAGTGATATAGCAGTCAATGTTTTATTATTTTCTATAGGCATCCTATATATTTTTCAATTACAAATTTTATAAATACTTGGATTATGTTGTTTGCATTCCTGGGAATCAAAATCAAATTTCATATTAGATTAGTGTATGGTCTCTTGAGTTCTTGGGCTGGTAATATTGAGCTTATTGGTCACCATTTCTAACATTCTAGCTATACTCTTGATCCATCATTGCAAGTTCAAATAATGTGATGCAAACACCAATCTAAAAAAGTTTTTTTTTTTTTTATACAACAACAACAACATCATCAAGCTTTGTCTCACAACGTGGGGTCGGCTACATGAATCCTTTTTCGCCATTGTGTCCAGTTAAAAGACAAATTCTCATTTAAATCTAATAAAGAAAGATCATTTCTAATATTTTCTAACCAAGTCTTTTTAGATCTATCTCTACCTTTCTTAACATAAGTCAAATATAATACCTCAACTTTCCTAACCGGGTCATTTGATGGCCTCCGTTTAATGTGACCAAACCATCAAAAGGTGACTCTCTCTAATCTTATCTTCCACTGGAGCTACTCCAACCTTTTCACGTATATGCTCATTTTGTATCCTATCTCTAAGGGTCAAGCCCCTCATCCACCTAAGCATCCTCATCTCTGCAACACTTAATTTAGTATTATGCTTCTCTTTTAATGGCCAACATTCGGCACCATAAAGCATTGTAGGTCTCACCACCATCTTATAGAATTTTCCCTTAAGTTTTAGGGGGAATTTTCTATCGCACAATAAGCCCGATGCATTCCTCCACTTCAACCATCCAACTTGAATTCTGCTGATAATATTCCTATCAATTTCACCATCACTCTGAACAATAGATCCAAGATATCTAAAACGTGTACTCTTATTAATGACTTGATCGGCCAAAGTCACAATCCCATCACTAGGTCTATTGCTACTAAAATTACACTCCATATATTCAGTTTTGGATCTACTCAAGAGAAAACCTTTAGAATCTAAAGTTGACCTCCATAATTCGAGTTTACCTTCAACTACCTCTCTAGTCTTATCAACAAGAAGAATATCATCAGGAAAACGCATACACTAAGGTACATCCACTTGCAAATGTCTAGTGAGAACGTCCATGATAAAGCAAAAAAATATGGACTTAAGGTTGATCCTTGATGTAATCCAACCGAAATAGGAAAATATTTGGTCAAACCACCTTGTGTTTGAACACAAGTAATAGCTCCTGCATACATATCTTTAATGATTTGAATATAAGCATTATTAACTTATTTCTTTTCAAGAACTCTCCATAGCACTTCTCTTGGAACTTTATCATATGCTTTCTCTTAATCAATAAATATTATATGTATATTCTCTTTATTCTCTCTATATTTCTCTATCAAACATCTCAATAAATATATGGATTCCATAGTAGACCTACTCGGCATGAATCCAAATTGATTTTGAGAAACATTAGTATCACGTCTCAACCTACGCTCCATAACTCGCTCCCCATAGTTTTAAAGTATGACACATTAACTTAATTCCTCTATAATTCGCACTCCTGTGCATCACCTTTATTCATAAAAATTGGAATTAACACACTCATTCTCCACTGATCTGCCATCTTTTTAGTCTTCAAAATAGTATTAAAAAGCTTAGTTAGCTAAGAAATTCCTTCATCTCCTAAGCATTTCCACATCTCTATTCGAATATCATCAGGTCCAATATCTTTTCCACACTTCATTTTCTTTAAAGCCTCTCTAACTTCAATTTTACTTATACGACGATAAAAACAAAAATCTTTATTTTCATTTAGGGTGATAAAGTCACTAAAGTCAATCGTATGTTCACATTCTTCATTAAAAAGTTTAGCAAAATACCTCATCCACTTTTGTTGAATACCATCTTCTAAGAAAAGTACTTTTTGATCTTCATCCTTAATACACTTCACTTGAACTAAATCCTTACTACTCCTATCTCTTTGTTTGTCTAACTTATGCTTATATCTTTCTCCTTTTTTAGTATCTAATCTATTATATAAATCATTAAAAGCTAAGAACTTTGCATTGCAAATAGCCTTCTTAGATTCCTTACGAGCCTCTTTATAGTTTTCCCAATTATCAGAATTTTTAAATCTAAACCAATTTTTATAACAAATCTTCTTATTTTTTATCTTTTCTTGCATATTTGAATTCCACCATCAACCATTTTTACTATTAGGAGCTTTTCTCTTCGAAATTCCAAGCACATCTTTTGCAATATTCTTAATATCACAAGTCACTTTTTCACACATAATATTGGCAAAAAAGTGACTTGTGAAATAGACTTTTTCCAAGCACATATTTTTTATATTTATGGAAATTATGAGCATTAAGTAATATTGAAATAGATGCATAAAAAGTTTTGGTAAGCCTCTAAACAAAGTTGTGGCAAGCAATCTTTATATGCAATAATAATGTGTAATTAATTTTACAAACAATTGTCAAGTGAATATGCTTCACGTGTTGAAATTTCTATCCACAAATGATTATTAGGTATCTAATTTTGAGTATCTCTCTTTTTCTAATCAGTAACTCAAGATAAAAAGTGGTTTTGGTTTAGTTCATTTATGATTAGTTTGGTCAAGTTGTAGTGCTTAGTATATTTGTCAACACAAATCATCTCATAAGCTTGCTAATTATTATAACATCATCTAATGTATCAAGTGCAATAAACTTGCAGTAAATTAAGGAATTAAAAGGTGAGGATGTAGAGGTTATCCTATGGAGAAAATAGTTTTCACACATGTTGTGATGCCATCTTGAAGAAACCTTGATGTGATTTCCTTGATATACTTCTTTCCAATCTCTAATATATAGGCTTTTAGCTTTGATATTTTAGAATTGATGGGGAATTGGGCCTTGCTTGAGATAAACAAGAATATTCTAGCTCTCCTGCCTGCTATGTTGAATGGATGAGTGGATGGTGGCGAATGCCTTTGGAGTGGTGTAAAAGAGGAGAGGAATTGTTATGGTGATCGAGAGGTGTTGCTTGGTTACAAAATTTTTAGTGGACTTAGTGGTGTTGGGGTTCGATCAAAACCTGTATGGGGCGAATAAGAGTAGTCTGAATGTGATTGAGTGATTAGTAAGGGTCGGATAGGGTGTGGAGGCTTGGGAATTGGGGTGTTTGAATACGCCAGGCACAACGAAGGTAATATGAGAAATAAATTTGCACAACATGTAGATATATCACCTAATACATATTTGCATAAAATATCTTGGTCAGCTATTCCTTTTTTAGTTGAAATATAAAATTAAGTTAATGTTAATTTCAATTTTAGATGTCATTTTAACTTTAATATCATATAAAATTACACAGATTCCACAAATGGGCTGCTGAATTTCGTGTTTGTTGGGCATGGGGGCGTCTACTTTTATTCCTCTCCTCTCCGCATGGCTTAAAACTTTTAGACATATCTATGATGTCTGCGAAGTCGTCCAGATGGATTAAAGAAATGATAAAAAATGAGAAAGATAGATATGTGGTGATAGGAATCTAGTAAAAATTTAATATTAATTAGATAAACATTGAGAGTAGCACTTACTATAGAGAATGTAGCAGAAAGCAATACTTGTTGGAGTATTGTGTAATAGAAGATATAGTTATGATAAGGCTTGTGATAATGATTCTTTTGAACTAAAAAATTTCTCTTTAGTGCGTGTTTTGGGAAAGCTCTTGCAAGCACCATCATTAAATTCCTATATACATTCTTCCCTTTTGCAAGATTGTGTGCACGCTTATATGTTCTGGCGAAAGTCTGGTAAGCATCATCGTTACCTCCGGTTTCTTCCTTCCTCTTACCTGTTTAAGCAAAGCTCTAGCAATTATCATTACTACTTTCATTTTGTTAACGGGAGAGAAACCAGGCTGTCCTAGGAGTTGAGTGGAACCATGTTAAAGGTTTCTGAAAAAATAAAATAAAATAAAATCCGCTTTTTGGTTTTATTGATCTATGAAATCTCAAGCATCCCTGGTTATTTTAATTGAATATTTGAGGATCTGATTCCAGGATAATATATGAAGAGAAGAGTTCAATTGTAAAATGTACATCTCTCAATAAATGATATAATATTGCATCTTAGGGAGGTTTTCTAGCATAATATTCAGACTATTCGGGACTCTGTCCTCGTTATACTTTTGTTGTGGTCATATGTTCTCTTACGATATTTTTCTTGCATATCAGTATTCATTTACCTTTTTGTATCCTTCGATTTAGGATTCAAAACTGTTGTACCCAATTTATCATGATCATATTTAATAGGATATCTTGGTCTTTGCTGATCTATGTTTATTTCCAGGTATCCCGATCAAGTTCTGTGCCTCCAAATATGCGGGACACTTTATATCAAGGATTACCGCCAAGCATAAAAAATGCCTTACGTGCAAAGTTGCACTCCCTTCAGGTAGAAGAAGAGGTAAAACTCTACTCCAGTTTTATATCAAATCATTGTACAAGTTTCATGCAGATTTAGTTATTTATTAAAAAACATGTCTCAGCCTTGAATCCTTCTACAGGTCACAGTTGAACAGATCAAAGCTGAGATGGACAAAACTCTACGATGGCTTGTTCCAATTGCCAATAACACAACCAAGTAATTTATATTACCTATAGCTGTTCTAAATTTTTTTCCCGTCTTCTGGTCGGATCTTGTATCTTTAGCTGACAGCCTAATAAATTCTAATTATGCTTTATATGTTTGACATTATAATTTATTATAACAGAGCTCACCATGGTTTTGGTTGGGTCGGAGAGTGGGCAAATACAGGGTACCTCACTTTCCACTACATTATCCATGAATCAAGATGTAATGACATTAAAATGGTGTCGTCTTTACTTGTTTTAGGACTGATTTGAATCGGAAGCCAGGTGGACAAGCTGACTTGATTAAGATACAGACTCTTCACCACGCCGATAAAGTCAAAACTGAATCATACATACTGGAGCTAATTGTGTTGCTCCACCAACTCATAACTCATTCAAAACCAGAAAATGGAGGTTTAAGATCTCCCATAAAGTCCCCTATTCGTTCTCCGACAAAAAGAAGCTTGACCATAACTTTACCTGAAAGCATATCCACCACCTCTACTTTGCTCTCCAAGGAGGATCAAGAGATGCTGCGTTATGTCAATTTCAGAAAGCTGATTCCTGGTATTAGCAAAAGCCAGGAGTTTGACACTAACAGGTCTAAGCCAGACAAACATAGCAGGTTGAGTAAAAGCAGCAGTCATTCACCAACAACTGCAAGCAAGAAAGACTTCTATCCTTTGAGAAGGCCATCTCTACTACCTGTTATTGATTTTAACATTGATAAGATGAAAGCTCTTGATCTAATAGATAGAGTGGATACATTAAGAAAAATATGAATTGAATAAACACAGCAGTGTATACTCCTTATATAGATACACTTGCCGGTTAGCTCTAAACGGCCTTGTAAGATAAGAATGAGCAGTGATGGGTGGTTTTATATGTGATAAAGGGGTTGGAGCTTGATATTTTGTAATATATATGAAGCATTGTTTGCAACATAATACGAGGAAAAAAATGGTGCAGCCTCAGTTTCTACTTTTATTAGCTGCTCCAAGTTTTCCAGAAGTGCAAGGTATCAGGATGATTTAGAGATCAGTGAGTAATCTGGATAAGCGAAAGGTTTTTTTTTTTTTCTGCATAATGTACAGCTTCACCAGGAACCGACTCTCCCAGAAGGCCATTGATTTGGTTTTTCCTTGCAGTTTTTGCAATGTGTTAGAACTTTCCATTAACCGCTTGTGATAATGTTAGCTCAGCTTTGCTGCCTGTAGAGGTTTTTTTGCTTAAGTGGAACTATTTCTAGGGTTGTGGAATGTGTTGTTGTGGAGCTGCACTTTTTCTCTCTGAAGTAAAATATGCAATGCATTGAGTTTTTTTTTATTAATGGCATTTTAAAAGTTTTATTTATATATATTTTATTGGCATTGGTTTTTTACGAAGGAGTAACATCTAAATGCTTTATTAGTTAAAGATACATTTATTTTATAATTAAATTATAATAACATATATAGCGGTGGTAATAGGATTGTATGTTTGTGTTGATTTTCTCTCAATATTTAAGTTAAATTTAGTTTATTTTTCAAAAATAATGAAATGTTTGGAGGGTCATGATGTAATTTACACTTTTATTTTGTGGATTTAAAATAAGATTGGAAGTGCATAAACCGTTCTTGTTACTTACGTGGCCGTGGGGCATCGATACCCGATAGCGTTGGTTGTGATTAGTTTGATTGTTGGACAACTCAACTTGGTGATTCTCTTGCAATTTTGAACTGGACTCTTATTTGAATACTAGGGATAAACAAGCCTTAAGCTGAATAAACATATAAATTGAGAAGTTTGTATGTATTTCAATATTTTGTCATAGTTATAGACATCTAACTGCGCAGTGTGTAAAAATGGGAATATTCACATGAATATGTGATAAAACTTGAAAGGATAAATTGAGGAATAAATGCATTTAAGAAAATGTTGAAAGTTATATATGATGTAGAGAAGAATTGAAAATAAATTTAAGGCTTCATTTGGGGGTAAATTATTTTATGTGGTCACCGGACGCTATTCGGAGACGAATCAGGATGCGTTATATGACTTTTTTGTTGTGTATCGGTGTTGTGTACTGTTGTGTACCAGGTGACGTGACGCATCCTGATTCTTCTCCGGACAGTCCGGTGATCTCACAGAATAAATTTTTTGTATTTGAAAATTATTTTAAGAAGCAGTAAGACAGATGTCTCAAACGAAACTTAAATGATTTAAATATGTATAATAATCGATGAAATGTGCATATTTGACAAAGTTAAGAAAATTAATATTAGAAAATAAAGAAAAAATTGTTAAACTTAATTATTACATAAATATCAGTTATTTAAAATAAATTATTTAGAGATTTTTCTGCTATGAAAATCAATGCAAAGCTATCTCTACCACTTATTTTTATGCTTCCAATTTCCAAGGCTTTCCTTGTATTGGCCAACATGTGAATCAATGCAACGGGCTATAGCTTATTTCAAGGTAGACTAGGGCATAAATTATTCTATCCTATTATCTATTCACTTATACACCTACACCCAATGGCTTCATCTTGCCTGTTATAGCCCATTTTTGCTTCGTGTTCTGTCGGTGGATTTTGTTTGATTGTCCATTTGAGGAAATTAAAGTGAAATTGACAACATATTAATATTTTCTTTTACCTTTTAGTTTAGTCGAATTGTTCAAAACTCATCTAACTACTAATATAATGAACTCAGTTTTAAATTTGTTGCTTGTTATAATAGTCACAGCGACAGAGATAAAGAGAATTTATTATCTAAATATTTTGAATGAAGATCCAACACGCACCGATAAGGAAGAAGTGCAAGAATTGTAAGAGATACTTGAATTTTTATATTAAAATCCTTTCGAGAAAGAGAAATATCATTAGGTTTGGCCTAGATAAAATGTTTTATCTAGTTCTTGTCATCGATTATAAATGAAGCTCTTTTTTGAGAGAAGACATTGATTCAATATAGTAAACATACAAGGGATATAACATATTGCATGGCTGAAATTGGAAGAGCTTTGTGGCAATGGAGTTGTCTTTACGAATCATGTTCTTTTGAGAAGGGGAGCAACTAGAGTTAGAATTAGGGTTGATGACATGCATAGAGATTATTTGTGGAGATGGGTGCTGAAGCCAGTTGGCATTGATGTAGCTAGATAATAATGATCAGAAGGCTATATGACAGAGGACCATAATCAAGTGACGGTGGTCCTTCTGTTCTTGCTTTGTAATTGGTTCTTCCTCCAGGTCCTCTATGTGGACAATCTATTACCTTGTGTCCTTGTTGTCCACATAAAAAACATCATCCCATCTGAAGGTAGCATTGTCCTAAATGTCTCCTTTCATAATGAAAGCAATCATTGTAACTACTAGTAGGGACTATCGATCCTCTCATTGAATCACCAGACCTACTTATCTTATCACTAACACATTCCTTAACCATGCTTGATTTATCTCTGGTCCTTCTACCGCTCACTTCATACCTTAATGCAGGTACTACCAAAATAAAGTATATCAGTCTAGCACTTTCTACCAGCTCAATAAACTCCTGAATCCATAAAGGTACTAATGAATGCCTCAATTCCATATTCAATCATTATAGAAATCTCTAATATTTTTCTTCCGCAGTGGATATCAAATAAGGAGCATACCTAGTTAATGCCGTAAACTCAACTTTATATTGTATCATTGTCTTGCATCCTTATTCCAATCTTATGAAGGCTTCTTGCATTTGCCTTCGAGCTAAGAGAGGAACAAAACACATTTTGAACACTATAGTAAACTCTTATAAAGTAATCTCTGTATTAGTTTCCCCCTAGAATTTCTCTCATTGTTGTCCTATCTACCATCTTTTCGCAACACCTTCAAATATAAAGATAGCTAACGGTACCTTCCAGTTCTCTGGGCTCTACATACTAGCAAAGTTCTTCTCTATCTTTAGTAATCAATCTTCTATAATACGAGATTTTATAGGTCCTTTGAATAGTGGGTGTTTTAACTTATGAAATTAATATAAATGTTTATCCTCGTTTTCTTCCTTACTTCTAGCTCGCTTGCTCTATATATCCCTCGTTACTTGTGTTATAACACTAGATAGCTGCATAACACTAACTCATGATACTGAAGCTGCACTGTTTATTATTCATTCTATATATTTTGCTCTGGTCTAATATTTCATGAATAATTCACACATATAAGCAATCACCTAAATCTACCAAAACCATACCTGATTTACAATCAATTCATATAACTCCAACAACATTCGTTTCTTCCATAAACCATATTATGATACCATATTTGTCATGCCCCATAATTAAAATTAAAAAAAAATTATATATTTTATGTTTGTGTAGCAATAACAAGAATTATCTATTTTTTTTTTCAATATAAAATACCAGTAGAAGTAAATTTAGTGATCAAAATATTAATATACCTATGCATTCATTACACCACAAATCATATACAAAGTCAGGATTCATATAAATACAACATATTGTTCACTCACTTTTGAGCTCAAAAGAATTACTAAAAGTCAATAATAATAAAACTTGAAGATTTATATATCCGATCAGCCTAATACTCTCAAACCTCTTTCATGACCTGAAATCATCAACCATATATAATGAACTTATGAAACCCACCATGTCAAAAAAGCTCTAAAATTGAACTCAAAGCATGGAAAATACACATTATGCATGAATTAATTTAATTCAAAACAATAGTAGTTAATATGATTATGAATATATACATGAACAATAAAGAACATACAGTAATCATAAATCCTATAAAATAGTATAGTACAAATGTTAAAATAGTAATGATATAAACCATTATTCTTAAACTAACTATCATAGAAATATTATCCAAACAATAAGAAAATTAAATAAATAAGTAAAAAAGTATCTATAAAACTATCAAAAATCTACAACAACATTGTATTATCAAGGAATCATGTAAGAAAGTACATAATGCTCAATTATTCTTAATTAGTAACAAATCAATGTATAAATCATATGCTTTGTAATAGTAATTTGGTTGTAGTAAATATCAGTATTTGATATTCATGTTCAATTAGTCATATTAAATAAGCAATAATTTCTAGATTGCATGGTATTTTTCTTATAAATAGCCAAGTAACATTGAACTTGCAACAACTGGCTTTCAGTATTAGAGTTGTTACTCTTACCTCTAGGCACAATATCTACTCATTATAATTCTAAATAACTAAATTACATGAATCAAAGGAGGATAATGCCATAAATTATAATATTTAAAGGAAAGCTCATTGGACTAGCATCTTATATAGGTATAAAATAGTCTCTAATAAACCACAGTAAGAAACTAGTCTTTTTTATTTTTATACACATAATATTATAAAACTAATAGAGACTAGCTAATATTCATTCACATGCCTGTATTCAATCACAATGCTTACATCAATAGTATAATAATATCAAAATCCAAAACCACTATTCATATACAATTCATACAAAATGTAATAATTTCAATTTTAACTAATGAAAATATAAAACTAACTAGAAAAAAATGACCAGAATTAATAATACTACAACATACAAAAACTTATTTTGTAGCAATTATCATGCCCTAGAATCTTATTTGAAAGAATTACTTTTTTTATCTTCAAATAATAATAATAACTAGAGCTATCCAATTTATTTTATCAATAGTATAAATATCAACATAAATGAAGATATTGTTCAAATCATTAATATTCATAACATTAAAATTATATACAATACCTAGGAGTTATACAAATACAACACCCCTCTTTTCACTCCTTAGTACAAAAGAAAATCTCAAGACAAAAAGAAGCAAATAATAAAAAAAACCTAGGAAATCCTATAATTGGTCAATCTCACACTTTGAATCCTCTTCCCTAGCATAAAATCATTTAAACCGTATATAATGAGCTAGAAATCCTAGTTATCACTAAATCCTACAATTGAACTCAAAGCATAGAAAAGAAGAAGTATACTTATTGTCCATTAATTCATAGCAATAGTAGTCAATATGATTATGAATATGTACAAAAACAACAAATCATATGCAACAATGATAAACCAATAAAGTAATAGAATAGTATAATATAAAATCTAATAAAGTAGTATAATAAGGAAACAGAAAAATTTCTAAACTATTAAACTATACGAATGTCAGTTTAATAAAGAAGTCATCATAGCAGTACTATCAAATTAATAAAAAAATATTAATCAATAAAACTAAAATATTTATAAAGACTATTAGAATCATATCATTGGACTAAAATTGTATAAGAGTAGACACAAAATATTTAACTATTCTATATTAGTATCAAATTATTATTTTATATCACATGCTCGATAATAGGAATTAATAATAGTAATAGAGAATCAATAGTAATATAAGTAACAATATCAATATCATCAATAATAATATCAATATACATAAAAGCAATGATAGAATAATAAAATAATACATTAATAATAATCAGCATAACGATAAAATAGTATAATGGTAATAGTGCAATAATGATAAATTAGTGCAGTAATATGTATTCCAATAATTACACTAAAAAAGGAGTTTTGGCTAACATTGTATTTTTTTAGTAGTTAGTAAGTCAGTAATTAGTAACCGTACTTGTCTCAGTAAATAGAGTTGTCACTCTTTACCCGTTAAAGTAGCTATAACTCATTATAACTCTCAATCAATGAATCACATGAATCAGTAGAGCCGAACCACAAAATTTAAAAGAAAGTCCATCAGCCCACCATTATGTATAAGCCAACTAGTCTTGAACCAACGTTAGGAAATCACCAGCCTTTGCTTATTTTTCACACATTATTATTATAATATTATAAAAGTAATAAAAATCAACTATTAACCTATCAGATACCCATACTTATTGGTAATGCTTATGCTAAAATACAAAAAAATTTATTCTTTATAAATTATTCAAAATACAATTATTTTTATTTTACATGATGAAATTATGCAATCAACTAGTCAAAATGTTTAGAATAATCAGTACTATAAAATATAAAAATTATGGTGAAGAAATTCACTAAAATTAGAAAAAATGAAATAATATTAATTGGGAAGAAATCGGATGGTTGAAATCAAAATATTTGAAAACAGGAATAAGATAAAAGTCACCCATGATCTGAGCAATTTTTATAAAAGTGGTTAAGCAAAACTATGACCAAAAATCTAAATTTTCTCTTTTTCTCGCCTCTTTTTTCTTTCTCTTTTTCTTCTTCCTTCCTAAGAAAGACGACAATGGTGTTTGGCTAGGGAGGTTAATTGAGAGAAATTATTTTTTAATAAATATAAATATAAATAAATAAATAAATATAAATAAATAAATAAATAAATAAATAAATATATATGTATATATATATATATATAGTGGCCTAGTGTTACATCAGTCTAATCGAATGCCGCAGCACTCTATACTGAATCTAAATATACTGTAAAATAATGTCTTTATTATCATGGTGGCAATTTGTAGTGTTGCTTTACTCACAGGCCCAGCTTTATAGCATTAATAAGCTCAGTAGTTCAATGCACCCATTTAAACAAAAATTCATTTTTTTTAAATTTTTTAATTTTCTTTTAAAATATCAAGTTGTTAAAATAAATTTCTACCATAAAACAATATTCAATAAAAATCAACTTAAGATAAATGAAAGGATAAAACTCAAAAACTTTAAAAATAGGAGTATTTTAGAAGTCGCCTATAATGACCTAAGAAAATTTCATAAATGTAGTAAAAGGAACTTGAAACAAAAACTTTCCTTTCTCTTTCCTCTCTCCTCCTTCCCTTCTCCCCCTTCTTCCCTTCCTTTCTCCACAAGCAAATTAAGGTTGGAAAGATATATCTAAGCGAAAAGGAAAAAAATATATAAAAATTCATTTTAGTGTCCGACACCGTGGCACCTAAGTGCTCTAGCATTATAGTGATGCCAACAACATCATCAGGCTAAATTATATCCAATAATTATTATAACTTAGTTTTCATAACTATGTTTTTCATCATATGTGTGTTTTTTATGATTCTAAATATCATAATTTTAATTAATATTTCTTCAAACATATATTGGATATATTATTTTTGTTGTTTGTGTGTACTAACATTTTAAGAAAATTATGCTCCAAACTGTTGAAGACTTCAAATCAGATTGAATTAGAATTCATTATAATTGGAGTTTGTATTTTTTTCTTTTATATTGAATTTGAGAGAGTGTGATTGTAATTGGGTGTTCACACACAAACACACTGGGAGAGTATTAAAAATTATAATTTTTAAACTAATAGTAGTGTACGATCTTGATTCATACGGGATAATTTGTTTAGTTATTTCCTCCAACGAGCAGTTAAACAAACCATGGGAAGAAAATTTTCTAAGTACTGATCCTACTGTACGAAGAGCCCTTCATACAGACGACATCTAGAGTATGAAATAGATACACACATGTTCATCCAGACGATCATCAAAATCTTTCTTAATTGATTATAATGTACGAAGTAATATTCGTGCAGACAATGTTCAAAGTACGAAAAGATTTGGTCTTTTTTTATCCCGACGATCTATAATTTTTTCTAAATTGATTGAACTGTACGAAGTGACCTTCATATAGAAGATATCTAGAGTATAAAAAGAACGGGTCCCATTTCATCTTGTTGAACATCAAATTTTTCTTGAACTATTCATAATATACAATCAGATGTTCATGCAGACGATGTCCAGAGTACAAAATTATGGTGTATCTTTTCATCCTAACGAATCAAAAAATTTTCTGAACTGTTCGTACAGTATGATATATGTTATAATTGTTCGTAAAGTATGATATATGTTCTTTCTGTACGATCATCGTGTATGAAAATAGTTTATACAGGTTTATACAAGAAAAATTTTGAACGGTTTGTACGCACAATTATCGATCATACTGTATGATCGTTGACAATCAAAATTGAATTTTTTGTTTTCTGGATGGTTTTTTGTGTCTTTTATATAAATAGTCCTTAGAAACTAAATTGGACAAATCTTGACTTTGTGATTTTTTAGAGAGAAAGTGAAAGGGTGATTTGGGATAGTGTTTGAGAGAGAATTCTTATAAGTGGAGTGTGAATGGTTCACAAGGTTACTCAAAGGTAAGATTATCTTTTATGTTTGTGTCACTTCTTTTTTTTTCTTCTTTCTGGTTGCTCGAGAGAAGATGTTTGGAGAATATTTAGTACTTTGCCAATAGTTGGAGGGTGTAAAAGGATCACAGTACTCTGCCAACACATGAAAGGTGTGAAAGGATGATGGTACTCTATGAACACTTGGAGAGTGTGAAAGGATAATGATACTCTGCCACACTAGGGATTGGTGGAAGAGAGAAAAATTATAAAGGCTTCTGCACCTTGCTATGGAGGAAAAATGAGAGTCACTTTGGAAATAATGCAATACTTGAAGGAGTCTTGAGGGAGTAGATATAGGTCTTGTTGGACCGAACCACTATAGATCTTTGTGTTCTTTTTATATTTGCATTTTTATTTTTTAGATTTTTAATTTTTATGGTTAAAAATTTTTCTTCGCTTAAAATATAAAAGTATTTTCTTAAAATTTACCAAGAATTTTTTAAAATAACTAATTAACCCCCTCTTGGTTAACCTTGGGAAAATTGCATAGGCTTAACAACCTGTACGAACTTTTCAAGTGGTATCAGAGCTTTATTTCAAAACTTAAAGTTTAGATTACTTTTTGAAAATTATTATGGCTACTTTTAGAAACTGTAACACATCTTAAGGGTATTCGATCACTAGACCTCCATTATTTGACAATATCCCTTTTGATTTTTGAAAACATGAATATATATTTTTCTTCAATCACTTGACTATCACATGTGGATTTTAGTACCACATGGATACACTAGGCCAACTATGAAATTACTAAGTGACAAGAGGGGGGGGGGGGGGGGGGTGAATTGTGAAAATCTTTTTCTTAATAAAAATAACCCTAAACAAGAGTTCTAATCTTTTTGTTATTTTTGAAATTTTACAACAAAATTTTAAGCAAGGTTTCTTCCACAAATTTCACCATGCAATAGTTATGAAAAATTAAAAGCAAGTAAAGCATAAATGACGATAAGAAAAAAATACCCCAAGAATTTTTATAGTGGTTCGGTCAAAATATGACCTACGTCCACTCCCCGGAGTCCTCCGCTCCAGGATTTTCACTATCAAAATAGTTCTCCTTTTTCCCCCCTCGGCAAGGCGGAGATGCCTTTACAAATCTCCCTTTCACCAACCCGGCGTGGCGGAGTGCCAAACTCTATTTTCTCCCTCCTGGCGACGGTAGAGAACCTTCTCATTTTTCTCCCTCTTGGAGAAGGCAGAGAACCTCGAGGTAATGGATGTAGACGAGCCTTTCCCTTAGAGATCCTCCCTCAAATCCTTCTAGGGCCAGAGGAGGAGCAAGATGCAACAAGCTCGGAGCAACCGTGTGATCTCCCTGACAATTCTTCTCCCTCCCAACACTCACCTCCTCCTTCCTCTCTCAACCCTCAAGAACTTCTCTATAGCTCGCTCCCTTGGAATCCCTCTCTAATCACGTTCTCCACCTCTTTTATTCTTACTGAAAAAGGATGAGATTAACATCTAAAACGGGCTCCAAAAACCCTCTGATTTCTAAAGTAGTCGTTACTGTTCGTACAGTACAATTCAACATCGTACACTACGATATTCATAAACAGACTTCGTCCTGGTACGAAGATGTACGAACAATTTGAAAATAATTCGTACTGTACGATATAATATTGTACGGTACGATCCACAAAATACTATTCATACAGAACGATGGTCTGGAAGACCATATGTCATCTCTGTTCATCGTAAGGTATGATCACTATCGTACAGTACGATGTTCAAAATTTAATTAGGCCTGGATTTCATGCACTAATCACGGATTAATTTAAGTAAGTATTTAAAATAGATCATACGGTACGCGCAAAATCACTTACTTAAACCAAACTACGGCTAGGGTTTTGGATCTGAACATATCGTACAGTACAAAAATATTTGTACAGTACGATCTATTTACAGAATCATCTACATAGCTTGGATCGTACGGTACGAATTAAAATCGTACAGTACGATCTCCAGAGAAAAAATTTAATTATATTTGCAGATAAAAAATAAACTCTCCCCCTGTGTGTGTGCATGGTTGCTCTTTCTCTTATGCATTTTGTGGCCATACTCAATAAAGTAAAAATAAAATAAATAGAAAAGTACAATGTCTGACTCATACTCCTAATCTACCCGGTCTTGAGTCTTCCTTTCGTCCTGAGTCACTTGTGATCTTTCTGAAATGTTAGTACTCAAGGACAATAGCAAATAAAATAATATTCAATGAAAAGTTGTTCCAAAATACTCATTATTTGGCATCATCAAAATCTCAAACTCGGGGTCATGGGTTGTAACAATCTCCCCCTTTTTGATGATGTCAAATAATTTGTTGCAAGTAAGAACGAAGAACATTTCTTTTGTTTTTTTTATATTTATATATTTTTATTTTTTTTTTTTAAATTAAAACACAAGAGAAAAAAAATAGGATACCAAAAGCAAGTACAAAACAAAAGGAAAGCAAGTACAAAACAAAAGGAATGCATTTAGATAACAGGCATAATAACAGGTACAACAAACTTCTCCCCCTTTTGACAACACAAAAAGGAGGAGCAACTAAAGGCAAAAAGCAAAAGAAGAAAAACTACAATGCAAACACAAACAATCTAAGCAGACGGGTCCTGATCAGTTAGTGGTGGAGGTGGATTTGGTTGAAAATATTGAAATAGAGCATCGAAGAGGTGATCAATTGCAGTAAAATGTTATCCAAACCATTGCATATCAGTCTCGTGTTGCTTATGTTGTTCTTGAATATGCATGTCGAGACGAGTCTGCAGCTGGTCGAAGCGTGCGACTAAATCATCATTAGGGTGTGCTGGCGCTGGTGCAGGTGCTCGGGGTGCGGCATGGCATCGTGGTCGAGCTGGAGCTGAGGCTGGGGCATCTTCTCCTTCTTCTTCATCAAAGACTGGTTCTTCAGGCTCGTGTCCCTGATGAAAGAGAATACGGAAGAAAGCATTCGTATGAAAAATAGGAAGAATGTCGGGTTCACCAGGGTAGGATAATTGATATTTATTGTGGAGGATATATCCTATTAGGTGACCAAGAGCTAGATTCTGTTTCCGTCGAGTGGTAGGTAGACGAACAAAAGTCATGTGGTGGATATAGTTTCTAATTAAATCAACCTCATCAAACTTAATGTTGGACATAATAAGATAGGTAGCGACGGATAAGGTCGGGGTCAGATTGATACGATCGCCACCTTTGGGTATGATGGAGGTTCGAAGAACATGTTGAATTATACGGGCATTTCGAGTTAGGGATTGAACAAGAGGTTGGTGTTGATAAAAAGCAGTATTCCTAAGGACTCTATTAACATCGCTCAAATCAAATTCATTGGTAAGAAAAGAGCAAACCATAGGTCTTTCAGTGGACAGCCCAATATATTAGGCGATGTTAGCTCTAGTGATCTCAATGGTGCGACCGCAAACAAAAGAGTGAAAAGTGGTGTTGTCAACGGTGTAGGTGAGGTTGGCGAGAAATTCAAAGAGAAGTTCAGAATTATAGGGAAACGCCAGGGTGAGTAGGAATTGGAAGGTGGTGGAAGCAAAGAGGCCCATTACCTCGAAATTGAGAGTAGCCTGATTAAGCATTTTTGAAGGAGAAATTTTGCAGGTTTTATATCGGTGGTAGGCTTCCTTATTTTCAGTGTTCAGAAAACGAGCAGGTTAGTGACTCGACGAGGATGAGCTTCCAGCAGTCATCCGACCTCGTTTAGACATTGCAAGAGGGCACGAAAACTGAGTGAAGGGCTGAGTGAGGAGAGGTTTGAGTGAACAGAAAGGCCTAGGCAAGAGTACTTATAGGGAATTTCAGAAATCGTACAGTACGATATGGGATCATACAGTACGATAGACAATTAATATTATGACCAGTCGTTTCGGGAAAAGGCAGTCAAATCGTACAGTACGATAAGCATCGTATAGTACGATCAGGCAAATTTCGATCGTCCCGAGGCCCTAGGTACGACTTTTGACCAAAAGTTTCGTACTGTACGAACAGGTGTATCGTACAGTACGATACATAATAAATATAGTACCGAACAGCTTTAACTCATATTTATTTTGTGTGCTGATGTGTATCGTATCGTACGAAAGGTATGAATCGTATAATACGATACTCAGTAATGTCGTACCAACCGGATTTAATTCGTCCCAATCCGTTGCTGACGTGTATCATAGCGTACGAAGAAGTGATATCGTACAATACGATAGGCAATAATATCGGATGAATATCATACAGTACGATATAAGTCGTACCGTACGATCAACAGAACCAAAATCTGCTTGTCGTCCATTGAGATGTATCGTACGGTACGATATGTGTATCGTACAGTACGATTAATAGTCAATGCAGATTTTTGTGTGGTGAGTGTGTGATGATCAGGAGCAGCCCTGTTAAATTTTTTTTATGCAGTTATATCTATGACACCTAACCTAGTCCTCAAAGTGCTAAAGGTGTCGAAAGCTAGAGGTTTTGTGAATATGTCTGCCAATTGATCTCCTATTGCGATGTGATGTAATTCTATATCTCCCTTAGCGACGTGATCTCTAATGAAATGGTGTCTAATGTCTATGTGTTTCGTTCGAGAGTGTTGAATTGGGTTCTTAGAGATACAAATTGCACTTGTGTTGTCACACATGATCGAGATAGTTCCAACAGGTAGTCCAAGATCAAGAATTTATTGTTTTAACCATAGTACCTATGCAACACAACTTCCTACTGCAATATATTCTGCCTCGGCTGTGGAAAGTGCTATTGAGTTTTGCTTTCTACTGGACCAAGAAACTAATGATTGTCCTATGAATTGGCAGGTACCAGAGGTACTTTTTCTATCTATCATACATCCTGCAAAGTCAGAATCTGAGTACCCTAGGATTTTAAAGGAAGAGCTGTGTCTTGGATACCAAATTCCTATGTTTGGGGTGCCTAGTAGATATCTAAGATATCTTTTGACAGCAGTTAAGTGAGACTCTTTAGGATCGGCTTGGAAATAGGCACAAAGGCACACACTAAACATTATGGCAAGTCTACTGGCAGTCAGGTAAAAAAGGGATCCAATCATTCCCCTATATTTTTTCTGATCTACTGATTTTCCACTAGGATCTTTATCTAATTGGATTGTCGAATTCATTGGGGTGTTCATGGGTTTTGCACTATCAATTTCATATTTCTTTAAAATATCCTTAATATACTTTGATTGGATAAGAAAGGTTCCATTATCCATTTGTTTTACACTGAAGCCAAGAAAATAATTAAGTTCTCCCATCATGCTCATTTCAAACTCATCACTCATTGTTTTTGAAAATTCATCGCATAACATTTTATCTGAAGATCTAAATAAAATGTCATCCATGTATATCTGAACAATGAGAATTTCTTCTTTGACCTTTTGTAAAAAGTGTGTAGTATCTACACTACCCTTTTTGAATCCTCTATCCAAAAGAAATGAGCTAAGTCTTTCGTACCATGCTCTAGGTGCTTGGTTTAATCCATACCGTGCCTTCTTTAATTTGAATACATGGTTTGGAAATTGTGAATTTTCAAATATGGGGGGTTGCTCAACATAGACATCTTCCTTAATTATCCCGTTCAAAAATGCACTCTTTACTTCCATTTGATATAACTTAAAGTTCTTGAAGCAAACAAAAGCTAAGAGCACTCTTATGGCTTCTAGTCTAGCAACCGGGGCAAAGGTTTCTTTAAAGTCTATCCCCTCAATTTGGTTGTACCCCTTAGCTACTAGTCTTGCTTTATTCCTTATTATTGTTCCTGAATCATTCACCTTATTCTTAAAGACCCATTTTATTCCAACAACACTTTGTTCCTTAGGTCTCTTGACTAACTCCCAAACATCATTCCTGGTGAATTGGTTCAGCTCTTCTTTCATTGCTAGAATCCAAAATTCATCTCCTAAGGCTTGATCTATACTTGTAGGTTCTATCATAGAGATGAATGCTGAATGACTAACCTCCTTCCTAAGTCCATGCCTAGTTCTTACACCTTCTGAAGGGTCTCTTAAAATTAACTCTTTAGGATGACTAGAAGAATATCTCCATTCTCTAGGCAAAGCTTCCTGAGTTTCGACCCTTTCTCCTAAGGTCATAGTCTCTACTCCTTGAATTGCCTCAATTTCATCATCTTCAAATTTAGTTTCTGAGGGCATATCTGATTCATCAAATACCACATGGGTGGATTCTTCTACTACAGGGGTTCTCTTATTAAAGATTCTATAGGCCTTCCCTATAGAAGAATAACCTAAGAAGACACCCTCATCAGACTTGGGATCAAATTTTCCTAAGGGATGTTTACCATTATTTAAGATGAAGCACTTACACCCAAAGACATGTAAATGTGAAAGGTTTGGTGTCCTACCCTTAAGGAGTTCATATGGAGTTTTATTCAGCTTCGATCTAATATTTACTCTGTTCAAAACATAACAGGCTGTGTTGACTGCTTCTGCCCACAAGTATCTAGGAAGTGTATACTCCGCTAACATTGCCATAGCAGCTTCTACAAAAGTTCTATTCTTCCTTTCTTCTATGCCATTATGTTGGGGTGTTCTAGGAGCTGAGAAATTGTGTTCTATTCCTATCTCTTGACAGAATGACTCAAACCTATCATTTTGGAACTCTCCACCATGATCGCTATGGATTGTTGATATTTCACAACCTAATTTTCGTTGAATCCATGTGGAGAAAACTTTAAATTTCTCAAAAGTCTCATTTTTGTGTGCTAAGAATCTTACCCAAGTAAATCTTGTGAAGTCATCTACAATCACAAATCCATAAATCTTTCCACCTAGACTGGCTGTACTAACGCGTCCAAATAAGTCTATGTGTAGAATTTCTAGTGGCCTTGAGGTGATCACATCTCTAATTGAGTGAAAGGATGATTTGACTTGTTTTCCTAGTTGGCAAGCATCACATAAGTGATCCTTGGTAAATTCTAACTTAGGTACACCACTAACTAGGTTTTTCTGAGTGATGTTTCTAAGAGTTTTCATACTAGCATGGCATAGTCTCCTATGCCATAGCCACGAGTCATCAACTATTGTTTTCAAGCAAAATGATTTTGAGTTATCAACGCAATCAAGGTCTAACATGTAAACATTGTTCATTCATTTTCCTTCTAAAATTATTTCACCAAATAAACTAATCAGGCATCTATCAGTAAAAAATTTAACATCAAAACCTTTATCACACAGTTGACTAATGCTAAGTAAATTATGTTTCAAACCGTCAACTAGTAAAACATTTTCAATTAAAAAATTCTTAGTATTACCAATGATACCTGAGCCTATCACCTTCCTGGTAGTGTTATATCCCAACGTTACTTTGCCTCCAGTTTTGGTCTCTAATAGGATGAACTTCTTCATATCTCCAGTCATGTGTCGCGAGTAGCCACTATCCAGGTACCACATGCTCTCACTAGGTCTTTTGTGAGAGCATCCCTATAATTTCATTCAAAGATTAGATTTGGGAACCCAAGTGAGTTTGGGTTCCTCCTTATGCTTGCATGAACGAGATGTATGCATGCTATGCTGTGATGGATGCAGTTTAGGTCTCCATACTAAGTGTGTCCTACGGTGAATTGTGCATGTGCGGGCTATGTGACCTAACATGCCACAAGAGAAACACCTAACACCAGGAAATGGGTTTACTAATCTATGTGGGTGGTGGTGCCTTTTCCTAAGGTTTTGTAATGCATGATGTGTTGGGGGTTTTCTAGGATGGCCTACTGTGAGTGATGCAATTTCATTTTCTAGTTCTTTCATTTTCTCACTAAAAGTTTTATTTTGAGCTGTCAATCCATCGACTTCTATCAATAGCAAGTGCTCACTATGATCTACTTCTAATGCAAGTTTGTCTAGTCTATGAAAAGCTTCTTCTATTCAACATGAGTGATTTTCAAGGTTTCATGCTCTTCAGTTAATTCAATATGCTTCTTATTTAATGCATCATACTCATCAATAAGTAACATATGATCTTTATCTAAATCAGAATTTTCTTTAACTAAGTTAGCATGCTCATTTTGTAAAGAACTAAATTCAATATTAAGCTTAGCATGCATCATTTTCAATTTCCTATACGAGTAATGAATATTCTCAGAAATAAGCAATAATTCTTTATATGAAAGTTAACATACCTCATCCTGATCCAATTGATCAAGGTTATCATTAGCCATAAGACACAAATTTGTTACCTCCTCCTCTGCTTCTTCTTCTGATGATTCTGAGCCAGAGTCGGCCCAAAAAGCTTTATGTGTCTTTGTCTTAACTTTCTTGTATTTAGCTTTGTCATCTCCTTTCTCCTTTGCTGGTTGACTCTTCAGATTGGGGGAATCGGCTCGAAGATGACCTGGCTTCCTCCACTCAAAACAAATTGTATCAGATGAAGCCTTATTGGTCCTTGAGCTCTTACCTTTATTCCAGCTGTTCTGATGACGCTTTTATTTTCTCTTTAGGAAATTTTTGAACTGTCGGGTCATCAGTGCTATTTCATCATCTTCCTCCCCTGCAGAGCTTTCACTTTTTGAGTTGCTATCTTTTAATGCCACCATCCGCTCCTTTTTCTTTTCAGCTGCATCACTTGGCCTTTGGCTCACTCCTTGCTCGTATGCAATGAGTGAGCCAAGGAGGTTATCAATAGAATAAACATTAAGATCTTTGGACTCAGTGATAGCAGTTATCTTAACAACATAGGAACTAGGTAGGCATCTAAGAATCTTATTCACTTTCTCAGAATTTGAAATTTCTCTACCTAATGCATGCAAGGATGTCACAATTTGGGTGAACCTAGTGTACATGTCAAAAATTGTTTCGCTAGGTTTCATACGGAATAATTCATAATCATGCAGTAGAATGTTAAGCCTAGACTGTTTTACTTCGTTTGTTCCTTTGTATGTAATGCATAGTCTATCCCAAATTTCCTTACCATAAACACAAGTCGATACTCTCATATAGTCCTCAGATTTCAATGCACAAAAAAAGCAGTTTAAGCACTTAGCATTCAGTTGGGCTAACTCCCTATCCTCATTGCTCCATTCAATAAAAGGTACAGGAGTTTTCAAACCATTAACAATCTTAAACGGTGCAACATACCCATCATTTACTAACATCCACATGCGGTAATCTATAGATTGCAAAAATGTAGACATTCTAATTTTCCAGAAATCAAACGGAATGTTAACAAAAATTGGTGGACGAGTTATTGAATAACCCTCCGCAGTGTTAAGATTACCAAAATTCGACATGATCATTTTTTTCAAGGTTTTCTAAAACACTATTTTTGAAAAACAAACTCTGATACCAATTGAAATTACTAAGTGACAAGAGGGGGGGGGGGTGAATTGTGAAAATCTTTTTCTTAATAAAAATAACCCTAAACAAGAGTTCTAATCTTTTTGTTATTTTTGAAATTTTACAACAAAATTTTAAGCAAGTTTTCTTCCACAAATTCCACCATGCAATAGTTATGAAAAATTAAAAGCAAGTAAAGCGTAAATGACGATAAGGAAAAAACACATCAAGAATTTTTATAGTGGTTTGGTCAAAATATGACCTACGTCCACTCCCCGGAGTCCTTCGATCCGTGATTTTCACTATCGAAATAGTTCTCCTTTTGCCCCCCTCGGCAAGGCGGAGAAGCCTTTACAAACCTCCCTTTCACCAACCTAGCGTGGCGGAGTGCCAAACTCTGTTTTCGCCCTCCTGGCGACGGCAGAGAACCTTCTCGTTTTTCTCCCTCCTAGAGAAGGCAGAGAATCTCGAGGTAACGGATGTAGACGAGCCTTTCCCTTGGAGATCCTCCTTCAAATCCTTCTAGGGCCATAGGAGGAGCAAGATGCAACAAGCTCGGAGCAACCGTGTGATCTCCCTCACACTTCTTCTCCCTCACAACGCTCACCTCCTCCTTCCTCTCTCAACCCTCAAGAACTTCTCTAGAGCTCTCTCCCTTGGAATCCCTCTCTAACCACGTTCACCCCCTCTGTTATTCTTACTGAAAAAGGACGAGATTAACATCTAAAACGGGCTCCAAAAACCCTTTGATTTCAAAAGTAGCCGTTAGTGTTCGTACAGTATGATTCAACATCGTATAGTACGATATTCATAAACAGACTTCATCCTGGTATGAAGATGTACGAACAGTTTGAAAACAATTCGTACTGTACGATATAATATCGTACGGTACGATCCACAAAATACTATTCGTACAGGACGATGGTCTGGACAACCAGATGTCGTCTCAGGAGTTCATATGGAGTTTTATTCAGCTTCGATCTAATGTTTACTCTGTTCAAAACATAACAGGCTGTGTTGACTGCTTCTACCCAAAAGTATCTAGGAAGTGTATACTCCGCTAACATTGCCCTAGCAGCTTCTACCAAAGTTCTATTCTTCCTTTCTGCTATGCCATTATGTTGGGGTGTTCTAGGAGCTGAGAAATTGTGTTCTATTCTTATCTCTTGATAGAATGACTCAAACCTATCATTTTGGAACTCTCCACCATGATCGCTATGGATTGTTGATATTTCACAACCTAATTTTTGTTGAATCCAAGTGGAGAAAACTTTAAATTTCTCAAAAGACTCATTTTTATGTGCTAAGAATCTTACCCAAGTAAATCTTGTGAAGTCATCTACAATCACAAATCCATAATTCTTTCCACCTAGACTGGCTGTACTAACGGGTCCAAATAAGTCTATGTGTAGAATTTCTAGTGGCCTAGAGGTGATCACATCTCTAATTGAGTGAAAGGATGATTTGACTTATTTTCCTAGTTGGCAAGCATCACATAAGTGGTCCTTGGTAAAGTCTAACTTAGGTACACCTATAACTAGGTTTTTCTGAGTGATGTTTTTAAGAGTTTTCATACTAGCATGGCATAGTATCCTATGCCATAGCCACGAGTCATCAACTATTATTTTCAAGCAAAATGATTTTGAGCTATCAACGCAATCAAGGTCTAACATGTAAACATTGTTCATTCGTTTTCCTTCTAAAATTATTTCACCAAATAAGCTAATCAGGCATCTATCAGTAAAAAATTTAACATCAAAACCTTTATCACACTATTTACTAATGCTAAGTAAATTATATTTCAAACCATCAACTAGTAAAACATTTTCAATTAAAAAATTCTTAGCATTACCAACGATACCTGAGCCTATCACCTTCCTGGTAGTGTTATCTCCCAACGTTACTTTGCCTCCAGTTTTGGTCTCTAATAGGATGAGCTTCTTCATATCTCCAGTCATGTGTCGCGAGCAGCCACTATCCAGGTACCACATGCTCTCACTAGGACTTTTGTGAGAGCATCCCTACAATTTCATTCAAAGATTAGATTTGGGAACCCAAGTGAGTTTGGGTTCCTCCTTATGCTTGCATGAACGAGATGTATGCATGCTATGCTATGATGGATGCAGTTTAGGTCTCCATACTAAGTGTGTCCTACGGTGAATTGTGCATGTACGGGCTATATGACCTAACATGCCACAAGAGAAACACCTAACACCAGGAAATGGGTTTACTAATCTATGTGGGTGGTGGTGCCTTTTCCTAAGGTTTTGTGATGCATGATGTGTTGGGGGTTTTCTAGGATGGCCTACTGTGAGTGATGCAATTTTATTTTCTAGTTCTTTTATTTTCTCACTAAAAGTTTTATTTTGAGCTGTCAATCCATCGACTTCTATCAATAGCAAGTGCTCACTATGATCTACTTCTAATGCAAGTTTGTCTAGTCTATGAAAAGCTTCTTCTAGTTCAACATGAGTGATTTTCAAGGTTTCATTCTCTTCAGTTAATTCAATATGCTTCTTATTTAATGCATCATACTCATCAATAAGTAACATATGATCTTTGTCTAAATCAGAATTTTCTTTAACTAAGTTAGCATGCTCATTTTGTAAAGAACTAAATTCAATATTAAGCTTAGCATGCATCATTTTCAATTTCCTATACGAGTCATGAATATTCTCAGAAATATGCAATAATTCTTCATATGAAAGTTGACATTCCTCATCTTGATCAAATTGATCAAGGTTATCATTAGCCATAAGACACAAATTTGTTACCTCCTCCTCTGCTTCTTCTTCTGATGATTCTTAGCCAGAGTCGGCCCAAAAAGCTTTATGTGTCTTTGTCTTTCCTTTCTTGTATTTAGCTTTGTCATCTCCTTTCTCCTTTGCTGGTTGACTCTTCAAATTGGGGCAATCGGCTCGAAAATGACCTGGCTTCCTCCACTCAAAATAAATTGTATCAGATGAAGCCTTATTGGACCTTGAGCTCTTACCTTTATTCCAGCTATTCTGATGACGCATTTGTTTTCTCTTCAAGAAATTTTTGAACTGTCGGGTCATCAGTGCTATTTCATAATCTTCCTCCCCTACAGAGCTTTCACTTTTTGAGTTGCTATCTTTTAATGCCACCGTCCGCTCCTTTTTCTTTTCAGCTGCATCACTTTGCCTTTGGCTCACTCCTTGCTCGTATGCAATGAGTGAGCCAAGGAGGTTATCAATAGAATAAACATTAAGATCTTTGGACTCAGTGATAGAAGTTATCTTAACATCATAGGAACTAGGTAGGCATCTAAGAATCTTATTCACTTTCTCAGAATTTGAAATTTCTCTGCCTAATGCATGCAAGGATGTCACGATTTGGGTGAACCTAGTGTACATGTCAAAAATTGTTTCGCTAGGTTTCATACGGAATAATTCATAATCATGCAGTAGAATACTTCATTATTTACCTACGGCTTATGATGCTAAAATAACTACTATTATAAAGTATAAGGATTTAAATGTGTATTATATTGACAAACTTCTTAGATCACTAATTGCTTACGAGCAAGGAGTGACTCAAAGATAGATTGATGCAGGAGAAAAGTGAAAGGAGAAGAACATAGCTTTAAAAGTTGATGACTTGGAGAGTGAACAGTGACAGACCGAGGATGAGGATGACATTGCCTTGATAATAAGGCAATTTAGGAGTTTTCTAAAAAAGAAGCAAAAGAGATGCTAGCAGTGGAATAAAGGTAAGTTCTATAAAAATGTTAAAATTTATAACGATGTTATTTGCTATGAATGCAGAAAACCTGGATATATCAAATCAGACTGCCCTAATCTTAAAGCTACTTCTAGCAAAGAGAAGGTGGAGGAGAAAATAAACATGAGGAAGGGAAAGAAGAAAGTTCAAAAATCATTTTGGGCAAACTTAGCTTCAGACTCTTCAAAAATATATGTAAAAAAAAGAAGTCATAAATTTATGCTTGATGGACGATAAGCTTGATCAGTCAGATCAAGAGGAGGAATGTGACTTAGGTTACAATGAATTAGTTGAAGTTTCTGAAAGAATTCATATGGCATATAGATAACATAAAAGATGCATGCTAGGTTAAATTTAGATTTCCTTGAACTACAAAAAGAGCATGAAATTCTTAGAAAAGATCACACATAAATTGATAGCAACCACATGAAATTGTTAGATAAGTATGATGAATTGAATAAACAACATGATCTGTTAAAATCATCACACACTAAACTTGAAAAAGATTTTAAAACTTTTATGGATGAATCTGATAATAGAGAGCACTATTTAAAAGTTGATAATGTTGTATTAGAAAGTACAAATTCATTTTTTAAAGCTCAATTGAATGCATATGAGAAGAACATGATTCCACCTACACCTGAACAATTTTTTAATCCTGAAAAGAATTCCAAAATTATAAAACCTAAGAAAAGATAAATTTATTTATATAAATTAATAAATCCTTTTCCTGGAGTTAAGTATTTTTCTTGTGGCATGATTAGACATATATCTCACACTTGCACTATTCATAAAAAAATCTTATATATTGTGGAAATTAAAGAGGCATAGAACAAATCATATCATACATGCATCTAGATTGATTTTTCCAAGAGGTGAACCCAAACTTGTTTAGTTTCCCAAGTCTAACATTTGATTATTTTATATATACACTCTCATACAAGACCTCATGAGAGCCTTTGGTATCTGGATAGTGGATGTTCGAAGCATATGACTAGAGATACTATATAATTCATTTTGCTGGAAGCTAGGAATAGAAGCAAGGTTACACTTGGAGATAATACCACTAGGAAGGTGGTAGGCACATGTATGATCATAAACTTGAAATATTTTTTTATTTAAAATGTGTTACTTGTAGAATGCTTAAAGCATAATCTCATGAGTATTAGTTAGCTATATAATAAAGGCTATAGTGTCATATTCTTTCTCACTAGCTGCATATTAAGTCAAAATTGAATTGATGTACTATGTGGAAATATGGTAAACAATATGTATATGATAGATTTAAATTGTATTAAATCTCATAATGTTTTTTGTTTCAAAATAATTTCTAATTAATCATTATTATGCCATATGAGGCTTTATAACGCTAGCATGAAAAACCTTAGAAAAATTACCCAAAAAGAATTTGTTAGAGGTGTACCAAAACTAAACTTTACTAAGTATCACTTGTGTGATGCATGTCAATTAGGAAAATAGGTGAAGTCCTCCTTTCATTCCATTAAGGATCTTAGAACAAGCAAACTATTAAAAATTATTGATTTGGATATTTTTGGACCGATTATCAATGTAAGTCTAGGAGGGAAGTATATGAATTTATAATTGTGGATGATTTTTCTAGATTCACTTGGGTTAAATTTTTATTTCATAAAAGTGAATAATATGAGGAATTTAGTAATTTTGCGACTTGGATTCAAAGAAAACAAGGATGTGAAATTATTTCAATTCAAAGTGACCGTGAAGGTGAATTTTACAATAAAAAATTTGAGGAATTTTATAAAGAAAAAGGAACTGATTATATTTTTTCTACATATTGGACACCTCAGAAGAATGGGATAGTCAAAAGAAAGAATATAACATTAATTGAAGTCGCTAGAGCCATGTTGGCAGAATATTCACTTCCAAAATATTTTTTGGGTTGAAGCGTATGTATATCTTATTAAGTTCTGAATAGGGTGAACATTATATCAAAACTAAATAGAACACCCTATGAGTTTCTTAAGGGTAAAAGACCAAAATTTTCACCTTTGCATATTTTTGGATGAAATGTGTTCATTCATAATAATAGAAAATCTCCGTTAGAAAAATTTGATCCAAAATTAGATGAAAATTTTTTTCTTGGTTACTCTAGTGTTGGAAAATCATATAGAGTATTTAATAAAAGAACTTTGGTTAATGAGAAGACCACACATATTGTATTTGATATATCTGACATTTTGAAAGAGCCAAGTTTGGAAGAGGATCATATAGAAAAAAAATTCCAAAGGGATTGTAAGATAAATTTGGAAGAAAATTTTGAAATAGAAAACCCTTTGCCTAGAGAATTAAAATTTTCTAAAAAATTATCGTAGGGAATTGATTTTAGGTGAACCTAGTGAGGGTGTTATGACTAGGCATGGACTAAGCAAAGAGGTTAACCATTTTGCCTTTATTTCAATGATTAAATCCACAAATGTTAATAAAGCACTTTCAAATGAATTTTAGACTTTGACCATGAAAGAAGAGTTGAATCCATTTGTAAAACATGATGTTTGAGAATTAATTGGAAGGCTAAAAGATCAAAGTATGATTGGAACTAAGTGGGTGTTCAAAAGTAAAATGAATTATTCAGAAGTTGTGATTAGAAATAAGGCTAAATATGTAGCTAAGGTGTATAATTAAATTGAATGCAATGATTTTGATGAGACTTTTTCCCTTGTAGCAAAACTTGAAGTAATTAAGGTTTTATTAGCCTTTGCATGTTATAAAGGATTTAAATTATTTCAAATGGATGTTAAAAGTGCATTTTTGAATGGGGTGATACAAGAGGATGTTTATGTTGAGCAACCTCTAAGTTTTAAAAATTCTAAATTCCCTAATCATGTATATAAACTAAAAAACACTTTATATGGATTGAAACATGCACATAGGGCTTGCTTTGAGAGGTTAAACACTTTTCTATTAAAGAGATCTTTTGTAAAAGGAAGTGTAGATACCACTATCTTTTTGAAGAAGTTAGGAGATGATATACTTATTATTCAAAAATAAATGTTGATGATTTCATTTTTTGGATCTATAAATAAAAATCTTTGTGATGATTTTTTAAAACAATGAGTAGCGAATTTGAGATGAGTTTAATGAGATATCTAAGTTACTTTCTTAGCTTTAGTATTAAGCAAAATGAGGAGGAAACTTTTCTTAGTCAGTCAAACTATATTAAGGACATCCTCAAGAAGTATGAAATGAGTAATGCTAAACTATTAACTACACCAATGAGTTCTTCAGTTCTTTTGGATAAGGACCCAAAGGAAAAATCTATTGATCAAAAGAAAATTAGAGGTATAATTGGATCATTGCTTTATTTGACTACTAACAGACCAGATATAATATTTAGTATTTATTTGTGTGTTAGATTTTAATCTGATCTAAAAGAATCACATTTGACAACAGTAAAAAAGTTTTAAGATATCTTTTAGGAACTCAAAACATAGGAATTTCATATCTTAAGTATGGCTCTTCATTTAAAATTATTAAATATTCTGATTCAGACATTGCAGGTTGTAGGGTTGATCGAAAGAGTATATTTGGAACTTGTCAATTCAAAGGAAATTCCTTAGTTTCTTGGTCCAGTAAGAAATAGAATTCTGTAGCCCTATCTACAACTGAAGCTAAATATATTGTTTTAGAAAGTTATGTGGCATAAGTACTTTGGTTTCAATAGGCACAATTCCATTTTATTGTGATAATACTAGTGCTATTTGCATTTTAAAGAATCTTATCCAACATTCTAGAACCAAACATATAAACATAAGGCATCATTTCATAAGAGATCATGTAGGTAAAGAAGAAATTGAATTGAATCATAATTCTAAAAAAAATCAACTTGCAGATATTTTAACAAAACTACTAGCCTTTGACACATTTAGCACCTTCAGAACCAAGTTAGGTGTGATTGATCTTAATTCCTAAATTGAAAATTATGCAAACTTGATATATATATATATATATATATATATATATATATATATATATATATATATATATATATATATATATATATATATATATATATATATATATATATATATTTTATTTGTTTAGTTTTCATTTTCAGGTTGTTTATTTTTATTTGTTTGTGTGTGTATGTTTTTGTTTTGTTTTTGATTTATGTGATTTTAGTTTGGAAGTATGTCATTTATTGAAGGATGATGGATTTTGAGATGTTTTTTTGATTTTCATGCATTGTTTTCTAAGTGTTTTGTTTATATTATACAAAATATTTTCGTACTGCATGAATTCTATAGCATGTCTTAGTGGTTTTGAGTTGAACACCAAAATTTATGTTTTACATATATTTTGTATTATACGATGACATTTTTGTACTGTACGATATGTAAAAATTTGTCTATACGCATGGGGATGATTAACTAATTGGATTTAATTTTTATTACTGATCGTACGTACAAAATCAACTTTCGTTTGTACATTATAGTTATCAATTTCTATGAGGGATGAACCTAACTGCCATTAAAATGATCTTTAATATCCTGATCGTCCTGGAAAAACACATGTTCATCTGTACAAACATGTGGTCAAAAAGTATGTACGAAAGGATACCTCATAAATGACATTTTACAAAATGCCATTACATTTTTAGCCATTTCCATTCATACGTTCAAAAATAATTTTGTCTCGTACGATCTCAAGATCATACGTACAAACCAAAATTTGTACTATACGATAGGTCATTTTCATCTAAATAGAAGGGCCATTGAAATCATTTCTTTATTCACTTGTTATCAATTTTTAAATCCTTTAAAGACCTTATCTTTGGAATGGCTAGCTCAAGCATGCATTCTCGTGTTTTTAAGGGGTCCTCATCTAGGGTTTGTGGGGATGACAACTTTGTTTCTATAGATAATGAGGACGCTTTTTGTAGGTATGTTACCGCAAAGATTATCCCCTCTAGACTCCTCATTTAGGATAAAATTCATTTTTCTGTTATGCCTCTTTTTGTATTAACCCAATTCTCCTTCATTCTCACCTTGATTTATGCCTATCACAAGGAAAACTTTCATTATTTCTTAGCAAACATGAATTTTAATGAAGACCAATCTAGGATAAGGTCTTATGTTCAAAAACAACGAGTTGAGATCACCAAAGAAGACATAGGAAATTTTCTTCATTTGAGAACTCAAGGCACAAGAGCTCACACTCTGACTTCTAACTCTGATTTTGACTTGATTGAAATTGTTAAAAATCTTAGGTGTGTCTCAAAAGTATGCCATTTAAGAAATACCTTTTGCATGAAAATGCTCAGATCAATCAAGCGTGTCTTAAGAACCTCATTATTCCTAAGGCTGGTGATCGTATAAATATGACTCATGTTCTATCCACTGTAATGTACTTAATTATGATAAAAAAACCCTTTGATGAAGCCCAACTCATTATGAAATACCTTTACAACCTTTCTGAGATTGGTCTTCCACATCATAAGAGGAAGAAGAATGTGGCTCTAGAACATCATGTTTCCTATATCCTTCATAAGAAATATAATATCTTTCATCCTGAACCTCCCACTAAACTACAAATCTAATTTACCGATGCTTATTTTTTATCTTTGTTTGGGAGAGATCAGAGTTCGAGTGGATATTCTGAAGAAGAAGGGGGGCTCCTACACATGCACCTGGATCCGATCAGCACTACTTTCAAGAGATGGCCTAGCATTTTGATTAGTTGGAGACTCACTTTGATCTATATTTTTATCAAATTGAGACTCATTTAAATCAGTAGGATGTGAGGTACCAGGAGGATATGGGGAGGATCCGTGGTCAGTTTTATATGATAAATACAAATGTAGCTATGATGAATAACTATTTTTTGTGTTAAACTAATCACCTCCACCATACCAGGGCCCCTCTGAGTTTCAGATGTACTTCTTTGTTGTTGCTTCTACCAGTCTTTTGCTAGTGATGTGATGTTGTATTTTCTTTTTGTTGTTGTTAGTTGTGCTTATTTATGTGATGATTATGTGTGTTATTTGGAGTGTTATCAATTGATATCATGAGCAATATGTATTAAATCCTTTTTGATATCAATGAAAAATGAAATGTTTTGAAAACTTATGTTTTTTTCTCACTGTTTGAAATGTTAGTATGCCATCATAAAAAAGGGGAAGATTATTGAAACTTAGTTTTCATAACTATGTTTTCATAACATGTGTATTTTTTATGACTCAAAATATTCTTATTTTAATCACTATTTCTCCTAGCATATATTAAATATATTGTTTATGTTGTTTTTGCTTACTAATATTTTAGGGAAATCATAATCTAGACTGTTGAAGACTTTAAATCAAATTAGATTATGGTTCATTGTAAATTTAGTCTATATTTTTCATTTTTATTGAGTATGAGAGAGTGTTATTGTAATTGAGTAACCGTGTGCACACATACTGGGGGAGTGTTTAAAATTGCAATTTTTAAACTAATCATATTATATGATCTCGATTTGTTTAGTTATTTCCTCCAACGAGTAGTTAACCAATCCATGGGAAGAAATTTTTCTAAGTACTGATTGTACTGTATTAAGAGCCCTTCGTACAAATGACATGCAAATTACAAAATAGATACGAACATGTTCATCTTAATGATCATCAAATCTTTCTTAACTGATCATACTGTATAAAGTAAACTTCATACAGATAATGTCCAGAGTTTGAAAAGATTGGGTTTCTTTTTGTCCTAATGATCTATAAATTTTTTTGAATAGATCGTACTTTACAAAGTGATCATCATACAGAAGATGTCCAGAGTATGAAAAGAATGGGTCCCTTTTCGTCCTAACAAACATCAAATTTTTCTTGAACTGTTCGTACTGTATGATCAGGTGTTCATACAAACGACGTCTAGAGTATAAAATTATGGGGTTTTTTGCAGTCCTGATGAATCAGAAAATTTTCTGAACTATTTGTATAGTACAATATATTTTCATACTATATGATCATTATGTATAAAAATGGTTTGTACGAGTAAAATTTGGAACATTTAGTACATTCGATTGTCGATTGTATTGTACAATCATATATGCACAAAATTGAAATTTTTAGTTTTCTAGATAGTGTTTTGTGTCTTTTATATAAATAGTCCTTAGAAATTGACTTGGACAAATCTTGACTTTGTGATTTCTTAAAGAGCAAGTGAAAGTGTGATTTGGGAGAGTGTTTAAGAGTGAGTTCTTGCAAGTGGAGTGTGAAAGGTTCACAAGGTTACTCAAAGGTAAGAATCTCTTTTGTGTTTGTGTCACTTCTCTTCATTTCTTCTTTCTAGTTATTCGTGAGAAGATCTGGTACTCTGCCAATAATAGGAGGGTGCGAAAGGATGATAGTACTTTGTTGACACTTAGAGGGTGAGAAAGGATGATGGAACTCTACCGACACTTGGAGTGTATGAAAGGATGATGGTATTTTATCAACACTAAGTGGGTGTGAAAGGAAGATAGTATTCTACCACACCAGGGATTAGTGGAAGAGAGGAAAATTGTAAAGGCTTCTCTGCCTTGCAATGGGGGAAAAAGGAGACTCACTTTGGTAATAGTTCAATACCTAAAGAGGGAGTCTTCAGGGAGTGGATGTAGGTTTTATTGGACCGAACCCCTATAAATCTTTGTGTTCTTTTTAATTTTTATCTTTTTAATTTTTCTTGTTGAAAATTATTCTTCGCTTAAAATATAAAACTATTTTCTTAAAATTTACCAAGAGTTTTTTAAAATAACAAATTCACCCCCCTCTTAGTTAGTCTTGGGACAATTGCATAGGCTTAACAACCTATATGGACTTTTCAATAATTACAAAGGGTTTAACCCCCGTGTGCCATGTTTCCTAGTGCCATAGTGCTCTAGATTAAAAATTTCATGTTTTCATATATATAATCAATTTTCTTATAGAATATATATATATATATATATATATATATATATATATATATATATATATATATATATATATATATATATATATATATATATATATATATATATATATATATATATATATATATATATATATATATATATATATATATATATATATATAGGCGATAGAGGATTGAGGGTCATAGTCTAGGAATAGTGGTCAAAGTATCGTAGTTAAATAATAGTGGATAAAGATTGGTGGATATTTTTTAGGAGATGGATGTTCAAGGATCATGATTTAGTGATGATGTTGAAAGAAAAGAAGTTGAGCGAAAATGATTATAGGATCGTAGATGAGTGATTGTGGTTGGAGGATAACAAATGGGTAATAATAGTCCAAGAATTATTATCGAGGTTTGGGGGCAATGGTAAGAGGATTTTAGATGGTTGTTGAAGGTTAGAGGATCGTTATTAGGAGATGGTGGTCAAAGGATCACAGTTAGGAGAACGTTTAAAAGGATTATATTTAGGCGATGATTGAAAATCATTGTTAGGAAACATAGTCAGAAGTTTGTAATCAGGTAATAGTGATTTGATGAAGTTAGTTAGGTGGTGGTCTAACACATTTGTTGAGTGGTTGTCAAATGATGAGTTCAAGTGGTGTTCATATGATGTCGTTTAGGGAATTATTTGATGGTGGTGATTGACCAATATATTGATGTCGGTGGTTTAGTAGAGATCGAACAACAGTAGTTGGGTGGTATTATAAAAGCAGTGTTTAGATGATGGTCAAATAAAGTTTTGAAAGTGATTCAAAGGCTATACTTAGGTGGAGCTTTAGGATTCTTAGAGCCTCTAAGATCTCCTCTGTCTGAAGCTTTAGTCCTAGCTCTAGTTCCCTCTTTATGTATTGAGTAGGAAACCTATTTATAGGTTTTAAAGACTAGGATGCAATGTAAAAATGGAGAATATTTGGAACATTTAAAATAGACAATCTATATTGATTCTCTTGATCATAGGGAATTTATTTAGCATTTAAGTGCCTTCATATTACTACAAATCAAGCAATCTTGGGCCATTTAGACTCATCTTGTTGAGATGCTTAACTTGATTATAGAGTGAGATATATTAATATTATTTGATCATTCAATTAATATTCTCAAATTAATTTATAATTATGCTTTAAGTGCTTAATGCTCTTATTAAATTGAGTTGGACCACTTTTGATATAATTAGATTTAACTCATCAAGATATTCAATTCAACTATAATTTTGTTAAAATTAAATTTTAGATGGTCCTGAAATTAATTTTAAAAGATTTTAATTCAAATATGCATTGAGATGTGTATTTGATATAAGAGATTTTTTGATGATGTATTAACTACCCCTGTATTTTTGGATGTCGAAGATGCTTGTGTCATCCAAAAATATATGATTAACCCTACCAAAAAAGGTTTGTGATGTAAAATTATGTTTTAGTAAATTTATGAGGCATAATTGCCCCCAATATAAATGTAAACATCTCCTCATTTCCATGAACCAAGTATTTTTTTAATTATATATCAATGTTTCATGAATTTATAGTGTTGATTAGACAAAAATGTATGAACTCTTACTCCAAAAGATCTCAAAATTAGCGATATATGTTTTATTAGGCTTTGCAAAGTCATAAATTGAGTTGAGAACATTAAAACATTTTTCAATGCACTCAAAATATATCAAAATTGGATTATCTAAGCAAAAAATATGAGCCCATACACATATAAGTATTTGGTTCATTAGACTGGCTTGCTGGCCTCCAACAACCACTAGTAGGCATTGTTTGCATTGGAGGATACACACACAGTGTGTTATGAGGGGTGAAAAGCTACTTTAAAAAAAATTATTTTTTATAATAAAATATTTTCCTTTTTAAAATTAAAAAAAAAGAAACTTTGTTACCTTATTTTAAAAAAAAAATAGAAAATATTTAATAAAATATTTTATAATATCTTTCTTTTAGATTTATAAATATCCCTGTGCACTCTAATTCTCCCCCTGAAGGTAGAAAAAACTATTCATTAAGAGTTTAAAGATCATTAATGGTGATCAGAGCATGTTCTTTTGATGCAGACTCCAATTATCTTGTATAAATTATATGAAAAATTGTCTAACAAAGGTTTAAAGGCCATTAAAGAAAATAAATGTTTGGTCCTCTTGTGAAAGCTCCAGTTCTCCCTTATAGAAGAAGAAAAATTCTGTCATGCAATAGTTTAAAGACCATTAGAGTTATTTAAGACTCAAACTTGTGATGTAGTATCTAGTTTTTTCTCATACAAGTTAGAAAGAACTGACTGATAAAAGTTTAAAGATTATTGCAGGTGATCAAGGCACTATAGTCTCTATAGTAAGGATCTAATCTTTTCTTGAAAAAGTTGTTGACTATCCACACTAGACAAATATATTTGAAGGTTTTAATCCCTATGGAATTTCTTTCATGTTCCTTAAAATAGATATTGACTATTTATATTCCCATTTTAGATTTGGAGGTGATCAAGACATTTAGTCCCTAAGGTGAGGCTCTAATCTTCTCCAACAAGAGATGTGGATTGTTCTCATTGGATGGATTAAATTTTGAAGGCAAATAAAGCATGCTTTTACTTTTCTTCTCGTCGATAATAGTGATGCAAGCATTGTCTTTGATTTATGTCTTTAGAATCATTTGAGATGTGATAAACCTAAGGTAGAATTTTCTTAATAATTGTAATAGATTTTAGGGTATAAATAAATGCTTGTTCAAAGATATTGATGTCAATTATTTGATGGTTGTAGTAGATTTCATTAAATATCCTATGATGTGGATAAATCACATGTTGATATGATGTATAGTTAATAGTTTTATATACATCCTTTAAATAAAAATTCTTATTTGTATAGAACATAAATCTATATTCCTTTTAGCTTAACATATGTTTTACAATCTTGTGGCTATAAGGTATGCTAATAACTGATGAAATTTTAAATTTTTTTTTGTAATCGTGACCAAATATTATGTAAGATTTCCCCATAGATGGTATTTATCCCTTATGAATGCATGAGTATTTTTTTAGTTAAGAATTATAGAGATTTTGTTATAGTAGTGATATAATTCACCATAGATGTAGTTTTAATCAACCTCCTTATATGTATTAAGGATCATAATGAATATGTCTTTCATAGTTCATTAGTTTAAAGCGCCATTCTAAACCTTAACTTGTGGTAGAAGATATTGAGAGAAATCTATTAAGAATATTTGACTTATTTGATATAATTTATCAGAGCATTGCTCAATGACATCACCCTAAGTGAAAGTAGTTGAGTTAAATCCACCAATGATATTAGACTTATTCAAGATTATTTTTTATAAAATTGGTTGATAATGTTAACATATATAAAAGAGGTCAAGAGAAGTTTACCAAGAACATTTAACCTATATAAGGTTTTGTTAGAGTAATGTCACAACAATATTAACTTATGTCAAAGATTGAGGGAAAATTAGTTAGGATACATTGAATTATTTGAGATTATTATCAAAGTGTTACTTAATAATATTAACTTGTGTGGAAGATATTTAGATAAGTCAATGAAGGATATTTGACATATCCAAAATTGTTTGTTAAAGCATTAGTAAATAATTTTAATATGTATGGAAGAGTTCAACTTGATTTCCCCTAAAATTGGTAATATCTTAATTAGGAGAGGGAAAATATAATGTAAATCCCATATCAAAGTTGATGCTTGATCTATTATTTGAATATAATTGGCATTTTAATGTCATGATTGTGACCTTGCCTAAGGAGTGGATGCTCAGCAGTGGACTATCTATAGATTTTGTGATTTTCTTGAACATATTTTAATATTTTTTTTCCATAAGGATGGACGACAACAAATTTCCTTAGATTCATATAAAAATATTTTGTGGAAGCATTTTCTTTACAATAAATGTGTTTGAGATATTAATATAAATATCACCTTGAGGTTATAATCAAAGTTGGCTCCTAGTCTTAATCTGTTTCTCTTATGGATGATAGGAGGAATTCCATGTTTTTTTTATAATATTCATGTGTAGGGCATTGCTTACTTGATTTGTAACTGATGTTACCCCTAGTATTGGAATATCTCTTTCAAAGTTGGTGAAATATTAGATGGAGAGAGATTGAATTTTTGAGGTTATAGCAAAAGCTACTCTAATTAAGAATTTTAAGCATTCATGATAATAGATAGAGAGAGAGTTTTTTTCTTAATTTTTGTATGGAGATCCAACATACACCTTGATAAAGAGAGAAGAATAATAGTTTATGAAATACTAGAGTTTTTACATGTAAAACCTAGGAAAGGGAAAAATCTTGAAACATGACCCAATTAAAATTATTTCACTATAGTTTGTTATTACTTACAAATAATACCCTATCTCAAGAGAAGGTGTTAATTCAATGTAATAAATATATAATGTATATGACATATTATGTGGTTGAAATTTGAAGACCCTTGTGGTATATGAGCTATGTTTGAGTGATTATTTTTTTTTGTTTATTTTGTCATGCTCCTTTGACAAGAGGATACAATATACCCAAAGACCAACATAAATCCCAATGTTGTTGCTCAGAATCAGAGTTGATGTCGATGGCACACATTGATTTTACAAATGATGACATACTTTGACATTATAGAAGATTATTGGTGTTAAAGTTAATGGATGTCAGTGTAATAAGGTGACAATGACCATGTGACCGTAGTTGGACAATAATAAATGAAAGGCTATAATCAAGTGATGAATGATGGAGGATGGGGAATAAATGTCATGCCTTGTGGGTGGAACTCATTGAAATATTTTCTTATGTGATATAATACAAGCAATGTAAGGAAAATTTGGTCGTAAATGCATTATCACTAAGAATTTGGGGAACTCGATTGTGAATAATGGAACAGAGAGAAACTTAGAATTTCCTGTTTGTAGCAGAATTTTGAATCTTCATCTTCACGATTTTTTTGCGTGTCGCCGATGGCAACGGATGATCGCCGGAGTCAGGCTCCAGCAGTCTCATCCAATCTCCGTCATCCGCCTCCATCAACACGGAAGATATCGCACCAATTTGATTCGTCTCCTCCTGCTTTCGGAGACAATGTTCCTGTGAAAGATAATTCATTCTGGTTTAATAAAGAGCGGCCACTGATTATCAAGGAAGGAGATTTTGAAGAAAAGAAAAAGTTTGTTGACTGTATTGGTAAAGGGAAACATATTTTACTTGAAGATGAAAATTCTAAAAAATTTAGTATGCAAGAATCAAATCACCACAAAGTCAACCCGATAAGTAAAGAGATCTGTATGCAAGCCACTTGTAAGAATGCTGCTGAAGCTAATAAGGTGGTGATGTATGGTGCTCAGAAAAACAATCAGATTACGGAAGATCTTGTTATGGAAGAAGTTTATAAGAATTCTATGGAACATGATGTCATTGATAAGGCAGAATAGAGAACTGAGCTGATCAAAGTTCGTGAATGTGGTTCTGGAGAACTAGGGAATTGTATGGAAATAAACTATGTTGTTAGCCTCAATCATGTTACTAAAAAACATGGGTCAAATGCTTGGAAGAAGAAGGAAAATATCAAAGTCTTTGATATTAATTTTGGAGAGAATTTTGTGGATGATGAAGGTACTGTTAAACATCATGCGGGAAAAGAAGTTGAAAATTAAAACAGACTGAAGAAGGCTCTGGTGATAAAAATATTTGGTAATAATATTCCTTTCAATGTCATTAGCATTGAGTTAAGAAAACAATGGGCCAAATACGCTAAATTTCATTTAACCCAACTTGGACTTGGTTGGGTGCTTTGTGCTTTTGAGAATCAAGAATCCTTGGAAGAAATAACTTCTTCAGGACCATGGAATGTCAATGGAAACATAGTGGGCATGGACAGGTGGTCAGCAGACTTCTCACCTACTTCACTCAAAGGCCTTACAGCTCCAATCTGGATCCCTATGCCAAATCTACCACTTCAATGCTGGGATGAAGTAAATGTTTGTAGAATCGCTTCCTTGGTAGGGATACCTTATTTGATTGATGGCAACATGTTCCAGTGGTCGAGAAGAGAGTTCGCTAAAGTATGTGTGAGAATTAAACTCGATGAGAAGCTCCCTATGGGAGTTTGGGTTGAAGGAGATCTCGATAAATTTTATCAGAGCATTGAATATGAGAGGCTACCAACTTTCTGTTTCAACTGTGGAAAACTTGGTCACTTAATGGAGGATTGTTTGAAGAAGTCTAATTCAAACGAATCTAAACAAGTGACTGGAATTCAAACCAATGAAGGCATAATAGAGAATGGTGATACAAGCAGAATTATTAAAAATCTGATTAATGTTGATAATGACAGAGAAGATGGCTATGGTCCTTGGATTCATGTAGACTACAAAGCAAATAAATTTAAAAAGAAAGCAACTTGTAGCAAGGAGACAAAAAAGGCTAATTCCAATTTGGAGGGGAGATCGAAAGAAGTAGCTGGAGCAGCTAAAACAAGCAGTACAGTTACTGGAACCATTGGGAATAATTTTCTTAATCAAATTTCATCTTATTTAACTAATTTGAATCAGGAAGAAGGAGATTATGTTACTATATCCAATTTTAATGTTGGAACATGCATTGCTATAGTGAACATCAGACCTGGAGAGATTTCCGAAGGTATAGTTACAAATTCTGAAAACAAATATGATATTCTGGGTAATTTAGCAGAGGAAGGTGAAATAGTTGAGGAAGGATTACAACTAAAGGATCGGGAAGACACTCAGATAGAGACAATTGGAGTAGCTTCTAATGGTTGTGAAGATATCTCTTCTACTGTGAAGAAGAGATGAACTAAGAAGCTAAAGAGTTTGGGACCAATCAGCCTGAAGACAAGGGGCAGAAAAAATGAAGTAGGAGCTAAGGAGAAAGGGAGAACTCATTCCCCTCTGATCCAAATATGAATTCCATCCTATTTTGGAATTGTAGAGGAGCCAAGAAAAAGAGGGCTTCTCTCTACCTCTAGGTGGTAGTAAAAGATCAAAATGTTATGTTTGTTGGGCTTTTGGAAACTAAACTAGTTTCTATTGAGAACAAGGAAGTGGATTCTTTGATTGGCATAGGCTGGAATTATAGTTATGTTCCATCTGCAGGGTTATCAGGAGGCATCCTAGTTATGTGGAGAAGCAACCAAGCCAACTTCAACATAATTGAGTCTTCTTCTCAATACATTATAGGTGATTTGGATATCCTCAATAAAGGGATATGGAGAGTAGCTATAATTTATGGCAGCACAGATGTTTTCAAAAGAAGAGTTCTTTGGAATGGCTTGGAAAATCATATCACTAAAGATTTTCCTTAGGTGATAGGTGGAGATTACAATTGTATTTTGGCTAAAGAAGATAAGATTGGTGGTAGAAAATTCAAATTCTCTTTGGGGTCGAGAGAGATGAATTACTTTATGTATTCCAATGATCTTTATGAGCTCAAGTTCACTGGTCCTAAAATGACCTGGAGAAACAATAAAAAAGGATATGAACGATAATGGAAAGATTAGATCGTATCTTGGTCAATGCTACAGTTGTTAACACTAATCAAGAGATGGTTGTTAAACATCTGCCAAGAATCAGGTCTGACCACTGTCCAATTCTCCTGGATATCTCAGTGTCTTCTACAAATAGCAAAAGAAGTATCAAATTCGAGGAGGTGTGGGCTTCTTATCCAACATCTTTTGTTGTTGTGAAAAAGGCGTGGACGAGAAGAGATTCAGGAAATCCAGTTGAAATTCTGAATTACAAGTTCAAAAGAACTCTCAAATCCTTATTCTTTTGGAATAAGGCTAAGCATAAAGAGTTAAATCAATAGAAGAAATTGCTCAAGGAAGAAATTCTAAAGCTTCAAGTCAAATTATATGAAGTTGGTATGCTTTCTATGGATGATTATTCTCTTCTGAAATATAAAATAAATGAGCTCAATATTGAGTCCAGTAATTAAGTTGTTAAGCCTAAGTAAATGTCACACGGCTACCAAGAGGGGGGTGAATTGGTAGTTTTAAAAATTTTAAACCCTCTTAATGATAAAGTTGAACCGAAATAAAATTTTCTTCTAAAATTTGTAGAAAAATGTTTTTCAACCACAGAGTTGTTAAAACTGAAATTTAATGTGCGGAAACGTAAAAACAATAAAGTAAATGACACTAGATTTATAGTGGTTTGGTCTATAACCAGACCTACATCCACTCCTCAGAGGCACCCTCTGAGTATTGCACTAATACCACAAAGTGACTCTCCTTTAGCACCCACAGCAAGGCGGAGAAGCCTTTACAACACACTCTTTTCACCACTACCCGGTGCGGTAGAGAACCGTCGTCCTTTTACACAATCCACAGTGCTGGCAGAGAACCGTCGTCCTTTTACACTCTCCTAGTGTGGGCAGAGAACCCTACGGCTGTTCACACTCTCCAAGTGTAGGCAGAGAACCTTTCCGCTGTTCACACTCACCAAGTGTAGGCAGAGAACCCTTCGGCTGTTTACACTCTCCAAGTGTTGGCAGAGAACCGGATCTCCTTGACTGATCTTCTCACAAGAATCTAGAAGGAAGAAAGAAAAGAGTGAAGAAATCCAATTTCACAAGTAGAGACTCTTACCTTTGTAATTCAAGTGAAGCCTTCTCGCTCCAGTGGTAGGAATCCTCTTTTGAATGCTCTCTTCCACTCTCTCCTTGGCTATTCTCTCAAGAGGCACGAAGATCAAATGACAAAAAGATTGGGTGGCAGTCTAATTTGGATTATTTATATAAAAGACAATAAAAACCGCCCAAAAACTGCAAGTTTCCAATTCTGTACGCAGTGGATCGTCCTGTACGATCCTGGATCGTCCTGGACGATTTTACTTAAACGATCTGAAACGACCCAATTTGTATATGTGTACGAAATGACTTCGTACAGATGATCGTCCTGTACGAACTAGGTTCGTCCAGTACGAACGATTATTTATTTTCGTATGAACGAAAATTTTCCAGAGACTTGATCGTCCGGTACGATATTTATTTTCGTCTGGACGAAATTTTCCAGAGGACTGGTCGCCTCGTACGATAATAAAATTCGTCTGGACGAAAATTTTACAGAGAACCCATCGTCCGGGACGATAATAAATTTCGTCCTAGACGAATAGGACTTAGAAAAAATTTTTTCGAGCAAGTTCCTATTCCTTCCATGTGCTCTGTAGGAGATAACTGACGGATCGTCCAGTACGATAAATATCGTCCCGTACGATCAGTATAAAATTTTATGATCTCCTTATGTGTGTGTGTAAATTTTTTAATTTTATTCACTCAATTACAATCACTCCCTTTCAAAATTAAATCAAAGAAAATACAAACTTCAAATAAACAAAATATCTCATGTTGAATTTGATTTGAAGTTAACGTAGTCTGGAGTCTGATTTTCCTGAAATGTTAGTACACACAAGAGCAAATACAAATCTTCTAAAATTGTTAGAAGATAACTATACATTTGAATAATAATGTTTGGAATCATCAAAACTACATAAGTTGCACAAATATAAATCATTCAAATAGCAACTATTCTAACAATCTCCCCCTTTTTGATGATGGCAAAACAATTATTGTTTGTGTGGTTTAAAGTTAAACAAATCTCCTATCTCCTAAACTCCCCCTGAATTGATGAGTACATTAAAATAAGGAGGCATAAAGAATAAAATTTTTGTTTTTCAAAAATTTTAACACAAACAACTACAAAGTCAAAAACTTGCAAACAGAACAATCAAAACAGAAAATACAATAATTTCTCCCCCTTTTTGACAGCAACAAAAAGTGAAGAAGAAATAGACAAGAATTGTAAGTAATTATATGAAATTCATTTTTTAAAATTTAATCTAAATTGTGATTGACATAGGGTATGCAATTTTAAACTAAAGATATTAGGTCAATCATAGAAATTCATAAAATTTAAGAAGTGATATAACATTGTAAGTAAGAAGAATTTATCAAAGACATGATTTAATTTAGACATTTGACTATAGAAAATCATTACAAGAGAGATGTATAAAAATTCTATATTTCAAAGTTCAATAGAATATAAATGAACATAAGATCAATTTGAATTAAGAGATTGAACGAATTTGGAAAGAAGTGAATTATCTCATGTGGCGCTTAGCGCATCTTTTTCAAAATTTTGGGGCACATTTTTGTGCATTTTTTCTTGGTTGGGCTTATTTTGTGCCTCTTTTTCACTTTGCAAATCTTTGCGAATTCCTTTTGATTTTTGTACATTTGTACAATGTTCAAGAGTAATTGAGACCAATTCTTTCCAAAATCTATAATCTAAAATTTCAAATATTTCTAGGTGCATAAATATCACTTGAGCATAGAAATACAAAACAAGAAAACATATAAATTGGAATAGTAATATTAACTTTTATGTAGTCTAAATCAATAGACATGAATTTAAAAGTTCTAATTACAACAAGTTATAAACAACTTATAAATTCAGAAAGTCTAGATTTTCTAATATAGATAATCTCAAATTACAATCGAATTTAAGCACTATGTAGATTAAATAATACTAATAAAATTCATAAACATTAACCACATTTCAAAACAAATCTAATAATAAAAAAAATAACAACTTTCATTGATATTAAAGAAACGGATTACATAAAAAAAAACAACAAGAAGAAAATACATTGAATTTAAAAAGAAAAACCAACATGAACACAAACACTTAACAATTAAACAGACACGATAAAAACATAAAAAACAAATACAACAGACACACATAAAATCATTTCTACTGTTCTGGAGGAGGAGGAGGAATGCCGCCAAAAAGGTTGAAGTAGGAGGCCATCAACATTACATTGGTATTAATTTCATGAACTTCATTTCTAATATTACCAATGTTTTGTTGCTGCTACGTAAGTTGAGCATCAAATTTATCAAACCTTTGATCAATGTGAGTATCTAATCTATCAAAACTCTCAATCAAATTCTGGTAATCTGATTGAGGAGCAGAAGCTTGCACTCCTTCTTTTTCCTCTTCTGAAGCACTGGCATGTGCTTTTTTTTTTCCTCCATGAAGAACAATCTGAATGATGCATCATTATAGTAAACTGGCTCTTTGTATTCTTCATCAGGATGCACTATGTTGTATTTCTTTTCCAAAATATAAGTAATTAAGTGTCCTAATGAAATGTTCTTCTTTCTCTTCTGATCTGCATGTCCTATTTCTGAAAGCCCATAGATATGATCTATGATGAGCTGGGCTTCGTCAATAGGATGACATTCAATAATAAAAAAGGTTAGAGTAGAAAGGAGAGGGGTAATATTAATCCTATCACCAGCTTTAGGAATGATTGAAGATCGAAGGATATGCTGGATGATTCGGGCATCTTGGGTCATACCGGAGACTCTAGCGACATGATAGTTAAGACTATTTTCTCTAATTACCCTATTGATTTGAAACCATTTGAAGGAGGTTTCTTACATTAGGGTGTGGGCTCTATATCCCTCAGTTCTTAAGTTTAAAAATGCACCAAGGTCGTGCTTGGTGATCTCAACTTTTTGCTTAAAAACATAAGAACTAATGGTGGAGTGGTCAGAATTGAAACTCATGTTCGCTAGAAAGTAGTGGTAGGTTTGTTTATTGTAGAAGTGGACGAGAGAAAGAATGAAATGAAATTGGGTTGAGGCAAAGAGGTGCATTACCCGAAATTTCAACTCAGTTTGAATAAGAATGCGAGAGAGAGTGATTTTTACGGATGCAAAACGAGGAAAAGATTCCTCATTCGCCTTAGAAAGAAAGTTGTCTAGGGCATTCCTATTTGGTTTCTTCACCAACACCTTTTGTCTTTTGCTTGAGGAGGCCATTTTTGATTTGAAGTAGAAAGGGATTGAAAATGAAGTTTGGAAGTGTGATTGTTAAGTTAGAAAGCCTTCATATTTAAAGAAAAACGATACGTTCGTCCTGGACGAAAATATTCGTCCTGGTCGAAAAATTATCGTTTGTCTGGACGAAATAATTTCGTACAGACGATCCAATTCGTCCAAAATGTAACGGCTTTTCGTAATCAACACAACTTACGATGCGTCCCTTCGTACAGGCTTTTTGACTTGACCGATCGTACAGACGAAAAAATTTTGTACAGACGATCAAAAAGTAAATCGTTTTAATGACTCTTGAAAACCGTCCCCTACAATGAACCGACACATGTTCGTCTGGATGAACAAAAACTTCGTACAGACGAAGTTCATATTAAAAACTGTCTTATCCACTCAACCGATGCATTTAATCATCCCGACGTTTAAGAGAAAAAAAAATTCGTCCTGGACGATCATCAGATCGTACAGACGATCTAATTAAAAACTGCTCTCAAAACGGTTAAAATTTGCGCAAACTGTTCCTTCACACATCATCCCGAACGAAAACATTTTCGTCCTGGACGATTTCCTCCAAAAAAAATTTTAAATTTTGAATTTTTAAATTAAGAAAATCAAACAAAATATTCAAAAACATAGAAAACATAAAACAAAACCATAAATCCAAAAACAATTCATTCAAAACACACAAAATTTCACAAAATTAAAAAACAAAACAAAACAAATATCAATGTTGCAAAGACATTTTGTTTAAGTATTCAAATCAATAACACCAAGCCTTGTTCTTAAAGTACTGAAGGTATCAAAGGCTAAAGGTTTTGTAAAAATGTCTGCAAGTTGATTTTCAGTTGAAACATGTATGAGTTCAATTTCTCCTTTGGATACATGATCCCTTATGAAATGATGCCTTATATCAATGTGTTTGGTTCTAGAATGTTGAATAGGATTTTTGGAAATGCAAATAGCACTAGTATTGTCACAATAAATTGGAATAGTGCCTATAGTTAATCCTAAATAAATCAACTGTTGTTTTAACCAAAGTACTTGTGTCACACAACTTCCTAATGCAATGTATTCTGCTTCTGCAGTAGATAGTGCCACTGAATTTTGTTTTCTACTAGACCATGAAACTAATGAATTTCCAATGAATTGACATGTTCCAGAAGTGCTTTTCTTATCTACTCTACAGCCTGCAAAGTCAGAATCTGAGTAACCAATAATTTCAAAAGAAGAGCTAAACTTAGGATACCAAATTCCTAAGTTTTAAGTTCCTAGTAGATATCTTAAAATCCTTTTCACTGCTGTCAAATGTGATTCCTTTGGATCTGATTGAAATCTAGCACATAAGCAAACACTGAACATAATATCTGGTCGGCTAGCAGTCAAGTAAAGTAAAGATCCAATTATCCCTCTAAATTTCCTTTGATCAATAGATTTTCCCTTAAGGTCCTTATCCAACTGAACTGAAGAACTCATTGGTGTACTAACAGGTTTAGCATTGTCCATTTCATATTTTTTGAGGATGTCCTTAATATATTTAGTTTGACTAAGAAAAGTGCCTTCCTCAAGTTGCTTAATGCTAAATCCTAGAAAGTAATTTAAATCTCCCATTAGACTCATTTCAAATTCACTACTCATTGTTTTAGAAAAATCATCACAAAGATGTTTATTTGAAGATCCAAAGATGATGTCATCCACATAAATTTGAACAATAAGTATATCCTTTCCAATTTTCCTTAAAAAGAGAGTTGTATCCACACTTCCTTTTTCAAAAGATCTTTCAAGTAGGAAGGTGCTCAACCTCTCATACCAAGCCCTAGGTGCCTGTTTCAATCCATATAATGCCTTCTTTAATTTGAAAATATGATTTGGAAATTTAGAATTTTCAAAACCTGGAGGTTGTTCTACAAAAACATCTTCCTCAATTACTCCATTTAAAAAGGCACTTTTAACATCAATTTGAAACAATTTAAAACCTTTAAAACAGGCAAAGGCTAGTAAAACCCTAATTGCTTCAAGTCTAGCTACAGTGGCAAAAGTTTCCTCAAAATCAATTCCTTCAATTTGATTATACCCCTTAGCTACTAATCTAGCCTTATTTCTAATGACTACTCATGAGTCATTCATTTTATTTTTGAACACCCACTTGGTTCCAACAACACTTTGATCTTTTGGCCTTGTAGTTAGTTCCCAAACTTTATTTCTTACAAATTGATTTAACTCTTCTTGCATGGCCAATATACAAAATTCATCTGAAAGTGCTTGATCAATGTTAGTGGGTTCAATAGTTGAAATAAAGGCTGAATGATTGACTTCCTTGTTTAATCCACGCCTAGTTCTAACACCCTCACTTGGTTCACCTATAATCAATTCCTTTGGGTGGTTTTTAGAAAATCTCAAATCTCTAGGCAAAGGGTCTTCTCTTTCTAAATTTTCTTCCACATTTTCTTCCAAATTTAATCTATCAATCTTTTGGGAGTTTTCTTCAATTTCTTCTTCAACAACATTTGGCTCTTCCATGTTTCCATTTTCATCAAAAACAACATGTGTGGTTTCTTCAATGACTAAAGTTCTTTTATTGAATACTCTATAAGATTTTCCAACACTTGAATATCCAACAAAAATTTCTTCATCTGATTTTGGATCAAATTTTCCTAAGGCAGATTTTCCATTATTATGTATGAACACCTTGCAACCAAATACATGCAAATGAGACAAATTTGGTGTTCTACCTTTTAGCAACTCATAGGGTGTTTTATTCAAATTTGATCTCACATTCACCCTATTCAAAACATAGCATGCAGTGCTAACCGCCTCAGCCCAAAAATATCTAGGAAGCGAGTATTCTGCTAACATTGCTCGGACGGCTTCTATTAATATTCTGTTCTTTCTTTCAACTACTCCATTTTGTTGAGGAGTTCTAGGTGCAGAAAAATTGTGATCAATCCCCTTTTCTTTAAAAAAATCTTCAAATCTTTCATTTTCAAATTCTCCTCCATGATCACTTTGTATAGAAATTATTTCACATCCTAGTTTTCTTTGTATCCAAGTTGAAAAATTTCTGAATTCCTCAAATGATTCACTCTTATGAAAAAGAAATTTAACCCAGGTGAATCTTGAAAAATCATCTACTATAACAAATCCATATACCTTTCCCCTAGACTAACAGTGCTTACAGGTCCAAAAAGATCCATGTGAAGAATTTCTAAAGGTTTACTGGTCCTAAGATCTTTATTGGACTTAAAAGAGGACTTCACTTGTTTTCCTAATTGACATGCATCACATAGATGGTCCTTGGTAAAGTCTAGTTTAGGTATTCCTCTCACCAAATTCTTTTGGGTAATTCTTCTAAGATTTTTCATACTAGAATGACAAAGTCTCCTATGCCAAAGCCATGATTCATCAGAAATAATTTTCAAACAAAAAGTAGTAGGAGATTGAATACAATTTAAATCTAGCATGTAGACATTGTTTACCCTTTTTCCATTTAAAACAATTTTCCCATTTAGGCTAATTATGCAGCTAGTAGGTAAAAATTTTATATTATAGCCCTTATCACATAGCTGACTTATGCTAAGCAAATTATGTTTTAAGCCTTCAACTAATAAAACATTGTCTATGAAAAAGTTTTTCAAATTTCCAATCATACATGATCCAACCACTTTCTTTGTGGTATTATCTCCAAGTGTAATCTTGTCTCCACTCCTGGCTTCCAGCGTTATGAATTGAGCAGTATCTCTAGTCATGTGTTTTGAACATCCGCTGTCCAGGTACCATATACTCTCACGAGGTCTTGTGTGAGAGTATTCCTGCAAAATTCTCAAATGTTAGACCTGGGAACCCAAACTAGTTTGGGTTCACCTTTATGAAATTTATAATCAGATGCATGTATGATATGTCTAGGTTTATGCATCTTAGTTCTCCACACCAAATTAGGTTTCATCTTTAAAGTGCAGGTGTGAGATATATGTCCCAAAAATCCAATATTGTTACATTTAACATTAGGAAAAATATTCCTATGTTTTCTTTCATATGATTGTCTTCTAAGGGATTTCATGAATTTAGGATAATATTTAGGATTTGTAAAATCTTCAAGTTTAGGGGGGTTCCTATTATCCTCGAGAGCTCTTATAGTGAGTTTGTAAAATGAATTCATATCCTCCAAGATTCGATTGGTATAATTGATTCTATATGTCTTGCTCTCAGATTCATCCTTAAAATTCTTAAATTCTTTTTCAAGTTCAGCATAGGATGATTTTAAATTCTCAAAATTTTTATTCAAGTCATCATATTCATCAAGTAGTTTCATGTGGTTGCTATCAATTAAAGTATGATCTTTCCTAAGGATTTCGTGTTCCTTATTAAGCTCTTCCAATTCTAAAACTAAACTAGCATGCATCTTTTTATTTTCCTATATGCATCATGCATGTGTTCAGAAACTTCAAACAATTCATTATAGGTTAAATCACATACCTCTTCTTGATCTGATTGTTCAGCATTATCTGCCATCAAGCAAAGGTTGGTGACTTCTTCTTCTTTTTCAGTCTCAGATGAGTCTGAAGCTGAGTCCGCCCAAAAAGCCTTTTGAAACTTCTTCTTGCCCTTTTTACCATTGGTTTCTCCTCTACCTTCTCCTTGCTAGGAGTGGCTTTGAGTTTTGGACAATCAGTCTTTATATGACCTGGTTTCCTGCATTCATAACAAATCACTTCATTAGAAACCTTGCCATTTCTGTTATACTTACCTCTATTCCATTGCTGGCGTCTCTTCTGCTTCCTCTTTAAAAAGCTTCTGAATTGTCTAGTCATCAGTGCAATATCGTCTTCATCCTCAGGTTGTGAGTGTTCACTTTCTGACTCTTCCACATTTAGTGCAATATTTTTGTCCTTTCTTGGTTCACCTGCATCAATCTTTCTTTGACTTACTCCTTGCTCGTAAGCAATGAGTGAACCAAGAAGATTGTCAATGGAATAAATGTTCAGATCTTTAGACTCTGTAATTGCAGTAATTTTAGCATCGTATGCAGTAGGTAAACAACGAAGAATCTTATTGACCATTTCAGCATTAGTTAATTCCCTACCAAGTGCATGCAAAGAGGTGACAATTTGAGTGAATCTTGTGTACATGTCAGATATAGATTCATTAGGTTTCATGCGAAATAATTCGTAGTCATGTAACAAGATATTGAGTCTTGATTGCTTAACCTCATTTGTCCCTTCATAAGTAATACAAAGTCTATCCCATATGTCTTTTCCGCTTTTACAAGTGGAAACTCGCATGTAGTCTTCAGATTTTAAAGCACAAAAGAAACTATTTAAACATTTCGCATTTAATTGTGCTAAGTCACGTTCTTCAATAGTCCAATCTGCATAGGGTGTTTCTACCCTAATTCTATCAACTAATCTAGTTTGTTTTGAGTAACCTTTCTGGACTAGCATCCACATGCGATAATCAAGTGACTGTAAGAAAGTAGACATACGTATTTTCCAAAAATCAAAAGGAATATTGTCAAACAGTGGAGGTCTAGTGATAGAGTAACCCTCAGGTGTGTTTCGGTTTCCAAATGTAGCCATCTACGTTAATCAAAAAGTAGTTCAAACTTATGATTTTGAAACTATGCTCTGATACCACTTGTTGAGTCCAGTAATTAAGTTGTTAAGCCTAAGTAAATGTCCCACGGCTACCAAGAGGGGGGTGAATTGGTAGTTTTAAAAATTTTAAACCCTCTTAATGATAAAGTTGAACCGAAATAAAATTTTCTTTTAAAAATTTGTAGAAAAATGTTTTTCAACCACAGAGTTGTTAAAACTGAAATTTAAAGTGCGGAAACGTAAAAACAATAAAGTAAATGACACCAGATTTATAGTGGTTCGGTCTATAACCAGACCTACATCCACTCCTCAGAGGCACCCTCTGAGTATTGCACTAATACCACAAAGTGACTCTCCTTTAGCACCCACAGCAAGGCGGAGAAGCCTTTATAACACACTCTTTTCACCACTACCCGGTGCGGCAGAGAACCGTCATCCTTTTACACAATCCACAGTGCTGGCAGAGAACCGTCGTCCTTTTACACTCTCCTAGTGTGGGCAGAGAACCCTACGATTGTTCACACTCTCCAAGTGTAGGCAGAGAATCTTTCCGCTGTTCACACTCTCCAAGTGTAGGCAGAGAACCCTTCGGCTGTTTACACTCTCCAAGTGTCGGCAGAGAACCGGATCTCCTTGACTGATCTTCTCACAAGAATCTAGAAGGAAGAAAGAAAAGAGTGAAGAAATCCAATTTCACAAGTAGAGACTATTACCTTTGTAATTCAAGTGAAGCCTTCTCGCTCCAGTGGTAGGAATCCTCCTTTGAATGCTTTCTTCCACTCTCGCCTTGGCTATTCTCTCAAGAGGCACGAAGATCAAATGACAAAAAGATTGGGTGGCAGTCTAATTTGGATTATTTATATAAAAGACAAGAAAAACTGCCCAAAAACTGCAAGTTTCCAATTCTGTACGCAGTGGATCGTCCTGTACGATCCTGGATCGTCCTGAACGATTTTACTTAAACGATCTGAAACGACCCAATTTGTATATGTGTACGAAATGACTTCGTACAGATGATCGTCCTGTACGAACTAGGTTCGTCCAGTACGAACGATTATTACAAGGTCGGTTCTAGAAACTGCTGAAAACTGTTCTAAGTCGGTTAATCGTTTGAACGAAAATATGTTCATCTGGACGAAAATTTTCCAGAGACCCGATCGTCCTGGACGATTATTTATTTCGTCTGGACGAAAGTATTTCAGAGGACCAATCGCCACGGACGATAATTTATTTTCGTATGAACGAAAATTTTCCTGAGACTTGATCGTCCGGTACGATATTTATTTTCGTCTGGACGAAAATTTTCCAGAGGACTGGTCGCCTCGTACGATAATAAAATTCATCTGGACAAAAATTTTACAGAGAACCCATCGTCTGGGACGATAATAAATGTCGTCGTGGACGAATAGGACTTAGAAAAAATTTTTTCGAGCAAGTTCCTATTCCTTCCATGTGCTCTGTAGGAGATAACTGACGGATCGTCCAGTACGATAAATATCGTCCCGTACGATCAGTATAAAATTTTATGATCTCCTTATGTGTGTGTGTAAATTTTTTTTTTATTCACTCAATTACAATCACTCCCTTTCAAAATTAAATCAAAGAAAATGCAAACTTCAAATAAACAAAATATCTCATGTTGAATTTGATTTGAAGTTATCGTAGTCTGGAGTCTGATTTTCCTAAAATGTTAGTACACACAAGAGCAAATACAAATCTTCTAAAATTGTTTGGAGATAACTATACATTTGAACAATAATGTTTGGAATCATCAAAACTACATAAGTTGCACAAATATAAATCATTCAAATAGCAACTATTCTAACACTCAATTCTACTCTGGCTCGGTTGAACACTTGGTGGAAACAACGATCAAAAGTTAAATGGATTGGAGAAGGAGATCAAAATACAATTTTTTTTCACTCAATGGCAAGTGCTAGGAAAAACAGCAACCACATTCATTGCATAAAGGATAGCAACGGGATTATGGTGGAAAATCAAAACCAAATTGAAGACATTTTGGTTCAATTCTTCAAAGACATGTGGTGAGATAGAAGGTGTATTCTTGATGGTTGGCCTGATTCTCACAATGCTCTGGACGAGGATGATAAGAACCAAATTAACAGAGAATTCAATTTTGAAGAAGTTGAAAATGTAATCAAAGATACTCAGGAGGGTCCTCTTCAGAAATCGACGGTATTTCATATTTTTTTCTCAAAATTTATTGGCCTATCATTAAATCTGATTTCTGGGAAGCAATGAGAAATTTATTTGAAACTGCTAATATGAATGAGGATTGGAAAAGAACCTTAATTGTTCTGATTCCCAAAATAAATAATCCAACTACTGCTAATAACTATATGCCTATAAGTCTGTGTAACCCAGTGTACAAAATTGCTTCTAAAATTCTACTTAGCAGATTAAAAAACATTATTCCGAAACTTATCTCTCCTGAACAAGCCGCATTCTTTAGAGGTAGATCTCTTCAAGATCATATTTTAATTGCTCATGAACTTATCCGTAAGTTCAGGTTCTCTAAAGACTCTAAAGGGCTGGTGTCTATTAAATTAGACATGGAACAAGCATACGATTAAATGGGGTGGCCTACTCTTCAAAAAATACTTTCTTACTTTGGTTTTCCTGAATTCTTCTCAAAACTTATTATTGAATGTGTGCAAAATCCTGATTTCTCTATTTTAATTAATGGTACTCCTTCCAACTGGATTAAAGCTAGGTGCGGCTTTAGACAAGGGTGTCCCTTGTCTCCTTACCTTTTCATCCTATGTTCTCAGCTTCTTTCCAATGCTATAATAGGAAAGGATGATTTTGGTGTTTGGGTTAGCAACAACAGCCCAAGAATTTTGCACTTATTATATGCTGATGACATTATCTTTTTTGCTGAAGCTAAACTAAAAAATGTGAGAACTATAAAAGGTATAATGAATAATTACTGCGGTTGGATAGGACAAAGGGTGAATATTAGCAAAACAGGTATGCTTTTTGGTAAAGCAGTTTCTAACTTGAAGAAGAGAAAAATCAAAGAAATCTTGGGTTTCAAAAAAGTGAAAAAATTCAACTTTTTGGGCTCTAAATTGGCTTTAAAGAGAATGTCTAAAATGGATTTCCAATTCATATTGGAAAAAATATTGAATAAGCTGAACAATTGGGGAATCAAATTCATTTCATTAGCGGGAAGAATTACATTGGTAAAATATGTAATTATTTCTATCCCTTCATTCCACTCAACTATATCCTTAGTTCCCAAATCAATTCTTCAAGAGGTGGAGAAGCTTTGCCGTAATTTAATTTGGGATAATTCTAATGAAAGTCACAGTTTACACTATGTTAGCTGGAAGAAATTGTGTGATCCGGTGGAACTTGGTGGCATAGGAATACATTCTCGTTTAAATAAAATGGGCCCTCTAAGAGCTAAAATTTCTTAGAAGTACATGAAAGAGGATGATTTCTTATTGCATAAATTTTTGTTTCCAAAATATGGTTCCTGTTGGGTGACGGAAAACAGAACCAAGTCAAATTCTGCTGCTTGGAAAATTATCAAAGATGGTGGTAAATCCTTTAGAAGTATTGTGAGATGGAACGTTTCAAATGGCCATTCTATTGATATTTTTAAAGACAACTGGATATGGGACAAATTCTTAAACAAATGGCCTAATTTGTTAACTCTCAAGAAAATTTGATTGATGATCTTAGAGTGGAAAATTTAATTTTAGAGAATAAATGGAATATCTTTGAAATGCAGAAATATTTCGATAAGGAACTGATGGATTTAATCTGTAAGATTAATAACAATCCAGAACTGATTGAAGATCAATTGGAATTCATCCACATGGAATATGGGAGAACTATTACTTCAATGGCAGCTATTAAAAATGTGGATAATTCAAATGACATGGCTAATTGGAAATGGTTGAAGAAAGCAAAACTAAGTGTCAGAATTGATAATTTCTGGTGGAGAGTCCTAAATAATGCATTGCCCACAAATGCTTTTTTATCTCATAGAAGAATATGCAGGATATCCAAATTTTCTAGAAACTGTAATGAAGACGAGGATATTTGCCATCTAATTTGCAAATGTAATAAGATTGTGGATGTTATTCATAATCTTAATGAATGGGGTTTTTTCATTCCTCTATTTGAAAATAAAGAAGAGATGTATAATTGGCTATCTGCTCATAATGGTTTTCTTTTTAGATTACTATGCAATGCAGTTTACTTTATTTGGGAAGACATAAATGAGATTGTTCACGGAAGAAGGAAAGAAGCTCTTCTCTTATAGCGGCTGAAGCTTTTAGCTATGCAGGAGCTCTCAATTCTTTGAATTTGAACGAAATGGAACGGTTGAGTACTAATCAGCAATCGCTGTTTGAAAAATGTTGGTATTCTCCTCTTCCTAATTGGATCAAGGTAAATGTAGACGCTACATTATTTCATTCTTATAAAAGAGGTATTGGAGGAGTTGCTAGAGATTACAAAGGCAGATTTATAGCAGCATATGGTATATCTCAAATACATTGGGACATTACCTATTTGGAGTATCAAGCTTTATCTACAGTAAAAGAGATGATCCAGAATCGGGTGCAAGGTTATCAAGGCATTATCATTGAAAGCAACAATATGAATGTTATCAAGATGATTCATAAGTCTATCAAGAAGGGAGAACGAGGTATGGAAAAAATTTCTTTTGTTGATATTTTTAATTATATTATTTTTAATCATGTTAGTAGAGAATGTAATAAGTTAGCGGACTTATGTGCTAACTATGGTGCTTTAGCTTCTTTTTTTTGGGATGATTTAATCCTGGATAAGGTTCCTTCTTCATTTATCACTATTTTGAAGAAGGAATCTAACCATTGTATTTGTTAGGGGCCTTTATTTGGTCCCTTCTTTTTTTTCTTTAGTAATGCTTATTGCTTCTTCAAAAAAAAAATGATGGAGGATGGTACTCGAGAAATAATGGTTATAGGACAAGAGTTAGATGATAGTGACCAATAGTCAAAGGAATATAGTCAGTTGATGGTTGTTGGAGGATTGTAGTTAGATGACATTGGTTGGAGTTGTTGAATAGTTCCTATTTGAATGCTTTACATTTGTGCAACTTGTATAGTTTTGATGATTCCAAACATTATTGTTCAAATGTGTAGTTATCTCCTAACAATTTTAGAATATTTGTATTTGCTATTGTGTGTACTAACATTTCATGAAAATCAGACTCCAGACTACAAAAATCTCAGATCAAATTCAACATGAGATACTTTGTTAATTTGAAAACTTGCATTTTTTTCTTTGAATTAAATTTGAAAGGGAGTGATTGTAATTGAGTGAATAAAAACATACCACACACATAAGGAGATCTTAAAAATTTTATATTGATCGTACGGGATGATATCCGATCGTACGGGACGATCAGACAGTTATCTCCTATAAGAGCACATGGAACGAATAGAAACTTGTTCGAAAATTTTTCTAAGTCCTATTTGTCCAGGACGAAATTAATTATCGTCTAGGATGATTAGTTCTCTGTAAAATTTTTTTCCAGATGAATTTACATTGTCGTCCATGACGACTGGTCCTCTGGAAAAATTTTGTCCATACGAAAATAAACATCGTCCAGGACGATCAGGTCTCTGGAAAATTTTTGTCCAAACGAAAATAAATTATCGTCCATGGCGATTGGTCCTCTGGAAAATTTTCGTCCAGACGAAGTCAAGAATCGTCCAGGATGATCGGTCCTCTGGAAAAATTTCGTCCAGACGAATATATTTTCGTCCAAACGATTAACCGAGTTAGAACAATTTTCAGCAGTTTCTAGAATCGACCTTGTAATAACTGTTCGTACGGGACGAACCAAAATTTGTACAGGACGATCTACTGTACGAAGTCAATTTGTACACATATTCAAATAGGGTCGTTTCAGATCGTTTAAGTAAAATCGTCCAGGACGATCCACGATCGTACAGGACGATTCACTGCGTACTGAATTGAAAACTTGCAATTTTTGGGTGATTTTTCTTGTCTTTTATATAAATAGTCCAAGTTAGACTGCCACCCAATCTTTTTGTCATTTGATTTTCGTGCCTCTTGAAAGAATAGCCAAGGAGAAAGTGGAAGAGAGCATTCAAGGGAGGATTCCTACCACTGGAGCGAGAAGGCTTCACTTGGATTTCAAAGGTAAGAGTCTCTACTTGTGAATTTAGATTACTTCACTCTTTTCCTTGTTCCTTCTAGATTCTTGTGAGAAGATCAGTCAAGGAGATTCGGTTCTCTGCCGACACTTGGAGAGTGTGAACAGCCGAAAGGTTCTCTGCCTATACTTGGAGAGTGTGAACAGCCGTAGGGTTCTCTGCCCACACTAGGAGAGTGTAAAAGGATGACGATTCTCTTCCAACACTGGAGATTATGTAAAAGGACGATGGTTCTCTGCCAACACTGGAGATTGTGTAAAAGGACGACGGTTCTCTTCCAGCACTGGGGATTTTGTAAAAGGACGACGGTTCTCTGCCGCACCGGGTAGTGGTGAAAAGAGTGTGTTGTAAAGGCTTCTCCGCCTTGCTGTGGGTGCTAAAGGAGAGTCACTATTGGTTTTAGTGCAATACTCAGAGGGTGCCTCTGAGGAGTGGATGTAGGTCTGGTTATAGACCGAACCACTATAAATCTGGTGTCATTTACTTTATTGTTTTTACGTTTCCGCACTTTAAATTTTAGTTTTAACAACTCTGTGGTTGAAAAATATTTTTCTATAAACTTTAAAAGAAATTTTTATTTCGGTTCAACTTAATCTTCAAAGAGGGTTTAAAATTTTTAAACTACCAATTCACCCCCCTCTTGGTAGCCTTGGGACACTCACTTAGGCTTAACAACCTAATTACTAGACTCAACAAGTGGTATGAGAGTATCGTTTTAAAATCATAAGTTTGAACTACTTTTTGATTAACGTAGATGGCTACATTTGGAAACCGAAACGCACCTGAGGGTTACTCTATCACTAGACCTCCACTGTTTGACAATATTCCTTTTGATTTTTGGAAAACACGCATATCTACTTTCTTACAGTTACTTGATTATCGCATGTGGATGCTAGTCCAGGAAGGGTACTCAAAACCAACTAGATTAGTTGATGGAGTTAGGGTAGAAACACCCTATGCAGATTGGACTATTGAGAACGTGACTTAGCACAATTAAATATGAAATATTTAAATAATTTCTTTTGTACTTTAAAATCTGAAGACTACATGCGAGTTTCCACTTGTAAAAGCGGAAAGGACATATGGGATAGACTTTGTATAACTCATGAAGGGACAAATGAGGTTAAGCAATCAAGACTCAATATCTTGTTACATGACTATGAATTATTTTGCATGAAACCTAATGAATCTATTTCAGACATGTACACAAGATTCACTCAAATTGTCACCTCTTTGCATGCACTTGGTAGGGAATTAACTAATGCTGAAATGGTCAATAAGATTCTTCGTTGTTTACCTACTGCTTACGATGCTAAAATTACTTCAATTACAGAGTCTAAAGATCTCAACATTTATTCCATTGACAATCTTCTTGGTTCACTCATTGCTTATGAGCAAGGAGTAAGTCAAAGAAAGATTGATGCAGGTGAACCTGGAAAGGACAAAAATATTGCACTAAATGTGGAAGAGTCAGAGAGTGAACACTCACAACCTGAGGATGAAGACGATATTGCATTGATGACTAGACAATTCAGAAGCTTTTTAAAGAGGAAGCAGAAGAGACGCTAGCAATGAAATAAAGGTAAGTATAACAGAAATGGCAAGGTTTCTAATGAAGTGATTTGTTATGAATGCAGGAAACCAGGTCATATAAAGGCTGATTGTCCAAAACTCAAAGCCACTCCTAGCAAGGAGAAAGTAGAGGAGAAACCAATGGTAAAGAAGGGCAAGAAGAAATTTCAAAGAGCTTTCTGGGCGGACTCAGCTTCAGACTCATCTGAGACTGAAAAAGAAGAAGAAGTCAGCAACCTTTGCTTGATGGCAGATAATGTTGAACAATTAGATCAAGAAGAGGTATGTGATTTAACCTATGATGAACTGTTTGAAGTTTCTGAACACATGCATGATGCATATAGGAAAATGAAAAATATGCATGCTAGTTTAGTTTTAGAATTGGAAGAGCTTAATAAGGAACACGAAATCCTTAGGAAAGATCATGCTTTAATAGATAACAACCACATGAAACTACTTGATGAATATGATGATTTGAATAAAAATTTTGAGAATTTAAAATCATCCTATGCTGAACTTGAAAAAGAATTTATGACTTTTAAGGATGAATCTGAGAGCAAGACATATAGAATTAATTATACCAATCAAATCTTGGAAGATATGAATTCATTTTACAAACTCACAATAAGAGCTCTCGAGGATAATAGGAACCCCCCTAAACTTGAAGATTTTACAAATCCTAAATATTATCCTAAATTCATGAAATCCCTTAGAAGACAATCACATGAAAGAAAACATAGGAATATTTTTCCTAATGTTAAATGTAATAATTGTGGATTTTTGGGACATATATCTCACACATGCACTTTAAAGATGAAAACTAATTTGGTGTGGAGAACTAAGATGCATAAAGCGAGACATATCATACATGCATCTGATTATAAATTTCATAAAGGTGAACCCAAACTTGTTTGGGTTCCCAGGTCTAACATTTGAAAATTTTGCAGTACTCTTACACAAGACCCCGTGAGAGTATATGGTACCTGGACAGCGGATGTTCAAAGCATATGATTGGAGATACTACTCAATTCATAACGCTAGAAGCCAGGAGTGGAGGCAAGGTTACACTTGGAGATAATACCACAAAGAAAGTGGTTGGATCAGGTATGATTGGAAATTTGAAAAACTTTTTCATAGATAATGTGTTATTAGTTGAAGGCTTAAAACATAATTTGCTTAGCATAAGTCAGCTATGTGATAAGGGCTATAATGTAAAATTTTTACCTACTAGCTGCATAATAAGCCTAAATGGGAAAATTGTTTTAAATGGAAAAAGGGTAAATAATGTTTACATGCTAGATTTAAATTGTATTCAATCTCCTACTGCTTTTTATTTGAAAACTATTTTTGATGAATCATGGCTTTGGCATAGGAGACTTTGTTATTCTAGTATGAAAAACATTAGGAGAATTACCCAAAAGAATTTGGTGAGAGGTATACCTAAACTAGACTTTACTAAGGACCATCTTTGTGATGCATGTCAATTAGGAAAACAAGTGAAGTCCTCTTTTAATTCCAATAAAGATCTTAGGACATGTAAACCTTTAGAAATTCTACACATGGATCTTTTTGGACCTGTAGGCACTGTAAGTCAAGGAGGGAAGGTATACGGATTTGTTATAGTGGATGATTTCTCAAGATTCACTTGGGTTAGATTTCTTTTTCATAAGAGTGAATCGTTTGAGGAATTCATAAACTTTTCTACTTGGATTCAAAGGAAACTAGGGAGTGAAATAATTTCTATAGAAAGTGATCATGGAGGAGAATTTGAAAATGAAAGATTTGAAAATTTCTGTAAAGAAAAAGGGATTGATCACAATTTTTCTTCACCTAGAACCCCTCAGCAAAATGGGGTAGTTGAAAGGAAAAACAGAACATTAATAGAAGCCGCTCGAGCAATGTTGGCAGAATACTCGCTTCCTAGATATTTTTGGGCTGAGGCGGTTAGCACTGCATGCTATGTTCTGAATATGATGAATGTGAGATCAAATTTGAATAAAACACCCTATGAGTTGCTAAAAGGTATAACACCAAATTTGTCTCATTTGCATGTATTTGGTTGCAAGGTGTTCATACATAATAATGGAAAATATGCCTTAGGAAAATTTGATCCAAAATCAGATGAAGGAATTTTTGTTGGATATTCAAGTGTTGGAAAATCTTATAGGGTATTCAACAAAAGAACTTTAGTCATTGAAGAAACAACACATGTTGAATTTGATGAAAGTGGAAACTTGGAAGAGCCAAATGTTGTTGAAGAAGAAATTGAAGAAAACTCCCAAAAGATTGATAGATTAAATTTGGAAGAAAATGTGGAAGAAAATTTGGAAAGAGAAAACCCTTTGCCTAGAGATTTGAGATTTTCTAAAAACCACCCAAAGGAATTGATTATAGGTGAACCAAGTGAGGGTGTTAGAACTAGGCGTGGATTAAACAAGGAAGTCAATCATTCAGCCTTTATTTCAACTATTGAACCCACTAACATTGATCAAGCACTTTCTGATGAATTTTGGATATTGGCCATGCAAGAAGAGTTAAATCAATTTGTAAGAAATAAAGTTTGGGAATTAACTACAAGGCCAAAAGATCAAAGTGTTGTTGGAACCAAGTGGGTGTTCAAAAATAAAATGAATGACTCAGGAGTAGTCATTAGAAATAAGGCTAGATTAGTAGCTAAGGGGTATAATCAAATTGAAGGAATTGATTTTGATGAAACTTTTGCCCCTGTAGCTAGACTTGAAGCAATTAGGGTTTTACAAGCCTTTGTCTGTTTTAAAGGTTTTAAATTATTTCAAATGGATGTCAAAAGTGCCTTTTTAAATGGGGTAATTGAGGAAGATGTTTTTGTAGAACAACCTCCAGGTTTTGAAAATTCTAAATTTCCAAATCATGTTTCAAGTTAAAAAAAGACATTATATGGATTGAAACAGGCACTTAGGGCTTGGTATGAGAGGTTGAGCACCTTCCTACTTGAAAGATCATTTGAAAAAGGAAGTGTGGATACAACTCTCTTTTTAAGGAAAATTGGAAAGGATATACTTATTGTTCAAATTTATGTGGATGACATCATCTTTGGATCTTCAAATAAAAATCTTTGTGATGATTTTTCTAAATTTCAATTCATTGGAAATTCATTAGTTTCATGGTCTAGTAGAAAACAAAATTCAGTGGCACTATCTACTGCAGAAGCAGAATACATTACATTAGAAAGTTGTGTGGCACAAGTACTTTGGATAAAACAACAGTTGATTGATTTAGGATTAACTATAGGCACTATTCCAATTTATTGTGACAATACTAGTGCTATTTGCATTTCCAAAAATCCTATTCAACATTCTAGAACCAAACACATTGATATAAGGCATCATTTCATAAGGGATCATGTATCCAAGGGAGAAATTGAACTCATACATGTTTCAACTGAAAATCAACTTGCAGACTTTTTTACAAAACCTTTAGCCTTTGATACATTCAGTACTTTAAGAAGAAGGCTTGGTGTTATTGATTTGAATGCCTAAATAAAATGTCTTTGCAACATTGATATTTGTTTTGTTTTGTTTTTGATTTAATGAAATTTTGTGTGTTTTGAATGAATTTGTTTTTAGGTCTATGGTTTTGTTTTATGATTTCTATATTTTTGAATGTTTAGTTTGTTTTCTTAAATAAAAAATTAAAAATTCAAAAATTGGAGGAAATCGTTTGGGACGAATTCTGTTTCGTACTGGACGATGTGTGAAAGAATAGTTTGCACGAATTTTAACCGTTTTTTAGAGCAGTTTTTAATTAGATCGTCTGTACGATCTAAAAATCGTCCAGGACAAATTTTTTTTTTCTTTTCTCAAACGTCGGGACGATTGAATGCAGCGGTTGAGTGGATAAGATAGTTTTTAATATGAATTTTGTCTGTACGAATTTTTGGTTCTTCCAGACGAACATATGTCGGTTCATTGTAGGGGACGGTTTTCAAGAGACATTAAAACGAGTTACTTTTTGTTCGTCTGTACGAAATTTTTTCGTCTGTATGATCGGTCAAGTCAAAAAGCATGTACGAAGGGACGCATCGTAAGTTGTGTTGATTACGAAAAGCCGTTACATTTAGGACGAATTTGATCGTCTGTACGAAATATTTTCGTCCAGACGAACGATGATTTTTCGTCCAGGATGAAAGTTTTCGTCCAGGACGAATGTATCGTTTTCCTTTAAATAGGAAGGCTTTCTAACTTAACAATCACACTTACAAACTTCACTTTCAATCCCTTTCTACTTCAAATCGATAATGGCCTCCTCAAGCAAGAGACAAAAGGTGTTGGTAAAGAAACCAAATAAGAATTCCTCAGAAAACTTCCTGTCTAAGGCGAATGAGGAATCCTTTCCTCGTTTTGCATCCGCCAAAATAACTCCTTCTCGTATTTTAATCCAAAGCGAGTTAAATTTTAAGGTAATGCACCTTTTTGCCTCAACCCAATTTCAATTCATACTTTCTCTCGTCCACTTCTACCACAAGAAAACCTATCATTATTTCCTAGCAAACATGAGTTTTAATTCAGACCACTCCTCCATAAGTTCTTATGTCTTCAAGCAAAAAGTTGAGATCACCAAGCACGACCTTGGTGCATTTTTGAACTTAAGAACTGAGGGATATAGAGCTCACACACTAATGTCAGAAACCTCTTTCAAATGGTATCATGTCAATAGGGTAATTAGAGAAAATAAACTTGACTATCATGTCGCTAGAGTCTCCGGTATGACCAAAAATGCCCGAATCATCCAGCATATCCTTCGATCTTCAATCATTCATAAAGCTGGTGATAGGATTAATATTACCCCTCTCCTTTCTGTTCTAACATTTTTGATTATGGAATGTCATCCTATTGACGAAGCCCAACTTATCATAGATCATATCTATGGGCTTTCAGAAATAGGACATGCAGAACAAAAGAGAAAAAGGAACATCTCATTAGGGCACTTAGTCACATACATTTTGGAAAAGAAATATAACTTAGTGCATCCTGATGAAGAATACGAAGAGCCAGTATACTATAATGATGCTTCCTTCAGATTGCTTTTCAAGGAGGAAAAAGGAAAAGCACATGCCAGTGCTTCAGAAGAGGAAGAAGAAGGAGAGCAAACATCTGCACCTCAGTCAGATTATCAGAATCTGATTGAAAGATTTGATAGATTAGAGACTCACGTTGATCAAAGGTTTGATCAATTTGATGCTCAACTTAAGCAGCAGCAATAAGACATTGGTAACATTAGAAATGAAGTACATGAAATTAATACCAATGTAATGTTGATGGCCTCCTACTTCAATCTTTTTGGCGGCATTCCTCCTCCTCCTCCTCCAGAACAGTAGAGATATTTGTTGTGTCAGTTTTTATGTTTTGTGTTTGTTTTCATGATTTTTTTTATGTTGTTTAGTGTATTTTCTTATTTTTTTTATTATGAAATATGTAATCCTTTCAATAATATCAATGGATGTTGTACTTGTTTCAAAATTGATTTGCTTTTTGGAATGTGATTAATTTTTATGAATTTCATTAGTATTATTTAATCTTCATAGTGCTTAAATTAGATTGTAATTTGAGATTATCTATATTAGAAAATCTAGTCTTTCTAAATTTAAAAGTTGTTTATAACTTGTTGTAATTAGAACTTTTAAAATTCATGTCTATTCATTTAGACTACATAAAAGTTAATATTATTATTGCAATTTAGATGTTTTCTTATTTTGTATTTCTATGCTCAAGTGATATTTATGCACTTAGAAATATTTTAAATTTTAGATTATTAATTTTGGAAAGAATTGGTCTCAATTACTCTTGAAAAATTGTACAAAAAGTACAAAAATCAAAAGGAATGCACAAAGATTTGCATTGTGAAAAAGAGGCACAAAATTAGCCCAATGTCAAAAGATGCACAAAAATGTGCCCAAAAATTTGAAAAAGATGCGCAAAGCGCCACATGTGATAATTCTCTTCTTTCCAAATTCTTTCAATCTCTTAATTCAAATTGATCTTATGTTCATTTATATTCCATTGAATTTTAAAATATAAAATTTTTTTTTTCTACATCTCTCTTGTAATGATTTTCTATATTCTAATGTCTAAATTGAATCATGTTTTCAAAAATTCTTCTTACGTACAATGTTATATCACTTCTTAAATTTTATGAATTTCTATGATTGACCTAATGTTTTTAGTTTAAAATTACATACCTTATGTCAGTCACCATTTAGATTAAATTTTCAAATGAATTTCATATAACTACTTACATTTCTCCTCTATTTCTTCTTCACTTTTTGTTGTTGTCAAAAAGGGGGAGAAATTATTGTGTTTGTGTTGGTAATTGATGTTTGTGTTGGTTTTGATTTGTTTTGTTTTGATTATTCTGTTTGCATTTTGCTTTTGTGAAATTTTTGAAAAACAAAAATTTTATTCTTTGCTTCAAAATGCCTCCTTATTTTCATGTATTCATTAATTCAGGGGGAGTTTAGGAGATAGGAGATTTGTTGAAACCATACAAACAATAATTGTTTTGCCATCATCGAAAAGGGGGAGATTGTTGAATAGTTGCTATTTGAATGCTTTACATTTGTGCAACTTGTATAGTTTTGATGATTCCAAACATTATTGTTCAAATATGTAGTTATCTCCTAACAATTTTAGAATATTTGTATTTGCTCTTGTGTGTACTAACATTTCAGGAAAATCAGACTTCAGACTACAAAAATCTCATATCAAATTCAACATGAGATACTTTGTTAATTTGAAAATTGCATTTTTTCTTTGAATTAAATTTGAAAGGGAGTGATTGTAATTGAGTGAATAAAAACATACCACACACATAAGGAGATCTTAAAAATTTTATACTGATCGTACGGGACGATATCCGATCGTACGGGACGATCAGACAGTTATCTCCTATAAGAGCACATGGAACGAATAAGAACTTGTTCGAAAAACTTTTTCTAAGTCCTATTCGTCCAGGACGAAATTAATTATCGTCCAGGATGATTGGTTCTCTGTAAAATTTTCATCCAGACGAATTTACATTATCGTCCATGATGACTGGTCCTCTAAAAAAATTTCGTCTAGACGAAAATAAACATCATCCAGGACGATCAGGTCTCTCGAAAATTTTTGTCCAAACGAAAATAAATTATCGTCCATGGCGATTGGTCCTCTGGAAAATTTTCGTCCAGACGAAGTCAAGAATCATCCAAGACGATCAGTCCTCTGGAAAAATTTCGTCCAGACGAACATATTTTCGTCCAAATGATTAACCGACTTAGAACAGTTTTCAGCAGTTTCTAGAATCGACCTTGTAATAACTGTTTGTACGGGACGAACCTAAATTCGTACAGGACGATCTACTGTACGAAGTCATTTCGTACACATATTCAAATAGGGTCGTTTCAGATCGTTTAAGTTAAATTGTCCAGGACGATCCACGATCGTACAGGACGATTCACTGTGTACTGAATTGAAAACTTACAGTTTTTGGGTGGTTTTTCTTGTCTTTTATATAAATAGTCCAAATTAGACTGCCACCCAATCTTTTTGTCATTTGATCTTCGTGCCTCTTGAAAGAATAGTCAAGGAGAGAGTGTAAGAGAGCATTCAAGAGAGGATTCCTACCACTGGAGCGAGAAGGCTTCACTTGGATTTCAAAGGTAAGAGTCTCTACTTGTGAATTTGGGTTACTTCACTCTTTTCCTTCTTCCTTCTAGATTCTTGTGAGAAGATCAGTCAAGGAGATCCGGTTCTCTGCCGACACTTGGAGAGTGTGAACAGCCGAAAGGTTCTCTACCTACACTTGGAGAGTGTGAACAGCCGTAGGGTTCTCTGCCCACACTAAGAGAGTGTAAAAGGACGACAGTTCTCTGCCAACACTGGAGATTGTGCAAAAGGACGACGGTTCTCTGCCAACACTGGAGATTGTGTAAAAGGATGATGGTTTTCTGCCAGCACTGGGGATTGTGTAAAAGGACGACGGTTCTCTGCCGCACCAGGTAGTGGTGAAGAGAGTGTGTTGTAAAGGCTTCTCCGCCTTGCTGTGGGTGCTAAAGGAGAGTCACTATTGGTTTTAGTGCAATACTCAGAGGGTTCCTCTAAGGAGTGGATGTAGGTCTGGTTATAGACCGAACCACTATAAATATGGTGTCATTTACTTTATTATTTTTACGTTTCTGCACTTTAAATTTTAGTTTTAAAAACTCTGTGGTTGAAAAATTATTTTCTATAAACTTTAAAAGAAATTTTTATTTCGGTTCACTTAATCTTCAAAGAGGGTTTAAAATTTTTAAACTACCAATTCACTCCCCTCTTGGTAGCCTTGGGACACTCACTTAGGCTTAACAACCTAATTACTAGACTCAACAGGAGTGCCCTAATTGAGTGATAGTGGTTGGAAGACCATAAGTTTGTAATGGAGTTGAATGATTATAGTCAATTCAAGCGGGTTAGAGGGTCGTAGTCTCACGATTGTGGTTAGAGGATTATAGTAAGATGATAAAGAGTGGAATACCATAATCAAATGATAGTAGTTTGAGGATCATAGTCGAGTGGTTATAGTAAGATGTTAGAGGAATGTAGCTAAAGGATGAAGGTTAGAGAACCATAGTTAAGATATGATGGTTGGAGGGCTAAAGTCACTTAATAGTGTTGCAAATTTAATCGAAGTACTATGATTTTGATGATAACAAACATTATAGTGTTTGTTACTACTTTCTCCTTATTTTATGATATTCTGGTTTGTTTTGTGTGTACTAAAATTTTAGGAAATCAGTCCACCATTCATTTGTAATTATGATCAGCTCAAGACTGGGTAGACTAGGATTATAGTCTATACTTTTAACTTGTTATGTATTTTTTCCTTTCTTGAGTCGTATCATGTAATTTTGTGGATATCATTACTGAGTAGCCTTTCACACATATAGGGGGAGAGAGAAAAATGTTTAGAAAGATTTTTTCTTAGCAAATTGTATTGTACAACTCTAGATTATACTATACGATATTAGTTCATACTATAAGACTTTCAAAATCCTAGCCGCTAGTGGTTAAGAAAGATACTTATTTTATGCTGATCGTACAATAGGATTTAGTTTGTAGTGTTCTCCCTAATTAATATCCTTCTTAATCAATCCCTCAAAATCAGGAAATTAAATCATGACATTTATGAAAAGCCGATCATACTGTACAATATCATTCAAATAATATTATCGATATTATATTACTTTGGTCATCCGAGAGGTTATACCAAACAAAAGCAATGAGCTTGTACTGATTGTATGGTATGATGCCCACAGTGTTAGATGATTGATAGTGTGTTAAATTGGTCATCTCAGATATCATACAAAACAAAAGCCATGATTTTTGTATTGATCATATTGTACGATGTCCATAGTGTTGGATAATAGATAGTGTATAAAATTGGCCATCCCTGAAGTCGCCCCAAACTAACAGAAGGAATTTATATAGTTCATACAAAATGATTTTATGATCCTACATTATGAAGTGTTATGAATTCTGAATAGTTTGTATGAACGACCACTGGATGATCCTAGTATTGTACTGATCTTACTGCACGATTCTTGTATTATATGGTATAAAAATAAAAGAGAACTCTTAAAAATTAAGATTTCTTAGATCAAACTACTTAAGCTTTTCTAGTACTCTTATTAAAAAATCTTTGGATGTATAGAGTTTAAGAGAGAGAGAGAGAGAGAGAGAGCATTGAGGGAGAGAAGAAGGAGAACTTTGTGATAGAAGAGTGGGAGATTTTGTAAGGGGATTCACAAGGTTGCTCCAGTCAAGAATCTTACCTAGTATCAATAAGAGTTTTCCTGGATTCATTATGGCTCTTGAAAAGAAGTTATACAACAAAGATCGTGTTTCTTTGACCATCACATGAAGAGTGAAATTGTGATTCTTTGACCATCACCTAGAGGGTGAAAATAGAGTTGTGGTTCTCTGACCATCACCTAGAGGGTGAAAATAGAGTTGAGATTCTTTGCCTTTAAAAGAGTCATGGTTCTGTACCACACTAGATTGGTGAAATCGCATTCGTACGGGCTTCTATGCATTTCTATAAGAGAAAAAAAGAGAGTCACTACTATTTAGTGCAATAGTTGGAGAGGGAGTTTCCAAGGAGTGGATATAGGTCAAGTTGACTAAACCACTATAAATTCTGATGTGTTCATTTTGATTATTTTCTGCACTTTATTTCTTTGTAATTATATGTAAGATTGAAAAATCTGATTTATTTCATTGTTATGAAATTTGCTTATTTCCTTATCTGCTGTGTTGATTATTATGTGTGGGTGAGAAAATATTTTTAAGTAATTTCTTTTTCCATAAAGGATTTGTTAAATATCCAATTCAATCCTCCTCTTAGTTAGCCTCAGGTTAGTTCATAAAAGGTTTAACAACCTTCACAAACTTTCAAGTGGTATCAGAGAGAGTTTAAAAAAAATTAAGTTTTAAATAACATTTGAAAAATTATTAATGGCTAACTTTTAAAAATGTAATACTGCAAAAGGATATTCAATCACACTACCACCTTTATTTGATAATATTTCTTTTGATTTATGGAAAATTTGCATGTCTACTTTCTTGCAATCTATTGATTTTTGCATGTGGATGTTAGTTCAAGAAGGATATTCTGCACCTTCACGTATAGTAAATATCATTTAAACTAAAATACCTTTTTCTGAATAGATTACATATGATTGAGGTTTATCCCAACTTAATGCTTAATGCATAAAATGTTTCTTTTATGCTTTGAAATCTAAAGATTACATGCATATATCTAATTGTACTACTTGTAAAGAAATTTGGGTCATATTATGCATTACTTATGAAGGAACAAGTGAATTGAAATAATCTAGATTAAATTTTCTACTCCATAATTACGACTCTTTCACATGAAACCTAGTGAATCCATACCTAAAATGTATACTAGGTTAACACAAATCATCACATCCCCGCATGCTTTAGGTAAAGAATTTTTAATTTAAAAAAAATAATAATAAGATCTTGTGTGGTCTACCTAGTTCATATGATGCAAAAATAACTGCTAGTTTAATATCCAAGGATTTAAATGTTTATTCCATTTATAACATACTTGGATCTCTAATCACCTATGAACAAGGAGTAAGTTAAAGGCAATCTAATTAGGGAAAAGGAAATAAGGAGAAAATTGTAATCATAAAGGCTAATGATTCAGAAAGTTTCTCTGAAGAAGGAGAGGAATATATAGCATTAATGACTAGACAGTTTAGAATCTTTCTAAATAAAAATCAAAAGCGTCATCATTAGTGGAGCAAAGATTAGAATTATAAAAATTTTTAAGCTTCTTCTGATATTATCTGTTATGAATGTAGGAGACTAGGGCATATTTAAACTAATTACCCAGATCTTAAAAGTCACCAAAGTAAGGAGAAGGTTGATGAAAAAGCTAAGTTTAATAAAAACAAGTGAAGATCTCAGAAAGCTTTTTTTTTTTATTCTTCTCCGCTTAGATTCATCTAGAATAGAAGTAGAAGAGGAAGTGATAAATCTATGCTTAATGGCAAATAACTATCTTAATCAGTCTGATGAAGATGAGATATGTCATTTTTTATATAATAAATTACTTGTTGGTTCAAAAAAAAATCATGATTCCTATAAGAATTTAAAAACGAAGCACACTAGCTTGAAAATTGAATGCTCAGTTCTACAAAATGAAAATGAAATGCTTAGAAAAGATTGTTCTGATTTAGATAAGGATTATATAGCTTTACTGGATGAGTTTGATGAATTGAATATGAATTATATAGCTTTATCTAAAACAAATAATTCTTTGAAAACATTACATCTTGATTTAGAAAAATCAATTAAAGGGTTAGAAGCATGTGTTAACATTTTGTGTCTTTGTGAGCACTCTTTAAAAAATAAAATATATGTTCTTGAAAGTGCTAATTAAATTTTAAAAATAGTAAAGGCTTTTCAAAATAAACCTACTCCTAAGCATTCATCATGCCATGCATCTCATAAACCTAAGAATATGGATCATAAATATCATAGGTTAGTTAACCCTTTTCCTGATGTTAGATGATATTCCTATGGTATGTTAGGACACATTCACAACACTTACATAATCCAACATAGAACACATTTAGTATGGAGTCATAAATGGCATAAACAACAGCATGACATACATTCCGATGATTTATTCAAGTTTAAGAACAGTCCTAAACTCACTTGGGTTCCTAAAACTGGTTTTCCATGATCTTTAAATCTAAGGGATCCACAAAGGACTTAGTGAGAGTATATGGCTTTTGGGCTCGTTATCTTAAACTTGTAAGTTGAAATCAACCTCTCATGAGCTTCTCAATGCATGCATTGTTTCTTATATTTTTCATGATTTTATTTTTCATTTTAGTCCTTAATTATTATTTCATGATTTTATTTTTATTTCTTTATCCTTTTTGTTTTGTGTTTTTTTTTCTTTCTTTTCTAATTATCATTCTTTTTTATTGTGTCATGAGCAACACACAAACCACTTCACTGAACCTCACTGTTTTCCCTACAAAGCAAAAAATGTTCCATCATCTATCGCACTATACGAATTACAATCATTTTATATGATATGCAAAGCACTGATTTGGTACCCTCAGCTTAACAGATTATCCAGGTTGTCCTATCATTCATAGTCGTACAGTACTAACACCTATTTGTTTGGACGATACACTCAATCCATATTGGGATGCTCATTTCGGTTGGTATGATATTTATTATTGATTGTAATGTACGAGCCTTTTGGTCAAGGTTTGTACTGCTTGACTCCTCGGGACAATCTCCCTGCCTCTAATCATCTAGTGTGATGTATGAGCATACTGTATGATTAGACAACCTTTTTAACTATTCATCCAATCAAATTGTTTGCACACGATTGTCCCATATGACCTCATGATCATTTAGTACAATCTCACGATCACCCCATATTATCTTCTAGAATTCTATTTAAACATTCTCAATTCATTCAATTTTTTCTTACAATCCTTCTAATCCTTACCTCTTGCAGTTTCTTTTTGTAATGGCTGGTGGTGGAAAACGTTGTTGAAAAACCCAAAGTGGTTCCTCCTCTCGCAATCCTATCGATGACTATTTTTTGATAGCTTTTGATCAAGCTGCCAACCCCAAATTCAAAGAAACAAAAATCACTCCTTCTATGCTTCTCAACCAACAAGCCCTAAACTTTCCAGTAATGAATCTTTTTAACTTTAATGTATTCTAATTCCTTCTCACCTTAGCCTATCCTTTCCATTATGAAATCATCTACAAGTTCCTAGCCAATCTTAGAATCAGTGGAGATGCCACTGTAATGACATCCCATGTCTGTTGTCAAAATATTTATATAACAAAAGAAGACATTGGGATTCATCTATAACTAAACAACCAATGTAATATACCTCTTTCTATGGCCTCCAAATCTGATTTGGACTGGAGTGCTGTAAATCTCTTACTTAGAAATGTTGCTCTGAACTGCCACTAACCCTTAGTCCATACTCCTAATCAAAATGCATGGGTTATCCAGCACGTTGTTAGAATATCAATCATCCATAAAGCTAGAGACTGGGTAAACATTACCTCCTAACTTTCAATTATCACTTACATAATTATTTCAAACACTGAAATGGATGAATCCCAAATATTGATTGATTACATCCAAAATCTTACTTCTATTCGACTCCCATCCACTAGAAGGAAATAAAATATTGGTCTAGGACATGTCATTGGGTACGTCCTAAGAAAAAAAAATATAATCTCTCATATTCTACTCCTTCTAACTATTACTCAATCTTCTTCACGGATGCATCTCTCTGTATGCTCTTTCATAGGGAGCATGAGCCAAAATAACTACTATTTGATGAAGAAGGAGATGCTGCCCATACAATTGATCATGCACCTGTACAACCTCCTCATCACTACCCATATGAGGAGTTAATTCATCATTTTGACATGCTTGAGACTCACCTGAATCAGCACCTAACCCAACATGATAATGAAATGGGTTGGTTTAGGGAGCAATTTGGAACAATCCAGCAATAGTACACCTCTATCTAGCAGAAGTATGATAGTATAAGTCTGTTCTTCTTACTACCTCCACAACTACCACATGATTAGGATCCACCTTTGTTCTAGTTTATTCAAGTTATACTTATCTCTTTATGTTTATTAATTTTTTTTTTGTTTTGTTATCTTTTATATTATGTATCACATTTTCTTTTTAATATCTTTTCGAGTTGTAATTTGTGTTGTTAATATATGTTGTACTTTTTTAAAAATTGAAAAAATTTGGTTTATTTTTACTGTCAAATGGTATTTTTTTCTTTCAAGTGGGATCTTGTATTTTCTTCAATAGTGATTTATTTTTGGTGTTTTTGCTTAAGAAATCTTTAGAAAATGAAAAATATTATTTTTGTTGATTGTACTATAAGAATGAACTTGTATTGTACGAATAGATTCGTACTGTACGATTGAACTCGGACTATGGTGTTCTTTTTTGTTTGTAATTAAAATGCTTCTATTCTTACTTAGAAGTTTAAATAAGTAATTGTTGACTTCTTTAAAACTAAAAGGATAAAAATTCATGAATTTACATACCCCTTCTTATTTTCTTTGCATTTTAATTCCTTGTGTGAACTTAAAAGTCTAAATTGAATCCGAAATTAGATGGTTGAAATGAAAACATATTCACTCTATTACGTTTTTATTTCATGGATATATTCTATAATTATACAAATGAAATTCAATATTTTTATGAATCAGGCTATTTATTCTAATTAGAAAGATAGGGTTTACATTGTAGATTATTCCTCGCTATATAAGAGAGTGAGTTATTCTTCTCTTATATTTAGAAGATAATTTTTATAATTGAGATTTTTAGAGATTTAAAAAGGAAGCAATTTGCAAAAATCAAAAGAGATATAAAATGAGCTCAACATCAAAAGATGCGCAATGACACCAAAAGTAAAAGATGCAATTAATGTATAAAAACAAAAGATGTGCAAGCACCAAAATTCATAAAGAGGAACAAAATGAGTCCAACTTAAATTAGCTTTTCTTTTTGGTAAATCTTTAAATCTTAGAAAATCCCTGTGTTTCATAATGTATTTAATACTTGATTTTGGAAAATCTTGGTTCTTCATTCATTACTTTTACAGTAATATTCTATTCGATATATTTCATGCTAACATTCTAAAAAGTTTAAGTTTCCCTATTTAATTGTAATCCCCGAATTAGTTTTTTTATTTAAATAAAAGACTTTAACCATTAAAGATTTTAAGCTGGGTGTGTAAACTCTAGAATCTTATTCCTTTGGCTAAAATAAATTCAGAACTTATCTTATTTGGTTTTATCTGTTTGTACAATAAGTTTATTACATTTTGAATAATGCCCACTTGTGTTATCATAACTGTGATATTTTTTCTTTAGCTGGAGTTATTAGTCTTTTGAATCAATTTGTTTTCTATTTATGTTAATGTTTCTATTTTTCCTACGTGTTTTTCCTCCTCCTTTTTGTGATGTTGAAAGGGGGAGTAGTATTTTATTATTTATTGTTATTTGCATATTAAAAAAAAAATTTTTTACACTCCTTTTTGTCTTACATATGGTTATCGTCTAAGGGGGAGTTTAGAGGAAAGTAACTTTTTAAAAATCCATAAATAATAATGTTTTCCATCATAAAAAAGGGAAAGATTATTGCAAATCTAATTCGAGCACTATGATTTTGATGATAACAAATAATATTGTATCGGTTATTACTTTCTCCATATTTTATGATATTCTATTTTATTTTTAATGTACTAAATTTTTGAGATATTAGTGCATCATTCTTACAATTCAGATTAGCTCAAGACTGTGTAGAATAGAGTTACAATCTATATTTTTATTTTGTTAAGTATTTTTTCCTTTCTTAAGTTGTATCATGTAATTTGGTGGATGTCATTGATGACTAACCTTACTCACATATAGGGGGAGAGAGAAAAATATTTTGAGAGATTTTTTCTTAAAAAATCATTCATATTATACGACCACGACTCATACTATACAACTTGATTTATACTGTGCAATCTGTTATGTCAAAACCCTAGCCACCAGAGTTTAAGAAAGATACATATTTTTTGTTGATCATACAGTTTGATTTGGTTTGCACTGTACTCCCTAATTAATATCTTTCTTATTTAATCCCTCAAAATCAGATAATAAAATCATGACATTTATGATCAATTGATCATACTGTATGATACCATTCATATAATATGATTGACACTATATGACTTTGGTCATCCTAGAGGTCATACCAAATGAAAGTAATGAGCTTGTATTGATTGTAAATTATGATATTCATAGTGCTGGATAATTGACAGGTGTACAAAATTGGTCGTCCTATATAACATACCAAACAAAAGCCATGCATTTTTATTGATTATATAGTATGATTTGCACATACTGGATGGTCGATCATGTACAAAATTTTAGGTTCTAGGAGTCATCCCAAATGAACAGAAAGAATTTCTATAGTTTGTACCAAATAATCTTAGGATCGTATGGTATGAAGGGTTGTGAGTTTTTGAACAATTCATAAGAATAACCACTAGAAAAACCTAGTTTTGTACTGATTATATTGTACGATGCTTGTATCATATGGTACAAATAGAAGATGGAACTCTTAAAAATTAGGTTTTCTTAAAGCCCGCTACTTAAGGTTTTCTAATACTCTTATTTAAAATCTTTAGCTGAGTTGATTTCAAGAGAGAACCTTAAGGGAGAGAAGAAGGGGAGATTTGTGAGAAAAGAGGGAGATTTTTTTATTAAGAAGTTGTGAGTGGTTTCACATGGTTTTTTTAAGCAGGAATCTTGCATAAAATCTATAAGCATTTGCTTGGATTCTTTGTGGATTTGGAGAAGAAGTTTTCAAAAAAGATCATAGTTCTCTAACAATCATCTGGAGGTTAAAATTAGAGTTGTGGTTCTCTAAGAATCACCTGGAGGGTGAAAATAGAGTTGTGGTTCTCTGACCATCACCTGGAGGGGGAAAATAGAGTTGAGGTTCTTTGCATGTAAAAGAGTCACGGTTCTCTATTACACAAGGTTGGTGAAATAATGTTTGTATAGGCTTCTCCTCCTTGTGAGATAAAAATGAGAGTCACTACTATTTAGTGTAATACCTAGAGAGGGAGTCTCGAAGGAGTGGACGTAGGATAGATTGACTGAACCACTATAAATTCAGGTGTGTTCATTCTAATTATTTTCCACACTTTATTTTCTTGTAATTATTTGTGTGGTTGAAATATCTAATTATTTTTGTTATTATGAAATTTTCTTATTTTTGCATCCATTGTGTCGATTATTATATGTGGGTGTGAAAAGTTTTTTAAAGAATTTCTTTTTCTCTGAAGTATTTTTTAAATAACCAATCGACTAACCCCCCCCCCCCCTCCTCTTGTGTAGCCTCGGGCTAGTTCATAAAGGCTTAAAAACCTTCATGATCTTTCAAAGAGAGGTTGGAGGATTGTAGTCATGCGACATTAGGTTGGAGACCAAATGATCATACTTGAGTGATGAGTTCATGAGGGTTGGTAAACCTTTATGAACTAGCCATAGGCTAAACAAGAGGTGGGTGAATTTGTGATTTAAAATTTTCTTAAGACAAAAAGAAAATCTTTTTGAAATCTTTTTGAATATTTTAAAACAAATAATTTATGCGGAAGTAAAACTAATTTCACAATATTTAAAATCAGAGAGTTCAACCAAAGAAAATATCACAGAATAATGTGGAAATTAAATATGAAAAAGTAAATAGAAATAACTTACTCAAATTACAGTGGTTTGGTGAACTTGGCCTATGTCAACTTCCCAGAAACCTCATTTCCACGTATTACACTAAAAGTATTATCTCTCCTTTTGCCCCCACAATAAGGCTCAGAAGCCCTTATAGATTCTTTCCACTGACTCGGTGAGGCAGAGTACCTTGAATCATTTTACTCCTTCCCTGAGTAGGCATGAAACCTAAAAAATCCTTTTATTTCCTCCTAGAGTAGATAGAGAAGCTTAGAAATCCTTTTATTCCTTCATGGAGTAGGCAGAAAATATTGGAATTCTTTTACTAGCTCCTGGAGTAGGCAAAGAACCTTAGAATCCTTTTACTCCATGTTGGAGTAAGCAGAAAACCTTGGATCCAATGATGATGAAAGTCTCCCTAGAGCCACCAAAGAACAAAGGAAGAAGATTGACAAAGATGTTGGAAATCTTATATGGAGCAAACTTTGTGAATCCCTCACAACTCCCCCTCACAAGGATCTCTCTCTCACAAAGCTCTCCTCTCTTCCTTCTCTAAGCTCTTTCTTAGTTCAACCCAATAGCAAAAGATTAACTCTAGGATAATATGAGAGCTTAAAAAGAGAGCCATAAAAAAGCACTAATTTTTAATCTAGTGGCACTGATTGTCAAGTATGATCATATGATCATCCTATACAATTAGTTCAAAATAGCCCTTTCATCTAGTACAAATTTCATCACTCTATATGATTAGTTTAGGAGAAATAGAAGGATTGTTCCTGATGATTATAATATCATCCTAGAATATTAGTATAAAACTATTGAACTTCATATAATATGATGCCTGATGATGCCTTATCATCCCATGCAATTCTCTGTCGTCAAGTATGAAAGGGGGGGTCTGAATATTTATGTAGGTTGTTAAACCTTATAGAACTATCCCATGGCTAACCAAGCGGAGGGGGGGGGGGGGGGGGGGTTGTATTAGTTATTTAAAAAACTCCTTTGATTTTCTAAAATTGTTTCTAGAAAATTTAAGCAATGATCCTTGAATATGCAGTTCATTAGATCTGATTATCTAAAAAGTTTCTTTAACCATAACACTTTAAAGTGTAGAAAAATAAAGTATACAAATATTAATGTGAATAAAAGAACACCAAATTTATAGTGGCTCGGTCCAAACTTGACCTACATCCACTCTATGGAGACTCCTTCAAGTATTGCACTAAATCAGAGTGACTCTCCTTTTGCCCCCATAGCAAGGCGGAGAGGCCCTTACAAACTCTCTTACACCAACCCTGTGCGATAGAGAACTGACGCTTTTTACACCCTCCAAGTGATGGAAGCATACCGTTATGTCCTTTTTCACTCTTCTGGTGAAGGCAGAGAACCGTCACATCCTTTTTCACCCTCCTAGTGAAGACATTGGATCGTCACATCCTTCTTCACCCTCCTGATGAAGGCAGAGAACCTCGACATAATGTTGAAAAGCTTCTCTCAAAAGTTTTTAGAGGAGTTGGGCAGAAATTTGAAGAAGACAAAGAGAACCTTGCTTTGGTCAACCTTGGAAATTCCTCACAACTCCTCCTCACGAAATCTCTCACACTTCACTCTCACAATCTCTCCCAAACACTCGCACTCAATGGACAGTCAAGAGAAATTTGTAGTAAAGGTCTTAAGTGTTAGTTTTTAAGACATATTATATAAGAAATACAAGAAAAATTATCCAAAAACTAAAAAAATACTAGTGATCCGACTTCAGATCGTATAGTACGATCATGGATCATTTATACAAATAGTTTAAAATTCCTGGTACAAACCTAATTTCATACATTGTTAGTCGTTTGTACGAACTGGCATTGTATTGTACAAACATTTCAAAATCTTGGTACAAAACTATATAAACCTAATTTCATACACTATCAGTTATCTGTATGAACTAACATCATACTGTACAAATAATTCAAAATTGAACCTATTCATTTGGTACGATTCGGTATGAACCTTATTTTGTACACTGTTAGTCATTTATTCGAACATTTTAAAACTAAACCTTTTCATCTGGTACTATCATGTATGAACCTTATTTCATATACTATCAGTCGTCTGTATGACTTTAGATCATATAGTATAAAAAGTTAATCAAATAAAGCTTTGTTTTGTACAATCTTGGATGAACCCATTTTCATACTCTGTAAGTCGTCTATATGATTTGATATCATACATTATGTACAGTTCAAAAGTGCAACCATGATTTGATTAATTGTATTTTTGATGAAAAACATGACAAATCATATATCATAATTTAAATCACATAGTACAGTTAGTTTTTAAATTTTAAGTTTTGACTCTCTCCCCCTTTGTGTATGTGCACGATTACCTGATTACAATCACACTTTTTCAAACTCAAGAAAATAAAAATAAAGATTTATAAACTTTATTACATGAAATTTTATTCTACTCTTCCTTAAGTCTTTGTAGTATGGAGTATGATTTCCTAGAAATATTAATACACATTAAAAATAAATAGATATATCCAATACATACTAGGAGAAATAATAAAAATAATAAAACAAAAATATTTTGCTATCATAAAAAATCATAATTTCAATCTTGATTCCTAAGTTGCAATAGGGTCAATCTTCTTGGATGATTAGTTGAAAAATTATGGTATCCATTTGGTATAATAGGTGGTGATCCCTTATCATCCCATGCATGTTCTCTATAATCTAGGATGATCGTTATGATCTGATCAAATTAAAATTTACTATAGTTATTCTCTTAATCATATGATAAATTTAGGCATGATTGTCATTTGTCATCCAGGATGATGCAAATCGTATTATATGATATGTATAAAATTTGAAATTTAAAGTTTTACCTAAATTGTAATTGACGACTATTTTTCATAATATGAATTGATTGTCCTCTATGATAAGGATCTACAATATGATTAGCTAATCAGTTTTAATTAATAGAGATTCCATAATATGGGTTTTTATTTTTATTTTTAATTGTTCGTCTAGTATGATAGAAGTAGTATTGTACGATTAGGTCAAATATCATAAAATATTTCTAACTTACCAACTTACTCCCTTGAGTGTGAGTTTGCAAGGATACTTAGCTTGGGGTCAACAAGATATATGGCTTAAATTACAGACATACTCAACTCTAGTATACTTGATCTTAAGTTAATTTGTATTACAAGTAAACTTTTGAACCTGAAAGTTTAGTAAGCAGGGCAAACAAAAGAGATATGCGATAATATCAGTAGAAAAGAAATAATTACATTTGCAATCATTAAAATCATAGTACTTGGGGGGCCAAGATTTATAATAATATCCCCCTTTTAAGATGACAAATATTATTGTTAAAATTTTCAAAGCCATTTGATATTCTTTGAAACTCCCCCTTAAAGGAAGAAATTTTGAAAGTAAGAGGAGTAAAACTTTTTTATTTTATTTATGTATATTTTTTTAAAATGTAAAATAGTAAACACTAAATAAGAACACTGTGTGGAAAACAAATTAAACACCTAATATGAAACAAAGCTCATTAAAACATAGTATACATGTAATTAAAAATAACCTAGCTACTACTCCCCCTTTTGACATCATAAAAAGGAGGAAACAACTGAAAAGTAAATGACATACAGAAAGACGTCACAAAAGTAAAGAACAACACAAACATAGGAATAATAAAAACAAATAAAAAAGAAGAAGCAAGCTAGAAAAAAGGAACCACCATGATCAGGTGGAGGAGGTGGTCGTGGTGGCTAAAAGAAACTGTAAATAGAAGCAAACTATTTCCCAAACCAGGCCATATCTTTGTCATGTTGCTATTGCTGGGCTATCTTTGGGCATGTTGCTGCTCTTGTGCAACTATGTAAGATTCAAACCTAGTCTCCCACTTATCAAATCTTTTAACCAACTGATCTATTTTGGACTACAGAAGGATAGGGACATGTGCAAGAATAGTTGCTTAACCTTCCTCATGTTCATCTTCTTCTCGATGGCAAGCCTGGTGGTAAGAGGCACTTTTAATGACATGGAAGGAGGAATCAGAATAGAAAATTGGAAAATGATCCGATTGTGGAGGAAATTAAAAGTTGTATTTACATTCAATAAAAAAAGTTATGATGTGTCCTATGGTTAGATTAGGTATTCTCTTATATTTGGGATCTCTACTACAGGTTAGATTTGAAAGATATTGAATTAAAAGATCAGTTGCATTAAAGTCTATTTGAGCCATTATGAAGTAAGTTGCAAGAGAAAGAATAGGAGTAATGTTGAGTCAATCACCAGCTTTAAGAATGATAGAATTTTTAAGTATGTACTCGATGATGCGAGCATCCTAAACTAGATTGCTTTGGGCAATATGGAAGTTACTATTGGATTCCCAAAGGAAGAGAGTTTAATGCTTTTCAGCTGAAGTTAGGATAGAGAAGCTCCTCAAAAAGAGGAAGAATTTTGAAGAAGCTTTTCAGCTGCAAAAATTGAAGATTGAAGAAGGTGGTCAGTCATCCTTGGATGACCGGAACACCAACTCTTTTAGATCTTTTGTGCGTCCAACTACGTTGGATACAAAAGGTAGATTTTAATTCAATCACAGCTTCCCTCACAATTCTTATTTTTTGAACTCTCCTCTGGTGATTAGAGAGGGAGGTTTGGTCTCTAAGCGAAAGCTTTTGCCGGAGATAGGTAAAGGAAAAGAAGTCATTGATGTTTTGAAAAGTAAGTCAATTTCACCCCATGTCGATTTTTATCCCTATAGCAAATGATATGGAGGCTTCTTCATCAGGTTGCATTGATAATAATTTGTTGAAGAATGATAAGGGTATTGATAATACCATCCTTGGGGATGTTAATATCAAAAATCCAGTATCTTTTTCCAGATTGGACAATTCTAATGTGTGGATTAAAAAACTACATATTAAAATAAATTTGAATGAAGTTCATAATGGAAATGAAGTTGCAAATGTGGTCAAACTTGATTTAGAAAATGAAAAACCCAATGTTCATGTTTTGAGGAATTCATTGGTGGTGAAGATTCTTTGTAAAAACTTGCCTTTTTCAAATTGTGCTATTGAATTAAGGAGGCAACGTGTTAAATTTGGAGGATTTCATATAACCTCGCTTGGATTAGATTGGTTTATGTGCTCTTTTCAATCACTTGTAGCAATGAAAGAAGTTCTTAATGGAGGTCCTTGGTATGTGGGGGATTCATCATTGGTCTAGACAGATGGTCACCAAACGTTTCTCGTAATTCCTTTGATGGGATTTCTTCTCCTATTTGGGTTCGTCTCCTCATTTGCCTATACATTGCTGGGATGAAACCAATATTACTAGAATTGTTTCTAGAATCGTGACTCCTTTATTATTAGATGGCAACATGTTTAGATGGGGGAGAAAGGAATTCGCTAGAGCTTGCATTCGGGTTAAATTGAACTCGAAGCTCCCTTGTGGTACCTGGGTTGAAGGTCTTCATGGTAGTTTTTTTCAGAAATTTGAATTTGAAAATCTATCATCTATTTGTTTCAAATGCAAAAGAATTGGACACAGATTCTATATGTCCAAATGTTTATAAAAATCTGGATCTGCTTGATAAAGAAGTTCCTAAAAATTCACTCCTAGTTGAAGATAATTCTTATGGGCCATGGATGCATGTGAAATTCAAATCCAAAAAAGGCAAAAAAATTTATTTGAGAAAAAGCAATATGATTATATCTTCAAGGATAATCCTATTAAGAGAAATTTGGATAAAAGTCATGATAAAGATTCTCCACCAGATCTTCTAATTTCCAATAAACATAGTGTGTTATCTCTTGATAACAATGATAATTTTGAAGCTGATTTAGTTAAAGTTTTTGACAAAGCAGATTTTAATAAAAGTTTTAGTACGGATGTTGATTGTTCTATTGATCAAAATCTGGATGAAAATCTTATTGATGGATCTTTATTAATCAAATTCCTCTGATGGCTTAATTTTGGAACATGCTTGTCTTCCTATGGAGCCCATTCAGAATTCAAAATTTGAATTCAAAACTACAAGTATTATGGAAGAAGATGAGGTAGCTGTTAGTACTGAGTAAGAGTTGGTTGCTGACCCGGTGGAAGATTCAAAATTTGAATTCAAACATTCTCAATTGCTGGAAGGAGTAGAGGAAGCCGTTAGTTCTGAAACAGAATTTGTGGCTGAACCAATAAAAGCTCTTCTTTCAGCTATTCCCATGAAAGCTCTGGTTGCTGATCCGATGGAAGAATCAAAATTTGAATTCAAACATTCTCAACTACTGGAAGGAGCAGAGGAAGCCGTTATTTCTGAAACAGAAATTGTGGCTGAACCAATAAGAGCTCTTCCTTCAGCTATTCCCATGAAAGCTCCTAATGATATGGAAGTTTCAAGTGGATCTACTACTTTGGAATTACCTGAAGTTGTTACTCCATCATCGAAAGTTAACCTGAACTTTAAAAATCCTATTTTATCAAAAGGAAAATTAACATCTATTAAATTGGATCATTCTTCAGGTTCTAATCATAAACTTTTCAAAGAACTACAAGCTTTGGGACCGGTAGAAGACTTTCCTAGGAGGAGAATGACAGATCTAAGTACAAAGAAGTTTTTGAGGGGTTATTCCCCTCCTTAGTGCTTTCTTACTCTTACATGGGGAACTGCAACATGGAGGTTTTTGGAAGTTATTTGATGATGGAATTTATGATCAAAGAGTAATTTAGATTACTATCTTAGGTTTACAGACTCAAGTTTTGGAAGTGGCATCAGAGAATATTACTGGAAGTTTTCTTATATGATTCTTAGTTATTGATGGAGAATTGCAATTATTTTCTTTGGTTTTTATTTAGTTTCCTTTGCTTTCTTTTAGTTTTATATTTGTTTTCTAAATCTATTGAAATTGTTTATGGGATCGTTACTAGGTCTTATTTTTTAACCGGTTGGGAACTCTGGGATACTAATTAACCTTTTAGGTTATTTTTTATTTTTGGTATCCCCTCGACCCCAAGGGTTTTAAAATGGGAAATAGTGGATCTCATTTCAATTATAATAAAATTAGGTTTAACAAATATACTTTCAGTAAGGTTTTTTTCCCTGCTGGATCAAGAAACCCTTAGTTTCTTTTGTTCTAGTTTGTAATAGGTTTTTCTTCTTTTTCTCTTAATGCAAAATTGCATTTCTTCAAAAAAAGAAAAAAAGAAAAAGGAAGGGGGTTTAATAAAACATAGGATTTTCGGCTAAAACATGAATTTTTTCACCAGTAGTGGACATGTGTAGAAAATCATGAAAGTATTGGTAGGTAATTTCTACTGGACACTTGTTAACATAGGATTGGAGGGTATTACCCTCACTATTTAGTGTAAGGCTTGCAAAAAATTAAAAAACTAGTTCATAACAAAAGGGATAGATAAGAGTAAGAATTAAGGTCAAAGTGGTATGAGCAAATAGATGTAGTACTTAAAAGTAGAGGTCCTCCTATTTGATGATTTTAGAGGGAATGATTCTGGCATCCTTGTATCTATTGAAGGCATATTCATTAGCTGCCTCAGCAAATCTTGGATCGACCTGGTGCTTGGAGGAACTTCTATCAATTGATCAAGACTACTTTTCTCCATCCATTACAGAGATCTTGATCTTAACAGAGAGGGAAGAAGTATTAGAAAAAGTTGAGTGAAGAAGAAAGTTTAAATTTGGACTGTTTATATAGAATCAATCAGATCATAAAGGAGGATCGTAAGATCATCTAGGATGATCACGTGCAATCAATCCGTCCAGATGATTGGTCAAAAAGTTGGCCATATTATCTATGATGTAATATATCATATATGATTCAACCTGTATGATTGTTGACTAACTATATGGTATAGGACAAATATATGGATCATCAAGGATGATGTGTCATTAAGAATCATACCGACTGCATTGAAATCATCTAACCATTATTTCCACATGGATCATAGAGGATATACATGAGAATCATCCATTATTATCACCAATAATTGATTTAGACCAGCTGTTGTATGTGTAGTGATCAGTGATTAATATTGGAATTTCTATTAATATCGTACATGATGATATGGATTGTCCTGTATGATGTCGGGAAAAATTAAAAAATTTGGTATATGGAATATAATGATCAAGAGGGTTTCAAAACAAAAATGAAAAAATAAAAATAAAAAAAATAAAATATAAGCCAAAAGCAGTCATAAATCAAAATTAAAACCAAAATGTTTTTTTTAATTGATCAACTCCAATAAATGATAAATTCCCTAGTGAGTAGGTTAAAAATCAGTAAGAAATGAATTGACAATACTAAAATCCAGAATGGACAGAATAATGATCTTGTCAACCTTAGCTCATAATCCTAACATGTAAAAATTCTTTTTAAAGAAAAATCAAATTTGAAAAAGAAATTAGATAGGAAAAGTGATTTTTTAAAACTTCATTTCTAAAAAATATTGATAGATTAATATTATAAAGTAATATACCAAAAAATATAATTTTCAAAATTCAAGTTTTTGAAGATATCAAGCGACACGTGAATTCTTATTAGATTTAATGATTTGAAAGAGAAGGAAACTTATTTCTTTGTGAGCTCATTTTATAGTTCTTTTTCAGTTATTGGGTGCACTTTATGTATCCTTTGATTTTTGATACACTTTATACATCTTGCAATTATTTTTTGGTCATTAAATATCTTTTCACTTTTTGGCCCATTTTATACCTCTTGTCATTTTTGCAAGCTTGCTTCCTTTCTAAACCTTTAGAGACGGTTAGTTATGAGATTATCTTCTAGATATAAGAGAGGAAAAACTCACTCTTTAATATAAGAAAAAATAAAACACAATATAGAATCATAACAATATGATAAGTGCAATAATCTGATTAAGAAAATATAAAAGTGATTCATTGACTTGGAATATTATTCTTATGAGATTGATTAATATAAGAACAAAAAATAGATCTCTATTTCAAAGTATAACTTTTAATTTTAAATAGATTTTGCTTTAGAAAGAAAAATACATCACTAAAGGAATTAGTGGAAGAGTAATAATCATTAGATTTTCTTCCTTTAACTATTTTAGAGGACTCAAACACTGCTTATTTATTTCTAAAACCAAAAGTAAGGCCAAAATATCATTTAAGAATCCAATATCAAAAGTCAGTATTGATCTGATTCTTTAAAAACATTGAAGTAAAAAATAACAGAAAAGTAAAAAAATATAAAACATAAACATACATAGAAATAAAAAAAAAAATTAGAAATAGAAAGCATAAATTTCACGCATAAATATATATTATACCTAATCTAGTTCTTAAGATGCTGAAAGTTTCAAAGGCCAGTGATTTTGTAAAGATATCAGCAAGTTAGTTTTCAGTGGATACATGGTGTAGTTTTGTCTCCTTCGATAATATGATCCCTAATGAAGTGGTGCTTTATGTCTTAGTATTTGATCCCGGAGTGTTGGATTTGATTATTTGAAATACATATGACATTAGTGTTATCATATATGATTGAAATTATAATAACATGTAATCCTAAATTCAGAATTTATTGCTTTAACTAGAGGAATTGGGCCACACAACTTCATAAGGCTATGTACATAATTTCTGTAGTGAATAGGGCAGCTGAGTTCTATTTTCTACTGGACTAGGAGACTAAGTACTGTCCTATGAATTAACATACTCTAGAAGTGCTTTTTCTATCAACTCAGTATCCTACAAAATCTGAATCAGAATATCTTATTATTTCAAAGGAGATGTTATGCCTAGGATACCAGATTCATAAGCCTTAGATTCCTAAGAGATATCTAAGAATTCTCTTAATAGCAGTCAAGTGGTACTCTTTTATATTAGCCTAAAATCTAACACAGATATAAACACTAAACATAATATCAAGTTTACTAGCATTCAAATAAAGAAGTGATCCAATTATTCCTCTATATTTCTTTTGATAAATAGGTTTTCCATTTGAATCCTTATCTAACTGTACGGTGAAACTCATGGGAGTATTGATTGGCTTGGCTTTATCCATTTCATCATATAGATTTTTATCTGAAGATTCAAATAGAATATCATTAACATAAATTTAACAATGAATAGTTTATCTCTTACTTTTTTGAGAAATAATGTGGTGTCAACGCTACCTTTAATAAAGGTTTTTCTAGTAGGAATGTGTGTAGCCTTTCATACCATACTCGGGTTATTTTTGTCCATATAATGCTTTTTTTAATTGGATCACATAATTAGAAAATTATGAATTTTTAAAGCCGAGGGGTTGTTCAACATGCACATTTACTTTTATTACTCTATTAGAAAGATACTTTTGACATCCACTTGGTACAATTTGAATCCTTTAAAATAAGAAAAGGGTAGTAAAACCCTAATGACTTTCAATCTAGCTACACGGGAAAATGCCTCTTCAAAATTGACTCCTTCTATATGGTTATACCCTTTAGTAACTAATTTTACTTTATTTCTACCACTACACCAAAATCATTCATTTTATTTTAAAAAACTCGTTTAGATCCAACCACACTGGTCCTTAGGTGTTTAAACAAGTTCCCAAACATCATTCCTCATGAATTGATTTAACTTTTCTTGCATGGAAAGAATCCAGAATTCAACATATGACGTCTGTGTTCGACTACAATCCTTTTGGCCTCTGCTGCTCACCGACTATGGTTGCTCCGACCTCAATCACCATACTATGATCCTTGACATTTGTCGCCCGACCACGATACTGACCAACTTAACAGTCCATTGTTTTCTAGAGAAAAACTCTAATGTCATTAGATTCTTCTAACTACAAATGTAATTTTCTCTATACAATGCATATTTTCTTCATTAAGCGAACCCGTTCCCTAAGGATGGGCGTCATTTGTAATCAACGACAAACACTTGTGGAATCATTTTAAATGGGCAAAATTCTATGGTTTTTCTCTTTCCTAAGTTTTTCACATAAAAATCAGGTATCTCTTATGATTTTTACACCCCTCTTTTTTATATGTGTGTGTGCTAGATCTTTATATAAAATTAGGGCATTAGACTTTCTATTACTCTACCACCACAAATATTTGGGCATGTAACAATTCTCAACACATATATTAAAACATAAATTTTTAAAATTAACTAAATGGTATATTTAAACCTTAAAATATATGATAAATGAAAAAAAATCAAATTCGAAAGCCAAAATTTCTCAACTATCAAAATTGACACTTCAACAATTATATGAATTCAAATCAAAATCAGATTTGAAATCATTTTTCAGATCAATATGAATGAAGCATTATCATAAATAATTTACAAATAATTAAGAAAAAAAAAAGAAACATTTGCCTAAGCTTCACAGCAATAAAGAAAACCGTAACTCATTGAAGGGAGAGCAAGAAGCAAAATAATTATTGCTGAACCCTAGCTAATATGATTATGATGGACCACTAGAGTGGTTACCCAAGCGATGAGCATGGGGCTTCAAGATAGTTAAGTGGCTCTTTATAGGTAGAGATAGGTACAGTCCAATCATAAAACAAAATGCTTTCAAGATTGTTAACCTTAGCTCTGACTCTCAAAATGTCAAAATTCTTTTTAATCAAAAATCAAATTCATAAAAGAAATTAGATAGAAAAAGTAATTTTTTAAAACTTCTTTTCTAAAAAATAATTGATAGAATAATATTATAGAGTAATATACCAAAAATTATAAATATCAAAATTCAAGTTTTTGAAGATATCAAGCGACACATGGATTCTTATTAGATTTAAAGATTTGAAAGAGAAGGAAACTTATTTCTTTGTGAGCTCATTTTATACTTCTTTTTCAGTTATTGGGTGCACTTTACGTATCTTTTGATTTTTGATACACTTTGTACATCTTGTAATTATTTTGTGGTCATTACATATCTTTTCACTTTTGGGCTCATTTTATACCTCTTGTCATTTTTGCAAGCTTGCTTCCTTTCCAAACCTTTAGAGACGGTTAGTTATGATATTATCTTCCAGATATAAGAGAGGAAAAACTATCCTTCCACTATCCAGAATAAAAAACAATATAGAATCATATCAATATGATAAGTGCAATAATCTGATTAAGAAAATATAAAAGTGATTCATTGACTTGGAATATTATTCTTATGTGATAGATTACTATAAGAAGATAAAATAGATCTTTATTTCAAAGTATAACTTTTAATTTTAAATAGATGTTACTTTAAAAAGAAAAATACACCACTAAAGGAATTAGAGGAAGAGTAATAATCATTAGATTTTATTCCTTTAACTATTTTAGAGGACTCAAACACTACTTATTTATTTCTAAAACCAAAGTAAGGCCAAAATATCATTTAAGAATCCAATATCAAAAGTGAGTATTGATCTGATTCTTTAAAAACACTAAAGTAAAAAATAACAAAAAAGTAAAAAAAAAAAAAAATATAAAACATAAACATACATAGAAAAAAAAATAGAAATAGAAAGCATAAATTTAATTTCAAGCATAAATATCTATTATACCTAATCTAGTTCTTAAGATGCTGAAAGTTCCAAATGCCAATGATTTTGTATAGATATCAGCAAGTTGGTTTTTAGTGGCTCATTACATATCTTTTCACTTTTGGGCTCAATTTCTATAACCTCTTTTTCTTCTACCCTAGACCCTCAAAAATTATAAAATTCATCAAACACAACAAGAGTGGTCTCCTCTACTATCAGTGTTCTTTTTATTAAAGACTTTAAAGGATATTTTAATATTTGAGTAACCTAGGAATACTTCTTCATCAAACTTTGGGTAAAATATTTCTAGTTGAGACTTGTCATTATTCAGAATGAACACTTTACATTCAAAGACATGAATATGAGAGAGGTTGGGTGTCCTACCCTTAAGAATTTCATGGAGTGTCTTGTTCGCCCGACTATGATCCCTCCGACCTACGTCGGTGATCGACTACAATCCTTTTGGCCTCTGCTGCTCACCGACTATGGTTGCTCCGACCTCAGTCACCCTACTATGATCCTTGACATTTGTCGCCTGACCACGATACTGACCAACTTAACAGTCCATTGTTTTCTAGAGAAAAACACTAATGCTATTAGATTCTTCTAACTACAAAAGTAATTTTCTCTATACAATGCAAATTTTCTTCATTAAGCGAACCCGTTCCCTAAGGATGGGCATCATTTGTAATCAACGACAAACACTTGTGGAATCATTTTAAATGGGCAAAACACTATGGTTTTTCTCTTTCCTAAGTTTTTCACATAAAAAATCAGGTATCTCTTATGATTGCTACATCCCTCTCTTTTATATGTGTGTGTGCTAGATCTTCATATAAAGTTAGGGCATTAGACTTTCTATTACTCTACCACCACAAATATTTGGGCATGTAACAATTCTCAACACATATATTAAAACATAAATTTTTAAAATTAACTAAATGGTATATTTTAACCTTCAAATATATGATAAATGAAAAAAAATCAAATTCGAAAGCCAAAATTTCTCAATTATCAAAATTGACACTTCAACAATGAGATGAATTCAAATCAAAATCAGATTTGAAATCTTATTTCAGAACAATATGAATGAAGCATTATCATAAATAATTTACAAATAATTAAGAAGTAAAAAAAAAAAAAAAGAAACATTTGCCTAAAATTCACAGCAATAAAGAAAACCGTAACTCATTGATGGGAGAGCAAGAAGCAAAATAATTATTGCTGAACCCTAGTTATTATGATTATGATGGACCACTAGAGTGGTTACCCATGCGATGAGCATGGGGCTTCAAGATAGTTAAGTGGCTCTTTATAGGTAGAGATAGGTACAGTCCAATCATAAAACAAAATGCTTTCAAAAAAATTTCTCAATAAACTTCTTGAAGGTTTTTTTCAAAGACACGTGAATAAAATATAATCAAGTTGTGCTCATACCTCGTAAGAATAATATACTAAGAGAATAATGTATTATCATATATCTTATACTTTATAAGCCAAACGAAGCTTATACAAGAAAATATCAAAGCATTGAGCACGTATTTGGCATCTTACCGTATGTAATAAAATTTCAATCTCTCTCTCTCTCTCTCTCTCTCTCTCTCTCCCCTCCCTACTCTCTCACTCTCTCTCTCTCTCTCTCTCTCTCTCTCTCTCTCTCTCTCTCTCTCTCTCTCTCTCTCTCTCTCTCTCTCTCTCTCTCTCTCTTCTTTGGTTAAAAACTATTTATTTATCTAATAACTACCCATGGTTTTCATTCAAGAACAATTTTCAAACAATCGCGGGACCAGAAACCCTTTTAAAAGAACTTGAGTTTCAAAGTCCCAAAAAAAGTACTTGAGTTTAATAATTCAACTCTATATGTAACCCTAAGTATAGCTCTTTGCTTCTCCTATTAAAGCTTTCTTTAAAAAAAAAAAAGGTTTAATTTCTACACATTTACCTATACAGATGATTTCAGCATTAAAAAAAAAGCTTTGTTGAAGCCACAATCAAAAGAATATACACAGCTACCCATGGTTTTCATTTAAGAGGTCTTGAGTTCGAGCCTTATGTATGTGATGTGTGTGCGATTTTTCCTTAATTGACCTAAATGTCCAAAAAAAAAAAAAAAAAAAAAAAAGAACAATCAAAATAATTATACTAACAAAATTTCTCATTTATAATTCCTGCCACCAGACTCCTCGACCACCTCCCGGCCACCGATCGACGTCGGACTTCTGCTTGTCGCCGGAATATTTCTACCCGAGGTCGGACATCCACCCATCACCAGACTTTTGTCCATCGCCGGACTTCCATTGGACTTCTACACGACGCAGAACTTCGGCCACTCGCCAGACTTCATGCCTGTTGTCAGGCTTGACCAAGCACCGAACTTCCACCCATTGCCATATTTCTACCTGACGCTGGAATTTTGCTCGTCACCAGACTTTTGTCGGACTTCTACCCGATGCCGGACTTCTACTCGACGTCAGACTTCCGCCATTTGCAGGATTTTTATCTAACGTAAAGCCTCCATCCATCGTTGAACTTCTGCTTAACGTCCGACTTCTAACCATCGTCAGACTTCCGACCTACATCGCCAAACAACAGTCCTTCTGACCTCCATCGCCCGCCAACTATGGTTTTTCCGACCTTTATTCGCCAGACAACGATCTTTCTGACCTCCATCCCCTACATAATATATATGGTCCTTCCAACCAAACAAACATGTCAATAGTGATTCTTCCTATTTCTACCATGTAACACGCTCTATATGATGTATATTTATTACATCAAGCCAAGGCCTTCCTTCCAATGAATGGCCTCATTAGTGGATTCGTTCAAACTGGGTTAAGCCCTATAATTTTTCCTCTTCTTAGGGTTTTTTCACATAATATCTTGGTGCCTCTTATGAATGCTACACCCTCTCTCTTATCTGATTACGTGTTGGATCTTCGTACAAAGCTAAGATGTTAAACTTTATATTTTTGTACCACTGGGAATCTTCCAGGACAGAACAATTTTGGTGGAAGTAAGACGGTGTTTGAGAAAAGCTTCAGCCACGATTAGGAAGGAGCTTCGACAATGGTGGGGAAGAAACTATGGCAAAGGTTCAGAAGAAACTTCAGTAGCGGGAAGAACTCCAGTAATGGTCGAGAAGGAGCTTTAGTGGTGGCAGAGAAGAACTTCAACAACGATATGAAGGAACTCCGGCGATGATTAAGAAGAGTTCCAGCAACGGTCGGGAAGAAACTCCAGCGACGATTAGGAAGAACTCTAACAATGCTCGAGAGAAACTCCCATGGTGGTGGGTGGAAATAGAGATCCCAAATTCCTCCATTCTCTTCCTTCTTCTCCCCTTTCTCTGGTCGGTCCAAGGCCAAACTTCAGTCTGTTACTAGTGTTCTGCTCGTCGCCAAACTTCGTTCGATTTCTAACTGATGCCAGACTTTTTTCTCTCTCCCAATTTCTACCCTCCATCAAACTTCTGTCCATCGCCGGACTTCCTTCAGACTTTTACTTGACACAGATCTTCCACCTGTCGCTGGACTTTTGCCCATCATCAGACTTCTGCCAATCGCCAAACCTTCATGGACGTCTAACTTCACTCTTTTGATGAAGTTTAACCCGAACAACGGTGGTCAAATTTCTGCCCGACGCCAAACTTCGGCCATTCGCAGGACTTCTTCCCATCGCCAAACTTTCATTGGACTTCTACCCGACGTCGGACTTCCTCCCGTCTCTGGATTTCTACTCGACTTCAAACTTTTCCAATTGTTAGACTTTTATTAGACTTCTACCTGACACTAAACTTCTACATGTCGCCTAATTTCTGCCTTTCACCCTAGTTTTGTCGGACTTCTACCTGATGTTGGACTTCTACCCATCACCAAACTTTAGTTGAACTTCTACCCAGCGCTAAACTTTCTCCCATCGTCGGACATTCGTCAGACTTCTACCCGACGACACACTTCTGCCCGTCATCAAACTTCTATTTGTCGTCGAACTTCTATCCAACGCCGAACTTCTACCCTACGCGAAAGTTCCACTCGTTGCTAGACTTCTGTCCATCACTGAAATTTCATCAGACTTGTTCTCGAGGCTGAACTTCCACCGGTCGTCGAACTTATGCCTGTATCAAAACTTTCATCGAACTTCTACCCGACACTGAACTTCCACCTATCACCGGACTTATGCCAGTCGTCAGACTTTCATTAGACTTCTATCGATTGCTGGACTTTCACCCATCCTCGTATTTCTACCCAACCACTAACTTCCGCACTGTCAATGGTCCTTCCAACCTCCGTTGCCAGACAATGGTTTTTCTGACTTCCATCACCCGCCAACTATGGTCCTTTAGACCTCTATCGCCAGACAATGATCCTTCTTACCTCCATCTCCGGTCGACTACGGTCCTTCCGACCCCAGTTGCCAGACAACAGTCTTTATGACCTACATTGTCCACTGACTATGGTCCTTCCAACCTCCATCACCAAACAATGGTCTTTCCAACCTTCGTTGCGAGTCAATATTCTTTCCCACCTCTGTCGCTGACCGACTATGGTCCTTTTGACCAAATGAAGATGTCAACAGTTATTAATATTCCTATTTCCACCATGTAACACACTCTATATGATGTATATTTGTTACATAAATCGAATGCCTTCCCTCCAATGAAGGGCCTCATTTGTAATGAATAGCAAATAGTAGTGAATTCATTTAAACTATTCTAGGCTTTGTGGGTTTTCCCTCTTTTGAATTTTCCATGTAAAACCTTGGTTTCTCTTATGAATGCTACACCCTCTTTCTTATTTGATTGCGTGTGAATCTATGTACAAAGCTAAGACATTAAACTTTGTATTTTTCTATCGCCGCGAATATTCCCCGATGCAACAATAATAAGGTGTAAAATTTCAAACTATGGAATAAATTTTTCATCTTTGAGAGAAATACGTGAAATTGACTTAAGGGATTTATGATTTGTTGCTATAGTAAGTCATGTATTAACTATGCAAACCACATAATTTGGCTCCTTCAAGCTTTCCAGCTATAGCAGACAAGGATGAAATATTTTACAAGCAAAATATGTTGCGTATCAAAATGCCATAATATATAGTTAATATTTTGTTCGGGAAAACTTTACATATGTATATTTTTTATGATTTTTTAAAAAAATTTGTGCTAAAAAATAGCTTTAGAAAGCACTAAGAAAACAATCTTAAATGAAGCCTAAGGCTTAGGCTTCGTTTGAGACAGCTTTCATACTGATTTTTAAAACAGCTTTCTAGTACAAAATTTTCAAATTCAAGAAATTTTTGTACTAGAAAGCTGTTTTAGAAAGCAAGAAGAATGCATTCCCAAACGAAGCCTTAGTTTGAGACAACTTTTTTGCTACTTTATAAAACTATTTTTTAGTACAAAATTTTTTAATTGAAGAAAGTTTTGTACTAAAAAACCGTTTAAAAAAAACAAATAAGCTGTCTCAAATGAAGCCTAAATCTATAGTTTTTTGACATAAGATTTGAAAATATGTCTGTCTACACTAAGGCTTCGTTTGGGGTTGCTTTCTTGCTGCTTCTTAAAACAGCTTTCAAGTACAAAAATTTTAATTTTTATACTAAAAAATAAATTTTGAACAACCGAGAGGAATAACCATCCACATTGCAGAACGTTTACTAGCCGTAGGATTATTGCAAACCTAAATAATCCTGACCATATACAGGTAAAGCATTAGTACACTTATACACACAAACACGTACGGAACAGCTACAATATTATATACACTCAGTTAATACAAAAATATAGAAGAAAACTTTCTAGTCTACTTTGTGTCTTCTTCCTCTCCTCATATACTTTCTTCTGTCCATATAAACAGAAGTCTCATTCTGTAGTATGAGAACTTTCACATTTTTTTTTTTATTTGATAAGAAGAAATCATATATGTTTAAAGATAAATTTTATAAAATCACATAATTAAGCTAGTTATATTTTTTGAATTTTAATATTGGGCTATAAAAACTAAAGAATATTTATGTTAGAGAAAATGTAGAGTGATATATATGGACGATAAGGGTAGAAAAATAAATTTAGATAATTTGGAAATGTATAATAAATGATGACAATTGTCCAATTAGACAAGTTAGTAAAATTAATATTGTAGCATCTTAGAATATTCGTGGCGGTAGAGAAATATAAAGTTTCATGTCCTAGCTTTGTACGAAGATCCAGCACACAATTAGATAAAAGAGAGCTTGCAACATTTATAAGAGACCAAATTTTTTACATGGAAAACACTGAAAAGGGGAAAAAACACGGGGCCTTGCCCAGTTTGAATGAATCTACTAGTATTTGCAATTGAGTAAAAATGAGGCCCTTCATTGGAGGGAATGCCTTGACTTGATGTAATAAGTATACATCATATAGAATGCATTACATGGTGTAAATTAGAAGAATTTGCATTGATAGGTATGTTTAGTGGGCAAGACCATAGTTGGCTTGTGACGAAGGTCAAAAAAATTGTATTCGGATAATGGTGGTCGGAAGGACCACAGTCGGTGGGTGACAGAGGTCAGAAGGACTGTTATATAGAAACGAAGGTCGGAAGACCGTAGTCAACGAGCGATAGTGGTCGGGAAGACTGTAGTCTTGCAAAAAAGGTCAGAAGGACCATTGTTTTGCAATGGAGGTTGGAAGGATCATAGTCTATATTTGATGGAGATCGAAAAGATAGTTGTATGGTGACAGAGTTTGGAAGGATCATATTTTGATGACTGAGGTTGCAAGGACTGTGGTCGATAGACAACAATGTTAAGAAAGGCCGTTGTCTGGCGTTAGAGGTCAGAAAATCATAGTTGGCAGTTAAGTGAAAGTCTGAGGCTAGTTGGTGGACGGGCAGAAGTCTAGCGTTAGTTGGTGGCTAGATGTAAGTCCAATGTCAATCAATGGTCGAGAAAAAATTCAACATTAATTAGTGGCTAGGAAGAAGTTCAGTGATAGTTTTTGGCTAAAAAGAAGTCTAGCGTGAGTTACCAGCGAGGTGTAAATTTGGAGTCAATATGTGGCTGGAGGAAGTATAGCGTTTGTTGGCGACCGGGCTTAAGTCCTGTGTCAGTCCATGCTTTGGAGGAAGTTCGGTGGTGGTCGAGGAGGATTCTGGTGGAAAAAAGATATCTCTTCCTTTTCTTCCTTCTGTTCCTTCGTTTCCTTTCTTGGGTCCCTTTCTCCTCTCCCCTTTCATGAGGAATAAGGAGTCTATTTTTAGTTTTTTGAGAGTTGCATGGCCATGTTGGTGGAAAATTGAAAAGGTCATTTACCTTATATGGTGAAAAAAAAAATCTAAATTTAATTGCTTTGGAAAATTTAGAAATTAAATTTAGATCTCAATTCTTAAGTTCAACAGACCATTAGAGATAATATACCGTCTCGGAAGGTGAAAATAAAATCTCCTAATGAGTTCAAACCTGGAATTGATGGTTTACTCTTGAATGTCGTAGCCCGATTTAGGGGAGAACTATATATGACCCTGAAGGATCAAAAAAATGTTTAGCCAAATATCCGACCATGATAATCAAGAGAATTGAATTGATCATTAATTTCATATTCAAATTTATGTTAACACATGATATACCTCCCCGAAAAAAGAAGATATCCTCCATTATCAATTATTTGATTATGACTATAACGATCGTTATAGTTTGAAATTCCCCAAAAAAATATTGATTAGATTTAAAAAAATTGACGTGGGGTTCTAAATCTCCTATAAGCGCTAGCCCTCATAGTTAATTACATTGTGGAAAACTGGAGTCTCCTATGAACATTTTTGATTAAAATAATAACATAAATTTTGTTTAAAGATTTTTTAGGATTGATGTCAAAGGAGGTGAATACAAAGATTTAATAAGGGTTGGATCAAATTTTGACCACTTATTTTTGGAGTTAATGGAAGAGAGGAAGGAGAAACTTTAGGATTCTGAATTAATTCAGAAGTGTCTCAACCTAATCTAAGTGTTGGGCTTTAAATTTTGGATTAAGAGAGACTTTAATTTGAGTTAAATGAATTATAAGAAATTTGAGATTTTATTTTTGAAGGTTGGGGTCTTATGATTTAGAATTTGCCCCATATCCTAAATCTAAATTAGTCATTAGACGATGGTGTCCTGAACCTAGCTAATTTAGTGTAAAATTTGGACATATCTCGGCCTAGATTGGGGATCCAACTAACCACCTAATTGATTTAAAATCCATGAGTTCAAACTTTATGAAAGAGTGGTAGGTACATTTTTATTAAAGTTTTCAAGAGGTGGGATAGATGTCTAGAGCAGATCTTAATTGGTCTCTTAACTCATTTTTTGTTAAAAAGCTAAAATAAAATATAATTAAGATTTAGACTCTTTTAAATGTATTTCTAATGCAATCCATATTGATCGACTTGATTAAATGCATAAAATAGAATATAACAATTTTAATAAGGTTTGAAAAAATATTTTTCCCAAGAAATGACACAACATCCCCTTGACAGATCTGTACCCTCAAAGTCCACGTGGTCTGCCAGAAACCGCAAGAGGGGAGGTGACTAAAAAGGAAGAGAAAGTAATGATATGTTTATAAAAACATCAAGCGATCCTGGAATTATTTCTTAGATCGTTAGAGTTTCTATGTTGACATAAAATTTTTAATTAAATTTTAAGTAGAAAAATTTTATATGAGCCCTCATGAGCCTCCGCATATCCATACTAAAATAAAAGAATCAAATAAAAGAGAAAAAACTAAGAAAAGCAGGCAAAATCTTATACACAATCACATTAAATTAAACACATCAATAAATATAATTAATTTTTTAAAGTAAAGTCCATAGGCAAGTGCCACATTTATTACAACACATAATTACAGAAATTAAAAGTGACCGGGCACTACTAACGATACACCCATATTCTAATCCTAAGACAAATGCAAGTAGTATGACCACCTGCAGAAAATGCCCAACTTAAAAAGGACGCTATTCTTCCCACTTTGGGTAGTGGAGTGATCCAAAATTGAGCTTCTAAATGGAAAAGGACTATCCCCTTAAGGGGTATCCTTTCTTCTTTGGAATTCAATTTTGGGTCTAAGTATTCTAAACTCAAAGACTCTTTCATAACTCTTGACTTTAAATAAATTACATTGATATTAAAAAGAAACAATCTACTCTCCTCCAAGGTTATTCTAAGCATTTAAATATTGAATAAATCCCAAGCAATTATATATAATAAAATAAAATTTATTAGGCTTACCCATGCTCTTATTTATTTAGGGGATAAGTGAAAGTACGAGATGCGCCAAGAGGGGGGGGGGGGGGGGTGAATTGGATATTTAAAAACTTATTTAATAAAAAGAAATATAGTTCTATAACTTGACGCGGAAGTGAATTACATTCACAATAAAAAGATAGATTATCAATCTCACCCACGTAGTTAACCACAACAAAAATAAATGTGGAAATAAAGTGATAAAATAATAAAGGAAAGAACACACCAGATTTATAGTGGTTCGATCAAACCTTAACTTACATCTACTTTCTGAAGGCACCCTCCGAGTATTGCACTAAACCTTTAATGACTCTCCTTTAGTCCCCATAGCTAGGTAGAGAAGCCCTTACACAAAATCACTTCCACTTTTCTTGGTGCTGCAAAGGAGCCGGGTCCTTTGACACCAAAGAAAACTTCTTCTTCCCATAACTTCCCTCAAGACGAACCTTGTATCCGATGGTACTAAGGTGAAAGCTTTACGGAGCAACCATATGAAATCCCCTCCACACTCCCTTGAAACCCCCTCTATGCATCTTCTCCCTCTCTCAATCTCCACCGAATCCTCTCTCCCTTTCAAATTCTCTCTTACAGTTTTCTCTAGAAAATTGAAGCTTCAATGGCTGCCAAAGACTCTTATAAAGTCTTATGAGAAAGCTTAAAAAGAGGGCTTAAAAAAACTAGAAAAGTCAATTCAGCCGTCAAAGATCATCTAGTACGATCTCAGGATCGTCCATAAGGATGTGCAAAATTTGACCTGTTAGTACTATACAATCACTAGTTAGTACTGTACAAATGGTCTAATTTTCTTGTTTGTACTGTATGATGTTCATTTAGTACTGGGAAAAAGGACATCAATGCAAAGTTTAATCTCCCTATCAGGTGGTAAACATACTAACTCGTTTGAAAAAGTATTTAGAAATCTTAAGAACTATTGGGGCACCCTATAGAGATTTAGAATTCTTTTTAACTTAAATAGATGCCAAAATATAATAAGTGTTCATCAAAAACATATCCACATTCATAATAGATATAATACAAAATAGAACTCCGCTAAGTCCTTGAAATAAGCTACTCTCACTACCCATAAATAATGTCATTCTCTTCTTCTCACACTCAATTTGAGCTCAATACTAACTCAACTATTTTTTATATTGAATAATATTAAGCTAAAAAATAGGCAACAATATCAAACCAGGTCTTCATTTCTTATTATATATATATCATAGTGAAAAAGAAGAAGATAACAATAGATAAGGCAATCATTTCAAATAAAAATATATCATGAAAATAAATGAATGACTATGTCAAGAATCAAATAAAATATAGTAGGACATATCAAATGTAATAACCTAAAGAAATAAAAAGTACATAAATAATAATAATAATAATAATAATAATAATAATAATAATAATACTAATTTGTTTGACATAGAGCTCTTTAGCTATATGCTTTGTATTGCTATGGCGCTATACTTGAATGCACAACAAGAATAAAATTCATTGTTGTGGTGTTTGAGTCTTTGTTCTATAGTAATTCTGAATTCAATATGTGGTGTTGTGCTGCTGGGTTGGAGTGAAGCAATGTTTGACCACTAAAATTATATATATATAATTCTGAGATCTTAAGAACTAATTTATCATTAATGTTTTGGGTTGCTCGAGAAGGCAAGGGAGAAGAGAGGAAAAGGGAGAGGAAGTGGAGATAGAAAGTAGGATTTGGTCATTTTTTTCAATTGCTTAGTTTGGAAAAGTTTTATGTTCCTTATAAGTAATTTAAAACCAACTTTTTTTTCAATGATTTTGTTTTCTGAATTAAATTCTCCCAAAAATGATAAAATGGAATTTTCTCTTGATTCATTGAGTTTTTACTGTGTAACATTTTTTTTATATAATAGATATGAAAAATATAGACGTTTTGACTTTAATCTTACTAAATTTCACTAGATAAATTGAAAATTTATGAATTTCTTAAGCTATAAGCTACTTTATAGATTTTTTTTTATTTTAAGATTTGAGTATTAATTTCATGTTGTATTTCATATATTAAACTGCATTTCATATAATAAAGATAGATTAATACAAATCATATAAGATTCATGTGTCTTTTGCATAAGCAAGGGAGGTTATCTACTAATAAAAAAATTAATGTCCGTTGTATAAAAAAAACATAATACTATGCATAGGAGGGTGGTTGATGGGCTTTTGTTTAAAGATTATTTTTGATATTATTTTGATTGTAACTTGTAATTGATGACCGAATTATGTCGATGGATAGAAGACGATGACTCTTAACGACATTGAAAGTCATCTATAATAGTAATGATAAATATAATAATAATGATTATGATATAATGTTGCAATGAATACAAATGAAGGATGAAAACACTTTATTAATGCTGGATGTCCTACTTTTCTGAAAATATACTGATGCATGTATATATTAATAACATTAATAGATTGATTCATGATTTATGTGCATAGATAGTTTATAAATTATTACATATACTAATTGCATATGATATGCATATGATGTATAATAGATAAGATGCATAATACCGATGACATTAACACCTATATCTTATGATTATAACACTAATGTCTTACTCTTTACTGTATTGATTTATTGATTATTATCATTGATTTATTGTTTACTCACTATTACTGTTTTACTGTCAATGTACTATCACTGACCATGTGAACCATATTACTGAACATATATTATAAGATATTGACTGGATATGTTGATAGAGAATAACTGAACTTTATATTTTTATATGAATTAATGCATTGACAAAATTTTTAACTATTTTATAGATACTTTGGTTAGTTTATTTACTTATAACTATCACATTTATTTTCGTGCACTTGTATTGATTTACGGATCTAAGTGTAATGATTCATTCTTTCACTATTGATCATATTGTATTATACTAGTGAAATTTGATTATTGATGATATTTAATGTATTGATTCTATTGATTGAGATGATCAAACATATAGATTCTTGAGTCTTGCATTACTAACTTTAGTGATGTATTAGGTTTATGTCAGGGTTTATAAGCTCATTATATGGATTTTATTTATTTTAAGTCAGGGAAAGGGTTGGGACTATGTGAAGGGATTGATTGATATCTTAAGGTTCTTGTATTATTTTTTTTTTTTAATCTTTTGTAGTCAAAAGCATGAGATAGATTATGGATTATAAATCCCTTAGCAATCACATGGAGTGGAACTATCCTTGAACTCTCTACCAGCCTAACAAAACTCTTAGACATGGGTTCAAAACTTCTATTAAGGCCTACTTTATGATACTCGGCTACCTTGTTCCCGATCTAAACAAATTGAAAGCACTGACCTTTCATCCTACATCATTGCTAAAGTGCTTCCTTCTATAACTCTAACATGTAGGTACACCACTAATAGAACATCAAGAATTAGCAATACTACCATCATTTGAAACTAAAACTAGTGGTCCATCTCTCCTGAAATCTCTTAGTCTGAGCATTCCCTTATTTCCAAAAATATTAATACCAAAAGTCTCACCAATGAACATTTTCCTACTAGTAGCACTCCACTGTAAAGTAGCTAAAAAATCATTCTCAACTAAATGGGTACTCTCTACTAACTCAATAAAATTAGAAATGTGAAATGGAACTAATTACTACCTTAAATTATCTTAGAGCCCATAAGAAACTTGTATCACTTCTCCTTAAAAGTGATAATAAATTGCAAGTCATATCGTTTAAGGCAATAAACTCTGCCTCATACTATAAAACTTTCTTTCTTCCATGAACCAACCTCATAAATTTCAGCTACATCGACTTCCATGCAATTGGAGGTACAAACCATGCCCTAAAAATATCTATGAACTCCTCCCAATTGATCAAAAAATTCAACCTTCCTAAAAAATTCTCATTTTATTGGCCCAACCATTAACACTCAGCCTCACCTTCTAACAAAAATATAGTTAGATATACCTTCCACTCAGAAGGACACTACATTGCATCAAATGTTTTTTCTAGCCTCATCAGCAAGTCTTTTGTTGCTCTGGGCTCAAATTTTCCCTTAAACCTTGGAGGCTTTAACCTAAAAAATATTTTTAAAAGTATCTTTACATCATCAAATTTGACAAAAGTTGTATCACTCGGAGTCTTTTGTTGCTCTGGGCTCAAATTTCCCTTAAAAATATTTGTAAAAGTATTTTTACATCATCAAATATGACTGTCTTATATACTGACATTTCAGGTTCACACGATTGGACTGTAATTTGGAATCAGCTCAAGATTGGGTAGACTAGGTCTGAGTCATTTTGTACACTTTTTCCTTTCTTGAGTCTATTGTATTTGTTATGGCTCCTGATGCTTTATAACGTATAAGAGTTTCTGGCTGTTCCCTAGAGTTTACTGTTTTTGGTAACATCGTCCTGAACAATATTTATATCGGCTAGGACGATCTGTTTAAAAGCCCCTAATATGGGCATCCTCATTAAAGCAGCCGTCATTATGCAAAATACATCGCCTTGGACGATTTTGTATCGGCCAGGATGATAGGCTCAATTCAGAAAGAATCTGCCACCATATCTACTTAGGAAAATCTTATTTTTGGATATCGGCCTGGTGGATTGGCATGGACTATAAAATATCGGCCAGGACAATTTTTCCAAAATTTCTCTGGCAATTTTGGAAAGCAATTAATGGTGATTTCGTCTGGGCCGATCGCAAGATCATCCAGGCCGATTAGTCATCGTCCAGCTTTATTTCAAGGCGATATTAAGGACAATTTTCCTCGTATTTGAACTAATCGGCCAGGACGATATGTCTATCGTCCTGGACGATAAAGTCGGCAGCTTGCATTAATAAGCTCGTTTTTAGCTCTTCTATTTAAGCTATGACAAGGCACTTTGTAAGTGTCTTTGACAGCCATTGTAGCATTGTTCTTATGGGGGAAACTTGAAGAGATAGCTTTAAAGGGAGAGAGGAAAGGGTGGAGTTTGAGAGGGAGAAGATCCTGTGAGGGGGGGAACTCAAGGGAGTGTGGAGGGGATTCCACACGGTTGCTCTGGCAAAGTAGCACCTTAGTACCATCGGATTCAAGGCTTGTCTCGAGGTAAGTTCACCAAAGAAGAAGATCTCTTATGTATCAAAGGACCCGGCGACTCCGCCGCACCAGGGAAGGTGGAAGTGATTTTGTAAGGGCTTCTTCGCCTAGCTGTGGGGGCTAAAGGAGAGACACTTATTTTGGTGCAATACTTGGAGGGTGCCTCTAAGGAGTGGATGTAGATCAAGGTTTGATAGAACCACTATAAATCTGGTGTGTTCTTTCTTTATTACTTCCGCACTTAATTTCCACATCATTGATTTTCTATGTGGTGATATTGGTTTGAGTTTTATCTTTGGTTTTAAAGTTATCATATTCACCTCTCTTTATTAGCCTTGGGCCAGTTCATAAGGGGCCTAACATTCCTAAAAAACTTTTAAGTGGTATCAGAGCACTTTCTAGTGCCATAAGAGCACTTTCAAGTTGTATCAGAGACATATTTTTAAAAAATAATTTTTTAAAAGCTTTTGAATTTTGATCCATGGCTAATTTTTTAAATCATAATATTTTGAAAGGTTATTCAATCACCAGACCTCCTTTATTTGAAAATATGTCATTTGATTTTTGGAAAACTCGCATATCTTTTTTTTTGCAATCGATTGATTTTCGCATGTGGCATATGATTTTAACTGGTTATTCATCACCATCACATATTGTTAATGTAGTTAAAACTGATATTCCTTTTAATCAATGGAATAGGGAAGAACAAGTAAATGCTCAATTGAATGCAAAATCTTTAAACTACTTTTTCTGTGCTTTAAATTATGAAGATTTTATGTTAGTATCCACATGCACTACTGGTAAGAAAGTTTGGGATAAACTACACACCATGTACAAAGGCACTAGTGAAATCAAGCAATCCAAGTTGAATTTGTTAATGCATGATTTTGAATTATTTTCCATGAAACCTTATGAAACGATCATAGATATGTATACAAGATTCATTCAAATTGTAAACTCATTGCATGGTTTAGGAAAAGAATTTTCAAATTTTGAAAAAGTAAAAAAAATTCTTCGTTGTTTATTAGAAAAATTTGATGCCAAAGTTGTTGTTGAATCAAAAGATTTGAATGATTATTCTATTAATAATTTGATTGGCTCACTCATTGCCTACGAGCAAGGTTTGGGTCAAAGACTTTTGGATGCAAGTGAAACGATTGTTCTAAAAATTGAAGATACAGAAAAAGATTGCTTAGTTGGTGACGAATGCATTGACTTGTTAAGCAAATCACAAAGCTCACCAAAGCATAAGAAAAAGTGGAAAAAAGTAAAAGTGGTAAGGATGTCCATATTTCTTCTGACGTTATTTGCTTTCGATGCAGGAAGCCTGAACATATGAAAAATCACTGCCCTAATTTAAGAATTCTTCCTACGAAAGAAAAGGGCAAGGCGAAGCAAAATTTAAACTAGGGAAATAATAAAAGGCAAAAAATCTCATGGGCAGATCTGGTTTCTGAAGCATCGGACCAGGAGAGAGATAATGGTTAAAAGCCCTTCGTGTTTTTGTGTTGTGTTTTTGTTTTTATGTTTTTCTTATTTTTTTGTTTTTGTTTATTCTTTGAAATTTTTGCTTTCGTGAAAGTTTTTTCTCTAATCAACAAACACATTCACTTTTCTAAAAATGAAAAATCTACTTTCTATTTTTTCTTGAAAACTTTGGTAAGTTGTGTTTGACTTCTCTAAAACAGTCAAAGGAAGGAAACTCATATTTTTTATTCTCAATCTCTATTTCTTAAAAGAGGTTATCCTACTTTTGATTTAAAATCTTTTTTATCTTTTAAATTAGTTTTTGAAACTAATTTTTTTTTCTCCTTACATTTTATTTATCGCATAGGTATCTTTTGCAAGTTATTGAATCTAACTCATAATTTTCTTAATAAAAAATTTGCTTTATCAATTGGATGGGTTTACTTTTGTTTTTTAAGATTTTAGAAAGGTAGCATATTTAAAAAAAAAAATTGGCTAATTATGCCAAAAATAAAAGATGCGCAATGACGCCAAATTGAAAAATATACACAAAAGTGTATCAAAAATCAAAAGATGCACAAAGAGCGCCATTCAAATTGACAAGATACATAAAATGAGCCCACAAAATGTAATTCTTACCATTCGTGTACTTCTTAAAAGCTTAAGAAAACCCTTGATACTTTCGATACTTGATTTTGAAAAACATGATTCCTTATTCAATAATTCGTGCATTAATCTTCTATTAGATATATTTTATGAAAGGAGTTTTTAAAAATTAATGTTTCTTTTTCCCGTTTATTCCTTGATTTGGATATTGGATTAAAAAGTTTTTGAGCCTTTTAAAGAACTTGAGTTTGGATTATCAAATTCTAAATTTCAAACCTTTTCTGGGTTATGCGTTGTCAAATCCAATTCTACTAAGTTTTTTATTAAAACCAAGAGGTAACTTTCTCATTTTAAGAATATTTGTTTTTTCACTAGATCAGGGAATGTTTTTATCTTTTGTTCGTCTTGTTTTTTGTTTGTTCCTCCTCTATTTTTGATAATGTCAAAGGGGGAGAATGTAATGTTGAATTTGTATCCTTTTTTTTTCTTTTAAAAAAAAATTAAAAATAACAAAATATGTTTTGTCTCCCCTATTTTTTAAAAGGGTTTATTCTTGTGAGGGGGAGATTAGGAGAAATTGTTTTTTTGAAAATTTAAATTGAATTTTTTGCCATCATCAAAAAGGGAGAGATTGTTGCGAATCAATGGTTTATGATTCTGATGATAGCAAACATTTTTATTTCTCTACGACTATCTTATGTACTGACATTTCAGGTGCACACGATCGAACTGTAATTTGGAATCAGCTCAAGATTGGGTAGACTAGGTCTGAGTCAGTTTGTACATTTTTTCCTTTCTTGAGTCTATTATATTTGTTGTGGCTCCTGATGCTTTGTAACGTATAAGAGTTTCTAACTGTTCCCTAGAGTTTACTGTTTTTGGTAACATCGTCCTAAACGATATTTATATCGGCCGGGACGATCTGTTCAAAAGAAGAAACCCTAATTAGGGTATCCTCATTAAAGCAACCGTCATTATGTAAAACACATCGTCCTGGACAATTTTTTATCGGCCAGGACGATAAGCTCAATTCAAAAAAAGAATTTGCCGCCATATCTACTTAGGAAAATCTTATTTTTGGATATCAGCCTGGTGGATCGGCTTGGACTATAAAATATCGGCCATGATGATCCAGGAAAATTTTTCCAAAATATCTATGGCAATTTTGGAAAGCAATTAATGACAATTTTGTCTGGGCCGATCGCAAGATCGTTCAGGCCGATTAGTCATCATCCAGCTTCATCTCAGTGCGATACTCAGGACGATTTTCCTCATATTTGAACTAATCGGCCAGGATGATATGTCTATCGTCTTTGATGATAAAGTCGATAGCTTGCATTAATGAGCTCGTTTTTAGCTCTTCTATTTAAGCTATGACAAGGAACTTTGTAAGAGTCTTTGGCAACCATTGTAGCTTCGTTCTTGTGGGGGAAACTTGAAGAGAGAGCTTGAAAGGGAGAGAGGAAAGGGTGGAGTTTGAGAGGGAGAAGATCCTGTGAGGGGGGGGGGGGGGAACTCAAGGGAGTGTGGAGGGGATTCCACACGGTTTCTCCGGCGAACTCGCACCTTAGTACCATCAGATTCAAGGTTTTTTTCGAGGTAAGTTTACCAAAGAAGAAGATCTCTTTGGTGTCAAAGGACCCTGCGACTCCGCCACACCGGGGAAGGTGGAAGTGATTTTGTAAGGGCTTCTCTGCCTAGTTGTGGGGGCTAAAGGAGAGAGACTTGTTTTAGTGCAATACTTGGAGGGTGCCTCTAGACGTAGGTCAAGGTTTGACTGAACCACTATAAATCTGGTGTGTTCTTTCTTTATTACTTCCGCACTTTAATTTCCGCATCATTGATTTTTTATGTGGTGATGTTGGTTTGAGTTTTATCTTTGGTTTTAAAGTTATCCTATTCACCTCTCTTTATTAGCCTTGGGCCAGTTCATAAGAGGCCTAACATCCCTAACGAACTTTCAAGTGGTATCAGAGCACTTTCTAGTGTCATAAGAGCACTTTCAATATTTCCTCCAACTTTCTTTGGCTCTATAGAGCATCTACCTGTGCATTTATCATATGAAGCTAGATTTACTGGACCTCTTCAGTTTGGATGAATGAATTCTTTTGAGAGGTATTTAAATAAATTGAAGAAGTCTGCTAAAAATAAAACACATTTTATTTGTATTATTTTGAAAAAACATTACAATCAAGTCAAAGTACTACAGCTAAAAATGTGGGTCAATCTCAAATTTATTTGTATTCAATGGATGTGGTGATCCTGCAGGCACTAACACCATGCATTATTTTACTGATAAGGAGATGCGAGTTGCCATATTATATGTCTTGCTTAACTGTGATGAAGTTGAGTTATATCTAGAGTAAGTATGCATAAGATTGCTCATAAATTTTTTACTCATAAATTCAATGTTTATTCATAAATTTAATTTACAGGTGTTTCATTGATGGTTTGAATACAACAGAACAAGTAGATGTCCAAAGATAGTGGAAATGGAATTCCCTATTTGGTTTAAAAATATGGTACAAATTTTGATTATTCATTTCAATTAATATGTCTTTAATTAGTTAATAAGCATGCTAATGACATACTTTACCTACTAGCGAGGTGTACACTCAAGTTAGTAATTTGCACTATCAAGGGCTACACAATCTAGCATGGGGACCAAATAGAGCCGTAAAGTGTCATCCAATTTTTTTGGTTAATGGTTACAAATTCCAAACAAAATTTTGGTGTGAAGATAGGAAAACAAAGAGTTTTGGTGTTTTTGAATAAGGCAATACCCATACCTGTGATGATTTTAAGTACTACAGGGTATTACAGGAAATATTACAGCTGGAATATCCTAGTCATTGGAACAACATATATCTATTCAATTGTGAGTGATTTGATTCAGTACATAATAGAGGTATAAGAATATATCTGATTTATGGTATAAAAGAAGTTAAGAGGGGTAGGAGATATTAAAAGTTTGACCCATTCATCATTCCTAGTCAGGCAAGCCAAGTCTATTTTGCTAACTATCCGAGTAGAGTACGAGAAAAATAAGATTGACTTGTAGTTATGAAGACAATACCCAAGGGAGTTATTGAGAAAACTATATTAATACCACCAGAAAATCAAGAAGAGTTTATGTCAAACTTAAAAGATCCTTCTAGTGATATGGATGATCAAATTACAACTACTTAGAGTGAGTTGCAGTTAGAGAAAATAGATTTAAACATAGTGAAAAGTTATGCGGAATCTTATAGTGGTGTAGAAGTTTAATCATATGAAAGTGAATATATATAAAATAAATGTTTTTGACAATCAAATATGAATAACTAATTAAAAATAACAATATTTTTTATATTTAATTTTTGTTGTACTTGTATTTATTTATTTGATGCGCTATTTAATATTCAATTTTTGCTGTAATTAATATTGCTAATATTTCTTAATTTTTTGTGTGTAGATGGCTTCATGTGATGACCATTAGAGAAGATTGATAAAGAATATATTTGGTAGGTGCAAAAAGAAGGTAACTGTTGGTACAAAAGGTCCACCTATACTTACTGAGGGAACCTCTTCACCTCAGCCTGCTACTCAGAGTCAGCCTAGCCCGCCTTTACCTACTCCTCCAGCCAACAGCCCATAGTTTTACTCACCTGACCCACACTATCCTTCGCTGGACTTCATGCAGAGTACTCCTTTCTACCCCTACTACCTACCCCCACCTTCTCATGGTATCCCTCCTACATATCCATATCTACCATATGTCTCGCCATACTATCCCCCACTACCACCTCATTCAGCTATAGGTAGACCTTCCACCCCAACTGCAACAAAGCAGGTGACAGAGGGTCACTTGTTCATTAAAACTAATGGTGACACATATGTACTAATTTTATTTCAGACATGTAAATAAAATTGAATAAATATTTTTTTACAACTAACATATTTCTTTCAGGATTCATTCGTCAAAGCAACCAACGCATTAACTACAGGACAAAATACAAAGCAGGTACGATACTCCTTATATTTCTTTGAAGAAAATCCTAAAATAAGTATGGGGTATGCAGTTTAGAGAGTTTGAGGTTAGTTATTATATAAATATGTTATGTATTATATCTTATTTATATAAGCTAACAAAAATATATATTCCTTACTGTATTTTTTTAAATGCAGAAAGATTTTTATTTGTTGCCATAACACCATGATAAAATAAGAAAGAATTTTGAGAAGCATGGCTTGACTCGCATGTGAGACATGTTTATACACATTAGAAAGTCAGGCGAGTGACCACTTTGGTTTGGTGATAGTGTATGGGCTGAGTTGAAAAGTGCTTGGGTTAGCCAAGACTATAGTAGGAGGATGGATCAAAATAGACAAACAAAGCTTCTAATGTCATCCATTCCCCCAACATTATGGTTTTGAGTCAGTATATGAAAAATTAAAATAGGATGTAGCAAAAATAACTTTTAGTACTCATTACAACCACTGAGTTTCTAGTCATGCCATTTAGTGTGACTAATGCACCATTAACATTTATGGATTTAATGATTCAAGTATTTAGGAATACCTAGATTAGTTTGTCAATATTTTTATTAATTATATAGTGGTGTACTCAAATGATGAGAAATACCATGTAACACTCTTACAATTACTACTAGAGACATTAAGAAAGAATAACCTTAAGCAAAATTTTCAAAATGTAATTTAGTTCAGAAGAATATTGATCTTGGGGAATATAGTGATTGGTGATTGAATATTTATGGTTCCTTAGTAAGAGCAAATATTAGTAATCAGCTGAGGCCTGGAACTATATCCAAGGTGCATAGTTTTCTTGCAATGGTTGGTTATTATACAAAGTTTATCAAACATTTTTAACAATAATACTTTCTATAATTAGACTTATTAGACTAACATAAAAGTTAGTGCCATTTGAGTGGATGGCTAACTGTGAAAATAGTTTTCAGAGATTGAAATTATTTGTTTGAGACATCTATTTTGATTATTATATTAGTTACTAAAGGGTTTTAACTATTTACTAATGCTTCATTAATGGGCTTAGGTTGTGTGTTTATACAGCATGATAAGATGTTTGTTTATGCCCCTAAAAATTTAAAGCCAAATGAAAAGAATTATTCTAAGCATGATTTGGCATTAGTAGCCATTGTGTTTATACTAAAGATTTGGAGAGATTTTATTTATGGAGTTAGATGTGAGATATATACTTATCATAAAGTTTAAAGTATATTTTTGCTAAAAAAGAATCAAATTGAGGCGAATAAGATTGTTGATGTTCATCAGGTATTATGATCTTGATATTTAATATCAACATAGTAAGGCTAATGTTATATTGTTTAGGACATCTTTGAGATTATCCAATTGGATGATTACATTTGATATATCAATAATTCTTGACATTGAGAGATTGAAACTAAAAGTATTTTGAGTAACTGATATGGATACTAGCATACTTACTTAGATGATTATAATGGTTAAGTTATATGAGATAATTTATAAAACTCAAAATGTTAGAATACTTAATCATTAGACTTACTTCTACATTTTGGAAAGGAATCTAGAAAAGTCTAGGGATATCTTAAACTTCAATATTTCTTTTTACCTATAGATATATGGGTAGTCTGAAAGGATTTTTTAAATAATTGAGAATTTATTGAGAATATGTATACTTGATTTTAGAGGACGCTGGGAGGATTATATAAGTATGATTGAATTTTCTTAGAATAACAACTTCCATTCTTGTATTGGAATGGCACCATATGAGTCTTTATATGGTTGTTAAATGTGGAATGATTTTATCTTAGATAAGGGTGGGAGAAAAAAAGGCTATTGAGGCCATGTTTAGTAGATGATGCAACCAATATTATTAGGATGATTAGAGATAGATTGAGAGTATCTTAAGAAAAATATAATAGGAACTATGATTTAAAGTGTTTAACTTACGAGTTTTGGTGAGTGATTTATTGCTTGTGAAAGTTAGCGCAATAAAGGATGTAAGTAGGTTTGGAAAGAAAGGGAAGTTGAGTCCAAGATATATTGGGCCATTTTAAGTGATAAGTAAAATTGGGAAATATATTTATCAATTAATGTTGCTAAATCACATGTCAGTCATTCATCATATATTTCACATTTCATCACTAAGAAAATGGATTCATATACTATCAATAAAATACTAAAAAATGAAATTTAAGTGCATTTATTAAGAAGAACTCCATATCCAAGTCCATGATGCTAGATAGTTATGGAATAAACAGATTCCTAGGTTTAGATATAATGGATGCATAGAACTCAATGAGAGACCACATAGGAGAAAGAAGATGAGATGAATCGATTGTATTAAGCTATTTATTGGATGAGTACATATATTGAAATGTCGATGATGACATTTTTCTAATGAGTGGAGAATGTGATGACTTTTTGTAATGAACTTTTTTAAACATACTACGTTTTGTACATGTATGTTGTATTTAGTAATTTCTATAAATTATTAGATATGTATTATTTTCGTGGTTAAATATTTGTTGAAAATTAATGATGTTCGAAATGTCATTGGGAATGTTATAACGTTGACCTCGCTAAGATGGGGGTTATAGCATTGTAGTGTCAGTATTGCAACTCTATATTTTTTATTTGGGAGGCACTACAACACTAAAAATGAATGATGTGATGTTAAATGGCGGACTATTTACTTTAATGTTTAAAATTTTCCTTTGGGAGTGTCGTAATGTTAGGGAACGTAGTGTTGCGACAATAGGTCTATAAATATCAAAACCACTACAATATTTTATTTTTCATTTTTTTGTAACTAGTTATAGAGATAGATAGAGAATTATAGAGAGAGAAAATTTAGATTTGGAGATCATATAGCCTGTTCCATCCGACAGGCTTGTTGGGTAAGTTGTTTAGCTCGAGGTATGTTACCATTACCCTTAAGTTTTAAATTGTGGTCATTTGTGTAAGAGTTTTGGTGATTTATTTATTTAATACAAACTCAAATCTTTGAATATTGCAAAATTTTAAACAATGTAAATTTGGTATGTTGTATGATAAAATATTCTGACCATGTCAACAAGAAAGCTTATATTTTCACAAGGATTTTTTAGTTGCATGAATTTTTAAGTGTTTCAGTGTGTATATTAACACTTATAGAAGTGGATATAAAACAATAAGAGCTCCAAAATGAGGTTATGAATATTGTTCGTGAAGAGTTTTATGATTTGTAAATTTTGAATGTGTAAACAAGTATTTCCCCTTAAACACTACTATATTATTGTACATGTAAAATTTTGTATATTCTTGTATTATGTTAGATACTATTCAAAATGTTCATATGCTCATGTGACTAAAAAAGCATAAAAATTTTTGGGATGGTATAAGGGCATTGAGTATTTAACTAACTAAATTATGCAATACACAAGGAGGCATAAGGGCTTCATATTATAGATGTGTAATATTGGGAGGCATAAAGGAACAACACTGTAAATGTAAAATAATTATGAGGGATTATGGCCTAATGTTGTATATGTGAAGTACTTGGGGGGTATAAGGGCTTGAGGAGATCTATATGATGTGATAATGTAAAGGTGAAATGCTTGAGATGTATACAAGCCTGAGGGGAAGAGTAATGTGATGTGTGAAGAAGTGTTGTTTTTTAATTATTTTTATATTACAAATTGACACCTTTTTATTATAATGAATTTATATTTACATTGATTTCAATATAGTAAAATGACTAATATGTTAAAGCATTGTGTATAATATCAATATTTCAAGTTTAACTATAAAGCTTTTATATTATATATTGCTTTTTTAGTTTCTAACAAATTGATGAAATAACCTATTTAATTACTATACTTCATTATATTGATAATTAGGATTGGTTTTGGATAACCTACTACTAAATCTTATTTATTTGCATGTATAAATTTTAGGTTAAGAAAAGACAAAAAACAAGTTTAGTAGATATAAAAGTCACATAGATTGGTCATAGGTGTGTCTTTTATTAGTAGTCATTCTTTTGAATATGTAAGAATTTATGTGATGATGCTAGAAATTAATGTTCTATAATGATTGTAAATGACTAATCTGATTAAATAAACATGTGAGGTAAGCAAGTTGATATATTTATAATTTTGTTACAATCATTTGGTGAAATAAGTGGCTCTGTTTATGGGTTGTGTATAAATATAAATGAAAAAAGGCGATATATGAAATTCCTTCCAATTAGATTTTGTGGATCACCTATTATGCATGTAAACCATTTTGTCATGTTCGACGTAAGACATGTGTCATGTTGGGTTTTAATATTATATGTAGAAAATCATTAAAAATAAACAAGTTATCTTATTGTGAAAAAAAAAAATTATCACCATAATTTTTGTACATTGGTCGATCAACTAAAAAATGTGTCTATGGTCTAAAGAATGATACATTATTTGAAAAGTTTGAGAGCTCAATTTTATCCTAAAAATTATTTTCTTATTTAATAGCACAATTCAAGTCTCCATTTGACTTATAGTTGTCTATAAAGTATAGGGAACAAGCTATGATAAGCATATAGTTCATTAGGTGGTTAGAGGATTTGGGTTGAAGATAGAGCTTAATGATCTTTAAAGGGAGTAAGATAAAAGGGAATTAAAGAAAGTTAATGTTAATTATCCCTTAATTCACTTGTATCTACTTCTCCCACTAACTCAACCCAATAGTTCATAATTATAGCCAATTGTGGTTCATGACTTAATAACCATTAATGTTGATGTTATTTAAGCCAATTGTTAGACCTATATCAACATTAATGGATATTAAGTCATGAACAATTGAAGAGTTATAACAAACTGAAGGAAAAGATTTTATATATGTTGTCTTATTCAATTAGGACTAGTGAGCTAACTAGAAATAGATTGAGTCACAAATGGTATAACATAATTATGTGACTAAAAATACAAATGGTATAACATAATTATGATTGTGATCTCCTATTGGCTCACTTATTCTACTTCAATGAAATAAGGATAGGTCGTTTGTGAATGGGCTAAACTAGTGCATTGGTTATATCAAATCCAATGAAGTTTGATTAAACATTAAGTCACATAATTAAATGCTTTGGGATCTTTATTGTCCCATTAGGTCAATTTAGTCAGCTTTGAGTTATGATAGGGCTAAGTTAGATTTCAATTTAATAAATACTCAAACCAAAGAATTTAGACGAGTCTTTTTATTATTAAGACTAATTAAAATTAATTAAAAAGTTATTGATTTATAGAATTAGAATTGAGTGGCAGAGTCTCCAAATTGATCCATTAGTTTACTGTAGAATGGTTTAGGGTGAGTTTTGAGTTGAATTGAACTTTAGGTTTATTACTACTCAAAATAACTTCAAGTTTTAATCCATACTAGCTTAATGGCTTTGTGAAACACATTTTTCTTCTATTGAATACTATAGGAGGAAATTCTTAGCTTAAGTTTCTATAATTTTTCTATTCAATTCATAGAAAATGATTAAGGAAAACCTAATTTGGTTTAAAAGAAATGTCAACCTTAAATTTTCTTATACAAATCAAATCAATTAATAAAAAAACCCTTAAATTTTCTTAATGGTTTATAAGAAGATTTTGAATCTTACAAGAAAATCCCACTTATATATAGGCCTATTCGGTCTATACTGAAATTTGGGGAAGATTATGTTAACTAAGATAACAATCTTAGTGAATGGCCACGTAGGGACAAATACAATTCTTAATTAATTTTGGTCATTTTTTCCATGATGAATTAATAGGATAATTAGCCTAAAATTTTGAATCCATATAAAGAACTCTAATCTAAATCAATGAGAAATGTGGAAAAATTTTGAATTTTATAGAAGGGTACTTTTATGTCTATGATGCCAAAATAATTACAAGAATAAAAAATTATTCTTTCAAGGGCCTGAGTAACTAAACAAATGAATTGTGTCATACATTGGGAGGCATAAGGGGGTAATATTGTACATGTGTAACATTGAAAGGCATAAGAACCTAACACCATATATGTGAAATACCTGGAATGCATAAAGCCCTAATACTATATATGTGAAGTACTTGGAAGGTATAAGGGCCTGAGGGGACCATTGTAATGTGATAATGAGAATGTAAAATGCTTGGGAGGTATAAGGGCTTGAGGGAAGATTGATGTGATATATAGTGAAGTGTTGCCGATTTAAATTATTTTAATATTACAATTTGACACCTATTTTTATAATGAATTTATATTGACATTGAATTTAATACAATAAAATTCCTAATATGTTAAAACATTCTATAAAGTATTACTACAAAGAGTTCAACTATAAAGGTTTCCATATTTATAACTTGCTTTATTATTTCTAACATAATAATGAAATAACATATATATTTAATTATAATGTCTTATTAAATTAAGAATTAGGGTATGTGTTAGATAACATACTACTCATTATTTTTTACCATCATGTGAAAATTTTAGGTTAAGGAGAAGAACAAGCTTAGTAGGTATATAAGTGATTGATATTAGTTATACATGTCTTTTATTAGTAGTCATTCTTTTGAAATCATAAGGATTTATGTGGTGAAATTTTGAATGATTGATCCATACAACATCAACAACATTAAGACTTTGTTCCACTACGTGCGATCAGGTACATTAATCTTTTTTCTCCATTGTGCCATGTTAAAATTCAAATTTTCATTTAAATATAATAAAGAAAGATCATTTGTAATATTTTCTAACAAAGTATTTTTAGGTCTACCTCTACCTTTCTTAACATAAGTCAAATCTAATACCTCACCTTTCCTAATCTGGTCGTTAGAAGGCCTCCGTTTAATGTGACCAAACCATCTAAGGTGACTCTCTCTAATCTTATCTTCCACTGGAGCTACTCCAACATTATCACGTAAATCCTCATTTTGTATCCTATCTCTAAGGGTAAAGCCAATCATCCACCTAAGCATCCTCATCTTTTCAACACTTAACTTTTGTATTATGCTTCTCTTTTAATAGCCAACATTCAGCACCATGAAGCATTACAGGACTCACCACCATCTTATAGAATTTTCCCTTAAGTTTGTGGTGGACTTTTCTTTCGCACAACAAGCCCGATGTATTCCTCCACATAAACCAACCAACTTGAATTCTGCTGATAATATCCCCATCTATTTCACCATCACTCTGAACAATATATCTAAGATATCTAATATGTGTACTCTTAGAATGAATGTTCCCTGACCATTATAATTTAATAGTTTGATTATATATACTTGTAATGAAAGAAAGTTGATATTGATGATTTTGATATTGTAATTTGGTGCTATGAGTGGATATTTGTATGTGTTGTGTATAAATGTAAGTGAAAAGTAAAGGAGAGATATGAAATTCCTTTCAATTAGATCCTGGACATCAGCTATTATGCATCTAACACCCTATGACATGCTCAATGTAAGAGTTGGGTCATGTAGGACTGTAACATTATATGTAGAAATTCATTAAAGAAACATGTTATCTAATTGTGAAAAAACATTATCGCCATTATTTGTTTACATTGGTTTATTTACCATAAAAAGTGTCTAGAGATAAAGGATGATACATTATTTGAAGAGTTTGATTACTCTATTTTATCTTAAGCTTTATCTTTATATTTAGTAAAAAAATTAAAGTTTCCCTTTAGCTTAAGGTTGCTCATAAAAAATAGATAACTAGCTATAACAAGCATAAAATTCAATTGGTGGACAGAGGGTTTTTACTGAGACATAGTTCTTGGGAAGCTTTAAAGGAAGTGAAAGAAAATGTTATTAAAAAAAGTTAATGTTAATTATTCCTTAAGTCACTTGTATCCACTTGTCCTCGTTAGCTGACCCATTACTTTATGATTGTAGCCTATTGGGTTTAATAAATCTAAAAGATTACTATGTGTCAAAACCCATCTCAATAAGATGTTATGATAGAACAAACTATATCGAGTTGGATGGAGAAAGACCATGCCAAAGGTCAACATTTTGGAGACTATAAATTTCCCTTGATTTAGAATAAACTACAAAGCCTCTAATTTACTTTCCATAAGTAGTAGATAACCTCATCCACAATTCTTTCCGATTTTATTCATCATCAAAATATAAATACAATAAAATATATACACAAAATACATAGCTATATATATAAAAAAATAAAAGTAAGAAATAGCCATGACTATGCAAAAATTAGAAAATACCTATATAGACTCAAACCAATCAGAATCTACAATCCTAGCTTGTCAATCGTCTCTTTCCCTTTTACCCAACTTGAAATAACATGCAAAATAGTTATGAGCCAACACAACTCAGTAGTCTACACCTATCGATCTAATATTTTAATAATCAACACATTATAATTTTGCTTGATTTTAAAAATAATTAATAGAAGTTTATTGTATTGAGCATAATAATGTTCGTAAATAATAAATGTTAAATAAATATTGTAGGAAAGGTAAATAATCATGTTCTTCTTATATTAGAGCTAAAAGTAACACATTTTTCTTTGGCCTATATACCTCTCATAAAAAAATAGATCTCAAAATTTAGGCATTTATGAATCCATGTGCTAGCATATCACAAAATAAGTCATTATGACTCCCAAATGCTTAGAACATGAGATGTTTAGAAATTTAGGCCCTTTTCACTCCTTGTGCATTCAACACAATAGAACTTCCTTAAACATCTGAGCTTTTAAGAATTACACATTTAAACATATAAATGTACATATAATTTTATTGCAATAAGAGAAATATAAATAATCAATTTTAGAAATTCACATAATTCATCATTTGAATGCAATAGATTCAACAACTAATTAAAGTTTCATTATCTCAGAATTTCACCAGATTATCATAAATTGTTCAAGTTATTTTTTTAAGTCTTTAAATGTACTACAATAATATTTTTTAGTATTTATTTTCTAAATTTTTAAAAGTATTACACTTGTCAATATACAATGTTAAAGTTTTCTAGAAATATAAAAAAATGTCTTGAATACTCATACCTATATCATATAAATAGTTATAATATAAAAGTTTAACATATGTGATGGTATCCCTACTATTTATACTATAAATTAATAATTTAAATAAAAAATCCCCAAAAATTTTTTATTTTTGAAATCTTACATAGATGGAATGTAAACTACCAATAGCCAAAAAAAAAAAAAAAACTTTTGAAATTAAACCGATAGCAAAAAAAAATTTACAGCCACCCAAATCAAAATTTCTCTCTCTAGAATCTCACCCTATCTCTCTCTCTCTCTCTCTCTCTCTCTCCATAAAATGGAAGCTTTGAGGAAAAGGTTTTGGAAAATTATAAATTTAATGGATTTTAATATTATTTTAAAAAAATTTCCAACACCGAGTTGCTCCAGACATTCGTGCTACCACGCCAACCATGATTATTGTAACATTAACTTAACCCCCAAGCCTAGCACCATGGAACTCCCAAGAGAAATTTTTTTATATTTTTATTTCATGCACACATGCCTTTGAGTCCCACTTCAAAATAAGTTTCATCCATTTACACATTTATTAAACACTAACAAATACATGTAGAGAAAGAATGGAGAAGTTCTATCACATTAATGTCATCGAACTGGGTCAGAATAGGTTAAACTATGCACTATTTCAGTGGGTATTAAAATCCTTCCTTCTTCAGAAAAATGCTATCATCGACATATTAAAAATTAGATCATGGTTCAACTATCTCATCTTAAATTCCTTAAGTAGCTTTTATTTCAATTATGTGCTTCAACTACACATTAATTAACTTTTTTTTTTTTGAAAACATGCAAATTGCATTAAATAGAAAATAAAGCTATTACAAACTAGAAAAGAAATACCCTACTACCAATCCTTCCAAAAATATACTAAAGGAAGGCTTATTAATGGATAATTAAGAAAAAGAAAAATATTTGAAAGATATGAAATTTCATAAGGAACATAAGATGCTCTACTCTTCATTTTAAACCAATTGGGGTGGAGGGGATACCAAAAATTAAACAACCCAAAGGGTTGATTAGTATCCTAGAATTCTCGATTAAGTAAGAAATAAGGAATAGAGTGATTCTTAAAATTCCAAATTATATCCCCATCCTTAAAATATACTCTAATGCTTAATATAAACCTAAAAATGTAACAATCGTAATAACAAATAATAAAATAAAACATAAAATAAAACAATGATCTTTATGCTTTAAAGACCACCATTTCTTCACTTCCAATGTCTTCATCCAAACCATGCCAGTCCTTCAATCCAACCATCGTCCAGCTCAATAGTCTTAAAAAGAAAAAAAAAAATTTTAAAAACTACAATACCAATGGATTAACTCAACACATCAATCCAAAGATATCCATTTTCCTTCAATACTTCACACATTTTCCTTTGATACAAACCTTCCTCGTCCATTCAAAATAGATTAAGTGATAGCTGGAAAAGTGAATGCATCACTTACACCAAGCAAACTCATTTTTCTTCTTCTAAGGTTGCCTTTGATTGGCCCAAAATCTTTGTTTAATCTCTTTTTATGCTGAATAGATTTTGATGGTAACTAAAATTTACCATCTTCAAACAAGAAATCCTTATTCTTATCAATATTATACACGGAATTGGCCATAACATATTGCAGTTTTTATGGACTTTCCTCAACCCCTTCTCCAAGAATAGTATCTTCTCCCTTGTCTTATTTGACTGCTTGAATACTTCCAATTTTTGAAAGCACAAACCTGCTGATCAACATCATTAATTTCATCATACAAAACATTTTTTCTTTCAGAATTCTAATCTATAAATTATGCTGGATCAGCAACCGCAATTTCTGAAATTTGCTCCTTATTAGCCATAATGTCTATAACAACCTCTTCAATGATTGCATCTACCGGATTTGAACGTTCCTGCTCACCCAAAATAGGAATATCAGATAAATTTACTTCCTTCTGAGCTCCAATCTTAGAATTATGAGATAACACATCAAATTTGTTAGCCTTCTCAATATGATCATGATTTCGGTTTCCAACTGATGAAGGAATGTGAATCTGATTTTTGAACTTGTTCAACCTTTTACTCTTAACCTTCACATGTATCCAAGGGTCGTACTCTTTAGAATAAGCATTAGCCTTTCCTTCTTAACCAAAAACTTTATTCCCATCATCCAATATCTCGTTATGCAATTTATTTTTGTCTTCTTTTTTAGTATCTAAACACATTTCAATCTTATGACCTATCATACCACATTTGAAGCACAACGATGAAATTTTTTCATCGTCTATTTTTCAAAAAGATTTCCTATAAAAGCCATCAATTCAAACTCCATTAGTTAATTTAGAGTCAAGATTAATCCGAACACAGGCTCTTGCAAATTTACGTCTTCCTCATTTGAACATTTTTCCATCCAAGAACAAAGGAACTCTTATCTTTGAAAAAAATCTTCGTAACGTTCACCTCATCCTAGTAGTGTAATGGCAGATGAGGCAATCGGATCCAAATCGGTGAGGATAGACCTTTTAATGAGGATGGAGAAAATTGAGGGGTCCATTTATCCATCTCTTTTATATGATCACCCACAAACCATGGACCTCCACTTAGAACTTCTTCCATTATTTGAGAAGATTGGAAAGAACACAAAATCCAATCTAAGCCCAATGATGTGAGATGAAAGGTACCAAATCTATTCCATTGTCTTCTCAACTCAATGCTACAAATGGAAAATGGCACACATTTCCCAAACACTTTCACTACAAGTGATTTTTCAAGAAGTTTAACATTCTCACATACCTTATCCATATTCAATTTATCTACGTTTGCATCATTGTCCTCATCAGGATCAATTTCCACATAATTTACTTTAATATGATTGGTCTTAAACCAATCATTCACCGAACCAAAGTTCTTGTTCTCTGCTTCCGGTCCAGCTTTCATCTATTTCTCCTTTCGCAGTTCATTAACAGCAACCTGAACTTCATCTTGTGCTATGACTTTTGAATTTGAATCAGATTGTTCATGAATTTCCACCTTATTACCAACAACAGGAAAAACCTGCATACTTTTAAATTTAGACCAATAGAAGATGATGCATCTGAATCATTCGCCATTCACTGCTTTTCTTGGACAGCTTGTTGCTTTTAATTTTTCAGGAATCAAAGATCGGACAATCAAAAAGGAGCCAAGTTCAGGAATGACCGCCAAAATGTCTTTCTCTAGGGATTTAACTACTTCCTTTCCCTTACCCATCATCAAAATAGACTCATTTTTAGCGTCCTTTATTGATGACCAGAGGATGTTGTTTTCATAAGCCATCCTGAATTGAAATTATTGGGATCTATTTATTTCTCATCCTTTTAACACCATATCCTAACTTTCTTTCTAGTTCTTCTTTATAGCTCATATTTTGACATATCTCAACTTCATCTATAAATACTCAATTTTGACAATCAAATATACATTTCTTAGAGGTGACACATGGAATATATTATGAATAACATACAAGTGCTCTATAAATAGAAACTTGAAGGCAGACTTTTTAGTCCTTCCAATTATTTTAAATTGTCGGATATAACTTAGACTCAGTATTCCTTACCTTCCAAATATGCTGGTACCTTTAATTGGTCTTATCTTCACATATATAAAATCTCTAACTTAGAATTCCATAGCTTGGTGTTTCAAATCATTATATTATTTTTAATTTTCTTGGATAGATACATCTCTAATCAAAGGGATTTTTTAGGGCATCGTTAACTAAGGCTACACCATTAGGATTTCTTTCCCCTAGTTTTATCCAAGATTGTGGGGTTCTATATTTCCTATCATATAGAGTCATATAAGGAGTCATACTTATACTTGACTAGAAATTATTGTTATAGAAAAAATTGATTAGAGGATTGTGATCCTCTCAACTTACACTAAATTTTAGAATGTAAGGCCTTAGACCTTCTAAAAGTTGGATATACCTTTTAGATTATTAGTCGATTTGTAGATAGAAAATTATATTAAAACATGGCTTAGAGAAAAAACCTTATTGAATGCCTCTCCATAATATGGAGGCAAATGCTTTATCTATATAAGAGATTATGACTCTTGGTTTTACATATAATTGGAGAATATCTATAATCTGACTTATGCAAATTTGTCTATAGAATTAATATGTGAGGTCGAAATAAAGTGCATAGACTATCCTCAGTTTCCCTATTGATTTAACAGAACTTTTAAATATGGGCTCAGAATGTCAGTCAAGTCCAACTTATGGACACTCAGCTACCCTCTACCCATCTAACCAAATTGAAAGATTTGTCATGTCATCTTATAACACTGGCCTAAGTGTTTTCCATTAGGAATTGAAACTAACCCTTTAACTGTGCTATCATATTAACAAACTGAGAAGTAGAATTAGAACTACTAGTAAGAGTAGTAATTTACACTAGCATATTCTAATTGGCATTATAGCCATGAATCATATCTGGGTCTTATAGATCTATTAGTCAATCAAGCACGTGGCACATAACTGAACTAAATAGTAATATGAAAACAAGCTGAAATGAATACCCAAAATTATCTCACTCAACTATAGATAAATATCCTATAGCTATGTTTATGATCTATTCTCCAAAACAACTGCTCATATATTAAAAATAGATTGTCATAACCTAACCCAATAAGATTTAATAATAGAATAGGCTATATTGTGATCGATGGTGATATACCAACTCCAAGATCTAAGCTTTAAAGGTTTCATAGATTTTTCTTAATTTAAAACAAACTACAAATTTTCTAATTTACTTCTAATAAGAACTAAATAACCTCTTCCATAATTCTTTCCTTTTCATTCATCATAAAAAAATGTATATGAAAAAAAAGCTATATGTACAATTGATGGTTATAGATTGGAATTAAGCAGAGCAATAAATAGTCATGATTGCACAAAAATTAAAAAATACCTATATGGACCTAGACGAATCAAAATGTGTAATACCAACTACTCAATATACTTTTTCCTATTTTATTAACCTAAAATAAAATGCAGAACATGTGTGAGACAACACAGCTTAGTAGGCGACACCACTAATTTAAAATTTTAATAATTAACCCATTATGTTGTTGGTAGATTTTAAAAAAAGTTATTAATAATTTATTATACAAAGCATAATGACGCTTGTAGATAATAAAACTTAAATAAATATTATAAGAAAGGTAAATAATTAAGTACTTTTTGTATTAGAGTAGTAATAGATTTTTCTCAGTTCCTTATACTCCCATAAGAAAGAGATATCAAAATTCAAGCCCTTATAACTCCGTGTTGATGTATATCACGAAACAAGCCATTATAACTCCTAAATTCTTACCCCATCAGATATTCAAAAATTTAGCCCCTTATGACTTCTAGTGTATTCAATACAACAAAACTTCCTCAAACATCAGAGTTTCTTAAAATCACATATGTCAAGCACATAAGTGCATGTATAATTGCACTATAATGAAATATATATAAATAATCAATTCAAAAATTCATGTAATACTTTTTAGGCAGGCAACATATTCAACAATAGTGTAAAGTTCCATGATTTAAGAATTTCACTAAATTATTAGGGTTTGTTTAAAACAATGTTTTAGAGCTTTAGATGTGCTACCTCATTACTTTTTTGAATCACAATCATTTTCTAAATTATATAACGCACTTTACAATTTAACTGGTAAAAAAGTTTCAAAAAAATACTAAAAATCCTGAATAATCATATTTATAATATGTAGAAAGTTACGAGGCAAAAGTTTAATAGATGTGAAGTTATCCCCATTTTTACACTAAGAATTTAAAATTTACATTAGAAAAAAATGCAAAACTTCTATATTTCTAAAAATTTATATAAGTGAAATGTTAACTACCTTGAGTCAACAACTTCCTAAATTGAGTAGACAGAGCAAAACTACCTGAATCCTACTTTCTCTCACTAGAATCTCACCCCTATCTCTAGACTGGTAGTTTCGGGGATAAAGGTTTGGGTAAAGTGGAAATTAAATGGATTTTGATATTTTTTCATCAAGAAAGGATCTATTGTCATGATACTCCAAACAACGGCATCACTGCATTGATTGATATCATTTTAAAATCAAGTAAACCTGAGGGCTTAGCGCCATAACACCGCCAAACCCAACACTGCAATTCTCCCAAGGTAAAGTTTTAGATTTTAATTCCATTCATATAGAAATTTAAGGCATACTTCAAAAAAGATTTCATGCATCTACACATTTATAAAGCACTAACATATACATGCAGATAGAATGCAACAGTTCAAAAAAATCAAACTCACTAGATTGGGTCAGAATAGGAGAAACTATACACTATTTCAGTAAGTATTAAGCTATGATGGATAGAACATATGATGGTTAATAAGATTTGGGTTGAATCTAAGCTTGCATACCTCATAAGCTTGATTAATTAAAGATTATGCTAGCTAAGATAACAATCTTTGTGAATTGTTGTTTATAGACCTCTACAATTCTTACTTAATTATGGTCAAAATTTTCCATTATGAATTAATAGTTTTTTTAGACTAAAATTTTGAATATATTCTAGTATGAAATAACTCTAATTAAAGCCTTGGAGAAATTTGGACAAATTTTGAATTTTGTTGAAGACAACTTTGGCGTTTAAGATACCAAGATAATTGCTAGAACAAAAACTTATTTTGACTAACATAATATGTGATTGATTATTTAAGTGTCAATCAAACCTAAAATTATAGCTATAATATCTTCTTTATAACTTTAACATTATAATTTTTTATCTTGACTAGAAGCAAAGCAACATTGCTAAGAAAAATGAAGGCTTGATAAAAAAAATTATAGTCTCAACTATATCTATTTATGTAAAACAAAGGCTAAGAAAATTCCTAGAATTTTGTTGTAATAAGAAATTTGATTAAGGTTTCATTTGGATTGGTTTTTTTATTATTATTTTGTAAAGTTATTGTAGAGAAAATAACTTTTTAAAACTATTATAGAAAGTTGTTTAGTACAACTTTTTTTTCAATCAGTAACAAAATAATGGTCAAATATAAATAATAGTTGTGATTTGTAAAGCAAAACATTAAGAAATTTTTTCCAAATGACAATTATTTTCTCTGCCAATTAATGGGTCTGACGTGGGGTGGGGGGGAGTGACATGGCGGTGATGTGGTAGGATAGTAAGTCTTTCGCCTTCTAAACGATTGGCATAGTCATTTATGCTTCAAACTACTGCCCAAGTGTTTTTCTCTCTAAAAGATTCAGTTCACCTCAACCGATATGTGAAAATTGGCTTGAAGAATAGCGAGAGATACAGTGGAAGGAGGATGCCGGTGAAGAACGAGCAATATGGCAGGAGCTAGCGCAGGCACGAGCAAAGGCAAGATGGTCATGTAAGTCAGGCAAAGAAATTTGAATTTTTTTAAGAAATTCTTTCTAAATTCCTTCAATTTTTATTACTAACCAATAATATAAAATATTTGAATTAATATACAATTATATCCTTCAAATTCTTTAAATTATTAAAAAAAAAATTGTAAATTATATTTTATAAATTACTCTTATTACTAAGAACTTTGAATTATAAGAAAGTTCTTTTTATATTTAGAATTTATTAAAAAAAGTTTTACTACCTCGCACTTATAATCATATACATCAATTAAAATATATTGAATTTTTTATTTAATCCATGTTTAATAATAATTCAATTTTTACTACATTATTGCACTATTTATTTCAAGGTAATCCTGACTAAATTATTAATTAAACTCCATTAATTTTATTATACATAACAAAATTTTAATTTAATAAAATGCTCTAAAAAATTAATCCAGATTTTTTTTTTCAATTTTCGCACACCTTACTCATTTGGGAGGCAAGCAACTGGCTTGCAATGTTATCCTTCCATGCACCTTTCTCATTTCAGAGGTAAAAGATTTGCTTGCCATCTCATCGCCCACCATGCTGTCCACCCATCATCCCCCCTGCCAATGTCAACTGCCACGCTGTCTGTGCCTGTTAATCTAGAAATCCAGTCATTACTTAAAAAATTTATTGATTAAAAAATTGTCCTTTCTACAGTGTGTAAAGCAACATCTAGCATTTTTTGGGGGAAATTTTACATCTAGCATTTTATTTATGCAACAAACCAGTTGTTCAGCATGTGGCCTATTTATTAATATTTAAGTCAGTTTTGTCAATGGATAAAAAGTTTTGAAAGTACATTGGTACCATTTCTGGAAAAATCAAATAACCCTTTCTTCAGTAGTGCCAGAAAAATCTTTCTTTATTGTGAGAATTTGTGATGTTGTTGAGTGAGCCTATAGTACAAGAGGGGAAACTATTCGGTGCAGATGATGGATGTAGCTATACATCTAGACACCAATAGGAAGATGCCACGTTGCTAGTCCCATGACCTGATGACTCGATATGACAAAAAGCCAAAATTTAGCACGTCCTTTCCCATTTACCATGTGGCCCAATAGCCTGACCCACGGTCCCAACTAAAATTCAAAATCCCTTCCTTTTATGTCTGTTTCATGGCATTGGTAGATTTTTTTTATATTCGGTTTAGGATATATTCATAGAAGATTGCTAAGAAGAGAAGGGAGAAAGAAAAATTGCAAATGGAAATCTCTTTGGATGACTTCAAATCATTGGAGGAGATGGAAGAGATCAAAGGTGTTAAGGAAGAATTTTTAGAGTGAATTATTAAAGATATGTCTATGAATTTTTCGGTAAGTTCTTAAGTCTGAAGTGATTTTACAAGGGATCTTTTGAATGAAGAGTTATTAATGTTTTGAGTAGTCCCTTCGAGTAGAGAAGTTTGAAATTTTTGATACTGCATCTCGATACCCATAGGTGATGCTGCTTCTCAATATTTTTTCCATGGTAGTTGCTCAGTACTTCATCCCAGTATCGGGATTTGGTACCAGCATTCGGTACCAATTCACGGTGTCTTGGTATCGTTCCCTCAGTACCAATAAAAAACTTAGTATTGCTTTTCGATACTGATATTTGTGCCTGGCAGTATTGCAAATTTATTTGTACTGCCATGTTTATAGTGCCGGTCCCTCGGTACCAAGAAAATCTTGATATTGCGTACCTGTACTAAATGTTATTACCTATCGATATTGTAGATTTATGTTTACTTCCATGTTTATATCAAATGTTCAAAATGTTTTTACTTTTGTAATGGGTGTTTATACATATGAGAGGGAAGCATATGAGATGTATTCTAATTGCGCTCATAATCTTGGATTTAGTGTTACAAAAAAAACATCACAGTTACTGGCTAAATTCGAGGAAAATTAAATCTAAGGACTTTGTTTGTTTTAAAGTTTGTTTTAAGAATGGCTTTGACTTGAGTTCCAAAACCAATCATAGAAAGTCCAATACAAAAACAAGGTGTCTAGCTATGATTAGATTTACAATGGGTAAATATGGGGTTTAGAATGTTCAAAAATTTATTGAGAACCACAATCATGGATTAGCTATGCTTGTAGATAAAGATTTGGTTAGATCATATAAGAACATCAGTGTCGAGAATGTATTAGTTCTTAAATCCATGACATAAACTGGGATAAGAACAATTGATGCTTTTATGTACCAAGGCGATGAAGTAGAAGGTGTAGGATAGATAGGACTCTTGAAGAGGGATGCATATAAATTTATTTAGAAGGAGAGAAGAGTGAAGATTGAGAATGGGGATACAAATTCTCAAATTAAACTATTTAAAGAACGTCTAGTTCATGATAAAATATTTGCATGGGAATAATAGATTGTTGAACTTTTTTTTGGGTTAATGATTTGGGGAGGATAGGTTATTAATGTTTTAAGGATGTGATTTTTTTATACTAGTTATAGGCTTAAAAAATAAAATTGAACTTGTACACCCTTTGTTGTAGTTAATAATCTTTTGCGGAATATTCTTTTAGGGGTTGCATTTTTTATCGGAGGAGACTATTGAATCATTTACCTAGTTATTTAAAAAAAATTCAAATAATAAGTGAAAAACATTTGAAAATGATATTTGCTGATCATGATCAAGGAATTGCTAGGGCAATAAAAATTGCATTACTGCAAATACGACATAGGTTGTGCCAACGGCACATCAGCAAGCAGGCTCCATCCAACATATGAGGCTTCAATAATAATAATAAAGTGAGAGGGCTTTTTCATGGGTGTTTAAACAAGTGTGATTCTTAGGAAGAGTTTGAGAAAACCTGGGCTCAAATGATTAGTGAAGGAGACCATCAGAGCCATGATTGGTTGAAATATCTTTATAGAATCAGGATTAAGTAGTCAACAAAATTCAATAAAAATTTGTTTTAACCTTGGTAGTCTATCAATACAGCATAGTGAGTCCACTAATAATGTGTCTCATGGCATTTCCAAAAAAACCTATTATATTATTGAATGCTTTCTAGGCTTAGAGAAGATGATGATGACTTGGCATATGAATGAACTTGATGAAGATTTCTGATGCAAGCATTCTGGCATAGTGCCTTTAATTAAAGGCATCACAATACTTAAACAAGATGCTAAATTTTACTCAAGAAAATTGTTTTCATTTTTCAAGGAAGAGTTCTTATAGGGTGTGGGTGAAATGTGTATGGGTCACACCTCAAGTGACTCATCCACCTTTTCTGTGAAAAGCATGGATAAATTTGATCAGTGATGATGCTCACCTAGAGCAATGAAAGATATTTATTCTGGAAAGACGGTCACAGGTATAACAAAGAATGTAAGCCAATCTCCAGAGGGATGTATTGGTATGATATTTAGAAATTATATTAGTAGATTGCATATCAAATTAGCACACGAGCACAAGGGTATTGCAACTCAAGAATCCATCTTGAGAATGTGCTTTTGATGATAGAAAAAAATTCTTGTTTTGATTAATTATATCATTGTCTTGAGCATGTACTAGACATATTTTTTTACTGTTTATGTGTACTAATATTTTAGGGAAATCATACTCTAGACTGCTGAAGACTTCAATAAATAATAGATTATGGTTTCATTTAATGAAGTATATAAAATTTTTTATTTTTCTTAAGTCTGAGAAAGTGTGATTGTAATTGTGTAATAGTGCACACACACACACTAGGGTAGAGAGTCAAACCTTAAAATTTTTCCTCCAAAAAAAAGTTAATCAAATAATGTCTTGTATTTTTACACTATTTATACTGTATGATGTAGTTCGTGCAGATAACTTATATAGTATAAAATGGGTGTGTACTAGTATGTCCTAAACAAACTCATTTTTTGTACTGTTTGTACTATACGATGTAAGTTCAGACAGATGATTGATAGAGTATAAAATCAGGTGCATACGAGTTTGTTCCAAACAAATTAATTTGTTTTTGTATTATTCGTACTATATGATGTTAGTTCATACAGAAGACTCATAAAGTAGAAAATGGAGTCATCCATATTTTTAACTATTGAAACATGATTTGAGTTATCAATTCGTACTATATGATGTCAGTTTATACAGACGATCGATAGAGTATGAAATAAGGTTCGTACATAATCATACCAGATAAATAGGTGCATTTTTGAACTATTCATACAATACAATTTCAGTTCGAACAGAGGACTAACAGAGTACAAAATAAGGTTTGTATAGGATCATACAAGGATTTTTGAACTATTTGTATAGACGATCTTTGATCGTAGTGTACGATCCTAGGTTGGTTGACTTGTATTTTTTTATTTTCTGAATGGTTTTTCTTATATTTCATATATAAGAGACCTAAAAAACTGACACTATATACCGTTACTATGATTTTGTTTTAAGAGTGGCCATTGAGTGTGAATGTTTGGGAGAGAATGTGAGAGTGAAGTGTGAGCGATCAAGTGATGGGGAGTTGTGAGGGATTCACAAGGTTTCCCAAAGTGAGGATCTCTTTTCTTCTTCTAAATTTATGCCCATCTCCTCTAGAGGCTTTTGAGACAAGATCTTTAACATTCTGTCACAGTACTTTTCCATCACCAGGAGGGCAAGAAAGGATGTCGGTACTCTGACATCACTAGAAGGGTGAGAAAGGATTTTGTTACTTTGCCATCACCAGGAGGGTGAGAAAGGATGTCGGTACTTAGATCTTCCACATCAGGGTTGATGGTGTTTGAATAGTTGCTATTTGAATGATTTATATTTGTGCAACTTATGTAGTTTTGATGATTCCAAACATTATTGTTCAGATGTATAGTTATCTCCTAACAATTTTAGAAGATTTGCATTTGCTCTTGTGTGTACTAACATTTCAGGAAAATCAGACTCCAGACTACGAAAACTTCAAATCAAATTCAACATGAGATATTTTGTTTATTTGGAGTTTGCCTTTTCTTTGAATTAATTTTGAAAGGGAGTGATTGTAATTGAGTGAATAAGATCTCACACACACAAATAAGGAGATCTTAAAATTCTATACTTATCGTACAGGACGATATTTATCGTACTGGACGATCTGTCAGTTATCTCCTATAGAGCACTTGGAACGAATAGGAACTTGTTTGAAATAATTTTCTAAGTCCTATTCGTCCAGGACGAATTTTATTATCGTCCCGGACGATGGGTTCTCTGTAAAATTTTCGTCCAGACAAATTTTATCATCGTACGAGGCGACCAGACCTCTGGAAAATTTTCGTCCAGACGAAAATAAATATCGTACCGGACGATCAGCTCTCTGGAAAATTTTCGTCCAGACGAAAACAAATTATCGTCCGCGGCGATTGGTGCTCTGGAAAATTTTCGTCCAGACAAAATAAATAATCGTCCAGGATGATCGGCTCTCTGGAAAATTTTCGTCCAAACGAACATATTTTCGTCAAAACGATGAACCGACTTAGAACAGTTTTCAGCAGTTTCTAGAACCGACCTTGTAATAACCGTTCGTACTGGACGAACCTAGTTCGTACAGGACGATCAGCTGTACGAAGTCATTTCGTACACATATACAAATTGGGTCGTTTCAGATCGTTTAAGTAAAATCGTCCAGGACGATCCAGGATCGTACAGGACGATCCACTGCGTACAGAATTGAAAACTTGCAGTTTTTTGGCGGTTTTTCATGTCTTTTGTATAAATAGTCCAAATTAGACTGCCACCCAATCTTTTTGTCATTTGATCTTCGTGCCTCTTGAGAGAATAGCCAAGGAGAGAGTGGAAGAGAGCATTCAAAGGAGGATTCCTACCACTGGAGTGAGAAGGCTTCACTTTGATTACTAAGGTAAGAGTCTCTACTTGTGAAATTGGATTTCTTCACTCTTTTCCTTCTTCCTTCTAGATTCTTGTGAGAAGATCAGTCAAGGAGATCCGGTTCTCTGCCGACACTTGGAAAGTGTGAACAGACGAAGGGTTCTCTGCCCACACTAGGAGAGTGTAAAAGGACGAAGGTTCTCTGCCTACACTTGGAGAGTGTGAACAGCCGTAGGGTTCTCTACCCACACTAGGAGAGTGTAAAAGGACGACGGTTCTCTGCCAGCACTGTTGATTATGTAAAAGGACGACGGTTCTCTGCCGCACCGGGTAGTGGTGAAAAGAGTGTTTTGTACAGGCTTCTCCGCCTTGCTGTGGGTGCTAAAGGAGAGTCACTTTGTGGTATTAGTGCAATACTCAGAGGGTGCCTCTGAGGAGTGGATGTAGGTCTGGTTATAGACCGAACCACTATAAATCTGGTGTCATTTACTTTATTGCTTTTACGTTTCCGCACTTTAAATTTCAGTTTTAACAACTCTGTGGTTGAAAAACATTTTTCTACAAACTTTAAAAGAAAATTTTATTTCGGTTCAACTTTATCATTAAGAGGGTTTAAAATTTTTAAAACTACCAATTCACCCCCCTCTCTGTAGCCATGGGACATTTACTTAGGCTTAAAAACCTAATTACTGGACTCAACAAGTGGTATCAGAGCATTGTTTCAAAATCATAAGTTTGAACTACTTTTTGATTAACGTATATGGCTACATTTGGAAACTGAAACACACCTGAGGGTTACTCTATCACTAGACCTCCACTGTTTGACAATATTCCTTTTGATTTTTGGAAAACACGCATGTCTACTTTCTTACAGTCACTTGATTATCGCATGTGGATGCTAGTCCAGGAAGGTTACACAAAACCAACTAGATTAGTTGATGGAATTAGGGTAGAAACACCTTATGCAGATTGGACTATAGAAGAACGTGACTTAGCACAATTAAATGCAAAATGTTTAAATAGTTTCTTTTGTGCTTTAAAATCTGAAGACTACATGCGAGTTTCCACTTGTAAAAGCGGAAAAGACATATGGGATAGACTTTGTATTACTTATGAAGGGACAAATGAGGTTAAGCAATCAAGACTCAATATCTTGTTACATGACTACAAATTATTTCGCATGAAACCTAATGAATCTATATCTGATATGTATACAAGATTCACTCAAATTGTCACCTCTTTGCATGCACTTGGTAGGGAATTAACAAATGCTGAAATGGTTAATAAGATTCTTCGTTGTTTACCTACTGCATATGATGCTAAAATTACTGCAATTACAGAGTCTAAAGATCTGAACATTTATTCAATTGACAATCTTCTTGGTTCACTCATTGCTTACGAGCAAGGAGTAAGTCAAAGAAAGATTGATGCAGGTGAACCAAGAAAGGACAAGAATATTGCACTAAATGTGGAAGAGTCAGAAAGTGAACACTCACAACCTGAGGATGAAGACGATATTGCACTGATGACTAGACAATTCAGAAGCTTTTTAAAGAGGAAGCAGAAGAGACGCCAGCAATGGAATAGAGGTAAGTATAACAGAAATGGCAAGGTTTCTAATGAAGTGATTTGTTATGAATGCAGGAAACCAGGTCATATAAAGACTGATTGTCCAAAACTCAAAGCCACTCCTAGCAAGGAGAAGGTAGAGGAGAAACCAATGGTAAAGAAGGGCAAGAAGAAGTTTCAAAAGGCTTTTTGGGCGGACTCAGCTTCAGACTCATCTGAGACTGAAAAAGAAGAAGAAGTCACCAACCTTTGCTTGATGGCAGATAAATCTGAACAATCAGATCAAGAAGAGGTATGTGATTTAACTTATAATGAATTGTTTGAAGTTTCTGAACACATGCATGATGCATATAGGAAAATGAAAAAGATGCATGCTAGTTTAGTTTTAGAATTGGAAGAGCTTAATAAGGAACACGAAATCCTTAGGAAAGATCATGCTTTAATTGATAGCAACCACATGAAACTACTTGATGAATATGATGACTTGAATAAAAATTTTGAGAATTTAAAATCATCCTATGCTGAACTTGAAAAAGAATTTAAGAAATTTAAGGATGAATCTGAGAGCAAGACATATAGAATCAATTATACAAATCGAATCTTGGAGGATATGAATTCATTTTACAAACTTACTATAAGAGCTCTCGAGGATAATAGGAACCCCCCTAAACTTGAAGATTTTACAAATCCTAAATATTATCCTAAATTCATGAAATCCCTTAGAAGACAATCATATGAAATAAAACATAGGAATATTTTTCCTAATGTTAAATGTAATAATTGTGGATTTTTGGGACATATATCTCACACCTGCACTTTAAAGATGAAACCTAATTTGGTGTGGAGAACTAAGATGCATAAACCTAGACATGTCACACATGCATCTGATTATAAATTTCATAAAGGTGAACCCAAACTAGTTTGGGTTCTCAGGTCTAACATTTGAGAATTTTGCAGGAATACTCTCACACAAGACCTCGTGAGAGTATATGGTACCTGGACAGCGGATGTTCTAAGCACATGACTGGAGATACTGCTCAATTCATAACGCTGGAAGCAAGGAGTGGAGGCAAGGTTACACTTGGAGATAATACCACAAAGAAAGTGGTTGGATCAGGTATGATTGGAAATTTGAAAAACTTTTTCATAGACAATGTTTTATTAGTTGAAGGCTTAAAACATAATTTGCTTAGCATAAGTCAGCTATGTGATAAGGGCTATAATGTAAAATTTTTACCTACTAGCTGCATAATTAGCCTAAATGGGAAAATTGTTTTAAATGGAAAAAGGGTGAACAATGTCTACATGCTAGATTTAAATTGTATTCAATCTCCTACTGCTTTTTGTTTGAAAACTGTTTCTGATGAATCATGGCTTTGGCATAGGAGACTTTGTCATTCTAGTATGAAAAATCTTAGAAAAATTACCCAAAAGAATTTGGTGAGAGGAATACCTAAACTAGACTTTACTAAGGACCATCTGTGTGATGCATGTCAACTAGGAAAACAAGTGAAGTCCTCTTTTAAGTCCAATAAAGATCTTAGGACTAGTAAACCATTAGAAATTCTTCACATGGATCTTTTTGGACCTGTAAGCACGGTAAGTCTAGGAGGAAAGGTATATGGATTTGTTATAGTAGATGATTTTTCAAGATTCACCTGGGTTAAATTTCTTTTTCATAAGAGTGAATCATTTGAGGAATTCAGAAATTTTTCAACTTGGATACAAAGAAAACTAGGATGTGAAATAATTTCTATACAAAGTGATCATGGAGGAGAATTTGAAAATGAAAGATTTGAAGATTTCTGTAAAGAAAAGGGGATTGATCACAATTTTTCTGCACCTAGAACTCCTCAACAAAATGGAGTAGTTGAAAGAAAGAACAGAACATTAATAGAAGCCGCCCGAGCAATGTTAGCAGAATACTCACTTCCTAGATATTTTTGGGCTGAGGCGGTTAGCACTGCATGCTATGTTCTGAATAGGGTGAATGTGAGATCAAATTTGAATAAAACACCCTATGAGTTGCTAAAAGGTAGAACACCAAATTTGTCTCATTTGCATGTATTTGGTTGCAAGGTGTTCATACATAATAATGGAAAATCTGCCTTAGGAAAATTTGATCCAAAATCAGATGAAGGAATTTTTGTTGGATATTCAAGTGTTGGAAAATCTTATAGAGTATTCAACAAAAGAACTTTAGTCATTGAAGAAACCACACATGTTGTTTTTGATGAAAATGGAAACATGGAAGAGCCAAAAGTTGTTGAAGAAGAAATTGAAGAAAACTCCTCAAAAGATTGATAGATTAAATTTGGAAGAAAATGTGGAAGAAAATTTAGAAAGAGAAGACCCTTTGCCTAGAGATTTGAGATTTTCTAAAAACCATCCAAAGGAATTGATTATAGGTGAACCAAGTGAGGGTGTTAGAACTAGGCGTGGATTAAACAAGGAAGTCAATCATTCAGCCTTTATTTCAACTATTGAACCCACTAACATTGATCAAGCACTTTCAGATGAATTTTGGATATTGGCCATGCAAGAAGAGTTAAATCAATTTGTAAGAAATAAAGTTTGGGAACTAACTACAAGGCCAAAAGATCAAAGTGTTGTTGGAACCAAGTGGGTGTTCAAAAATAAAATGAATGACTCAGGAGTAGTCATTAGAAATAAGGCTAGATTAGTAGCTAAGGGGTATAATCAAATTGAAGGAATTGATTTTGAGGAAACTTTTGCCCCTGTAGCTAGACTTGAAGCAATTAGGGTTTTACTAGCCTTTGCCTGTTTTAAAGGTTTTAAATTATTTCAAATGGATGTCAAAAGTGCCTTTTTAAATGGGGTAATTGAGGAAGATGTTTTTGTAGAACAACCTCCAGGTTTTGAAAATTCTAAATTTCCAAATCATGTTTTCAAATTAAAAAAGGCATTATATGGATTGAAACAGGCACCTAGGGCTTGGTATGAGAGGTTAAGCACCTTCCTACTTGAAAGATCTTTTGAAAAAGGAAGTGTGGATACAACTCTCTTTTTAAGGAAAATATGAAAGGATATACTTATTGTTCAAATTTATGTGGATGACATCATCTTTGGATCTTCAAATAAACATCTTTGTGATGATTTTTCTAAAACAATGAGTAGTGAATTTGAAATGAGTCTAATGGGAGATTTAAATTACTTTCTAGGATTTAGCATTAAGCAACTTGAGGAAGGTACTTTTCTTAGTCAAACCAAATATATTAAGGACATCCTCAAAAAATATGAAATGGACAATGCTAAACCTGTTAGTACACCAATGAGTTCTTCAGTTCAGTTGGATAAAGACCTTAAGGGAAAATCTGTTGATCAAAAGAAATTTAGAGGGATAATTGGATCTTTACTTTACTTGACTGCTAGCCGACCAGATATTATGTTTAGTGTTTGCTTATGTGCTAGATTTCAATCAGATCCAAAAGAATCACATTTGACAGCAGTGAAAAGGATTTTAAGATATCTACTAGGAACTCAAAACTTAGAAATTTGGTATCCTAAGTTTAGCTCTTCATTTAAAATTATTGGTTACTCAGATTCCCACTTTGCAGGTTGTAGAGTGGATAGGAAAAGCACTTCTGGAACATTTCAATTCATTGGAAATTCATTAGTTTCATGGTCTAGTAGAAAACAAAATTCAGTGGCACTATCTACTGCAGAAGTAGAATACATTGCATTAGGAAGTTGTGTGGCACAAGTACTTTGGCTAAAACAACAGTTGATTGACTTAGGATTAACTATAGGCACTATTCCAATTTATTGTGACAATACTAGTGCTATTTGCATTTCCAAAAATCCTATTCAACATTCTAGAACCAAACACATTGATATAAGGCATCATTTCATAAGGGATCATGTATCCAAAGGAGAAATTGAACTCATACATGTTTCAACTGAAAATCAACTTGCAGACATTTTTACAAAACCTTTAGCCTTTGATACCTTCAGTACTTTAAGAACAAGGCTTGGTGTTATTGATTTGAATGCTTAACCAAAATGTCTTTGCAACATTGATACTTGTTGTGTTTTGTTTGTTTTTTTTTATTTTTTATTTTGTGAATTTTGTGTGTTTTTTTTTAATGAATTGTTTTTGGATTTATGATTTTGTTTTATGTTTTCTGTGTTTTTTTTTTTAATGTTTTTATTAATTTAAAAAATCAAAATTAATTTTTTTTTTGGAGGACATCATCCAGGACGAAATTGTTTTCGTACGGGACGATGTGTGAAGGAACAGTTTGCGCGAATTTAAACCGTTTTGAGAGCAGTTTTTAATTAGATCGTCTGTACAATATGTAATCGTCCAGGACGAATTTTTTTTCTCTCAAATGTTGGGACGATTGAATGCAGCGGTTGAGTGGATAAGACAGTTTTTAATACGAACTTCGTCTATACGAAATTTTTTTGTCTGTACGAACATGTGTCGGTTCATTGTAGGGGACGGTTTTCAAGAGTCATTAAAACGATTCACTTTTTGATCATCTGTACGAAATTTTTTCGTCTGTACGATCGGTCAAGTCAAAAAGCCTGTACGAAGGGACGCATCGTAAGTTGTGTTGAATACGAAAAGCCGTTACATTTTGGACGAATTGGATCGTCTGTACGAAATTACTTCGTCCAGACGAACGATAATTTTTCGTCCATGACGAATATTTTCGTCTAGGACGAACGTATCGTTTTTCTTTAAATATGAAGGCTTTCAAACTTGACAATCACACTTTCAATCTTCTTTTTCAATCCCTTTCTACATCAAATCAACAATGGCCTCCTCTAGCAAAAGACAAAAGGTTTTGGTGAGGAAACCAAATAGGAATGCCCCAGACAACTTTCTTTCCAAGGCAAATGAGGAATCTTTTCCTCGTTTTGCATCTGCAAAAATCACTCCGTCTCGCATTCTTATCCAAACAGAGTTGAAATTTCGGGTATTGCACCTCTTCGCCTAAACCCAATTTCAGTTCATTCTTTCTCTCGTCCACTTCTATAATAAGCAAACCTACCACTACTTTCTAGCCAACATGAGTTTCAATTCTGATCACTCTATCATTAGTTCTTTTGTTTTTAAGAAAAAAGTTGAGATCACCAAGCACGACCTTGGTGCATTTTTAAACTTAAGAACTGAGGGATATAGAGCCCACACCCTAATGTCAGAAACATCCTTCAAATGGTTTCAAATCAATAGGGTAATTAGAGAAAATGCGATTGACAATCATGTTGCTAGAGTCTCCGGTATGACCCAAGATGCCCGAATCATCCAGCATATCCTTAGATCCTCAATTATTCCTAAAGCTGGTGATAGGATTAACATTACTCCTCTCCTTTCTTGTCTAACTTTTTTAATCATGCAAAGACATCCTATTGATGAAGCCCAACTCATCATAGATCATATCTATGGGCTTTCAGAAATAGGACATGCTGATCAGAAGAGGAAGAAGAATATTTCATTAGGGCACTTAATTACTTATATTTTGGAGAAGAAGTATAATATAGTGCATCCTGATGAAGAATATGAAGAGCCAGTTTACTATAACGATGCATCATTCAGATTGCTCTTTAAGGAGGAAAAAGAAAAAGCACATGCTAGTGCTTCAGAAGAAGAAGAAGAAGGAGTGCAAGCTTCTGCTTCTCAATCAGATTACCAGAATCTGATTGAGAGATTTGATAGACTAGAGACTCACATTGATCAAAGGTTTGATCAATTTGATGCTCAACTTACGCAGCAGCAATAAGATATTGGTAACATTAAAGATGAAGTTCATGAAATTAATACCAATGTCATGTTGATGGCCTCCTACTTCAATCTCTTTGGCGGCATTCCTCCTCCTCCTCCAGAACAGTAGAATTGTTTTTTATGTGTGTATGTTGTTTTTTTTTGTTTGTTTTGTTTTTGTTTATTTTGTTTTTATCTTATCTGTGTTATTGTGATTGTTTTTATGTTTTTAAGTTCAATGTATTTTTTTTATGTGTAATCCGTTCCTTTAATTTTAATGAAAGTTTGTTTCTATTAGATTTGTTTTGAAATGTGGTTAATGTTTGTGAATTTCATTAGTATTATTTAATCTACATAGTGCTTAAATTCGATTGTAATTTAAGATTATCTATATTAGAAAATTTAGACTTTCTAAATTTATAATTTGTTTATAACTTGTTGTAATTAAAACTTTTAAATTCATGTCTATTCATTTAGACTACATAAAAGTTAATATTATTATTGCAATTTTGATGTTTTCTTATTTTGTATTTCTATGCTCAAATGATATTTATGCACCTAGAAATATTTGAAATTTTAGATTATAGATTTTGGAAAGAATTGGTCAAATTACACTTGAACATTGTACAAATGTACAAAAATCAAAAGGAAATCGCAAAAATTTACAAAGTGAAAAAGAGGCACAAAATAAGCCCAACCAAAGAAAAATACACAAAAATGTGCTCCAAAACTTTGAAAAGATGCGCAAAGCGCCACATGAGGTAATTCTCTTCTTTCCAAATTCATTCAATCTCGTAATTCAAATTGATCTTATGTTCATTTATATTATATTGAACTTTGAAATATAGAATTTTTTTACATCTCTCTTGTAATGATCTTCAATAGTCAAATGTCTAAATTGAATCATGTCTTTGATAAATTCTTCTTACTTACAATGTTATATCATATCTTAAATTTTATGAATTTCTATGATTCACCTAATATCTTTAGTTTAAAATTGCATACCCTATGTCAAATCACAATTTAGATTAAATTTTCAAAATGAATTTCATATAATTATTTATATTTCTTGTCTTTTTCTTCTTCACTTTTTGTTGCTGTCAAAAAGGGGGAGAAATTATTGTGTTTGTGTTTTTTATTTTTTTGTTTTATATTTTTGATTTCTGTTTGCAAGTTTTTTTGTTTGTGTTAAAAACTTAAAAAAAAAAAAAAAAAAAAAAAAACAAAAATATTGTTCTTTAATGCCTCCTTATTTTAATGTACTCATAAATTCAGGGGGAGTTTAGGAGATAAGAGATTTGTTTTAACTTGAAACCATACTAATAATAATTCTTTTGCCATCATCAAAAAGGGGGAGATTGTTTGAATAGTTGCTATTTGAATGATTTATATTTGTGCAACTTATGTAGTTTTGATGATTCCAAACATTATTGTTCAGATGTATAGTTATCTCCTAACAATTTTAGAAGATTTGCATTTGCTCTTGTGTGTACTAACATTTCAGGAAAATCAGACTCCAGACTACGAAAACTTCAAATCAAATTCAACATGAGATATTTTGTTTATTTGGAGTTTGCCTTTTCTTTGAATTAATTTTGAAAGGGAGTGATTGTAATTGAGTGAATAAGATCTCACACACACAAATAAGGAGATCTTAAAATTCTATACTTATCGTACAGGATGATATTTATCGTACTGGACGATCTGTCAGTTATCTCCTATAGAGCACTTGGAACGAATAGGAACTTGTTTGAAATATTTTTCTAAGTCCTATTCGTCCAGGACGAATTTTATTATCGTCCCGGACGATGGGTTCTCTGTAAAATTTTCGTCCAGACGAATTTTATCATCGTACGAGGCGACCAGTCCTCTGGAAAATTTTTGTCCAGACGAAAATAAATATCGTACCGGACGATCAGCTCTCTAAAAAATTTTCGTCCAGACAAAAACAAATTATCGTCCGCGGCGATTGGTGCTCTGGAAAATTTTCGTCCAGACGAAATAAATAATCGTCCAGGACGATCGGCTCTCTGGAAAATTTTCGTCCAGACGAACATATTTTCGTCCAAACGATGAACCGACTTAGAACAGTTTTCAGCAGTTTCTAGAACCGACCTTGTAATAACCGTTCGTACTGGACGAACCTAGTTCGTACAGGACGATCAGCTGTACGAAGTCATTTCGTACACATATACAAATTGGGTCATTTCATATCGTTTAAGTAAAATCGTCCAGAACGATCCAGGATCGTACAGGACGATCCAGGATCGTACAGGACGATCCACTGCGTACAGAATTGAAAACTTGCAGTTTTTTGGCGGTTTTTCATGTCTTTTGTATAAATAGTCCAAATTAGACTGCCACCCAATCTTTTTGTCATTTGAACTTCTTGCCTCTTGAGAGAATAGCCAAGGAGAGAGTGGAAGAGAGCATTCAAAGGAGGATTCCTACCACTGGAGCGAGAAGGCTTCACTTGGATTACTAAGGTAAGAGTCTCTACTTGTGAAATTAGATTTCTTCACTCTTTTCCTTCTTCCTTCTAGATTCTTGTGAGAAGATCAGTCAAGGAGATCCGGTTCTCTGCCGACACTTGGAAAGTGTGAACAGACGAAGGGTTCTCTGCCCACACTAGGAGAGTGTAAAAGGATGAAGGTTCTCTGCCTACACTTGGAGAGTGTGAACAGCCGTAGGGTTCTGTACCCACACTAGGAGAGTGTAAAAGGACGACGGTTCTCTGCTAGTACTGTTGATTGTGTAAAAGGACAACGGTTCTCTGCCGCACCGGGTAGTGGTGAAAAGAGTGTTTTGTACAGGCTTCTCCGCCTTGCTGTGGGTGCTAAAGTAGAGTCACTTTGTGGTATTAGTGCAATACTCAGAGGGTGCCTCTGAGGAGTGGATGTAGGTCTGGTTATAGACCGAACCACTATAAATCTGGTGTCATTTACTTTATTGCTTTTACGTTTCCGCACTTTAAATTTCAGTTTTAACAACTCTGTGGTTGAAAAACATTTTTCTACAAACTTTAAAAGAAAATTTTATTTCGGTTCAACTTTATCATTAAGAGGGTTTAAAATTTTAAAACTACCAATTCACCCCCCTCTTGGTAGCCGTGGGACATTTTCTTAGGCTTAACAACTTAATTACTGGACTCAACAGATGGAAGAGAGTTTGTAAAGGCTTCTCAGCCTTTTTGCGGGGCAAAGTAGAGTCACTCTAATTTAGTGAAAAACCTGGAGATGGAGTCGCAAGGGAGTGGACATAAGTCTAGTTTGGACCGAAACATTATAAATTTAGCATTCTTCTGTTCACTTTACTTTTTTAGTATTTTTATTTTTCTTTGTTTTAAAATTTATGTGGTTGAAAATTTTATTATGATAATCAGTTTATTACATAATTGCATATTTTAGGATTATCATTTTAACTTTTTAAAAATAGTTTTTGAAAATCTATAGATTTTTAAAAATACCAATTCACCCCCCCCCCCCCCCCTTCCCTCTTAGTTAGCCTTGGGATAGTTCAATAAGGTCTAACAACCTACTCGAACTTTCAAGGGGTATGAAGATGCATAATAATATATGTTGGAAGCAAAGATTGAGATGATTGAAAAATAGTTGACCATTTGTTGGAAACTCAACAAGTGTTGGGCATAAGAAAGTGAAAGATCCACTAAAGTACAGGCCTAATGGAATTTCTTATGAAAGATAGAAGAGTCAATGGGAGAAGAAGAGAACTAAGAGAAAGAAACCTAAACACCAAGCCTCTCATAATTCAAATCAATGTGCAGCCTGAGAATAAGCTAGTCAGGCAACTTTCATAACTATACCAGAATGCTTGTAGATGAATTCATTCTCCATCGACCACCCAGCCAGCCATCAGGTGAATATATAAGATTTATGATGTGTATCATTGACATTGAGAAAAATGAAATGTGTAACATTTCCATTTCTAATTATTTATTGTAATTCATCTTGTACAATCTTTTTGGGTGAAACCCAAATCTGGTCCTACGCATTAATCAAAACGAAAAGATTACAAGGTCCTTAAAGGGTACCTTCAGCTCTCTAATGCTTAAAAGAGCTACAAAAAAGTCCTACGAGGAAATGGTCCCCTAAACTATAAGTTTCAAACTCACCTTATAACATTCTATGGATGCAAGAAGACAACACCCAATAAAGAAAGAAGAAAAATAATGAATTATTATGTTCTTTATGCAAAAAATAGACATATCCTTCACCAAGAAAACCTTCTACTTAACCTGAAAGAAACAAAAAAACTTAGAAGAAAATAAACATAGAAATTAAAAGAGATAGCACAAAGGATAGAGATTAGTTAAAAGAAGATTCCCTAAATAATTATCTAAAAAAGATGTAGAGATACTCCCTTCAGCATTAATGATCAATAACCTGGAAATCCTCAGCAAACATCAAATACAAAACATGGCCGTCCAACAGCAATAAGAAGAAAAATTCTAGTTAACGAAGGTAAACCCATGAAACATTATAGGAGACCTAAAACCCATTAAACAAGCACAGGAGGCCAAATTAGCATATGAAAGCATGGCAGAGAACAGCTGGTAAACCCAACATCAACCACAAAACTATTATACCATAACTCATCTTGCCAAAACTAATAGAGTAGCATCACACCAAGCCCAAAGTCGAAGGAACATTCTAAATAGAAATTAATCAAGTTCTAGAAACTAGAAAAATAAGAACAACAATCTAGAAACTGAGTGATGGAACCCACGAAAAAATTCATGCCAAAAGAGCTCAGGAAGATATGCCCATAGCGACCATCATGATGAAACCCCAATGCTACTCAATTCTAAACCCATACTTGTTCGAGCATAAATATATGTAATAGAGTTGAGTAAAAGTTAGCAATTGCGAAATATTAGCCATCACCACTAATATGGCAGCAGAAATACACTTCCAGATCTTATAAAATAGCCATCATAGATAAGGAGAAAGATAATAACTATCGATACTAAACAATAAGAAGTCCAACCAAAGGGGCCAACCCACAACCCAACCTATAATAAACTCCCAGAGTTTTGATTAGCTTGGCCAACCAAACGAGCACCCCTTAAACAGCAATCAATGCTGCCCACCTGAAAAGAGGTTCTCAGGAATATAAGAGCTACAAGAGGGGATTAAATAAGAGTAATAACAATTCCAATCACATCTCAAACCTAAAGTAATAAAATAGTATGCATGGAAGAACATAAAACACTTCCAAATATAAATGCCATATAATATAGAATCGAGAAAAAACATAACCACGCTCATTATGAAACAACACAAGTAAACTAAATCCAGGGAACAATAAAACCAAGAAGCATCTAAATTCTAACATAAGGTACACCTATTTTATCCAACCTAATCATACCATTCAGTAAATTTGGTAAATTTGTAACTATGAAGTCAGTAAGATCATTCAAATTGCAATCCAAATTGGCAAGAAAATCAACACACGAGTTTCCTTCCCAGGACATGAGTAATTATAAAGTTAACAAATATTAAGAGCTGATTAATTTTGTGTATATGGTAAAAAAGATTTGGATTAGAAATACTATCCGTTTTCTCCATAAGATAATGGATACTGGAAGAAACATCTACCTCAATAAAAATATTGGTAATACAAAGCGAAATACAAAATTTAAGATCATTAAAAATATCAGCAAGCTCAGCCAACACCACCAAACACTTCTTCAATGGGGTGGCAAAGACCATAACCATGTTACCTTGCCCATCCCTAATAATACCACCACAACCATAAGAGCTATTCTTCACGACCCCATCAATATTTAACTTATAATTATTACAAGGAGGATTGATCCACTGAACCACTTTAGGTTCTTCCAAAGTACTTCTATAGTGCAGAGATATACCAAAACTTTGTGCCAATTTTAAAAATTTTGGAAGCCAAAAGGTTGACGAAAAAAAGTCTGCATAATTTATCTTTATTATTCCAAATAAAGTTGTGAAAGACCATCTTACAATTATTGAAAATAGAATTGTTTCTAGCAAGCCATAAAAACCACCAAATTAAAGAAGGAATGACATTACGAATATGCCCTTTAGAGTTAATGAACCAAGAATCAAGCAAAGTGTAATAGAAATATGAGAACTAAACTGGTTTAACTTGAACATATCATCAAAGTAAGACCAAATTTTAACAGCTATCAGACAAAGAAATAAAGACATAATCCATATTTTCTTCATGAAAGCAACATTGACACTTGTAAGTAATATAAAACATATCTTTCTCAAATTATCATCAGAGGAATATAATTATGCATGATTCTCCAAAAAAAAAAATAGAAATAGTGTTTGCAATACTCTTATGCAAAATCATGGAGTAAATTTTTTGAACACCAAGCTTCTCCTTGAACTCATGCCAAGAATCGTTTAAGGTAAACATACCATTATTAGATAAATCACATAATAATAAATCCTCATAATCAATATTAATAACAATATTCAAAATTTTAAAAATAACACTTTCAGGAATGATGTCAACCAGTTTATTGTTATCCCACCTGTTATCAGTAATAAAAGCATCTACTTAAGTAGTGGCCTTAGAGAAAGATTAAATAAAGGACTCAATCAACTGACCTTCAAGCCACTGATCTTGCCAAAAAAAGAGGTTAGCTTTACCCAGACCCCATTTGAGATGAGGTTCAACACTTGACTTAATATTACATAGCCTTTTCTACACTTTTAAGTCACCAATATTATAATAGCACGTAGTAGGATGATTACTAGCACAAAATTTCTCAGTCATGAATTTGGCCCATGGAGAAAATTTTGAACAAAAATTAAACCATAGTTTATAAGAAAAATTATAAGATAAATTCCACATTTTCTTACAGCCCAAGGCCCATTCTTTAAGCACACCACAACAGTTGTTCCAAGAGAACCAAAAAATTTTAGAATTCACATTAGAACCATGCCAAAAGAACTTATTAATTAATTTCTCAATCCTATTACAAACAACACATGTAGGTTTCAAAGTTTGAAAAATATACATAGTTAAAGAGCACAAAACACTTTAATAAGAATAAGTCAACCTCCAAAGCTAAGGAAATTAGAATTCCAAGAAAAAAAATTAATTATGGATGTTAGAAATAAGATCATAAAAAGAAAAAGTTTTTTTCCTACCGTTGTAAAGAGGAACCCCAAGGTACTTCAAAGGCAAAGAGATTTTGAGGAAACTTGTACTATTCTTAATGGCAAGCCTCTAATCATGAGAATCCTAGATAGAAATAATTAAACAGCTCTTATTTTTATTAATAGAAAGACCACTAAAACTTTCAAATTTATTTTAAAAACTCATGATTCTCTTCACCCTATTAATAGAAGCATTCAAAAAAAGAAAAAGAAAAAGATAACATTATCAATAAAACATAAATGAGAAATAGGAAATCCACCCAAAGTTCTATAAAAGTTGCTAGGATAATTCTCATAAAGATTGGAAATGCCTCTAGATAAATAATCTATAGCAATAATAAAGAGAACAGGAGAGATAAGATCACCTTCTATCAACCCATGAGAAGACTTAAAGAAACCATTACTTTTACCCATAATAATATCAGAGAAAAAATAATTTTCAATATACTGTTGAATAAGGTTAACAAAAGCAATTTTAAAACCAAACAAACTCATAACATGATAAAGAAATTCCCAGTGGATGTTATCATATTCTTTGGCAATGTCCAGTTTGAAATAATGTTACCCCAAGGCACCCTAACATCTAAATAATGCACAAGCTCTTAAGCTAATAAAATTTTTTTTGAAATAGATCTACCTTGGATGAATCTAGTTTGGTTCTAAGAAATAATTCTTTGGAGAAAAGGAGACAGGTAGTTCAAGAGTAACTTGGAGATCAACTTACTAAAAAAGGTGTAGAAACTTATAGGTCTAAAATCATTCCAATTATAAGCTCCATTCTCTTTAGGAATAATCATAATGAAGGTGGAAGAAAAGTATGTAGGCATAGTATTACCAGCAAAGGAATCAGAAATAGCCTTAAAAAGGTCAATGTAAATAATGTCCCATGTTTTTTGAAAAATATTAGTGGTGTAGCTATCTGGACCAGCAACATACTTAGAATCCAAATTAAAAACTATCTTCTTCACTTCTTCCAAAGTAGGAGAAGAAGTAAGAACCAAATTATCATCTTATTTAATGATGTGGGGAATAATGTTAGGCTTGTTAATAATAGCAAAATGAAATCCTTTAAAGAATTCCACACCAGAAAAAACAATTTCCTCAACATCTTCAGTGGAAGAACCATAAGAAAAGTTAATTTTATAGATCAAATTTCTAGCTCTATTCCTCTTAACTAAAGCATGAAAGTGCTTAGTGTTATTATCCTCATTAATAAGTTTCTTCAAAACCTCTTTCCATTTCCAATATGCTTCTTTTGACAATTACAAGTTAAAAAGAGAGTTTCTGCCTTATTGAAATATAGTAAAATTAAGATCAGAGGGGGAATGTTGACAGATATGCTCCAAGGAGTTAACTTTCTCTTCCACAGAAATGATATTAGTAAAAACATTTTTGAAAACATTCCTATTCTACCAATTGGTTTTTTGTTTTAACCTATTCAACTTAAGCCAAAATCTATTCATGCCAAAAATGGAGTTGTCCTGAAGAAGTGGAGCTTGCCAGTTATCTTTCACAACATCAATAAAATAAGAATCAAGAAACCACACGTTCTGAAAATGAAAGTTCAAGGAAGAGGTAAGAAAATTCAACTATAGAGTAATAAGTAATGGAGAATGTTCTGATAAGGTTTTTCTAAGGTGTTCAACGTGCATCGAGGAGAAGAAATTTATCCAAAAATCATTAAAAAGCACATGAGCCAACCATTGCCATAGATTAGCATGATTCCAAGTAAAATTACTACCAATAAAACCAATATTAATGAGATTGCAATCCATGATCATATTATTAAAATATTTCATAGATTGGTAAAGAGGCGTAGAGTCCCAAGTCTTTCAGTAGGGTAGAAATAGAATTAAAATCCCCACCCACCAACTAGGGAGAATTAATGGTGACATGAAATTGATTAAAGTTGTCCAATAAATCCTTCTAGTAATACGAGAAGGTGCGACATAGACAAAAGATACAAAATAGTTATAATGCAAATTTTTAATACTACAATGAATCACTTGGGTAAAATCACCCACAATATTAATCACCATAGGATCCTTCCAAAGAACCCAAATATTGTTTGACACATTAGCCACACCATGTTTAAAGCCCAAGTACCTAGCAGTATTATCCAACTTACTATGAGAAATAAAAGGTTTAATAAAAATAAGCAAAGAATTATTACCAATACAACATAAATTTTTAGCTCTAATTCTAGTAGAAGGACAACCAATGCCCCTAACATTCTAAATAATAAACTTAAGCATTAGATTGTAAATGAAAAGTTTGTGATCATGTGGTTCTAAGTGATTGCAACACAATATTTTTTTTCTTGTTATTCCTCGAATGAACTAGAGTAAAATCACAAAATTCATCACACCCATATTTATTACCATTATATGAAAGGTAATGGCCATTAGAAGATTCAATGTTTTGTGACAGAGTATGGGAATTTTTACAACCCTTATCCAAATGACTACCTTGATTCATCAATCCATCCCCAATTTCACCTTCTTCTAGATTTCACTCCCTAGTGTCCTACATATCGTCATTAATAACAGCATGGTCAATTTCAGTAGACTTCAAGTTAGTCAAACAAGAAGTTTTAAGGCTAGTTGAAGAGTTGTTATGCTCAACAACGATAACATTCATTTGTTCAATACTGTTATTAACCACCCTTTGGTTCTCCATATTAACAATACCAATGGAACCAAAATTGTGAGATTCAATAAGATCGGCTGGGGATTACTTAACATCATCTCCCTTAAAATTAACCTCCCTAGGCACCATAGAGCCAATAATTTTGTTCCCAATAAAGTTTGGAGCCTTGGAGGTGGTCCTTTGCAGCAAGTTATGCTCCTTAAGTCTTTCCTAGACTGGGTTAGAAAAAATTTCCCCTTCTGATTCTTTTTATGTTTTCTTAATCTTGCGTAAATGAGGATGCAAATTGAAACAATCAGCATTACAGTGTCCATGCATTTTACATTAAGTTCAAAATAATGGTAAATTCTCAAAATCAACTTTTTGTTGGTACCCATTAAGCTTAAAACCAATCCACATTTCCTTTGGTTGTTTCATGGAAATGTCATTTTTTACCAAAACCTGCACTACAGTCGAACATGTGAAAGATGTAGTCGCGTGATTCGTCTACAACGGTCTACAAAAAATTGAAGCTAAAGTAAACAAAACCTTATGGTTAAAGAAATGAAGCCTTAGATTAGGAAACAAAATCCAAACTAGAGCTACTGTAGATTCCTTATGCGCATCAAAACCATGAGTCCATTTAAGTAATTGCATTTTATAGCCATGAAAATAGTATGTTCTTCTAGAAAAAAAACTTGGCTATAATCTAAATCATTTGAGAGTTTAATCGTAACATAGTGTTGATCCATCAAACTCACAATGAACGATCTAATAAGTTTTAGATTCAAAAATATCTTACATATAACATCTAGATTAGGCCTATGCTAAACTAACTTACCCAACAAAGAAAAAAAATGGCGCAACAAGATGATAAATAGCCTTATTGTCAAACAACAAAGCCGGCAACCCCTTGAAATAAGTATGAACAAAATCCACCTTAGAAGAAGATAATAACAACAAGCGATGATATCCTTAAAAGAACAAGGGTGACCATCCGTATTTGAGGTGAGTCTAGGGAATGATGATGATGGAATCGTCATTGCCTAGAACCCATGGGAAAGCAAAAAATGATCAAACCAAAATACAAAACTACTCTAGAAAATGGAAATTTGAAACCAAATAGAAAGAAAGAAGAAAAAGTTGAGCCACGATGAACAGGAAATGTTCACACCAAGTAAACCCTAGAATTATCTAAAAATTATCAAACAGAAAAAGAGTCATTACACTCATTTATCCACAGTTCACCATATTATTGATACCAATATTAATTCATCCCATTCATATTTTAAATATATACATCACATTTGGGTTTTATGTTTCATTATAAATTTGCATTTGTTGTAATAAATTCCCATGTTTCTTTGATAATTTCCATGCATTATTACATTATAGATTTTCTCGGTACCACTCGGTATAGATCGATACCCATATATTGTAGGATGCACCTCTCAATTTTACTCGATACTAGTACCATTGGGTACATCAGTACAATCTGTACCGCTCGGTAACAAAAGGCACTGCTCAGTACCATTTGGTAATGCTTGGTACTGCTTAGTACCGCATGCTGCCAATGGGTTGCGATGATGTTCCTTTTTAGCTATCCAACATTAATGGTGGTCAGATGGAGCAGGTAAGCTATTTAAAAAGGGTTTTTGTAATATTTAAGGTATATAATGTTGGAAGTTGGAAAAGTTCTTTTATTTAAAGTGTACAGTAGTTGTGGAGAAATTTGCAATATAATCCTTTTAATTTTGCTAAAGAATTTCAAGTTGCAGATGTTGAAGTTGGATTTGCTCTTTCAAGGAGGAATGGTATTTAATCTTCCATGAATCAAAAAGACATTTATGTATACCAATATCTGATTGGTACTCCCTTTTCCTAGTCCAAAAGGAATTTGAAGAGTGAATGACTTTTTGTTGAAGCACAAATGCCTTTAGGTTCATGGAAGGTAAATATGTTTTGTTTTTCATTATCATTTTCTTGTATTTTAAATTTGTGTGTTGCTTTTGTTACTATATCACTGAAAAATAATGTTGTAAACCATTATATACTTAATTTTGACGATCAATGTAAAATTTCTATCTATTTGGTTGATCATTGTATGGAACAATTGAGGTGTTTTGATAGTAAAGCAGATGTTTTAAGAGTGGAAAAAAAGAATGAAATCAATTTTTTTATTTATAATGATGGTCTACAAACTGTGTTGGCAGAATATTAATCTGTATTTGGTATGCCAACCAAAGTATTTGTCACCACTGCAACTAGTGCCATGCATGAATGTTTGTCAAAATCTTCTAATAATCCACTTAAGCAGCTTGTAAGGACAAATCAACTCTACAGATGTTGGGTGCACATGTGGAACGAGCATTGTGATTGTGTACTCCAAATTTTTTATAGAGAGGCTATGGCTATCGAACACAATAGAACAGGAAATTTCTTAAATTCTAATGGTTGGAAATGCATGGAAAATAAGTTTTTGATAATTATCATCACATTGCTACTCCACTTTTTTAGATGCGATATCATGAGCTGTGTCATTCTATAGAAGAAGTTGTAGTTGGTGATTCCCAATATCTTGATAGGTCACCCCGTGATGTTGAAAATTGCATTCTTTATCACCCTTGGAATGTAGTAAAGGATGCCTTTATATTTGACTTATATAAGAAAATTTTGAAACAGAAGTCATATGGTAAAAGAAAGAAGTTGTTAAACTTGGTCAACTTACAAGATATACTGTTCAAGTTAATGACATGTTTTGGATGTTGTCCCACACAAAATCAACTCCAGGAACTTGTTCATCTATTACTTAAGTAGGAGAAATAAAATACATTACTTCACTATCTACCATATTTCTTTTTAATGTTGATTGCATGTATAAATTGGAATTATGTGCAAAAAATGAATGTATACACACAAAATCTTTTAATTTTCATACTCGGTACTTCTCAGTACCTATCTTGGTGCGAATGATTATAGGGTACATCAGGAAGAAAAATATTATGCTTGGTACATTGCTTTGCTAGTGCTCAATACCATCCAATACCTTAGCTAGGTACCGCTCATTATCGATTGTAAATATGATCGGTTCAGGCCTACTTTTAAACTCGGTATTGTTTGGTACTAAGCTCATTGTGGCCTATCTTTAACCATGGTTCCAAATCACAAACAACCACATGATGGTTAAAAAGCAAGATCACAAAATTGAATATACACATAAAATTGTAACCATGTATTGATTAAAACAATGATTGCATATTGAAGAAATATATGTATAAATTTGAATTGTGTTTATAAAATGAATGTATACACAACTACTTTATTTTCCATACTTGGTAACCGCTCGGTACCCATCTCAATACTGATGATTATAGTGTACATCAGGAATATAAACATTATGCTCGGTACATTACTCTATTAGTATCTGATACCATCCAGTACCTTAGCTCGGTACCACTCGGTACAGCTTGTAAATTTCCTTGGTACAAGTCTATTTTCAAACTCAGTACCATTCGGTACCTAGCTTGGTTCAGGTTGTATTTGAACAAGCTACCAAAGAATAAAATTTAGAGTAAGCATCATAACAAAATTATAACTATGTATATATTAACACTATGATTGTATGTACAAGATATAAATGTATAAATTAAATTTATACACATGAATTGAATGTATATACAAAATTCTTTTATTTTTTGGTTGCACAAAAGAGTTACATAAACAAACTCAGCTCTAAATTTAGACATTTTATCTTGCTAGTCTATACGCTTACTCCATTGAATAGGGTGAGGTTGTATAACAACTTCCATATATTTGCAAACGAACATACAACAATCGATGCTGTTAGATTAGACAGTAACACCTAATATCATTTGGATCAGCCACTTGAGGATGTCCTTATCAAAAGCATGTTGTGTTTCTTCTTAGAAATATTCAACCTGGTGTTTTGATTAAAAAAATATAGTTAAGAAAATGTATTAATTTTCTTTGGGAATATTAAATTTTGAATTTTGAAATTGAACACGTCATTATGAACAATTTATCGCCTCGAATGACGATCATATCGTTCCCTAATGGGTTCAATTTTTAGAATTCTAATTTTATCCGAATTATCGTAGTCAAACTTAAAGGGAGAATCACATTTGACCCCGGAGAATCAAAATGGAATTTAATCAATTATTTGACTACGCTAATTTGGATAAAAGATCATTAATTTCATAATCAAAATCACGATAGTAATTGATATATCAATCCGAGGAAAGAAATTATCAATTACTATTGATCGTTTGAAAATGATGAAAATGATCATTGAATTTAAATTTCCCAAAGAGAATTAATTAGAGTTTTTGAAAAATTAGTTTTGAAAATCAATTCTAGGTTTCTAAATCTCCTACGAGCGCAAGCCCTCGTAGTTAATTACATCGTAGGAGAATTTGAATTCTCCTACGAATACTCTCGATTAAAATAGCGGTATAAATTTTATTTAAGATTTTCAAAGATCGATATCAAAGGAGGAAAAGGGTAGGAATTTTCAAATGGGATTGGATCAAATTTGAATATTTATTTTCAGAGTCGAAGGAAGAAGTGTAGGAGGAGTTTTGAGATTCTGAATTACTTCAGAAACACCCCAACCTATCCTAAGTGTTGGGCTTGAAATTGATTGAAAGTGATTTAATGATTAAGTGATCAATTTTATTAGAAAATTGGGATTCAATTCCCAGAGGTTGAGGTCTTATAGCCCGAGCTAGCCTCAGAACCTAAGTCTAAATTGGGTACTAAAAAGTGACCCGAACCTAACTAGTGCAATGCAAATCTGGACTTACCCCGGCCTGGATTGGGGAGCCAGCTAACTACCTAATCGATTTAAAATAAATGAATCTGGTCTTTTATGAAAGAGTGGTAAGAACGTTGTATTTAAGGTTCTGGAGAGTTGGGGCCGACATCTAGAGATTTTTCTAATTGGCCCCTTTGACTTATGCTGGGTGCAAAATGCTAAGAACTAATGCAATTAAAATTTTGACTCTTTTAAATTTGTTTCAAATGCAATGCATGCTAGTTAATAACTCCAAATAAAATATGCTTAAAAGTTAAAAATAGGCTTAGAAAATAATTTTTTAGAAGACTGGACTTCCCCAGGTCCGACACCTCGTCCTCATAGGTCAGACTATCCAGACTCTACCCGCAGGCGGGGAAGGGTCTAAAGCAAGGAGAGAAGAAGTGCAAAAATATGCATGCGACACCGGGGTCGATCCCCGGCTAATTCCTTAAATTCGTTATCTTTCTATGTTGTTTAGACTCACTAGAATCTTGAACTTTAAAGTTATGAGTATAAAAAGTTTCACACCCTCACAAGTCTCACGAGTCCAGGCAAAAATAAAAGGGGCACACAAACGTTAAAAAAAACTATGAAAAGCAGGTAATTCTATACGCAATCACATCAAATATCAATCAAATTAAATAAATTAATATTCAAATTGGAAGTCCATAGGCAAAGTTGCCTTGCTTATTACAAACTAGGGCTGCTGAAAGTAAAGTGGTCAGGCATCACTGACAACAACTCGGGTTCTAAACCTAGGACTCAAGTGACTTTGAGATTTGGGATTCTTCTCGTCATCCATTTCTTCATCTTCTCACGAACATCTTGATTCATCGGTTCTGGATATCCAAATGGAAAGAAACTCCCCCTTGAACAAGGTGTTATCTTTCCTCTTTGGATATTTGAAGAGCATCCAAACTTGATCTTCCAAATGGATGAAAACTCTCCCCTTTAGGGATGTCTTCTCCTCTTTGGAATTCGAGTTGGATCTAAATATCCCAACTCAAATAACTTTAAGTACAACTCAAACTATATAAAATTATATTAAGCAAAACTGAAAAATCTAGGCTCGATCCTGCAGGGTTATCCTAATAACCAACAGTTATATAAATAATCCCAAGAAGTTAATATTTAATCTCAAGAAGATATAATCAATCTCAAGCAATTAATATTTGAAATTTAAAATGCTTAATTACGCACAACACAGAGTGCAAAAAAGTAAGTAAACAAACACATCAATTCTAAGCTAGCAACAAGCATGCAGTGAAAGCTCAAAAACCCGGCACACAACGGAAAAGTAAACACCGGCCTAGCCTAAAACTAGAGTTGGTTGTCCTAGCAAATCATCTAAAGTGTGTGAGGTAGGCCGTGTGGTTTGGATATGTCCTATGGAGGGTAATTTGTTAAAATTGTTTGAAGTTCTAGTTGGTTGAAAGGCTCAGGGAAAGATTTAAATTTGAGTTCAAGTATTAATGATTTAAGATTGATTTTTAACTGTTGGTTGATTGCTAATTTTAAGGTTGAATAAACATTTTTGGATTTTTAGAGTGATTTTCGAGTTTTGGGAATCTTAATCATTTAATCAACGAGTCAAATATTGACTTTTCAATTAAGAGAGTTTTCTAGAAAGTTAATATTTTATTAAAATACTATATCTTAATACGATCAGTTAGACTGTAAGTATGCTGAAATTGGAATTTTCTACAATTAGTTATGAAGGTTCGAAGATTTGACCTAGGTTTGACCAATTTATTGACTTTTTGAATTTGACTGATTTTTGAAGGTTTGAAATTTTGATAAATACCAGACTTGATTTTGAGTTGAATGCAATTGAGTTTGGTCAATTTGGAGTTTTCTATAGTTAGTTATGAGTTTTTAAAGTTTGATGTATTTATTGAATTTATAAAATTGTTTAATTAGAAGGGTTTTCTTGATTTTGCTCCAAATGAATTTCAAACTCCTTGAAATAAACTCCAAAGGTCAGAAATAACCCAAGAAGATATTATCAAGTGTTTGGGAATTTTTTGGAATTTTTAATTCTTATTAATTATTTATTTTAATTAAATATTGGTTTTCAATTAAAATTAAATTAAGATTTGATTTGATGTCTGATCAAGGTTATTTTTATTTTCATTGATTAAGGATATGATTCTAGTCAGTTAGAGGTCTCGTTTGTATTTTTTGGATTTAAATGTGATTTATTGTAATTTTTGGAAGTTTTAAAGTCTTTAATAAGGCAGATTTTGATTTGTTTAATTTTCTAAGTTAATGACCTCCAAATTAGATGAAATTTTAACGTAAGGTGTACAATGTCACTATGTTTATGTTGCTAAAGTTTCATCCCTATTGGATGTGTGTGCAATGCCCAAGAAATTTTCTAAAATTTCTCGACATTTTGTTAAATATTTTCCCTAGGTGTCTCTACTGTTCAAATTGGTTTGAAAATTGGTGTTTCTAACCACAACATACATGCATCCACACCACAGAAATTTCACATCAAAATACTGAGAAACTAAAGAGTTATGAATTTTCATAATTTAGGGTCCAAAATTGACCTTTTACCTTGAAAATTCACATCACAGAAATCTATTAGGTATCTGACCCTAGAAAAATCAGTGAACATTCCTAAAATACCCAATAATCATCCACCAAAATTTGGGCTCCAATGGATCACTGGATTGTGAGAAATTTGCAAAAAATATAATTCAAACAAATAACAATATCTCACAATACAAAGACCAAATCAACTTAAATATAATTTTAGTAAATACAACATGAAATTATCTTTCCAACGAGCCCAAGAACAGCCAATTTGGTGATTAATTTGATTTTCTATGAATTTTGGAAGATCTGGGCATTTTTCTGAATTATTTTTGACCTTTTTGGTCAAATTGATCGCCGGCTCCAATCATCGGTGGCGTCCAATAGGATTGCGCCACGTGGCGGGCTGGGGCCCGCCACTTAACCACGTCGGACGGCTAGATCAGCTGTCCGATTGACCACGTCATCACCCGCGGTTTGAAACGGTGCGGGTTCGAATCCAAGGGAAGACGCTGTGATCTGAGAGAGGCCACGTGGCCGTTTCTGGGACTTCCGATCGAGCTAAAGGCGCGATTGGACGGTTCTGGTTGAACCAGAGTTGGAATATTTCAAATGTCCATAACTTTCAAAATACTCAACGAAATTGCATGACATTTGAACTGTAGCTAGAGGGCAACATAATCTAACAGTGCCTGAAGTTTGGAGGCTCCATGCATTATAGATTTGCTACAGTTTCAAATTGAAATTTAAACGTAAAATGAGAATAACTTACAATCCAACCGTCGGAATTTTGTTTTCTTGGGCTTGTTGTAAAGCTGCAGTGATCCGCTACAACTATTATGAAGACACCAAGAGCTAGATCGCGTTGGATCGAAAGTTATCTTTGAAACTCCACTTTCTCTCTCTAGGTTCCTCTCTCTTCACCAATGAGGCTTTGGAGGCTTGAATTCGGTGGGGGAAGGCTTGGTAGTGCTAGAGGAAGATCTGGAGGAGGTTTTTGAGGGTTTTTGAGGGCTAGATTCATTCTAGATCAGAGAGATTGAGTGAGTGAGGCTTAGGGGTTAAATGCATGTCTTAAGATATTTCCCTATTCAAGCCATCTTAGTGGATTTGGATGGTTGTGATTGACTGCATGAGCTCCTAGATGCATGCCATGTGGCCTAGAAGTTTGTGAGAGCAGGAGAATCAAAAGGACCAAAGGACATGAGGTGTAAAATCTCCTTTTTACCCCTTTGAACACATGGTTTGATCAAGAGCCATTGGATTAGATCTAAGGGTTACAAAATGCTCTAGGGAGCTTCTAGAAGAGGTCTTAACAGCTGGATTGATTAGGGCTCAAGTGAATTAGCTTAAGGAATTAATTGGGCAAGGTTTAAAGTTCATTTGACCATGCATTGACCATTTGACCAGTGAATGGGTCAATGGGTGCTGATGTGGCCATGAAGAAATGTTGATTTGCTGGTTGATTGAGCCAAGTTCAATGGGCTTGAGGTAGTTTGAGTTTACTTAAATATTTAAGTCTCCTAAAGCCCTTAAGTAGTTGTGTTGACTATGTTGACCAGTCAACCAGTCTATGAGGTGAATGATGTGGACTAGGAGAATGTCATGGGTAGTAGTGAGGGCCATTCCAAAGTTTATGTAGGTCATTTGGGTTAAGAGGGCTTAATGGGCCCTTAATGGACCCTAAAGCCAAAATTGTTTGACTTGGTCAACCAGCTAGGTCCAGGGTCTAGAAATGGGTTCAACAAATTTAAAATAATATTTTGAGTCTATTGAATGTGGTTCTATGGTTTGGAAAGGTCAATTTGGTCAAAATGCCTATTTTGACCTTAAAGAGCCTATTTTGGTTAACCTAGGTTGACATGGTCAACTAGGTTGACCCAGGGTCTAGAGATGGGCTCAATCAATTTGAAATGACATTTGGCGACCAATAGAAGTGGTTTCATGGCTCAAAGAGATCATTTGGGTCAAAATACCTGTTTGGACCCTTAAAGGGCCTCTTAGGTCAATTCAGTTGACTTGGTCAACCAGGTTGACCCAGGGCCTGATAATGGATTCGACAGGTTGGGTTTGATATTTGAAACTTACTGGAGGTGGTTGCATTCAATTTGGAGCTCGTTTGATTCAAAATGACTATTCATACCCCAAAGAGGTATTTTGGTCATTTTGACCTCATGACCACTAGGGGCTGAAATGAGTCCAGAAAAATGCAGTTTATTGTTCAATAGGTCTGGATTAATGGTCTGGAAGTGACTAGAGGCTTTGGTAAAGGCTCTAAGGTTAGAATCTTCTTAATGGCAAGTCCAGTGGCATGGGCTGTAAATATTTGAAGGTTTTACAACCTTTGAATTTTGATTTAGATTCTGGGATTAGAGACCTCAAAATGAGCTCAAATTTGGAGGGTATCGTCTAGAGACATGTCCCATCAGTATGCAACTGACAGACCCTGAATCAGAGGTCATTAGGCTGGGTTTCAAAGTGTTTAAATTTTCACTCGAAAAGGCCTTTAGGACAAGATTTCTGGACTTTGGATTTGAGTCTCGATTTTGGAATTGATCTATATTTTGAGTTTGATTGATTACGTTTGAGTATCCAAATCATCTATAATCATTTGGGTGATCATTAATGACTGGATAGGATCAGAGCTAATTCACAAGTAGGATCAATACCTGAACTGGAGTTTGAGTTCTGAACTGGGTTGGATTTTAGATTTTCATTGAAGCTTGAATTGAATTTAGATCTGGATTGACTTGGGATCAGGATTGATCTGGAATCTGGATGGATCCTTAATGACCTCATACAAAAATGAGGTCAACACCTGGTAAAAATATTCAAGCCATTGTATATTAAAATTAAATGGTTACTAAGCTGAAATAATTCTTAATCTTTACTCACAACTTGTGGTACAATGGAAAAATGCATTGGTATAGGTAATGAATCCTAGAACTCCCATTCTTTCTTATTCAAATTTCCAACAATAAGTGTCCAATGACTATTATTCATCACTAGTATAAGTAGGATATTGCACCTCTTAATGTTTTCCTTATTGATGTGGGATATGTATGGTTTGGTATTGTACTTATATACATATTGCCCCTAGTGTAACAATCAAATAATTATTTGGAGAGCATAATAATAAAAAAACATAAAAATAATGAAGCATGTTAAGAGTAAGTCTAACAAACCCAATGGAAACTAGAAACATTTATGAATTGTTGGTAAAGGCCTAGACCAAGCTTGTTCTTCTCGATAAGTAGAATCGCAAATAAGTCAAAATGGTTATTAAAAAGGTATTTTATAGTTATGAGCTCATAAAGTTGACTTCTGAAAATAACCATATTTTCAGCAAAGAAAATTACATCAGCCCTGTACCAGAACAAAAAGATTTCATGGTTGAAATAAAAGGTTTAATGAAAAGATTATAGAGCCATGGTTAACACATATTTGTCCTTGTATTTTTCAAAACTGGTGTCTATAAATCTTACCATTTCTTTGGTAATTTTTAGCCAACTAGCGTAATCAACTTGAATGGGTTTAGGTTGACCCTCAAATTTATCTTCTTCATCTACTAGAATAATATCATCTCCTTCTACCTTTTTTCATACACCTGAGCTTCGTTACATTACCTTTTGTGGTTCTTGGTTTGGAGGTCTTCCTTTCACCAGTGGTAAATGGGCTCTACACTACTTTCCTCTTATGATTTGCATTCATGTACTCGTTTTGTTATGCCAATGCTAGTAGCCAAAGCCTCCATATTTTCTAAAAATTTTGTGGCACTTATTAAATTTTGTGGTGTAACAGTTAAATCTGTTATTATAAATGCTTTGTCCATTTCAACTTTGATAAGTGGGATTTGAACTCCTTGTTATGGTACTTCTTAAGTAGTCCAGGCTTGTGATGGGTTTATTATATCATCCTTTGTTACTAATCTTAAGGAAGACTCCACCGTCCATCCTGACTATTTAACTTTAAAAGAAATATGAAAGTTCTCCTCAAGAAATTTATGTATTTCTTTATATCTCCTATCCTTAGTACCATCGGATTCAAGGCTTGTCTCGAGGTAAGTTCACCAAAGAAGAAGTCTCTTTGGTGTCAAAGGACCCGGCGACTCCGCACCTAAGTTTAAAAAGTAGTTGTTCCAATGCTTTAGTGTGCCTCTCAAGCAGTGTAGATGTCGATTCAACCATTGCAAGACGACTAATCTGAAATTTATTTATTATAATTTCTTTGTGCATCTCTTCGTCTTGGGAGTAGCAGTTAGAATCATAAGGAACATTGCTGGTCGTGGGTGCTTCCTGGGGTGGTGGGCTATAGGTTTGGTGGGTTGGGTGGAGTGGTATCCCTAGGTGAATTGAGGGAGGTTGTGGGCCTAGGGAGTTTAATTCAGAGTTCCTTGATGGGCTTACTTGAAGTTTTGTTTTTGGAGAATGAGGGGTAGTATTTTCTAAGAGTGTTATCTCCTCATCAGTTACTCCTTCACAATCGTTGATTATATGCAAAACATTATTTATCATGAGGAGCTCATATGCAAATGAATAACACAACAACTGCAATGAATACATGTACATCGTTAAGCTAATTAAATAATACAGTTACTTCTTTCTCACTGTACATGATATGGCTGTCCCAACAACTAAAATGAGTTTGGGAAAGCTCATGCAATGGCGTGTGTATTTTTGCATGCTCTAAAAACAAAACTTAGAAATATAATATGCAATCATTTAGGAAACTAAATACATTTCTAGAATGCCAACATATCTTAATAAACAAAACAATTAAACTTAAAATCATAATAATTACAAATCCATTAATATACCCGAGTAGGCTGCTTTACGAATGCTTTCTAGCAATATTATGGAATTCTGCCATTAGGAAAATTTTTATGGATACTCGTGAGTTGTAAGTTATAAATTTATCAAAATACTCAACAACAGTCAAGATACTTGCAAGTGTTCTCATGTTCGCTAGGGGGAAAATTGATTTGACATTAATAATATTATGAATTTTTGAAAAAGATCAATTATTTTGGGTAGAATCTGTAAGATTAATATTCTCATGTTTAATTATCATTCGATGTTTTCTCACTTATTCTGCCACTTCCTTGGGACAAATTGGACACCCCTTTTGGGTAGTCTAATTATAAGAGCAACCTCATTAGCGGTGAAACATTAACTTCTTTCCTTTGATTATGAAGCATTGCCTATGGATATTCTACTTTGTGAGCAATGTATGGACTAGAAGGAACATTCTGGCGGAATAGAGGCATCAATAGGAAGTGATCAATGTGCTACTACCTCAAATTATCAACAAATTATTTGTCAAATGTACTAACCAAATGATCAAAAACTTATCTAAATGTTGATGCTCTACAACAAAATGTGAATCTTTGGAGAATATCCCATTGTGATAAAATCTAAATCATCATAAGTTGAAATTGCAAAATAGAATAAGGTATCGAGAAATACTAATCTTCGGTAGTAAGAAATACCTGAGCATATTAGAGAGAAATATCAAGCATGATACCGAGTAAAAATGAGCATTGTACCGAAGCAATAAGGAGAATGAACCAACCATGGTACTGAGCAAAATCGATCATTTAAAAGACCAATAAGGAGCATGCAACCGACCATGGTAACAAGCATTCTACATAATATTGAGATTGGTACCGAGTGGTATACACATCATAAGATGATTGGTCCAAAAATATTTCAATCTTGTTATATCAACTTATATCTAAGTTAGGTAAATTCACAATATATCAAAGTTTCATCGATACAAGTTGTACCGAGCTTGGTATAGAGCAAGGTATAGCAAAGTACCGAGCATAATACCATGCTCGGTACTGAGGAAACTATGGCTTGTTGCATGTTACAGAATGGTACCAAGCTAAAAAATCCTATTGCTAACAAACATTCACATTATGTTATATTAATACTTATATTATGGGACTTCCTATGTGGTACATAAAAAATAATTTGCACAAATACTTTGAAACTCTAAAACACACCCTTAAACACTTTAAACATTATTACAATCCCTTCACCCTATAAAAAAGTACTTAAACCCGCAAGAAAATACCTTAGGCATGGATTACATGACATCAAAATTGACGAGCAAAAGATGGAGCTTAAGATGCGTCGAAGATGAAGAGATCCTGAGACCACAAAGGAAAATAAAAAAGCTTCCAAATTGAATTGCAATAGTTCCCGACAATTTTTTTCCTATAAAAAGTAACTATTCAAATCCTGACTGAGGGCCAGGTTAACAAGATCCATGTGCTAAATGGGAAAGCATAAGTTAAATTTTGGCTTTTTGTCATTTCGGTTTGTCAGGTCTTGGAACTAGCAACATGGAATCTTCCTATAGAGTTTGGATGTAGAGTTACGTTCGACATCTGTTCTGAATAAATTCCTGTACAAGAGTGCTCCACTAAATTGAATAAAATATCAACAAATTTAAGATACACATTACATACACATAGCATATGTGTTTTAAATTTAATATCTCTTAGTTGATAGTCAAAAATTTCAATCTACAAATTAAGATAAGCCACATCATAACTTAAATTAAGGAGATCTATGATATTGGTCTAACGATACTTCACAATCAAATATAGATAAAGTCTTGTTGGAATAAATTTTTACTATGAATATTGTGCATCATATAATTTTTATTTATTCTTTTTTGTTGATTTTTTTCTTATCTTAAGATAGTTTCTATTTAGTTTTGCATGTTTGATATTCTTACAACTTATATGTTTTGATGATTCCAAATATTACTGCTTTGATTATTATTTCTCCTTACATATTTTTAGAAGAATTATTTTGCTATTGTGTGTAATAATATTTCAGAGAAATCATACTCCAGATTATTGAAGACTTCAAATCAAGATCAGTTCAGGGTGTATTGTAAATTGAAGTTTGTATTTTTCATTTTATTAAGTCTGAGAGAGTGTGATTATAATTGAGTAACTAAGCACACACACACTGGGGGAGAGTTTTAAAATTCATATTTTTACCCTGAACGTACAGTATGTAACTAGTTTGTACAGGATGATCTGGTTAGTTATTATCCCCAACGAGTAATGGAGCGAACAAAAATGATCTAAAATTTTTCTAAGTAAAGATCGTATGGATGATATTTTTTGTTTGTACTGGGATGATGCCCTCTGGTTTTTCCTTGAATGAAGTTCATATAGACGATATTTTTCATTCATACCGGGATGATAGGATTTGGTTCACACTCGAATGAAGTTCATATGGATGATATTTTATGACCGTACCAAGACGATGTCCTCTGGGTCTTCCTCAAATGAAGTTCGTACAGATGATATTTTTTGTTCGTACCAAGACGATGCCCTCTGGTTTGTCCTCAAACACAGTTCATACGGATGATATTTTTTTATCATACCAGGATGATGGGCTCTGGTTTGTCCTCAAACGAAGTTTGTATGGACAATATTTTTTGATCATACTGGGACAAATTGCTCTGATCTACTTTCGTTCATTTCGTCCTGATGGTTCATACTTACTAACTTTGAAATTTCTTCTGTTTGTACCAAACGATGATCAGGTATGAAATGATTTCATACAAATTTACAATGGGTTCGTACGCAACAACTTTTGAACAGTTCATACGTACAAAAAACGATCGTATGGTACGATTATGGATGATCAAATTTGAAAAATTCAATTTCCTGGATGGTTTTTCGTGTCTTTTCTATATAAGGTCCACTAAAAACTAACACTTAATCTTTTTGTCATCTAGTCTTCATGATTTGTAAAGGTAAATTGAAGGACAGAGTGTGAGAGTGTTTGAGAGAGATTTCTTCATTACTGAGCATGAAGGGTTCACAAAGTTACTCAAAAGTAAGGAACTCTATATGTGATTTGTGTTTCTTCAATATTTCTCTTATCTATTTCTAGATTGCTCGTGTGAAGATCTTTCAAGAAGATCCGGTTCTCTGCTGACACTTGGAGAGTGTGAAAAACCAAAGGTTCTCTGCCTATACTTGAAGAATGTGAATAGCTGAAGGTTCTCTGCCTACACTTGGAGATTATGAAATGCTGAAGGTCCTCTGCCTACAGTTGAAGAGTTTAAACAGCCAAAGGTTCTCTTCCTACACTTAGAGGGTGTGAAAGGATGAAGGTTCTCTGCCGACACTTGGATGGTGTGAAAGGATGACGACGGTTCTTTGCCTCACTGGGGATTGGTGGAAAAGAGTTTTATAAAGGCTTCTCCACCTTACTGTCGGAGCAAAAGGAGAGTCACTTTGGTAATATTGCAATACCTGAAGTGAGAGGCTTCAGGGAGTGGATGTAGGTCATGTTTGACCGAACCACTATAAACCTTTATCTTTTTATTTCCACTACTTTAATTTCTGCAAGTTTATTTTTCTATTTTTAAAAAATTATTTTAAAATTTAAACTCAAATTGCTATGAATCTTTAATCAGTTTCTTAATTTTAAATCCAAGAAGGTTAATTTCTTAAATTACCAATTCACCTCCCCTCTTGGTTACCTTTGGGACATAAGCTTAGGTTTAACAACCTATTCTAGATTCAACAAGTTCCAAAAAGTTGTATCGCAGTATAGTTTCAAAATTATAAGTTTAAGCTACTTTTTTATTAATGAGCATAGCCACTTTTCATAATTGGAACACACCTGAAGGGTATTTTATCACTAGACCTTCTTTATTTGATAACATCTCCTTCAATTTTTAGAAAATATATGTGTCTACATTTTTATAACCTTCAGATTATCGTATGTGGATCTTAGTACAAGAAGGTTATACACATCCAACTAGATTAGTTGATGCATTAGAGTTGAAACACCCTTTGTGAACTAGACTGTTGAAGAATGTGACTAAGCACAACTCAACTCTAAATGTTTAGACAGTTTCTTTTGTGCACTTAAGTCAGAAGACTACATACGATTTTTCACTTGCAAAAGTAGAATGGACATATGGGATAGACTTTGTATAACTTATGAAGGGACTAACAAAGTTAAGTAATCTAGACTTAATATCTTATTACATGACTAAGAATTATTTCGCATGAAATCAAATGAATATATTTCTGACATGTACACAAGATTCACTCAGATAGTCACTTATTTTCATACACTACATAGGGAATTAACTAATGCTGAAATGATCAATAAGATTCTCCGTTGTTTTCCGACCACTTATGATGCAAAAATAACTGCTATTACAGAGTCTAAAGACTTAAATGTTTACTCTATTGATAATCTTCTTGGATCATTAATTGCTTACGAGCAAGGAGTGAGTCAAAGAAAGATTGATGCAGGGGAGCCATGAAAGAAAAAGAATATTACACTGAAAGTGGAGGAGTTAGAAAGTGATCTATCACAACCTGAGGATGAGGATGATATTATCTTAATTATTAGGCAATTTAGGAACTTTCTAAAGAGGAAGCAGAAGAGACGCTAACAGTGTAATGGAGGTAAATTTCATAAGAATGTTAAGATTTCAAATGATGTGATTTGCTATGAATGCAAGAAACCCGAACATGTAAAATCAGACTACCTAAAACTTAAAGCCACTCTTAGCAAGGAGAAGGTAGAGGAGAAACCAAAAGAGAAGAAGGTCAAGAAGAAATTACAAAGAGCTTTTTGGGCAAACTCAGCTTTAGACTTGTCAGAAATTAAAAAGGAGGAGAATGTCACCAACTTGTGCTTGATGGATGAAAATCTTGATCAATCAGATCAAGAAAAGGCATGTAAATTGACCTATATTAAACTTTTAGAAGTTTTTGAAAGGATTCATGATGCATATAAGAAGTTAAAGAAAATTAATGTTTGTCTTAACGTTAGAGTTACAAGAATTGCAAATAGAACATGAAATCCTTAAGAAAGATCATGCATTGATAGATAACAAACACATGAGCTTACTTGATGAGTTTGATGATTTGAATAAGAAAATTGAGATTTTAAATTCATCCTATGCAAAATTGGAAAAAAAATTTAAAAATTTTAACGATGAATCAGAGATTGAAAAATATCATTTGAATTATAGCAAGAATATTGTAAAAGATATGTATACATTTTTTAAATTGAAAGTGAAAACTCTCAAGGAAAATATGGTTCCCTCAAAACTTAAAATTTTACTAATCCTATTTTGTATCATAAATTCTTACAACTCTGGAAGAATCAAAACATTTATAGAAGATTGAAAAATCCATTTCCTAGAATTAAATATTATAATTATGCATTATTTTGACATATCGTACACACTTGTACTTTAGATATAAAAACTCATTTAGTGTGGAGACTAAAGATGCATAATCCTAAACATAACATACATACATTTATTTTAAATTTTCCAAAAGGTACACTCTCATATAAGGCCTCGTGAGAGCATATGGTACATGGATAGTGGTTGTTCAAAGCTTATGACTGGAGATACTAAGCAATTTATATCGCTGGAAGCCAGAAGTGGAGGAAGGATAACACTTGGAGATAACACCACAAAGAAGGTGGTTGGATCAGGTATGATTATAAACTTACAAAATTTTTTTATTGAAATATGCTAATATTTTATGGCTTAAAGCGTAATCTTTTGATTATTAGTCAATTTTGTGATAAAGGATAAATCATTAAATATTTTCCTACTAGCTGCATATTAAGCCTAAATGGTAATAATGTTTTGCATGGTTTAATGGTAAATAATATGTATATGCTAAATTTAAATTGTATCAAAACTCCTAATGCTTTCTGTTTGAAAACTGTTTCTGATGAATCATGGCTTTGGCATAAGAGACTTTGTTACTCTAGCATGAAATAGGAGAACTACCCAAAAGAACTTAGTGAGAGGTATACCAAAACTAGACTTTATAAAGGATCACCTTTGTGAAGCATGTCAATTAGAAAAATAGGTGAAATCCTCTTTTTAGCCTAATAAGGATCTTAGAACTAGTAAGCCTTCGGAGATTTTACATTTGGATCTTTTTGGACCAGTTGGAATTGAGAGTCTAGGAGGGATGGTATACGGATTTGTGATAGTAGATAATTTTTTAAGATTCACTTCACTTAAATTTTTATATCATAAGAGTGAATATTTTGAGGAGTTTAGAGATTTTCTGACTTGAATTCAGAGGAAACTAGGATGTGAGATTTTAACAATACAAAGTGATCACGACGGTGAATTTGAAATGAAAAATTTAAGGTTTTTTGTAAAGATAAAGGAATTGATCAAATTTTTTAGTACCTAGAACCCCTCAGCAGAATGGGGTAGTCGAAATAAAGAACATAATATTAATAGAAGTCGCTTGATCCATGTTGGCAGAATATTCACTTCCTAATTATTTTTGGGCTGATGTGGTTAGCACTTCTTGTTATGTTTTAAATAGGGTAAACATCAGATTGAATTTGAATAAAATACCCTATGAGTTACTTAAAGGGGAAATACCTAATTTATGACATTTGCATGTTTTTGGATGTAAGGTGTTGATACATAATAATGGAAAATCTTCCTTAGAAAAATTTGATCCAAAATCAGATGACGGAATTTTTGTAGGATACTCTAGTGTTTTGGATATAAAATATTTAACAAAAGAACTTTGGTAATTGAGGAGACCACACATGTTGTGTTTGATGAATCTGGAGTGTTGGAAGAGCCAAATTTAGAAGAGGATGAGATAGAAAATAACTCCCAAAAGATTGAGAAAATGGTTTTAGATGAAAAGTAGGAGATAGAAAACCTGTTGCCTAGAGATTTAAGATTTTCTAAAAACTACCCTAAGGAATTGATCTTAGGTGAAACTGGTGAGGGTATTAGGACTAGATATGGATCAAGTAAGGAAGTCAATCATTCAGCCTTTATTTCTATAATAGAACCCACAAATATATATCAAGCACTTTTGGATGAATTTTGGATTTTGACAATGCAAGAAGAATTAAATCAATTTATAAGAAATGAAGTTTGAGAATTAATTACAAGGCCAAATGATTAAAGTGTAGTTAAAACTAAGTGGGTATTCAAGAAAAAAAACTCATGAGTTATTGTTAGAAATAAGGCTAGATTGGTGGATAAGGGGTATAATCATATTGAAGGCATTGATTTTGAGGAGACTTTTTCCCTTGTAGTGAGATTTCAAGCAATTAGGATTTTGTTAGCCTTTGCTTGATTTTAAGGATTTAAATTATATCAAATGGATGTTAAAAGTACCTTTTTAAATGGGGTGATTCAAGAGGATGTTTATGTTGAACAACCTCTTGGTTTTGAAAATTCAAAATACCCAAATCATGTTTATAAATTGAAAAATACATTGCATGGATTGAAATAGGCACCTAGGGCTTGGTATGAGAGGTTGTGCACCTTCCTATTTGAGATATATTTTGAAAAGGTAAGTGTGGACATAACTCTGTTTTTGAAGAAATTAGGAGATGATATACTCATTGTACCAATTTATGTTAATGATATCATCTTTGGATCTATAAATAAAAATATTTGTTAAGATTTTTCTAAAACAATGAGTAGTTAATTTGAAATGAGTCTAATGGGAGATTTGAGTTACTTTATAGGCTTTAGCATTAAGAAAATTGAGTATGGTACATTGCTTAGTCAGTCAAAGTATGTTAAGGACATCCTTAAAAAGTTTGAAATGGATAATGCTAAACCTTTCAATACACCTATGAGTTCCTCAGTTCAGTTGGATAAGGACTCAAAGGAAAAATATGTTGATCAAAAGAAATTTAGAGGGATTATTGGATCTTTGATTTACTTGACTGCTAGCTGGCCCGATATTATATTTATTGTTTATTTGTGTGCTATATTTCAATCAGATCCAAAAGAATCATATTTGATAGCAGTGAAAAGGATTTTGAGGTATTTCTTAAAAACTTAGAACTTAGGGATTTGATATCCTAAATTCAACTCTTCATTTAAAATAATTGGATATTTAGATTCAGACTTTATAGGTTGTATGGTTGATAGAAAGAGTACTTCTGGAACTTGTTACTTTATTAGAAATTCTTTAGTTTTTTAGTCCAGTAGAAAACATAATTTTGTAGCCCTATCTACTACTAAAATTGAATACATTGCCTTAAGAAGTTGTGTGGCACAAGTTCTTTGGTTGAAATAATTGTTGATTGATTTAAGATTTATAATAGGCACAATTCCAAATTATTGTGATAACACTAGTGCCTTTGCATTTCAAAGAATCTTGTTCAACATTCTAGAACCAAACATATTGACATAAGGTATCATTTCATTAGGGATAATGTATCCAAAGGTTAAATTAAACTAAACCATGTTTCAATTGAAAATCAACTTGTAGATATTTTTACAAAACCACTAGCCTTTGATACCTTTAGCACATTAAGAACAAGGCTTGGTGTGATTGACCTAAATGCTTAATTAAAATTTTCTGCAAACTTGATAGGTGTGTTTGTGTATTTTCTATTTTTGATTTTTATTTACAATTATGTTTTAATGATTTTTGTGTTTTTGTGTTTTGTGTTTTTAAAATGTATTCACATCAACTTTGATTTTTTTGATCGATCATGCAAATTTTTATAAGTGTTTTATTTGTACTATATGAAATTCATTTCATATTGTACAATTATATAGCGTATAGATTATTGTCGCACCATGATCGTCAAAAACCATTGGACATTTCGAAAGAGACATCGCTCGTGGGGTTTGAACACAAAGGGTACAGCCGCACCATTTCATAGGATAAAATGATCGTAGGCCTTTACACTCGACACGAACTAGTCAATGGGATTGAAAATTAGATCATGCATACGACTAACCATTGAAGATAGAGGCTCTTGCCAAGACACCCCGATGGGTAGTAATATACATGACCTAATCAAAATGGTTTTTCCCCCACTCGATACAATAGCTCGAGTGGGGTTTATTAGATGTGGGGTCAAGTTTCCCACTAGCACAAGCCCCATGGTTAATTACATTCTTGGCCGGAGCCTGAGAAGACTCTCGATTAAGGATCATACACTATTCCTTCTAAAGTGGGATTGGCACAAGGTATATACTGAGAAGTCCTACTTAGAAGGAAAGAAATGGCTCAAGTGGCTAAGTCAACAAGCATAGTCCACACCAGCTTTTGGAGGATCTAGGGTACTAAGAAGAAACTAGAAAAAAAAGATCAAGCATCCAATCACATACTTGAGAGAAGGATGGAGGTGGCATCATCCATGTGACATTGATAACCAGGATTTATAGTCCCTGAAGAGAAAGGATTTTCCTACTATTTTAGGCATACTACGAGATCGAATGTAGTAGCCTTGAATCCTAAGTATAGATTGGGATTAGTGTTCTACACACACTAACACTCGTGTCGTAGCTAATGCAGTGCAAAACCTAGACTTACCACGACCTGGATTGGGGAGCCAGCTAACCACCTAATCGCTTTAAAACCATGCTGCCAAGTCAATTATGAGAGATGGGTGGGTGGTATAGTTTTTAGAAGTAGGACCGACATCTAGAGAGTTTCCAAATTGGTTCCGAATTTATGTTGGTAGATTCTCCTAACTAATGCAATTAAAATTTTATTTTAATTCATTTCTAATGCAATGCATGCTAGTTTAGAATATCCAAATCATGTATGCTTTCAAATTTTAAAAACAGGCTTATAGAAAATAAATTTTAAAAAAGACTGGGCCTCCCCTTGTCCAGCACTTCATCTTTATAGGCCAGATTATCCAGACTCTACCCGTATGTGGGGAGTTGTCTTATTAGAAGGAGAGAGAGAGAGAGCGAGATGCAATAATATGCATGAGACTTCGGATGATTTCGGTGGTTCCCTAGGTTTGTTAAGTTTCTAAATTATTTAAACTTTAAATATTAAATTCTTGTTATGAGTAGAAAATTTTTGTATTCCTTAAATAGCCTAACAATATCCAGACTAAAATAAGAGAGGCATGCAAGAAAAAAAACTATAAAAAGTAGGTAATTTCTACTGCACAAGCATAATAAACACATCAATATAAATAAACTAATCAAATAAATGTCCATAGGCCAACTTTCCTTTAATTACAAATCAGAGTCTGCAGAAAAGTAAAGTGGCCTGGCACCACTGCCAACAACCCAGATTTATAAGCCTATGACTGACGCAAATGACTTTGAGTGGGATATTGGGTCTTAAATTCTTCAACTCTTCAGGCTTCTTGGACTCCTTGGAATTATCATCATTGGACTCCTTGGATCTCTCCTCTTTGGACTCCTTAGATTTGTCGTGGCTTAAATATCCAAACGAAGAGAAAATTTCCCTGCAGTAGGTGGGTATTGTGTTTTCTCTTTGGATATCTAAAGCCATCCAAACAGGATCTTCCAAATGGAAGAAGACCCTCCCTTTTGAGGATGCCTTCTTCTTTTGGAATTCGAGTTGGATAAGAATATCCACACTCAAATATCATTTTTTCAACTTTTTTCAAATTATTACAAATTTTACATAAATGTAAAACAGTATGTCTAGGCTCTCCTAATAAAAAAAATATCAAGCAGTTATAGTCCCAAGCAGTTTATATGGAAATAAAAGTACACATCACAGTCATGCTTGACCTTCCTCTTAATTATTGATGGCTAAGAAGTTTTCTGGAGTACTTGTAGCTGTTATTATTTATGTATTTTAGCCCTCATTTATTTAGGGGGGCTGAGCAACACCCTACATAAGACAACATCATAAATCATGACATTTGCCCCCCTTTAGCATTGCATAAGCATGGCCACCTGCAAGAAAAGTAGTATATATCTCGTCCCTAATATAGGGGTAGATCTAATGCACATCACATCATTTCCACAGAGTGCAGTAAAGTAAGCAAACATAGTAATTTCATCACAACATCCAATGAAGACTAAAAAAACCTGACACACAACAGAAAAAGAAATACCGGCCTAGCCTAGATCTAGAAGTGGAGCCCTACCAAATAATTTTATGTGTGTGTAAGGTTTGTGTGGCTTTGGATAGGTCCTATGTAGGGTGATTAGTTCAAATTACCTAAGGTTACAATTTGTTAAAGGCCAGAAAAGAAATTTTTAGTTAAAGTCCAAATATTAATGTATTAAGGTCCACTTAAGTTTATTTTTTTGATCAGTTTTAAATACTTAAGGTAGTGATATTTAAATTTTAAGATTTATTAGCCAATTTTGGAAAGTCTCAGGTCCTCCTAGGTACTAGGCTAAGGGGGTCCAAAATGTCACTATAGGAAATAAGTTAGGTTTGGGGTTCCTAACATTTTAGGTAAATACTAGACCTTAAGGTGAGGAGTTAGATAGGTAGAGTAGTGGACTACTATAGTAGAAAAAAGGCTATTAGCTCAAAGCAACTAAAGCACAAACTAAGTGTCAAACAACTAGTGTCAACTCAATAAACATTCAATGAAATCCAAACTTAAATCAACAAATTCTTGGGCAGCCTCGTTCATAGGAACTTGGTTGTAAGACCCACTATCCGGTAACTTTTGTAGAAAAGCAGTAAACCCAATCTTAGGGGATAATTTTAGGTAAAATTAACCTAACTCTTAACCCCCAATTAAAACCCTTGGCTACTGTGGATTATGGGCCCATCTCCTCATGCTCATCTCAAAACAGTGGATTGGGGTGACTCAGTATTCGCATCACCATATCGAAACAGCAAATAAAAGAACCATGAAATCTGGTGCCTGCCTGATCACAACAGGACACTTAGGGTAGAAAGGTGGCGAGGAATACCTGCTAGGTGCTCTATCATACTCTCTCAAATAGGTAAGTAAAGCCAACTATTTATCTAACTATATCGAAATAGCCAGATAGAAGGAAAAAAGTATCCCGTCTCCTCCTGATCCCTTCGGAATAGTGGATTGGGATGACTCAGCACTTCTGTCTAGCCTCAGTAAAAGTGACTAAGCCACAAAATGGAAGCCTTCCTAGTCTTTAGCAAGACATCCAGGGTAAAGGGGTGTTAAGGAATGCCTCCCAAAGACTCTGTCGGGCTCTCTTAACCGAGTAAGTAAAATCAACTACCAGTTTGACCATATCAGGCTTGCGGGGTAGAAGGTGGAAAGGATCTCATCTCCTCCTAGTTTTGGGAACAGTGGATTGGGGTGACTCACTACTTCTGCCTAACCTCAGTAAGAAGCTCTTAAGCCACAAAATTAGAAGCCTGCATAGTTTTTAACAGGACATTTAGAGTAAAGGGGTATTGAGGAATGCCTCCTAGGAACTCAATCGGGCTCTCACAATTGGGTAAGTAAAATAAACTACCAGTCTGACTGTATCAGAACAGTGGGGTAGAAGGTGGAAAGCATCCCATCTCCTCCTGATCCTTTTAAAATAGTTGATTGGGGTGACTCACTACTTCTTCCTGACCTCAGCAAGAAGCTCATAAGCCACAAAAATGGAAGCCTGCATAGTCTTTAATAGGACATCCAGAGTAAAGGGGTGTTAAGGAATGTCTCCCAGGGATTCTGTCGGGCTCTCTTAACTGGGTAAGTAAAACCTACTACCAGTCTGATCGTATCTGGACAGCAGGGTAGAATGTGAAAAGGATCCCGCTCCTTCTGATCCTTTCATAACAATGGATTGGAGTGACTCACTACTTCTGTCTGACCTCAGCATGAAGCTCATGAGCGACAAAAATAGAAGCATGCTTAGTCTTTAACAGGACATCCAGGGTAAGGAGAGGAGGTAAGGAATGCCTTCCAGAAGCTATGGCTAGGCTTCCTTAACCAGGTAAGCTTCAACATCTGCTCGACCAGCTTGGCCTTGCAAATGAGGAAGGGCTCAATACTCACTCAGTTATTTCAACTGAGTGAATAAAGAGTTAGGATCTGATGTCTGCCTGATTACAATAGGACAATCAGAAGGAAAAATAAAGTGGTGAGGAGTACTTTCCAGGGGCTCTATTAGGCTCTCTCAACCAAACAAGTAAGACCAACTACCTGTTTGTTAGTATCAAAATAGCAGGATAAAAGGTAAAAGTCACCTCAACATCGTCTTGACACGACTCGGTGTAGGGATATGAGGGAGAAAGGAAAGATATATGGAAGAATTATAAGGGTAGAGCCGCCTAAGGAATCCCAAGCTAGCATTTTGGTAACCACATGGTAGAGGAAAAATTGTCGTGGTCAAGAGTATCCAAATACTGTCAGGATCTCTTAGGGAACCCTAACCCTACACAAAAGGGGAGGAAGACATCAGAATGATGTCTCCCAAGAAAGCTGAAAGAGATACACCCTCAGTAGAGTGTGCAAATGGGTAATCTAATTCCGAAGGAGTAAAAAGAACTAAAGTAGTGAGGGGGCACCTCAACAATTGAAAATAAAAATAAGTCTAATAATAATACCCATCAAGGAAGCTATAGTGGTAAACCCATACTAATTGATGGGGACCCTGTAAGGAGTGGAAATAATATCAAAACATCCAAAGGGCCTCTCCAGTAGCTAGGGGTCAGGTCTCAATTTGAAAACAAATGGTAAAAGGCACAGAAGAGCTGACTTTCTTCTAGAAAATCAAAAATCAAGAAAAAAGTGATGGTGGCACCTAAGACACGATACCCCATATCACCAAGTAAGAGGAAAAGAACCAAAGTAGTGAGGGAGAACTCTCGCCACTAAAGACGGCAACTCTGAACGAGAAAAAGCTCACAGTGGTAACATCGACATAAATTAGTGGGACCCTGTGAGAAGTGAAAGTGACCTCAACACATTCATAAAACTAATCTAGCAATTGAGCCAAGTGTATGAATGATAAGATAGGTCACGAAAAGGTGTAGAATATCTAGTCTTCTACTAGAAGGTCAAAGTTCTAAAAGTAGTGATATTAACATCCAAGACAGGATATACTACATCACATCTAGGAAGACAACTCTATGAAGTAAGGGGACACGCTCACTATTTGAGGATAGTAATCAAGAATATGATTGATAAAACATCATAGGGTCATAGTGGAAACACCTACCCTAATCGGGTAGATCCCTGTGAGGAGAAAAAGCAATAAAACCACATTCCTTGGACTACTCTAGCAGCTAAGAGTAGGGTACGAATGTTGATGTAGATTGGTGAAAGGAACTAAGAAGCCGATCTTCTACTAGGAAATTAAAGCTCCTAAAAATGTGATGTTAACATCCGAGATAGGATGTACTACATCACAACTAAGGAAACAACTCTGAGGTGAAAAGAGAGTACCCCTGACACCTCATATAGTGATCATGAGTGAAGTCAATGATCATCAAAAGGACACAGTGGTAATACCCACCCTAATCGGGTAGGACCTGTGCGGAGTAAAAGTAACACTACCACATTCGTAGGACTACTCTAGCAGCTCAGAGCAGTGTATGAATAGGAGAGTAGGCTGCCAAAAGATGGCAGAAGGGGATTGATCTTTCCACAGAAAGACCCAAGCCCACAAGGTAGTGATGTTAACATCTAGGATATGATGCTTCATATCACTAGCAAAGAAAAAATACTTAGAATCATAGATATTTATGACCAACTAAGTGTGGACTCATCCTTGAAGTAATCATCGAAGTGCTTTAAAGGAGATGAAAGAAGAACCTTGGGGAATTTGTGCACTTATGGAGTTTTACCTGGTTCATCCTGAGATAAGGGAAACTAGTTTTACTCTACTAAGAGCTTCCCTCTTTTTTTTTCTTTATCAGATGTATTCTTTTTATAAGGGAGGAAAAAGTGAATGGTTTTGATATCACATACCATATTCGCCACATGAACAAAACTGGGAAAAGAGATTACACAAGATCTTGTAAAGAAGTGAATAATTGATTTTGATAACACAGATCACATTCAACACATGTGAATGAATTGGGGAGCACAATCATTAAAAAAATAATGTATAATTAAAAATCAAAATCAGGTTAGAGATCAACACTACCACTCCTGACTAACATAGGATGGTATGGACCCAGTATCCTACCTCAAAAGAGTCTAATCTAAAGACTATGACATCCCCTATCAAATTCAACTCATGTGAATGAACAGGGGGCTACAACTATCATATTATGACTGATAAGAAGAAGAAACTCAAATAGGGATAGTGTATCCCTATCACCACACCTGACTATCATAGGAGGGTGTGGACCCAGTACCACATCTCAAAAATAGGCTTGAAACCTACTAGTTTTGATATCACAAACCATACTTGGGGTAGCAAGTGAAACTAGGGACTAAGCACCAAAAGGGGGATAACAAACTAAAATTCTATGCACTAACACCAATGTGAATGGTGCGCACAGACAGAATTACAAAAGATCCCTATGGCGTATTAGTGTATCACTTTTAAGGATAGCCTTATACTCTTTAAAGCAAACGTCGTGTGGTAGAAGACAAATCATCGTGACCACATAGACTACTAAAAAGTAAGAGGGATCGCTTTCGGAGCTACATATACGAGGGATATCTATAGGAGGTAGGGGGTCCTCCTGTAACACACTAGACTCAGGTATAATACTTCTTTAAGTACTTCCCGTTAATGACAGGTATGGGGTGAACATCATTCGCATCAACAAGTATGTAGGCACCACATTCATAAACTTGCTCTACGGTGAAGGGGCCTTCCCAAATAGGCTCAAACTTACCACTTCGACACTAACGCGAAATGATAGGCCTACACAAAATAAGAACTAACTCGCCTACCCAGAAAGCACGAGGTCTAACAAGGCGATCGTGTAACCAGGCCATTCGGGCCTAGTACAGCTTAAGGTTCAGGTAAGCTTATAAACAAAGATCCTCTAAATCATCAAGCTCTTTCAACCTTAATCAGGCATTACCTTCATCAGATAGATTGTAACTAACTGCTATACGGAGTGAGGGGAGCTCAACCTCAAGTGGGAAGACTGCTTCAACCCCAAAAGCTAAAGCATATAAGATGGACTGAGTAGAAGTATGATAGGTAGTCCTATTGGCCCATAATGCTTCTTGTAGCTTATCATGCCTTTCTCTCTTATTTTCAATAAGAATTTTCCTTATTAGTTGCATAAGAGTTTTATTAAATGCCTCTGCGAAGCCATTGACTTTAAGATAGTAAATCGAAGAGTATCGTCAATTAATGTTATGGCGGTGCCCAAATCTGATAATTTTGGTGCTTCTAAAGGATGGGTCATTATTAGAGATTATACGGTGCGGTACACCAAAGTGATAAACAACGTTATCATGAAAGAAACGCGTCACATCTTCTAATTTAACTTTCTTTAGTGGGACAGCTTCTACATATTTTGAGAAGTAATCAATGATGGCTAAAATAAACCTATAACCCTTAGAAGAAGGAGGGTCTACAGGACCCACTACATCCGTGTCACAGCCCTCAATTGGCCAAGATGACATAGTAGGGTGCAATAGATTAAGGGGTTTATGAATCACCATGCCATGAACCTGGCACTGGTGGCACCTTCTAGCATGCTCCATATAATCACGGATCGTAGTCGGCCAGTAGTAGCCAAGGCATTTTATTCTGCCTTTCATTTTAGCTCCGAACTGATGGGCACTACAAAGCCATTCATGTATCTCACCCATGACCTTATAAGCCTCTTCTTTATTGAGTCATATCAATCACATTTGGTTAAGAGAGTGTCGATACAAGGTTTTATTTATGTAAGTGAATGATAGATCCCTCTTTCTAATTTGAGCGGCGAGAGATCTATCATCCGGAAGCCTACCATGCTTTAAGTATTCCATGATGGCCTCTATCCAATCTAACTCCTCTTCAACAGCAAACATTGTGAGGGTCTGATCAGGTGAAGGCAAGTCTGTGGGGAACAGAGCTTAATGATACTGGACAACAATAGATACGGGGTTTCCAATAGGGTTAGCTAATTCTTTTGCTAACTTGGCAGAGGCATCTGCTTTTTTATTTTCAGATCTAGGGATCTTGGCCAAAGTTACTTCTGGTATCAAGCACAAGATCTTCATTACTTTGTTATAATATAGAAAGAGCTCAGGCTTAAGCACTTTGTAGACTTCACCTATTTGATTGATTATCAGTTCGGAGTCTCCAAAGATTTTCACCCGCATAATATTCATCTGAATGGCCAACTCTAACCCCAAAATCAGAGCTTCATACTCTTCATTGTTAGTATGAGGTTCTGATAAATTATAGGAGTACCGTAGAGTATGCCCTTTAGGGGACACAAAAATCAGGCCTAAACCTAACCTAATTGTAAGAGTTTCATATAGCTTTAAAGCATTGATGGATGGCACCCCATCAAAGTAAAACTCCCAAGTAGGGAACTCCTATTCATCCACACTCATGATTAATTCATCAGGTAGAATATCATTGAGTGGGGAATCAATAGGGATCGGGTGATCGGCCAAGAAGTCAACTATAGTCTGTCCTTTGATGGCCCGTTGATGAACAAAAGTAATGTCAAATTACAGTAAGATCATAGAACATAGTGCTAGATGACCTGAAAGGGTCGGACGGGTCATCAAGTACTGTAATGGGTTGACTCTAGAGATCAAGTTAATCTTATGTGAAAATAAATAATGCCTAAGCATTTGTACCACGAAGATTAAAGCTAAACATTGTTTTTCTATCACTGGGTACTTAAGCTCTGCAGGTATCAATCATCTGCTGAGGTAGAACAAGGCATTCTCCTTTCCTCCCTCATTCTCTTGAGCCAACAATGCACCTAGGGACTCATCTAGGGCTGTAGTGTAAAGAATCAACTTCTAACCTGGGATAGGTGCAGCTAAAATAAGGAGGTTTATCAAGTAGCGCTTTATACTCTTAAAGGCTTCCTAACAATGCTCATCCCAGTGGAATCAAATATCATTCTTCACAAGTGCAGCGAATGGATGACACCTACTAGAAAGGTTGGAGATAAATCTCCGTAAGAAAGCAAGTCTTCCCTAAAAAAATCTCAACTAGGTGAGACTTTTAGGAGGTTTTAAATCCACTATGTCTTTGATCATAGAAGGATCAATCTTAATGTCACAGTAACAGACTATAAACCCTAAGAACTTTCCTACACTAACTCTAAATATGTATTTTAAAGGATTCATCTTTAAATCAAAATTGCATAGGCATTCAAAAACAATTCATTGATCTCGAAGATGATCTCCTTGGACCTTATTTTTCACTACCAAATTATCCACATAACACTCAACTTGATCGTGTATCATCTCATCGAAGACAACAGTCATTGCACGTTGGTATGTGGCCCCAGCATTCTTGAGGCCAAAGGGAATCACCTTGTAATAGAATACACCTATAGGTATTTGAAATACAGTGAACTTCTCATCCTCGGGGTCCATCTTTATCTGATTGTGACCAGATGAATCATTTATGAATGACAAAATGATATGGGATGATGCTATATCCACCATAAGCTCGGGGATAGAGAGAGAAAAATCATCCTTAGGATATGCCTTATATAAATCATGAAAGTCGATACAGACTCGTATATGTGCACTCTTCTTCCGAACTGGAATAATGTTGGCAAGCTAAGTAGGGTACTTCTCTTCCCTAATGAATCCAGCTTTTATAAGTTTCTTGGTTTCAGCGATCACCTATTGTTCTATCTTTAACCTCATCCTATAAGGTGCTTGTTTAACAGAGACTGCATAAGGCTGGATAGCAAACTTATGGACTGTCACTTCTGGGTTTAAATAAGGCATCTCAGTATAATTCTAGACAAAATAGTCTCTAAACTCTGATAATAACTTAATGTATTTTTTAGCCTTCGAATACGATAATAGGGCACTATAAAAAATAGGCCTAGGATCTGACTCAGTGCCTAAGTTTACCTCACACAGTTCGTCCATGATAGAAGTGACGCCATCTTTAAACTCTTGTGGAGCATCAAGTATTCTATCTTCACCACTATCCAAGTCTTCTTCATCAGTAAGAGAAACAATCATATAAGAATGGGAAACAACATGAATTTTGGCATTTTTAGACTGACTCAACCCCATATAGCCTATACCCTCTACACCTCAGGGGAAGTTAGTTCACCAAACATGGGCTTGGTGTAGAGCTTGTTCATCAGGCCAAGCAGAATGAATATGATCCCGCTCAACAAAACTCTCTACAGTAGGTGAAAAGTAATGAGGTGCACTCTTGACCTTTATATCCATAGTGGTCTCCTCTGAATCCTTGCTCCCAGGACCTAGTGGGCCACCTATACTACGGGGTAAAGTGGGAAACTTAGATCGTGCTGGCCAAAATGTCTTGTACAGGTGAGGTATAGGGTTTTCACTAGTCTGTATTGGACTATCATCACTAGTGGAAGGAGTGTCAGAAGGTCTTTGATATGAATCCTCAACTCCTATTCTGCATACTTGATGGGGAGAAGACTGTACATCAGTAGTCTGACGTCGGAAGTCCTCTTCCTTATCTGAGCTATTGTTAACAACTAATCCATCTTCAGGTATCAAATGTACAGAGAAGGTAGGACGTGAATCATAACCAGCGGAATATGGGGGTGGAGGATATTGATCACTTCATAATCTGAGGAGTCAGACTCTACAGTCAAAGAAGAATTGTAAAGGTGTGAAGGAGGAGGAGTCCGAGTGTCTTGGTTCCACTGCTCGCGGGACGATCCTCTACCTCTACCTTTACCTCTAACCCTACCTCTAATAGGGTGTATATCTTGCCTCACTGCAAAATGAGAAGGATCTCTATCAAAATGTGCAGTGAAATCATCTGGCTCAATACTAACCTTTGAGGGACTATATACTGGTGACTGTTTAAGACCCTATACAGGTGACTACGTAGGACCCTGTACAGTAGTAGCAGATATCACTGGTGATTGGGCAGGTGGAGATTTATGAATCTTATGAAGTACATAGTACTCGGCATCATCATAAATAGAAACCTTATGCATAGAAAAAGGCTGGGTGTCTCCATGAATGGTATACTCGACATCATTCCTCATAAAATTCATATATTTGTGCAAGGTAGAGGGCACCATTCCATATTCATGGAGCCAATGCCTTCCTAAGAGAGCCCTGTATGAAGTATCAGCCTCAAGTACATGGAACTTTACCTCAGTTAGGAAATTTCCAAACTTTAAAGGCAGGGTGATAGATCCTAGAGCTCGCTGGCCTTAGTTATTGATGTCTTTCAACATAATCTTATTGGAAGTGAGCTTCAAAGAACCAAGGGAGAGGCTCTTTAAATCTTCATAAGTTAGAATATTTACTGAAGCCCCTTGGTCAATGAGGATCCTATTCAACTCATAATCATTGACTTTAGTAGTGACATACAAGGGACGATTGTGCTCAATAGTCCCTAAAAGAAGGTCATGAATAGAAAAGGTGATGCATGACATCTTTTTCAAATGACATGCATCCCCAACAAAATAAGAAGCAAAAAAGGCTTGATAGTACTCTAGTTTAAGAAAGGCTTTCACTAGTGTCTCTCTCAAGTTAGGGGACATCATCAAGAGTCATAAACACTAAGAAGGGAAGAAATTTTCCTTAAGTGAGCTAATACATTATAATCAACTTCCAACTGAGGGCCTTTCCATTTCTCCTTAGATTGCTCTTAGGAGGAGGGGATAGGATCATCCTGCAAGGTAATGATATTTTTATCTTTTTCTTTTGAATTTTTAGCCATCATAGGTGGAAGGACCTTCCCTGAACGCAAATGAACTTCTTGTATTTAGTCAACCTCAATAAGAGATTCATCTGGTTCAAGGGTGGTGGCTTGTGTTGGCTCTAAGGAAAGTGCCTGGAGTGGATTCTCAGATTCATCACTTGAATCCATGTAACAACCACCCTCTGGAATAGTAAAGACTGGTTCATCTATACACTTAGACTCCTCACCAGAATCATTCATATTATAAGAGACATGTAAAGCAGTAAAAGAGCAAGTGTTAGAAGAAGTATAAGTAAAAACATAAGTAAAAGGTACAGAAGACCAGAAGTAGCCAGAATCACCTTCTTCTATCATTTCATCATCAATAGAAGGGAGAACAAAGTCCTTCAGCATAAGTGCTAGAAGGAACCATGTCTTCCCTCTGAAGTTACATCATACTTTTCTCTTTCATACATTTTTTTAGTACAAATAAAAGTAGAAGATGAAATGTGCTCATCTAGCACTATAACAAAAAGAGAAGAAGAGAAAGGTGCTGATGTAGTAACTAGAGCGATAACTATCGATTTGGCATGGGAAGGCCTCCTCTCAACTGCCTCTAAACTGCACGATTAATCATCTTCTTAGTCTTCTTGGAGAGTGCTAACTGCCACTCTCCATCAGAACTGTGGGGTGACCTTCCACTACTGCCCTGACTGTAACTCTAACTGTCACTGTGGCTAGAACTGTGGTTGGGACTATTGCTATGACTGGAGACCATCTAAACAGTCTAAGTGACCTTGCCCTTGGGTGTTGACCTCATTTTTGTATGAGGTCACTAAGGCCCTTCCAAACTCCAGATTAATTTTAGATCCTAGGATCCACTCTAGACCTTAGGATTCTTTTCTAGAGCCAGACTTTAGAGCCTACTCTAGAGCCTAGGATTCCCTTAAATCCTAGATCTTAGAACTCCTCTAGATCTTAGGACCACTCCAACTTCAAATCAATCCCCACCCTTGATCAACCTCAACCTCAAATCAATTCCTACACTTGATCAACTCCAACTTCAATTTGATTCCTACCTTTGATCAATTTAAATCTCAAACTTCATTCAACTCAAAGTCAAATTAATTCAAGTTTCAAACATATCCAAACCTTGATCCAATCAATTTGATAATCCAACCTTCAACTTAGACTTTGATCCAAACTTCAATCTAGCTTTGACCTCATCCATTCATTAACAATCATCACATGATTGTAAATGATTTGGATACTTCAATACTAATCATTCAAACTTAAAATCCATTCCAAATCCAGAAGTCTAAACTCAAATTCAAAGTCTTAAGGTCTTGTCCTAAAGACCCTTTTCAAAGAATTTTCAAACATTTCAAAACCCTGTCAAATGGTCTCTGATTCATGATCTATCACTTGTAAAGTGATAAGACATTTCTCTAGAGGTTACCCTCCAAATTTGAGCTCATTTGGAGAATTCTAACCCTTTAAACTTAATCCAACTCCAAATGTTGCAAAACCTTTGAATATTTACAATCCATGCCACTAGGCCTTTCACCTAGTGGAATTTGACTTTGGATCCCCCTCCAAATCTTTTGATCTCTCTTAATACCTTGATATTAACTTATTAAGCAATGATCTACATCTTTTTAGATTTAATTTGACCCATAATTGACTTGAGTCCAAAATGACCAAAATGCCCTTAAATGGAGATTTTTGGACTTTTGGCCTAAACTCAACTTGATTTGACTTATCAACCTTTGAAATCTTCTTCAAATATCATTCCAATGGATCCTAAATGACTTTAGAAACACATTGAACCCAAACTTACTCTTTGGTTTGACTTGGTTGACCAAGTCAACCATGATTGACCAAATCAACCCTTTAACCCAACACTTGTTAATTTTAACCATTCTAGTGATTTTGAATCAATTCAACTCATCAAGATTGGTTAATTATACACTCTTGACTTCAAATTCCTTGGCATGATGTCTTGTAGCACTCTTGACCTCCCTCATGCACATCCAAGTCACCATTGACTAGTCAACAAGTCAATGGGTCAAAAACAACCCTTGAAATGAGACCATAGCTTGGCCACCTCATCATCCCATAAAGCAAACCCTTTCTCCAAGCAAAAATCTCCTTTTGGCTAATGGGAATATGCTTTTTCCCTCCCTAATTGATCATTAAACAAGCTCTATTAACCAAGCCAAGTATTGGTTCATCCAAATGGGGAAAAAGGTGTGGTCCCTCTTCACATGGACCAAGAGATGTCACTCTCAACCACCAACCCTATACCATAGCTTTGGGCAGCATAGGGGACACTTGGCACTCATCCAAAACCTCCCCAAATCAAATCTCAACCATCCAATCCAAAAGCCAAAGGTAAAGTGAGGGAAAACTTGACCTAAAGGTGGCTTCTTCATCATTCCCTTTGATATGATCAAAATCTCCAAACTCCAGCAGCCCTCAACCTTCCAAGAGCTCCTCTCATACACTCCAACACATTCCAAGGCCTTCCCAAGCTTTTCCCAACCACTTCCAAGCCTCAAATCACTATTTTAGTGAAGAGAGAGCATTCTAGAGAGAGAAAGAGGACTTTCCAATATACCTTTTTATCCAGCAAGATCCAGCTTTTCGAGTCTTCAGACAAGTTGTAGAGGATTGCTGCAGCTTTCCAACAAGCCAAAAATCTCAAACATCCGACGGTTGGATCGTAAGTTATGCGCATTTTAAGTTTAAATTTCAATTTGAAACTGTAGCGATTTTACAATGAATGGAGCCTCCAAACTCCAGGCATTGTAAGATCATATTTCCCTCTAGCTACAGTTCAAATTTCGTGTAATTTCGTCAAGTATTTTGAAAGATATGAGCGTTTAAAGATTTCTATTCAAAATGAACTAGAGCAGATCTGGACCGTCCGATCGACGATCAGACGGCTCAGATCTGGGTATACCGTGCGGCTTCCTCCATGTTTGAACGTGGGTCATCCCGTGGTATGAGAGGGTGACGTGGTGTCACGCCACGCCGCCACGTCACCGTCAGCTGATTTGAAGCAAATTTGAATAAAAAATGCATTAAATGTTTTAAATCTTCAAAAATTCACAGAAAATCGAGTTCTCCACTAAATGGGGCGTTCTTGGGCTCGTTGGAAAGATAATCTAATGTAGTATTTATTAAAATTAAAATTATATTTATTTGATTTCTGTATTGTGAGATATTTGAGTTTATGTTAATTTCATTTATTGCTATTTTCTCACAATCCAGTGATCAAATGAAGCCCAAATTTTGGTGGATAGTTATTGAGTATCTTAGGCATGTTCAACAATTTTTCTAGGTTCATATGCTCAATAGATTTCTGTGATATGAATTTTTAAGGTAAATGGTCTATTTTGGACCCTAAACTTTGAAAATTCATAACTCCTTAGGGTTTTAATATTTTGCTGTGATATTTCTGTGGTATGCTTAAATGTATGTCAGGGTTAGACACACCAAGTTTCATGCCTATATAAATATTAGAGACACCTAGGAAAAATAATTAAGGAAATGTCTAGAAAACTTAGAAAATTTATAGGGGATTGTAAACACACCCAATAGGAGTGAAACTTGAACATAGCAAAACTTAGTGACATCAGATACCTTAGGTTTAAATTTTACTCAATTTGGAGGTCATTAGGTTAGAAAATTGAGCATGTCAAATTTCAGCCCCTTTAAGGACTTAAACAATTCAATAAATCATTATAAATTTATATTAATTTCAAAAATACCCATAATACCTCTAATTAACCATATTTAAACTCTTAATCATTGAAAATTAAAATTACATTAATTTGACATTAAAATCCACTTTAATTTAATTTTAATCAAAATAAATATTTAATCACTCTTAATTAATTAAAAATTATTAAAAATCCCAAAAAATCTTTAAACACTTGCTGATATCTCCTTAAATCATTTCTGATCTTTGTAGTTGATTTCAAGAAGTTTGGAACTCATTTGGGATCAAATCACTAAAATGACCCTTAATTGAAACAATTTAATAATTTCAATAAATATCCAAACTTCCAAAATTCATAACTAATTGTAGAAAATTCCAAATCAATCAAACTCAGTGGCTAATGACTCTAATTAAAATCTAGTTTTTTTTAAAAATTTCAAACCCCCAAAATCCGGTCAAAGTAAAAAAGTCAACATTTTGGTCAACCCTAGGTCAAAACTCTAAAAATCATAACTTTTGATAGAAAACTCCAAATTGAATGTGCCAACTTTCTAACAACTCATAATAAGGTCTAGTATTTGTTAAAAATCTGAAACCCTTAAGATTAACTCTAATTTTTAAAGTCAATTTTTGACCCCTTAGTTAACACATCCAGATAATCTCTTAAAACCCATTAACTCTTTCAAATTCCAGAATTTTCTTAATAGGATAATAAAATTCTCAACCAACCCATTAAAATCAGTAACCAAATCCCTTTAATATCAATCCACTCCTTTAATTCTAACCAATTTAAATAACTTAATCAACCCCGATTGCTACTGGGTAACCCAGGCCTACGAGGCTATTAGATTAGCCCCAAGGAAGGTGAAATAAACTTCACGGCCTCGGTGTGAAACAAAGGTAGTAATCAATTAACTTTTAAAATATGTCTAATTAAAATTCTTAATTCATTAATATTTAAATTTTAATTTAAATCCCCTTTTGAGCCTTCACAAATCCAAATTTTTAGACAACTTTAACTAATCACCTACTTTAGGATCTATCCCAGCCACACGACCTTTCTCACACACTTTAGATGATGTGCTAGGACAACCAACTCTAGATCTAGGATAGGCCGGTGTTTACTTTACTGCTGTGTGCCGGATTTTTAGTAGTTTTCACTGCATGTTGTGGATGAAATTGCTTTGCTGTGTCTGCTTATTTTTTCTAAATTCTGTGGATTGATTGATGTGTTTGGCGACTAGATTACCCTTTGGTTAGGTACGATCTAGATGTTGACACAGTTTTCTGCAGGTGGCCACGCTCATGCAGGGCAATATAAAAAGGGGGCAAATCAAAAAATGCATAATTATTATAAACTCTTTGCACAGGTGCTTCAGCTGCTAAGGCCCCCAAATCATAAAAAGAGCATGGCCAGTGTGTTTACTTTCTTTTCTGCTCATATACAACTGCTTGGGAATAACTACTTTTTTATATATTAATTGCTTAGGATAACCCTGCAGGTGAGTCTAGATTTTTATTTTGATATTAATGTAATTTGTGTAAGTGTCAAGTGTTGTGAAAGTTGATTTTGAGTTGGGATACATAGACCCAAAGCTTGGATTCCAAAGAGGAAAGGATACCCCTTTAGGGAACACTCCTTTTTCATTTGGAAATCCAAATTTGGATCATACCTCTTCCTTACCCAAAGAGGAAAGAGTGACCTTCCCCCTTAGAGGGAAGTGCCCTCTTGTCCATTTGGGTAATCCACTACAAAGATTCCAAGAAGATTGAAGAAAAGAAGTCCAAAGAAGAATGAGATTGAAGATTTGAAGTTTGAGAGTATCCCACTCAAAATAACTTGCGTCATTACTAGGTTTAGAATCCGGGTTGTCGTTAGTGGTGCCCGGCCACTTTACTTTCTGCAAAATTCTGGTTTGTAATAAGCAAGGCAATTTTGCCTATGGACATTTATTAATTAATTTATATTTGATGTGATGATTTGATTGCCTTTAGGATTACTTGTTTTTACTACTTTTTTGGCGATTGCATGCCGCTTTTTTTGTTTTCGCCTGGATACGTGAGACTCGTGAGGGTGTGAAAGTTTTCTACTCATAACCTTAAAAGTCTAAAATTTTAGTGAGTCTAAATAACATAGAAAGATAACGAATCTAGGGAATTAGCCGGGGATCGACCCCGGGGTCGCATGCATATTTCTGCATTACTCTTTCCTTGCTTTAGACCCTTCCCCGCCTGCGGGTAGAGTCCGGATAGTCTGACCTATGAGGACGAGGTGCCGGACCTGGGGAAGTCCAGTCTTCTAAAAAATTATTTTATAAGCCTGTTTTAAAATTTCAAGCATACTTGATTTGGAAGTTCTCAACCAGCATGCATTGCATTAGATACAAATTAAAAGAGTTAAAATTTTAATATCATAGTCCTTAGCATTAGTTAGGATTGGACGACTGTGGTCTAGTGTCCAAAATAGATTTAGGTTCCGGGGCAGATCTTTGATTATAAGACCCCAAACTTCGGGAATATAGTTCCAAATTTCTAATAAAATACTTAACTCTAATTAAAGCTTCATTTCAATCCTAAAACATAAAGCCCAACACTTAGATTAAGTTGGGACACTTCCGGATGGTTCTGGAATCTCAAGGTGTCCCCTACCTCTCCTCCTTTAACTCCGTTAATAACTGCTCAATTTTGATCCATTCCCTGTTAAATTTCCAAAAATTCACTTCCTTTTTGATATCACTCCTAGAAAATCTAATAAAATTTTGCCACTATTTTAATCGAGAGTTTTCGTAAGAGATTTTATCTCCCTACGATGTAATTAACTACGAGGGCTTGCGCTCGTAGGAGATTTAGAACCACGCACACCTGATTTTAAAAATTAATTTTTCAAAACTCAATTGGATTTCTTTGGAAAAACTTAAAATACTAGTGATCATTATTATCATATTTAAAGAATTATCATCGAACGATATTTTCTCTCTTCGGAGAGATATATCTTTCTTTGATAAGGCTTTGGATGTGAACCTAACGATCACACTTCTTGAATATTGTAGCTGAATATTCAATTGAACCTCATTTTGACCCTTCGGGGTCATATGAATTTCTCTTTAGCATCCGCTCACAATATTCAAGATGAATTTCATAATTCTAAATTTAAACGCCGTTATGAAATTTTATTTTCATCTTTCGAGGTGATATATTCTTTCTAACAGGATGATTCAATTTTAGAATTAGAATTTAACTTTAACTCCCAAAGAAAACCAATATTTTCAAAACATATTTTCAAAATTCCACCAACAAAAATGGCACGCCCGGTGGGACAAATCTCTCTCTCCATCTTTAATAATGGCAAAATTTTGTTTCATCGGTAGTCTTAACTATCTTTCTTCCGTTGGTCCCTCTACCCATTTCTTTCTTGGGTGAGTGTGGCCAACATCTAAAAGAAAATACCTTTCAAATAGAGAGGCGAGTGATGAAATCTTTGTCTAAGCCGGGCTTTGACATTTTGCCTCCAAGTTAATTGGTAGAGCAAAGGAGTTAAGCCAGGTTCCTTGAATATTCTCAATCAATTTTGTAAACTCTCTTATTTGGTGAAAACTCAACATATTGAGGTTCAAGATTTAGAGAAAATTAATCATGCTTAAAATTCAAATTTTAATTCAAAATTGACTAACTTAAATCACTTTTCCTTAATTCCAGGATACTTAAATACTCAAATGGCTGGAAAACTCATATTCTCCCTAGATAGAAACTTGACAATAGAAGGAATTACCTCTGGCAACTTGATCCAGTTTGGGATAGAATTTCAAAACTTTAAGTTATCAGTCAACGGAGAAGAAATGATTGATCTCTCTGCTGAAATACAAAGGGATGTCCCCCTAGTCGAGATTACTTTAGGGTCAGGAGTTGACTCCCCCATCTTTATGATGGAGGTCGTTGTCGCCCCTTCGACCACTGTGCTCTCTACTCAGGAGGATAAGAATCGAGAACCATTAAAAATGGAAGAATTACCATCTCAACATGAGATTGGGCCAAGTTCTAACACCACTGTTGCCAGCAAAAGTAAGTGGAAGAAATACCTTAAAAGGGTTAAGAAGAAGGTTGCTAAGGCCAAAAAGACTGCTAAGGTAGAAGCCTTGAAACAAGTTAAATTTGAGACCAATCGAGAATTCGTTGCTCCTTACACCTACCCCCTCCATGGTGGAAATGTTTTCCACCCTACTCCTGTTACTCAAAGGAGAGAGATTGTGAAAATGAGAGCACGATCTCTGATACACCTTCTTGACTACTACACAGAGAGAATCAATCAAGATAGAACCAAGCAATCACCTGCAATAGACCATCGGCCCCTAGTTGAAGGTTATGACCCATCCACTCTATTAGATGAAGTTTGGTCACGTTACTACACGTGCCCTACTATATCATCTGTAGAGGAGGATGTGCAGAAACCACCCGGGGTGCCACTCTCATAATTTCTAGGTTACTAGTAATTAGGGAGGGAAATAATAATGGATATGAGATCTTATCAGATAGTGACACCATTTGAATTTAACTTCTAAAAGGGGTCCTATCGCGATAGATCCTTAGATTGAAATGATGCAGCACTAGTTAGGGGTAGTGCAGACCCCACAACAATCTCTTTATTTTAAGAGATTGTGGAAATATAATTTATATTGATAGGGTCTTGCCACCTGGACTTGCTATTTTGAAGAAAATCATATTATTTCTCAAGTGTACTAGATCAGAATTTTCAAGATAGTTGATCCATATTTTTAATGAAAATTGACCTCTACTTTAAATCAAAAATAGGAGAGAGTAGTGATTGACCCCACTGGATCTTTAAAGGCCCCTCCCTCCCACCGCTTCTGCAGGTTGATTTGATTTTGGAATTAAAATTTGTATCAAACTAAAGTTGGTTTTAGAAATGAAAATCTTTTTAGTCTTCTCGTGATTTTTAATCTTATAGGCTTCTCTTGCATGTTCTAAATCTATTCAATGATTTTCAAAGTCAAGTTGATATTTTCTTATAAAAAGATTGGGTCCAATTTGGGGATTATTATTCCTTGGATAAGAAAATGAATTTCTTTCTCTTATACTTGCGATATAATCCTGGATTAAAAAAAAAAAGAGCAATTATTTTAAGGTTTTAAAGAAAGTGAAGCCTCTTGTTAAAAAAAATTCAAATAATGCACAAAGTGCATTAAAAAAAAATTCAAAATCAAAAGAAGCATAAAGTGCGCCAAAGAAATAAAAAGATGTGCAAAGCATGTCACAAAAAAAAGTGAAAAAGGCTTCCTTCTTTTTAAATCCTTAAATCTCAAAGAGCTCGATCATTTTTAATAGCTTGACTTTGAAAAATCTTGAATCTAGGTTTATTGTCATGCTTGGACTGTTTATTAGATAGAAAATTCTATGCAAGAGAATTGAAAAGATTAAATTTCTCTATCCAACTTATGTCTTTTTGAAATTGATTTTAATTCAAAATTTCTACAAGGGAGAACCTAGTTCAATTTCTATGAAACTTGATCCGAGTCAACAAAATTCAAATCCTTGGCACTTTTCACATCGATTGGGGTCACTCTACTTCTCACTATATTGAATTTGTTCCCACTTGTCGTTCTGAAAGGGTCCAAATAATTAAGAGGAAATTTTCAATAAAAAAAAATGAATCTTCTACTCTGGATAAGAATTCAAATCCCGTTCTTGAAAGATATATGTGAGTCCTTAAATATATGCATCATTTCTTTTAAGATCCACTCTGTGAAATAACACTCTATGCTGGGTCCAAGATTATAATCACATAGAGGTGTGTTTTACATCACTGGAATTTTCTTTTCAAAATTGAGTCACAACTGAGTAGAGTGCCCAACTCCGATTGGAGGAGCTCGAAGGCCTCGAAGAAAGTTGATTTTGAACTCAACTAAATTTGAAATTACATAAGTCACGTATGATTCAAGCTCATGATAAAATTGTGTTACCTCAGGACTTTCCAAGTAGGAGACTTGGCTATAGTCCGTTGGAGACTAATTTTAGTCCACCATAAGATTAATGAAAGCTTTGAATCAATGTTGACTGGATCGTCCACCTTAGAGATGATATATAAGGAAGGTTCATGATAATTGATTAATTTTGAAGATGCCACCAGATGATTCATTTCATTTGGGTGGTTCTTTAAGAAGTATCATGCATGATGAGGATCAAATTACAACATCAAAATACCCCTTAAAATTCATAGAAATCAAATCAAGTTAAAAATCATCAATCAATTATTTTCAATTCTCTTTTCCTCAAGGTTAGGTCCTTCCTTCCCTTAGGATTAAGCCCGCTAGTGGTGGAGTACGCCCTCCGTGACACCACCCTAGCATTTGACCCGGGGATTAGTCGTGGAGTACGCCCTCCGTGGCACCATTCTGATTCCCATTCGCTAGTGGTGGAGTACGCCCTTCGTGGCACCATCCTAGTTTGCCAGTTGAGGTCCTCTGTGTGGAGCAAGTTTCCTCCCCACATGACCATTCACTAGTGGTGGAGTACGCCCTTCGTGGCACCATCCTAGTTTGCCAGTTGAGGTCCTCTGTGTGGAGCAAGTTTCCTCCCCACATGACCATTCGCTAGTGGTAGAGTACGCCCTTCGTGTCACCATCCTAGTTTGCTAGTTGATCTGCCTATTTGGAGTAAGTCTTCTATCAGCATCCTATAGGCCTAAGGTTGGGTGATGCCCTTCCTTAGACCCAATGTTAGGTATTCCCTACCTTGGTTTCCAGTTAATCCGTCTACTAGGAGTAAGTCTTCTATCAGCATCCTGTAGACCTAAGGTTGGGTGATGCCCTTCCTTAGACCCAAAGTTAGGTATTCCCTACTTTGGTTTCCAGTTAATCTGCCTATTTGGAGTAAGTCTTCTATCAGCATCCTATAGGCCTAAGGTTGGGTGATGCCCTTCCTTAGACCCAAGGTTAGGTATTCCCTACCTTGGTTTCCAGTTGATCCGTCTACTAGGAGTAAGTCTTCTATCAGCATCCTGTAGACCTAAGATTGGGTGATGCCCTTCCTTAGACCCAAAGTTATGTATTCTCTACTTTGGTTTCCAGTTAATCTGCCTATTTGGAGTAAGTCTTCTATCAGCATCCTATAGGCCTAAGGTTGGGTGATGCCCTTCCTTAGACCCAAGGTTAGGTATTCCCTACCTTGGTTTCCAGTTGATCCGTCTACTAGGAGTAAGTCTTCTATCAGCATCCTGTAGACCTAAGGTTGGGTGATGCCCTTCCTTAAACCCAAAGTTATGTATTCCCTACTTTGGTTTCCAGTTAATCTGCCTATTTGGAGTAAGTCTTCTATCAGCATCCTATAGGCCTAAGGTTGGGTGATGCCCTTCCTTAGACCCAAGGTTAGGTATTCCCTACCTTAGTTTCCAATTAATCCGTCTACTAGGAGTAAGTCTTCTATCAGCATCCTGTAGACCTAAGGTTGGGTGATGCCCTTCCTTAGACCCAAAGTTAGGTATTCCCTACTTTGGTTTCCAGTTAATCTGCTTATTTGGAGTAAGTCTTCTATCAACATCCTATAGGCCTAAAGTTGGGTGATTCCCTTCCTTAGACCCAAGGTTAGGTATTCCCTACCTTGGTTTCCAGTTGATCCGTCTACTAGGAGTAAGTCTTCTATCAGCATCCTTTAGACCTAAGGTTGGGTGATGCCCTTCCTTAGACCCAAAGTTAGGTATTACCTACTTTGGTTTCCAGTTAATCTGCCTATTTGGAGTAAGTCTTCTATAAGCATCCTATAGGCCTAAGGTTGGGTGATGCCCTTCCTTAGACCCAAGGTTAGGTATTCCCTACCTTGGTTTCCAGTTAATCCGTCTACTAGAAGTAAGTCTTCTATCAGCATCCTGTAGACCTAAGGTTGGGTGATGCCCTTCCTTAGACCCAAAGTTAGGTATTCCCTACTTTGGTTTCCAGTTAATCTGCCTATTTGGAGTAAGTCTTCTATCAACATCCTATAGGCCTAAGGTTGGGTGATGCCCTTCCTTAGACCCGAGGTTAGGTATTCCCTACCTTGGTTTCTCCAGTCCTCTCTTCAGAATAGGTGTAAGCTTTTCACTAGTTTCTAATGAACTTAAGGTTGGGTGATGCCCTTCCTTCAACTCTTTAAGATCCTACTCCTATTCGGTCAACGCCAATGTGTGCAGCAGAAGTTCCTTCTACCACACACATTGGGGGTCCATTTATTGACCTCATTTTTTTATGAGGTCACTAAGGCCCTTCCAAACTCCAGATTAATTTTAGATCCTAGGATCCACTCTAGACCTTAGGATTCTTTTCTAGAGCCAGACCTTAGAGCCTACTCTAGAGCCTAGGATTCCCTTAAATCCTAGATCTTAGAACTCCTCTAGATCTTAGGACCACTCCAACTTCAAATCAATCCCCACCCTTGATCAACCTCAACCTCAAATCAATTCCTACACTTGATCAACTCCAACTTCAATTTGATTCCTACCTTTGATCAATTTAAATCTCAAACTTCATTCAACTCAAATTCAAATTAATTCAAGTTTCAAACATATCCAAACCTTGATCCAATCAATTTGATAATCCAACCTTCAACTTAGACTTTGATCCAAACTTCAATCTAGCTTTGACCTCATCCATTCATTAACAATCATCACATGATTGTAAATGATTTGGATACTTCAATACTAATCATTCAAACTTAAAATCCATTCCAAATCCAGAAGTCTAAACTCAAATTCAAAGTCTTAAGGTCTTGTCCTAAAGACCCTTTTCAAAGAATTTTCAAACATTTCAAAACCCAGTCAAATGGTCTCTGATTCAGGATCTATCACTTGCAAAGTGATAAGATATTTCTCTAGAGGTTACCCTCCAAATTGGAGCTCATTTGGAGAATTCTAACCCTTTAAACTTAATACAACTCCAAATGTTGCAAAACTTTTGAATATTTACAATCCATGCCACTAGGCCTTTCACCTAGTGGAATTTGACTTTGGATCCCCCTCCAAATCTTTTGATCCCTCTTAATACCTTGATATTAACTTATTAAGCAATGATCTACATCTTTTTAGATTCAATTTGACCCAGAATTGACTTGAGTCCAAAATGACCAAAATGCCCTTAAATAGAGATTTTTGGACTTTTGGCCTAAACTCAACTTGATTTGACTTATCAACCTTTGAAATCTTCTTCAAATATCATTCCAATGGATCCTAAATGACTTTAGAAACACATTGAACCCAAACTTACTCTTTGGTTTGACTTGGTTGACCAAGTCAACCATGATTGACCAAATCAACCCTTTAACCTCACACTTGTTAATTTTAACCATTCTAGTGATTTTGAATCAATTCAACTCATCAAGATTGGTTAATTATACACTCTTGACTTCAAATTCCTTGGCATGATGTCTTGTAGCACTCTTGACCTCCCTCATGCACATCCTAGTCACCATTGACTAGTCAACAAGTTAATGGGTCAAAAACAACCCTTGAAATGAGACCATAGCTTGGCCACCTCATCATCCCATAAAGCAAACCCTTTCTCCAAGCCAAAATCTACTTTTGGCTAATGGGAATATGCTTTTTCCGTCCCTAATTGATCATTAAACAAGCTCTATTAACCAAGCCAAGTATTGGTTCATCCAAATGGGGAAAAAGGTGTGGTCCCTCTTCACATGGACCACGAGATGTCACTCTCAACCACCAACCCTATTCCATAGCTTTGGGTAGCTTAGGGGACACTTGGCACTCATCCAAAACCTCCCCAAATCAAATCTCAACCATCCAATCCAAAAGCCAAAGGTAAAGTGAGGGAAAACTTGACCTAAAGGTGGCTTCTTCATCATTCCCTTTGATATGATCAAAATCTCCAAACTCCAGCAGCCCTCAACCTTCCAAGAGCTCCTCTCATACACTCCAACACATTCCAAGGCCTTCCCAAGCTTTTCCCAACCACTTCCAAGCCTCAAATCACTATTTTAGTGAAGAGAGAGCATTCTAGAGAGAGAAAGAGGACTTTCGAATATACCTTTCGATCCAGCGAGATCCAGCTTTTGGAGTCTTCCGCAACGTTGTAGAGGATTGCTGCAGCTTTCCAACAAGCCAAAAATCTCAAACATCCGACGGTTGGATCGTAAGTTATGCGCATTTTAAGTTTAAATTTCAATTTGAAACTGTAGCGATTTTACAATGAATGGAGCCTCCAAACTCCAGGCATTGTAAGATCATATTGCCCTCTAGCTACAGTTCAAATTTCGTGTAATTTCGTCAAGTATTTTGAAAGATATGAGCGTTTAAAGATTTCTATTCAAAATGAACTAGAGCAGATCTGGACCGTCCGATCGACGATCAGACAGCTCAGATCTGGGTATACCGTGCGGCTTCCTCCATGTTTGAACGTGGGTCATCCCGTGGTATGAGAGGGTGACGTGGTGTCACGCCACGCCGCCACGTCACCGTCAGCTGATTTGACCCAAATTTGAATAAAAAATGCATTAAATGTTTTAAATCTTCAAAAATTCACAGAAAATCGAGTTCTCCACCAAATGGGGCGTTCTTGGGCTCGTTGGAAAGATAATCTAATGTAGTATTTATTAAAATTAAAATTATATTTATTTGATTTCTGTATTGTGAGATATTTGAGTTTATGTTAATTTCATTTATTGCTATTTTCTCACAATCCAGTGATCAAATGAATCCCAAATTTTGGTGGATAGTTATTGAGTATCTTAGGCATGTTCAATAATTCTTCTAGGTTCATATGCTCAATAAATTACTGTGATATGAATTTTTAAGGTAAATGGTCTATTTTGGACCCTAAACTTTGAAAATTCATAACTCCTTAGGGTTTTAATATTTTGCTGTGATATTTCTGTGGTATGCTTAAATGTATGTCAGGGTTAGACACACCAAGTTTCATGCCTATATAAATATTAGAGACACCTAGGAAAAATAATTAAGGAAATGTCTAGAAAACTTAGAAAATTCATAGGGGATTGTAAACACACTCAATAGGGGTGAAACTTGAACATAGTAAACTTAGTGACATCAGATACCTTAGGTTTAAATTTTACTCAATTTGGAGGTCATTAGGTTAGAAAATTGAGCATGTCAAATTTCAGGCCCTTTAAGGACTTAAAAAACTCAATAAATCATTATAAATTTATATTAATTTCAAAAATACCCATAATACCTCTAATTAACCATATTTAAACTCTTAATCATTTAAAATTAAAATTACATTAATTTGACATTAAAATCCACTTTAATTTAATTTTAACAAAATCAATATTTAATCACTTTTTATTAATTAAAAATTATTAAAAATACCAAAAAATCTTTAAACACTTGCTGATCTCTCCTTAGATCATTTCTGATCTTTGTAGTTGATTTCAAGAAGTTTGGGACTCAGTTGGGATCAAATCACTAAAATGACCCTTAATTGAAACAATTTAATAATTTCAATAAATATCCAAACTTCCAAAATTCATAACTAATTGTAGAAAATTCCAAATCAATCAAACTCAGTGGCTAATGACTCTAATTAAAATCTAGTTTTTTTTAAAAATTTCAAACCCCCAAAATCCGGTCAAAGTAAAAAAGTCAACATTTTGGTCAACCCTAGGTCAAAACCGGGTCAAAACTCTAAACATCATAACTTTTGATAGAAAACTCCAAATTGAATGTGCCAACTGTCTAACAACTCATAATAAGGTTTAGTATTTGTTAAAAATCTGAAACCCTTAAGATTAACTCTAATTTTGAAAGTCAATTTTTGAGCCCTTAGTTAACACATCCGGATAATCTCTTAAAACCCATTAACCCTTTCAAATTCCAGAATTTTTTTAATAGGATAATAAAATTCTCAACCAACCCATTAAAATCAGTAACAAACTCCCTTTAATATCAATCCAGTCCTTTAATTCTAACCAATTTAAATAACTTAATCAACCCCGATTGCTACTGGGTAACCCAGGCCTACGAGGCTATTAGCTTAGCCCCAAGGAAGGTGAAATAAACTTCACGGCCTCGGTGTGAAACAAAGGTAGTAATCAATTAACTTTTAAAATATGTCTAATTAAAATTCTTAATTCATTAATATTTAAATTTTAATTTAAATCCCCTTCTAAGCCTTAACAAATCCAAATTTTTAGACAACTTTAACTAATCACCTACTTTAGGATCTATCCCAGCCACACGACCTTTCTCACACACTTTAGATGATGTGCTAGGACAACCAACTCTAGATCTAGGATAGGCCGGTGTTTACTTTACTGCTGTGTGCCGGATTTTTAGTAGTTTTCACTGCATGTTGTGGATGAAATTGCTTTGCTGTGTCTGCTTACTTTTTCTGCATTCTGTGGATTGATTGATGTGTTTGGCGACGAGATTACCCTTAGGTTAGGTACGATCTGGATGTTGACACAGTTTTCTACAGGTGGTCACGCTCATGCAGGGCAATATAAAAAGGGGGCAAATCAAAAAATGCATAAATATTATAAACTCTTTGCACAGGTGCTTCTGCTGCTAAGGCCACCAAATCATAAAAAGAGGGTGGCCAGTGTGTTTACTTTCTTTTCTGCTCATATACAACTGCTTGGGAATAACTGCTTTTTTATATATTAATTGCTTAGGATAACCCTGCAGGTGAGTCTAGATTTTTATTTTGATATTAATGTAATTTGTGTAAATGTCAAGTATTGTGAAAGTTGTTTTTGAGTTGGGATACATAGACCCAAAGCTTGGATTCCAAAGAGGAAAGGATACCCCTTTAGGGAACACTTCTTTTTCATTTGGAAATCCAAATTTGGATCATACCTCTTCCTTACCCAAAGAGGAAAGAGTGACCTTCCCCCTTAGAGGGAAGTGCCCTCTTATCCATTTGGGTAATCCACTATGAAGATTCCAAGAAGATTAAAGAAAAGGAGTCCAAAGAAGAATGAGATTGAAGATTTGAAGATTGAGAGTATCCCACTCAAAATAACTTGCATCATTATTAGGTTTAGAATCCGGGTTGTTGTTAGTGGTGCCTGGCCACTTTACTTTCTGCAAAATTCTGGTTTGTAATAAGCAAGGCAATTTTGCCTATGGACATTTATTAATTAATTTATATTTGATGTGATGATTTGATTGCCTTTAGGATTACTTGTTTTTACTAGTTTTTTGGCGATTGCATGGCGCTTTTTTTGTTTTTGCCTGGATACGTGAGACTCGTGAGGGTGTGAAAGTTTTCTACTCATAACCTTAAAAGTCTAAAATTTTAGTGAGTCTAAATAACATAGAAAGATAACGAATCTAGGGAATTAGCCGGGGATCGACCCCGGAGTCGCATGCATATTTCTGCATTACTCTTTCCTTGCTTTAGACCCTTCCCCGCCTGCGGGTAGAGTCCGGATAGTCTGACCTATAAGGATGAGGTGCCGGACCTGGGGAAGTCCAATCTTCTAAAAAATTATTTTATAAGCCTGTTTTAAAATTTCAAGCATACTTGATTTGGAAGTTGTCAACCAGCATGCATTGCATTAGATACAAATTAAAAGAGTCAAAATTTTAATATCATAGTCCTTAGCATTTTAGCACCCAACATAAGTCAAAGGGGTCAATTAGGAGAATCTCTAGATGTCGGCCCCAATTCTTCAAAACTTTAATTATAACGTCCCTACCATTCTTTCATAAAAGACCGGATTCATCTCTTTTAAATCGATTAGGTGGTTAGCTGGCTCCCCAATCCAGGCCAGGGTAAGTCCAGACCTTGCACTGCATTAGTTAGGATCGGACGATTGTGGTCTAGTGTCCAAAATAGATTTAGGTTCCGAGGCAGATCTTTGATTATAAGACCCCAAACTTCGGGAATATAGTTCCAAATTTCTAATAAAATACTTAACTCTAATTAAAGCTTCATTTCAATCCAAAAATATAAAGCCCAACACTTAGATTAAGTTGGGACACTTCCGGATGGTTCTGGAATCTCAAGGTGTCCCCTACCTCTCCTCCTTTAACTCCGTTAATAACTGCTCAATTTTGATCCATTTCCTGTTGAATTTCCAAAAATTCACTTCCTTTTTGATATCACTCCTAGAAAATCTAATAAAATTTTGCCACTATTTTAATCGAGAGTTTTCGTAGGAGATTTTATCTCCCTACGATGTAATTAACTACGAGGGCTTGCGCTCATAGGAGATTTAGAACCACGCACACCTGATTTTAAAAATTAATTTTTCAAAACTCAATTGGATTTCTTTGGAAAAACTTAAAATATTAGTGATCATTATTATCATATTTAAAGAATTATCATCGAACGATATTTTCTCTCTTCGGAGAGATATATCTTTCTTTGATAAGGCTTTGGATGTGAACCTAACGATCACACTTCTTGAATATTGTAGCTGAATATTCAATTGAACCTCATTTTGACCCTTCGGGGTCATATGAATTTCTCTTTAGCATCCGCTCACAATATTCAAGATGAATTTCATAATTCTAAATCTGAACGCCGTTATGAAATTTTATTTTCATCTTTCGAGGTGATATATTCTTTCTAACAGGATGATTCAATTTTAGAATTAGAATTTAACTTTAACTCCCAAAGAAAACCAATATTTTCAAAACATATTTTCAAAATTCCACCAACATTGGGCTGCACCAAATCATTGTCCTAGAGGTGTATCTGTCTGGTATCCATCAATCTCTTAACTTCATCCTTGAACACATAGTAGTCCTCTAACACGTACCCAACGTGTCTATGGTAAGGATAATAGAGTTGGCGGTCTATCTGTCCCTCCTCCTCCACTCTATTATTGTTAGGGAATGTTAAAATGTTCTTCTTAGTAGGAAATTTAAAAATCTTTCTTACCCTTTCCCTTTTGAAGGGATATTCATTACTAAGCTTCTCCCGTAGGTAATGCTAACTCTTTGGGGTCCTATGAAAGGTCCTGGGCTGCACTGCGGGCTAACAAGAGTAGTGTGACTATTGCTGCTACTGTGGTACTAAACTGACTAAGGGCTTCTTGGCCTTATCTAACAGTCCATAGGAACTGTGTACCTCCCCTCTCCTAGGTGGAGGTGCCCTTGAAAACAAATGACGCTGAGGTTTACGCGAAGGCTGACTCTCAATCTTAGGAGGGACTACATCAGGTATGCTGTCCTGTAAACTAGTGACCTTCGTGAGTAACCTCTGGAAGGTTCTGATACTGAATTTCTTAAGGTAGGGTGCTATAGGACCATCAATATTTTTCAACAAAATCTCAACTGCATACTGCTCCTATAGCTGGCGCTCACACTGTAGGCTGAGGTTCCTCCATTTAACTATGTAATATGGTAGTGGCTCCCTAGGATGCTATCGGGTGACCACTAACTCTCCTACTATGATTCAGTACTCTGCACTAACAAACCTCTATATGAACAGCTGCTTCAACTTTGCAAAAGTCTAGACTTAGTCATTGGGGAGGTCGGCTTTCCAAGAAAATGCCACCCCCATCAAATCGCTGACAAATAGCCTCAACTTCAAGGCATCATTCCCTTCTATGTTGCAACATATGGCTCGGTGCTGAGCCACACGCTGCCTCGGGTTTCCAAGCCCATCAAAACTCTAAATCTAGAAAGAATTAAACTAGTGAGATAGGGCTCTTGCTCGTACTTAACTGGGTAAGGATACCCTCTACTAACTGCCTCTCCATTCTTTTTGGAGGAAATCGCCTGTGCTACTTTTTAGGCTATTAAATCTTGGATCTGATATACTGACAATTGAGCTGGCTGACTCTAGATAATTGGAAGTACTGCAGGAACTGCTCTCTGGATCCTGTTTTCTCTCACAAGGTCTAGTGCAACTGGTGGCACTACTAGCTCTTCTCTGGACACGACAGGAGTACCCACGCCCATCATTTAGGGTATAGCCCCCAAAGCAGTCAACTGGGCAGTCATTATTGTCATGGCCTTAGCAATCTTGGCCATATGAGCCTGTAGGTGTAGGACTATGGCATCCATAGCTACTAATCTAGGAGATCCTCCTTCCTCGGGGTTTTCCTGCTCATCGTCATTATCCGAGTCTCTCTGCTCGTCTAAGTGACCTCGCCGCATAATCACACAGACCCGGTGCTCTGGTACATCCTCATTTAACTAATCTCCTTGTGTATCATCCTCTGAGAAAGCTTGACGAAGTGCCTCTATGTAGGGACTCATAAGAGAGGTGATCTTATGAGTGCTAGGGGCTAGCTCTATCTCATCTCGCTCTGGTGATCCATCAAGAGTAGGCACTGTATCGTCATCACAAGTCATCGGGACTACCTCAGATCTAGAATGAGCTATAATATCCATCTGATCAACTATGTCCACTAGCTGCTCAGTCTCTGCCAACAGTACTGTCTCCACTGGATGAACTGGGTCGATGGGAGTGCCTACCTGCCGATGTCACCAAACCCATCTGCCCCGATGGGGCTCTGTACTGGTAACCGGCTGCTGAGGGGCTACCACTTCTTAACTGATCTAAGGTCGAATAGAAGTAACTACCGGCAGTCTAACCACTGGAACTATCTCTACCGAGTGCTGAGGTGTTTCCCCTTTTGCCAACTTTATATCTTCCTCACAGTGTGTCTCCTCAACTAAAAAGTAGCCTGAGAGATCTATTGGAGTAACCTCTCCAAACTGATAAGCCCTCTATTATGCATTAGGCGGATGATATTTTGAATCCTCTGTGAGAGGGCTCGAACACCAACATCCCTGGAGACTCTAGCTTGGGGTAAAGTACTAGTTATAGGTGGGGCCGCTGCATTGCGGGCAACGTCCTCCTCATCCCCACTATGTGCCAGTGGAGAGAAGCGACTTCCCTGTATCGCCTTTTTCTCTGGGGCTACTATGACATTTGGGGTGGGTGCAACTAAAACTGGTCGTCGTCTCCGCTGCCTAGGAGCCAGTCCTCTAAACAATCTCCTCGTTAGCTATCACCTCAGCCATCTGATGCCTATCTTCCTCAGATGCATCCAGATGGAGTTTCTTATTTTTATTTATCCTGACCCTTCTTTCAAGGCCGGAGGTAGAAGATGAAGGAACATCTGAACCCACTGCCTGGATGGCACGGGGAATAGGGACAACAGGATAAGTCGGGGTCTGCCTGATGGTCTCAGAGTGAGAGAGCCGAGCAAAAAATGTAATCTGACTCATCTAAATTCTTTTGGAGTTTGTTCCCGTTTGTAACTTTTGACTGGGTCCATGTAACCAAAATATTGATTATGGGTTTTAGCTCCCCCAATTTCACTTGCCTCCCCAAGTGTGGTATGGGATATCAAAATAAATGATTCAAGTCTTTTGTTTTTGAGATGTGATACAAGGTCCATGCCCACCTATGTTAGTCAGGTGAGGTGATAATGATCCATTATTTGTATATGAATCTCTTCTTCCTATCAGTCTTGCTCTGATAGTTGTAGCCCCCAGTCCATTCATATTAGTTGAGTGTGATCAGGGATGTCAAAATCATTAGTTTAGACTCTCTATAGATGTGATTGTGAGTCTATATCGTTTTATGTTAGTCAAGAAATGGTGATGTTGATTCAACATCCTAATTTGGATTATGTTCATCTATCAATTTTGTTATGATTGAACTCCCCAGTTTTTTTTCATGTGGCGAACATGGTCTAGGATATCAAAACCATTCAAAACTCCCTCTCTTTGTGTTATAATCACTATATGATATTCTCATACTAGGAGTAATTCATGGATATGATAGACATTCTCTCTACTATATGTTATCTTTGACAGGATAGATTAAATCTATAATTGTGAACACATAAAATAAAATAAAATACATATGATAAAAAGAGGGAAGCGCTTAGTAGAGAAAAATCAGTTACCCTTATCATAGGAGGAACCTGGTAATACTCTCTAAGAGCACAAGTTCCCCAAAGTTCTTTTTCTTCGCTCTCCTTTAAGGCGCATTGGTGTTTGCCTCAAGGATGAAGACAGACCTATCTAGATATGATTTTCCATAATTTTAATTATTTAAGTTAGTGATGTGATACATCATGCCCAAGATGTCGACATCATTGCCTATTGGGCTTGGGTCTTTTTGTGAAAAAAATCAATCCCCTTCTGCCCTCTTTTAGTAGTCTACTGTCCTATTTATACATTGCTCTGAGCTGCTAGAGTAGTCATATGAATGTGGTAGTATCACTTTTACTCCGCACAGGGTCCTACCTAATTAGGGTAGGTGTTACCGTTGTGACCTTTTGGTGATCACTGATCTCACTCATGATTGCTATCCTCAATAGTGAGTGTGCCTCCTTATTACCCAGAGTTGCTTCCTTAGTTGTGATGTAGTACATTCTATCTCAGATGTTGGTATCACATCCTCAGAAGCTTTGATTTTCTAGCATAAAATCAACTCCTTAGTTTCTTTACCCACTTCATAATTCATACCCTACTATTAGCTACTAGGGTAGTCATATGAATGTAGTCGTGTTGACTTTACTCCCCCAGGGTCCTACCAATTTGTGTGGGTGTTACCCTAGTGGCCCTTTTTATGATTATCAATCATATTCACAATTACTTTTCTCAGGTAGTGAGTGTGTCTCCTTGCCGCTTAGTGTTGTTTTCCTAGCTATGATGTAGTATATCTTGTCTTAGATATTGACATCACTATTTTGAGAACTTTAATTTTCTAGCAGGAAGATATGTTCTCCTACTCCTTTTTCGTGGCCTATCCTACCATTAATAACCTACTTTCAGTCACTAGAGTAGTCTTATAAATGTGTGGAAGTCACTTTCACTTTCCACAGGGTCACACTAGTTTGTATGGATGTTGCCACTGTGAGTTTTTAATGATTATTGATTCTATGAAGGATTGTGGTCATCAGTGGCGAGTGTGTCCCCTCGCTGCTTCAGTTCCTTTTCTCCTGATAGGTGATTGCCGGCATCAGGCCTTGGGTGCTACCATCACCTCCTCCTTGAGCTTTAATTTTCTAGCAGAAAGTCAGCTCTTTAGTTTTTTCTACCACTTATTTTTCCATTAAGACCATACTCCTAGTTGCTGGAGAGGTCTTTTGGATGTGTTAATTTTGATTCTACTTCTTATATTATCCCCATCAGTTAGTATGGGTTTATCATTGTAGCTCCTTTGATGATTGTTTCTATTAAGATTAGTCCTATTTTCCATAATAGAGGTGCCCCCTCGCTACTTCAGTTCTTTTGACTTCCTTATAATGAGACTGTCCCTCTGCACACTCTACTGAGGGTGTATCTCTTCCAACTTTTTGGGGAGACTTCATTCAGATGTCTTCCTTCCCTTTTGTGTAGGGTTAGGGTTCCCTAAGAGATCCCGATTCCATTTAGATACTCATGGCCATGACGATTTGTCCTCTACCATATGATTAATAGAACGCTAGTTTGGGATTCCTTAGATGACTCTACCCTAGAAATTCTTTCATATACCTTTCCTTTCTTCCTCACGTCCCTACACAGATCTGTGTCAGGTCGATGATGAGATGACTTATACCTTCTACCCTGTTGCTCCGATACCAACAGACGAGTAGTTCACTTTACTTTCCTGGTTGAGATAGCCTAACAGAGCCCCTAGAAGGAATTCCTCACCACGCTTTCCTCTTCACATCATTGTAGGTAGATGCGTCGGGTGATTGTGTTGAGTGTTCTTTCTTATTACTACTTTTAGCATATGCGCCAAGCAGAGACCCTGTCGTAGGCACATACACCGGGCAGAGGTTACCCTTTTTCTTTTTGTCAAACTACAAGCATATGCGCCAGGTGGACATTAGAGTTTCTTGTTAAGAAAGCCCGAAAAGAGTCCCTAGGAGGCATTACTGAACACTCTTTTCTCTTCACATCATTGCAGGCATATGCACCGGGTGATTATGTTGAGTTCTTCTTTTTTATCCTACAACAGGCATATGTGCTGGGTAGGAACTCTACTATCGGAACATACGTCGGGTAGAGGTGACTTTTTCTTTATATCCTACTACAGGTATATGCGCCGGGTGGACATTAGTGTTTCTGGTTGAGAGAGCATGATAGAGTCCTGGGAGGCATTTCTCACCACGTTTTTCTCTTCACATCATTGCAGGCATATGCGCAGGGTGATTGTGTTGAGTTCTTCTTCGTCTTTATCCTACTACAGGCATATGCGATGAGTAGGAACTACTACAGGCATATACATCGGGCAAAGGTGACTTTTTCCCTTTTGTCCTATTATAGGCATATGCGCTGGGTGGACATTAGAGCTTTTAGTTGAGAGAGATTGACAGAGTCCCTGAAAGGCATTCCTCAACACTCTTTCCTCTTTACATCATTGCAGGTATATGAACTGGGTGATTGTGTTGAGTTCTTCATCTTTATCCTACTGCGGGCATATACGTCGGGTAGAAAATCTGCTGCAGGCACATACACCAGGCATATATGACTTTTTTCCCTTTTATCCTATTGCAAGCATAAGCGCCGGGTGGACATTAGAAATTTTAGTTGAGAGAGCCCGACAGAGTCCTTGGGAGACATTCCTCAACACACTTTCTTCTTCATATCATTGCAGGCATATATGATGGGTGCTTATGTTGAGTGCTTTTACTTTATTCTACTACAGGCATATGCGCCAGGTAGGAACTCTGCTGCAGGCACATACACCGAGCAGAGGTGACTCTTTCCTCATCACATCATTGCAGGCATATGCACCAGGTGATTGTGTTGAGTGTTTTTTCGTTACAGTACTTTTGGCATATGCACCAAATAGAGACTCTATCGCAGGCACATACACCGGGCAGATGTTTTCTTTTTCTTTTTTCCTACTGCAGGCATATATGCTGGGTGGACATCGACTTACTTGATTGAGAGAGCTCGAAAGAGTCCCTAAGAGGCATTACTCACCACCTTTCTACCCTAACTGTCCTGTTGTGATCAGGCAGACACCAGATTTTATGACTCCTCTATTTGATGTTTTAATATGGTCAGACAAATATTGAGTCACCCCAATGCACTGTTTCAAAGGGATCAGGAGGATATGGTATTCTTCCACCTTATATCTTGCTGATCGATTTAATCAAGCAAGTAGTCGGTTTCACTTTACCCGGTTAAGAGAGCCCGATAGAGCACCTAGGAGGCACTCCTCACCACTTTATTTCACCTTCTATTATGCTATTTCGACACAATCTGGCAGAAAGTTGGTTTACTTCTACTACCTTACTTTTGGTTCTCTTCGGCTCTTCCCTCACGAAAGGGTAAGGCAAGGAGAAGATCCCCCTCTACGTTTTCACCCTTGTGGTGAACTTTACTTTTTAGTTTTTCCCTTGGCTCTACCCCTGCTACGGGGTAAGGCTAGGGGAGAACCCCCATACCTTTTTTCACCCTTGTGGTGATACTTTACTTGGATTCTTTCCTTGGCTCTACCCTTATCAAAGGGAAAGGTCAGGAGATGGCCCTACTACTTGTTCAACATTTGGTGACATCTTACTTGTGCACTACTGCTATTTGTTCTCTCCTTGGCTCTGCCCTAGCTATATAGCAAGGCCAGGAGAAGAGCTCCCTACTTTTTTCCACCTTTTTGGTGGCCTTTTACTAATGGTCTTCACTCTAAATTTTTTTATCATATTTGGTCAACGACAACACAAGAGATTCACTAGTTTATTCATCGCTCCTGTTGGGGGTCCGTTTGTTGACCTTGATTTTTGTTCGAGTGTCATCGAGGGCCTTTGATCGATTTAATTAAGCCTTATCAAGTCCAATTCAAGCTCAAATTAGCTCATATTAAGTCAAATTAGACTCGACCATGTTTGATTAAGCCTGATTAGTCCACCTTAGATGTGTCGAGTTTGTTATGATTTGAGTCATCATTTTTTTTAATTTTAATTGGGTTAATTTAAGCAAATCAAATTCCAAATTGAACCTAATTAGATCTAATTTTGAGCTTAAATATGTTCTGAAATCAAACAATCAAACTGACATCTAAATTACCTCTGGATTGAATCTTAGCCATCCCTTTTGGGATCCATGCATTTAAATAGTAAAAAGTAGGGCTCTGATGAGATCTTTTTCCCAATCTCTCTCTCTCTCTCTCTCTCTCTCTCTCTCTCTCTCTCTCTCTCTCTCTCTCTCTCTCTCTCTCTCTCTCTCTCTCTCTCTCTCTCTCTAGACGCTCTTAGCCCAAAATCTTTTGTGTGAGAGCTCTAGAGACTTCCACCACCCTTTCCCAAGCGAACCCCAATGATCTCGACCTGCCGACGACGAGACTTTCGGCCACCTGAAGCTAGGAACATTCCAAGGCTTCTTTTGATCAATCTGAGGCGTTTCAAAGCTCGTGTTCAAGAGGGAAATTGTACAAGGACAGTCTACAAGTGCAATAAGCCCAAGAACAACCAAATCCACCGTGTGGATTGAGGTATATCGCAAACCCTAGCCTAGAACACACTAGTTTAAATAAATTTTCATACAACGTGTATTAAATATCAAAAATACACCCCATGAATGCTCTTCATTCATAGAGTATTTGTTTAAAATTTGACGCAATTTGATTCAGCCGTTTGGGAGAACGGAACAAAAATACATTCTAGGGTTTCGGTTCAACTCCATTGAACTGTGTGAGAGTTCAGCCGTTGGTCTGTTGATCAATGACTGTGATCCGCTCTTTTTGCTGTGGGTTTGAACGAGTGCCTCTCGATCCGTCGAACGAAATCCCATCCGACTAGATCACATCCGTCTGTTCAGGTTGGCGGGGATCCGACGGCATCTGTGCGTGCTGACTATTTTAAGTAACCGGTGCGTGGGTCCCACCACCGTTCTAATCAGTGACCAATGATGGTGTGGCGGCGCAATCATTGGTGAAGATTAGTCGTCGTCACCACAGACCGATCCACCCAATCCTGAGCTGCCACGAGGCCCCATCGCTGTTAGTCGTCGTTTATTATAAAATGAGTTTTAAATTTTTTTTTAAAATCTATTTTAAATGAAATTTTATTATAATAACTTTTAGAAATTATTTATTAACTCAAAAATTTTGTATTTTATTTTATTATTTTTAGAAAAATTATGTCTTTAATTTAAATATATTATTATTTTAAAATATCAATTAGTTTTATTCCCGTTTCATAGTTATTATTATTATTACTATTATTATATTATTATTATTATTATTTTAAATTATTGTTTACCATTATTATTATATTATTATTATTATTATTTTAAATTATTGTTTACCATTATTATTATTATTATTATTATTTATTATTATTATTATTATTAAATGATCTTTATTGTTATTTTAAAAAGTACAAGTATTTTTAATGTTTATTATTACTGTTATTATTTCAAATTACTTTAAATATTATTATTTTATGAAATAATATTGAATTTCATAAACCTTAAGTTTTATTTTCATTTAGTTTAATGATTATCTTTTATTATTAATTATTTTAAATTTATTTTAAAAATTACCCTTAATTATTTTAAACTTCAAAAATTCATAACTTATTCGTCTTAAATAAGATTTTTGCATATAATACCTTGAAATTTTCAGAAAAATGTCAACTTTGTTTTAAAATTATTTTTAGGAGCCAGTTTGCTTTTTTCTAGCAGATTTTTGTGTATGTTTAATTATTTAATTATTTAGCTATTATTTAAATAATTATTATAAAAATTATTTAATTAAAAATTATTTTCAAACTATTTTAAAACTTTGTTAGGATGACCCGTGGATCTCCCATATAAATATATTATTTAAATTTTTTATATATTTTTAATTATCTTATTTTTAATATATATATATATATATATATATATATATGTAATTATAAGTATTTTAAAATTACTTTAAAATTATTTATACATTAAACCCTATTTTTGGGAGATCCACTTCAAATGAAATTTTGAACATATGTTATATGCATGAAGTGCAAATATAGGGGAGTAGATTTGTGGATGATTGAGTACTAATCATTCACTAATCACCTCGTTTAGCATAGTTACTTTTCTTTTATCGTAGTTTGCATGTGTAGAATGCAGAAGCACTTAGTTTAGGCTCTCCTAGATCTAAGGACATGATGTGTTTACTATTTTTGTGTATTCCCATGCATTGTTACATTGAGGGTTAGTTCAAAACACAGTTTAAACCTTTATAACATAGCAACACCATAAGGATAACAATTAACTAATCTAGCGAACTTAAAAAATTTCTAGGAGCTAGGGTAGAGCACCGATTGACATGAAAACTTCAAAATTTAAACTTTGGGGCATCATAAATATGCCTGAATTTTCTAGAAATTTTTGGGGCTTTTTAAACCCCTTAATTAACCAACCCTAATTTATCCGTTAAATATGGATCATTATCTTCTAAATATTATAATAAATCCATTTCAACTCAAAAATATATCCATAATAGCTTGAATTGTTTAGGATTTATCCCTTAACTTGAGATAAATAGGGCTCTTTAGGTTTATCTCAATCTGATCCTTAATTTTAACTTTAATCAAAATGACCATTTTGCCCTTATTAAATAATTAAAAATTATTAAAAATTCCAAATTTCTCCTAAATAGTTGAGAACACTTCCTTAGGTCATTCCTAACCTTTGGAGGAGATTCCAATCCATTTGGAGCTGATTTAGATAAAAATCATAAAATCACCTCTAATTAGGTAGTTTTAATGATTCCTATAATTGCCCAAAACGTGTAAAATTCATAACTTTGCATAGAAAAATACAAATTCAGAAAATTCAAAGCCTAAATACTCAAATTAAGGTCTAGTATTTACCTAAAATGTTAGGAACCTCAAATCTAGCTTATTTCCCATAGTGACCTTTTGGATCTCTTTAGCTTAGTACCTAGGAGGACCTGAGACTTTCCAAAATTGTAAATGAAACTTAAACTTCAAATATCACTACCCTAAGTATTTATAACTGATCAACAAACTAAATTAACTTAAGTGACCCTTAATACATTAATATTTTGACTTTAACTAAAATTTTCTTTTCTGGCCTTTAACAAATTCCAACCTTAGGCAATTAGAATTAATCACCCTACATCGGATGTATCCAAAGCCATACAAACCTTACACACAAATAAAATTGTTTGCTAGGACACCACTTCTGGATCAAGGCTAGGCCAGTATTTCCTTTTCTACTGTGTGCTGGGTTTTTTGAGTTTTCATTAAATGTTGTGATGAAATTGCTGTGTTTGCTTACTTTACTGCACTTTGTGAAAATGATGCGATGTGCGTTAGATCTACTTGTAGGTGGCCATGCTCATACAATATTAAATGGGGGCAAATTTCACGATTTCTGATGTTGTCTTATGTAGGTTCTTGCTCAGCCCCCCTAAATAAATGAGAGCTAATATCATTAAATAATAACTGCTACAGGTGCTCTAGAAAACTACTTAGCCCTTAATAATAAAGAGCATGGTCAAGTATGGCTGTGATGTGTATTTTTATTTCCATATAAACTGCTTGGGACTATAACTGCTTAAGATTTTTTTTATTAGGAATACCATAAAGGAGAGTCTAGATTTACTCCTTTCCATTTATGTAAAATTTGTAATAATTTGTAAAAAGTTGTGAAAATGAGATTTGAGTGTGGATATTCTTATCCAACTCGAATTCCAAAAGAAGAAGGCATCCTCAAAGTGGAGAATCTTCTTCCATTTGGAAGATTGAGTTTGGATGGCTTTAGATATCCAAAGAGAAAAGGTAATACACCCCAACCATGGGGAAATTGTCTCTTCATTTGGATATTCAAGCCACGATGAATCCAATGAGTCCAAGCAGGAGAGATCCAACGAATCCAAGGAGGAGAATCTGAAGTAGTTCAAGGAGGAGAGATCCAAGGAGTCCAAGAAGACTGAAGAGTTGAAGAATTGAAGACCTAATATCTCACTCAAAGTCATTTATATCAGTCATAGGCTTAGAAATCTAGGTTGTTGGCAGTGGATCCCAACCACTTTACTTTTCTGTAACCCTAGTTTGTAATTAAAGGGGAGTTAGCCTATGGATATTTATTTGATTAGTTTATTTATATTGATGTGTTTACTATGCTTGTGCAGTAGAAATTACCTGCTTTTTTAGGTCTTTTTTCTTGCATGTCGCTCTTATTTTAGCCTAGATTTCGTTAGGATCTTTAAGGACTATAAATTATTTTACTCATAACATGAATTTAATATTTAAGGTTTAATTAATTTAGAAAATTAAATAATCTAGGGAACTACCGGAATCATCCAGGGTCACATGCATATTATTACATCTCTATCTCTCCTTCTAATAAGACACCTCCCCGCCTGCGGGTAGAGTCCGGATAATCTGGCTTATGAGGATGTAGTACCAGACCTGAGGAGGTCCAGACTTATCTAAAAATTTATTTTTTATAAGTCTGCTTTTAAAATTCTAAATCATACAAGATTTGGATCTTATAAACTAGCATGTATTGCATTATAAATCAATTAAAATAAAATTTTCATAGCATTACTTAGGAGCATCTACCAATATAAGTTGGAGACTAATTGGGAAACTCTCTAGATGTGGTCCTACTTCCAAAAATTATACCACACACCCATCTCTTATAATTGATTTGGCAGCATGGTTTTAAAACAATTAGGTGGTTAGCTGGCTCCCCAATCCAAACTTGGGAAAGTCCAGGTTTTGTACTTCATTAGCTAAAACATGGGTGTTAGTGTGTGTAGAACACTAAACCCTATCTAGATTTAGGATTCAAATCTACTATATTTAATCTCGTAGTATGCCTAAAATAGTAGGTAAATTCCTTCTCTTCAGGGACTATAAATCCTACTTATCTGCGTCACATGAATGATGCCTCCTCCATCCTTCTCTCACGCATGTGATTGGATGCTTGCTCTTTTTTTCTTCAGTTTATTCTTAGTACCCTAGATCCTCTGAATGCTGGTGTGGACTATGCATGTTGACTTAGCCACTTGAGCTATTTCTTTCCTTTTGAGTAGGACTTCTTAGTCTATACCGTTGTGTCAATCCCACTTTAGAAGGGATAATGTATGATCCTTAATTGAGAGTATTCTTGGGCTCCGGCATGGGATGTAATTAACCATTGGGGGCTTGCACCCGTGGGAAACTTGACCCCACATCTAATAAACCCCGCTCGAGTTGTTGTATCGAGTGGGGGAAACTCTTTTTGATTAGGTCATGTATATTACTACCCATCAAGGTGTGTTGGCGAGAGCCTCTATCCTCAATCGTTAGTCATATACACGATCTAATCTGACCTCCCATTGACCTGTTCATGTCGAGTGTAAAGGCCTACAATCATTTTATCCTATGGGATAGCTCGGCCGTACCCTTTGTGTTCGAACCCCACGAGCAGTGTCTCTTTCGGAGGTCCACAGCAACTTTGAGGAGATCTAGGGTTTCCTCTCTTGAGTTCTTTTCTCCCTATTCCTAACATGGATTTTTTTCTTTTTCCTTTTGATTTTTTCCCTTTTTATTTGCTTTATTTATTTCATTTCTTGTTTTGAGGTTTGTTTTGGGTTTGCTGGCTTTAGGAGATGATGACTCCGTCTTCATCTATCCCTGCTTCTTCTTTATTTTCGGATGGAAAATCTTAATCGTTTAAGGAAGTTTTTGGCAGACTCTTCATCTTCTTCTGCTAAACTTTCAGTTCGTTTAAACTTCTTTTAAAAGTTGCCCAATTTTGATGTTTGATGATTATGGTTTCACATCTGGCCGCTCCTTTTGCTCTTACTTTGGTATGCTAGTTTCTTCTTCGGCATCCTAATCTAGATGTTATACACAAGTTTTTTATAAATCTAAAACTTTTAGGTTCCTTTCATGTAGTTTTGCTGGATTCGAGACATATTGCAATTCAACTTAGTAATGATATGGATTTTAGTCTCATTTTTTCAAGGAGATCCTACTATATTCAAGCTTGTTAGATGAATTTACTCAAATGGACACCAGATTTTAATGTTCGTGAGGAATCCCCTATTGTAAGGAAAAGTTGTTCCTTCGATTGATCAGGATATTATGATTCCAAATCTTGATGTGGTTGAGGGTAATGTTCCTAAAGTATAAGATAATATTGAATAATCAATACAACTTTCCATAGTTCATCCGAAACTACATTCCAACAATGTCGTTGAACCTATTCGTGTTTAGGGAGACAATCTTAACTCTATCTCTTGTTTAGCTAATGGTTATCAAAATGTTGATGAGAAAATGTTGGCTATCACAACTAATCAAAATATTAATTCATTTTTTACTATTAGTCCTTGTGCTCTTAACAAAAACTTGCCTTATATGGACTTTATGATGCTAAATAATAGTTAAACTAATAATTTGTCTACTTTTTTTTTTTTTTTAAACATTGCAAAAGCAAATGGATTAACAGAACAAAGAAGGAAATCCTAGATACAAGCTAAAACGGTAACATCTAATCCTTGATTAAATTAATCAAGGGATTCAGAATATTACCAAAAGAGAAGCTATCAAAAATAAAATTAGCATCAATAGCTAGCTTAGCACAAAAATCTGTTACTTTATTACATTCTCTATTAACATGGTGAAAAATGACCTTATTGAAGTCATTTAAGAAGTGAAGCTCTCTAACCGACCAACTGTCCAAATGCCAATCAACCTTCTTCAAAGAATCTTGTAAAAATGTAATTACATTTACATTATCACTTTCAATGATAATGCCACTACTTTCAAACATCCAATTTTTTAATACCTCTCTAATATCCACAATAGCCTCCATCTCTAATTGAGCCACATCCCAATGAAATTTCTTTTTACCAAAAGCCAAAAGAAGTCTCCCTCTATGGTCTTTGAAGATACCTCCAATACCACCTATATTAGAGCTCAATAAAGCAGCATCCACATTTATCTTAATCCAATCTAGTGGTGGAGGATGCCAATAGAGAACGGACTCCCTAGAGAGATTAGCACCCCAGCTAACTAGAGTCGGACAGGACTTCAACACAGCAAGGGAAATCACATTAGCAGCAGTAATTGAACATGATAGAGCATTCTTACCATGCTTAACAAGATTTTTATTTTTCCAATTCAAGAAGACAGCTACACAGTAAATTCTAGCCAACCCAGAATTCTGTCGAGAACACACGCTTAGCTGCAACATACATTCTTCCAATGATTGAAAAACTGGTAGGCCAAATCCCCATTTATGAATGCATTCTAGTATTTCCTATAAGAACTTACAATGAACAACTATACGCTCATAGTTTTCCACACTTAGACATCCTCTAGTACAACAATCTTCTTCAGCTAGTCGTCTAAACTTCAGAAAATGGTTAGAGGGGATAGCAAACTTATACAATCTCCACCAAAAAATCTCTACATTATAATTGAGATTTAAACTCCTAAGCCATGAAAAAAAAACCATCATTATCACAAATACCTTTCCTTCTCAGAACTTCTTCATAAGCCAAACCAGAAATGGATTTACCAGAGAACTTAAAGATCGTTTCCAGCAAATAAGCCTGTAGAACGTCCATCTTCACCTCTCTGATAATGCAAATCAACTCTTCATTGAAATACATAGCTAATTTAGCTACATCCGAGTCTCCTGAATCAGTAAAAATCTGATGAAGATACATATTTTCCAAGCCAGTACAGTTCAAAAAGGTTTGCCACTCATTAAGACATCGGTTCAAACGCCAGATGTCATTCAAAATAGAAATTCTTTCTCCATTTCCCACCTTCCACCTTACAATTGGCTTAAAAATTTTTCCTCCCTCCTTTAGAATTTTCCATACATTTGATGAACTTTTCATTCCACTGTCATTAAGCACATTATCTCCATACTTGGCCAACATTGCACGGTGAAACAGGGTATCAGGTTTCTGAATAAAATTCCATGCAATTCTTGCTCGCAGTGATCCTATTTTCTCAGAAAAAGATTGAATACCCAAGCCTCCTACATTTCGTGGATAATAGATATCCACCCATGAAACATAATGAAGTCCTCTTTTCCCATTTTGCTTGTGCCAAATAAAATTTCTACAATATTTTTCAATCTCCATCATCACCTTCTTAGTTACCAAGGAGTGTGTAATAGCATAATTGGAAAGTGAGAGTAAAGAAGATTTAATGAGTATGATTTTACCTCCCAAAGAAAGGGACTTCCTTCCCCATACATTTAATATATCATTGATTCTACAAAGAAGATCTTGAAAATCAGCAAATCTCAATCTTTTCAACGAAATCTTTATCCCCAGATAATATAGATTCTTAACTACTTTGAAACCCAAAATATTGGCCACCCTCTTCTTACCAGCTTTTTTCACAAACTTCCCAAAAATTATTTGAGATTTATCCACATTCACCCTTTGTCCTGTCCAATTGCAAAAAGCCTTCACAATGTGTTTCATTAACTGAGCCGATGAAGTAGAGACCTTGGAAAACAGCAGAACATCGTGTGCGTATAGAAGATGAGAAATCCGTGGACCTCTAGGAGATACCTGGATACCCAAAGAATGTCCCCTTTGCTCAATACTACTAGTCAACAGCTGAGAGCACAAAATAAACAGGTATGGTGATAATGGACAACCCTGCCTAAAACCACAATGTGCATCAATCCATTTGGAATACCTCCCATTCATACTAATAGAAAATCTTGCATTCATCACACATTCCATAATCAATCTGATGAAGAAAACTGGAAAGCCATACCAATGAAGAATATGATTCAATGTTGGCCACCCCATCCTATCATAAGCCTGTTCCATATCCAGTTTAACAGCCATCATACCTTGCTTGCTTTTAGAAACTTTGAATTTGTTAAAAATTTCTTGAGCCAACAAATAATGCTCAGTAATTGATCTACCCGGTATGAAAGCAACCTGCTCCTCAGATATCAACCTTGGCAAACACAATTTTAGCCTATTTACAAGCATTGTAGCCACACTCTTATACGTGCATTGACAAAGACTAATAGGCCTATAGTTTGAAGGTAGAACCGGGTTCAAAATTTTAGGAATTAAGACAATAATCGTGTCTTTCCATTCCTTATCCATCCTTGCAACCTTAAGAAACTTTTTCATAGCATTCCAAGTAGTAACGCCTACCAGATTCCAGTAGCATTTGAAAAATGAGGCAGTAATCCTATCAAGGCCAGGTGATTTATTGTTGCCTTGCTGAAAAACAACATTTCTTCATTCATTGAAGCTGAATTCAGAACTCAGGACGGCAGCACCCATCTCATCTAACTTCAAGTTATCATTCAGACTTGTCCATCCAGATAACTCACAATTTCTAACTCTCCACTTATTTTCAAAGAACTTCAAAAAAACTTGTTCAATCTGATCTTCTTCCACCACCACATTGCTGTTTGCATCCATTATTTATCCAATCCAATTAGCATTCCTTTGACCATATGCATAATTATGAAAAAAGTTTGAGTTCGAATCCCCTTCCTCAAACCATCTAACTTTCGCTCTCTGATTCCACCATACAACAAGTCTCCTCAAGGTAATATTCAGTTCATGAACTTTCTGCCAAAGAATAAGAAGATCCTTGCATGAAAAATTAATCCCCAAAGCCTCTCTAGCTTGAAGTTCCAATATATCTTTTTTCAACTGTTCTTTCAGCTTTCCATTTCTCTGCATTTGCTTCTGTTCCATAAAAAGAGGTCTCTTAAAGTCCTCCTAAGCTTTCTACTAAGTACTTCTACCTCCTCACCAAAATCATTTTTCTGCCATGAGCTCTTGAAAATACTCCAAGCCGCCGGATAGGACCTCCAAGTGTCTACAAATCTAATATTCTTATTCCTAATAGTCTTCTTCCCATCCATATTAAAAACAACTGGACAGTGATCCGAAGCCACCCGTGCAAGATGCTGAACACAAATGGTACCAAATGCAAGCAGCAGAATTGAGCAGACAACGATCAAGCCTCTCCCAAATTCTAGAGGAACCTTCCTTATTGTTACACCAAGTAAAACTTGGTCCAACAAAACCTGCAACATGAAAGTCAAGATTACTCAAAAAATCCCTCATCTCTCTTGGTCCTTTAGATAATAAGAACTGCTTTCTTCCCTTCTTCTCCTCTTTGTTCAATATACAATTAAAATCTCCTCCCACAATAGCAGGACCCGAATCCTTCAAGCAAGATTCCAATAGGTTCCATAAGCCACTTCTTTCATTATGACTCCTACTACCATAGACTGTAGCAATCTTCCAAACTCCTAGAGAATGAGTAGAAAGAGATCCAACCACCACTTGTGATGAACTCATCTCAAAGATTCCACTTTCTTATTCCACAAGACCATGATACCACCATCCATACCATTAGCTGGATAATGAAAGAAGTCCCAATCCTTCCCAATAAAGAAGTCAGCATCACTTCTATTAAAACTAGACAATTTGGTTTTCATTAAACCAACAAAACTAACCTTATGGTCTCTAATAACTTCTTTAAGATACAAGGAGGCCTCTTTTTTCCTTGCCCCCTGCAGTTCCGAAATACCAAGGAATTCATTAAATAATCAATGGGGAGCCACCCACACTAGGCAGATTTCCTTTCACTTCTTTCCTCTTCTTTTTATGTTCCGGCTCTAATGGGCCCAGAGACTTCAATTCCTTAGCCAACTTTGTCTTCACCAAGCTGTTACACTGAGAGACAACTACATCACTTTTATCAGGCAACTCCACAGCAACAGGCTCTAGCTGTTGCTTAACAGACGAAGATTCACTCATCTCTCCCTCTTCAACGTATTCCAGCAATGCATCATATTTGTTAGCAGTCAAGATTCCCACTTCACACTTTGCAGCAATTTCTTTGCCATTTCCTTCAATGCTAACATCTTTTGCATTAATTTCTTTCACCTGATCCAACAATCGTCTAGGAAAAATTTCCTTATTAGAAATTTGTCCTGTTTCAGGCTGTAGCTTTGATACAGCGTTATTCTTGCCATTCCTTCCATCCATGTTCAAATTACCATTCCTTATTCTTCTATTTTTAAATTTTACGTGTATCCAGGGTCCATAATCTCCTTCTTCACCTCTCAATTCCATCACACCTTCCTCATTTTTCCCAACCTCTGCCCTGTTACCATCTTGTTCAACAATCTTCTTTCTCACAATATCAGGACAAATCTTACTATCATGTCCTACCTTTCCACACTGATAGCAAATTAAATCAATCTTCTTATACTCTATTTTCTGAAAAAATCATCCAGCTATTCCATCCACCCATATTCCATGAGGTAAATTTTTTTCCATATTCAAACGAACACATACCCGGGCAAATTCACGTTTCCCCCATTTAAAGGAATTTCCATCCAAAAGCATAGGGCCGCCAATTCTCGAAGCAATACGAATAATGTTCTCCTCATCCCAACAATATAAAGGTAAGCAGGGCAACCGAATCCAAACAGAAGCCGAAATTCCCTTAAAAGAATTGGGATTAAAATGAGGAGACAACTTATCCATTCCCACAATGTAACCACCAACAAACCAAGGGCCACCACTAAGGACTTCCTCCATTGCTTCCAAAGATTTGAAAGAACAAAGAATCCAATTTAGGCCAATCAACTTCATGTGAAATTTACCAAACTTTCTCCACTGCTTCCTCAGTTCCAGGCTACACAGTGGAAAAGAAACTCTATCTCCCAACACCTTAACCACCAACGATTGTCTCAAGATTTTTGAATTCAACACTTCTTTCTCAGCATTGAGCTTAACCGCTATCCCATCCTCCAATAATTCCATGATCAAATTATCAGAAGTGATCTTAATATGCTTCATTTTCTGCCAAGCATCCTGAAAACTATTGATTTTTGAACTGCTCAACTCTGCGGATAACAACTCAGCAGTCTCCTGATTACTTTCTATATCCTGAATCTTCTTAGGAATTTCATCATTCATCTCCTTATCTACATTATCAATATCTAATGCCAATGATCGTCCCATAATTTCTTCATGATTAACAACAAATTTGTTAACTTTCAAGATCGCACCAGAAGAAGCGAGTGCATCTGGAATCTGATCAGTAGAGATCCCATCCCTTCCAACTTCTCGGACATTTTCAAAACAACGATCAACATCTATCTTCTTTCCTTTCCCTTCGACAGCTTCTTGATGAACCAGAGGTCAAAAACCCTCCTTAATAACAATTCCACCACTAACCTTCCCATTTCCATGAAGAACACCAGACGTCTGAGGGTTCGTCATGATCCAATCAACCAAAGAGGTCGATCATCCGACCAATGATCGATGAAAATGCACGATCAAGCACACGCGCAAAGCCCGCGAACAAGAAATTTAAAAAAAATAGTCCTTTCTCTCTCTAGAAAAACCTTAACATTGCTTGTATGATGTGCAAATGAGGTCAAAGATTTTTCAATAATGTGTCTACCCATTATGTTGTTAATGACAAGAAGGATGGACAAATCATTTTGGTGGAAGGTAGGGTTGATAGTGACTTGAGAAGTAAAAGTAATGTGGAGGATGGCCTTATCTTTGAGGATGGTGAATTGCCTCAGGAGGTAAGGAAGACATGTATGATCAATGATAGTAAGCTTCCCTTAAACTCTCATTATCCTAGTGATTCTTTTATTGATATGGAGGATATGGATATTATGTAAAATGTTTTCTAAAGATGATAATGACACTAGTTATATCAAGTTTCAAAGTAGGAGACGTAGGAAAAACAAGAAAATCATTTTACAATCTCCTAGAACCACCCATTCGCATACTAGTCATTAGCACTCCTTTTATGTTAAGTATATTATTTGGAATGTTAAGGCATTGGGTGTCCCTCCTCTAGGTTAAGATTTAAGAACTTATGATGTATTTATAACTTTTATATTCTTGTTTTGCTTGAACCTTTTATTACATATGTTAAATTACTTGGTACTGCTAGAATTTTTTGGGTTTTAAGTACGCTATTTTGAATGTTACCAATAAGTTTTGGGTGTTATGGAACGATCCTATTTGGATAGTTTTTATTGGAGATTTCACTCTAGTGTTTCATTATAATATTAAAGTTTTAAATTTATATTGTTGTGCCTTTTTTGTTTATGCTGCTTCTTCTCATTATACTAGGAAATTATTTTGGGAGCAACTCATCAACTTTCATAGTATTTGTAACTTATCTTATCTTATTGGAGGTGATTTTAACACTATTTCTAATCCTTCTGAATTTATAGGTGGTCCTTTTCCTATCTATCACTCTATAGAGGATTTTATTAATATTATTATGGACTATAATTTAATTGACATTTGGATTATTTGGTAATAAATTCACTTGGAACCGTGGTCATTTATGGAAACGGTTGGATCGGATGTTGTTTATTGATTGTTGTCTTAACTCTTTTAATTCTATTATTGTTGAGCATCTTAGCAAAATTCTTTCTAACCATTCTCCAATATTAATTAGCCTGAAAACTAGGTATTTTAATTATTCCCCTCAATTTTGATTTAAAAACATGTGATTGCTTCACGACTCTTTTATGGACTTGGTTCAAGAAAATTGGCATGCCCCATTACATCCAGATAAATCTATGTTTGGCAGGAGGAGAATTTGGTTTAAATTGAAAAGGATTAAGTAAATTTTAAATTGATTGAATCATAATGTTTTTAAAAATCTTTTCACCAATATTTTGAATGTTGAAGATAAAGTGATCACTCTTGAGATAAACTGTCAATCGATTCCATCTGATGATAACTTCAGTTTGGTGAGGGATGCTAAAGATTATCTTTTTAAATTATAAGTTCATAAGGAATCTTTTTGAAAAAAAAAGTGGTTACAAAACACCTTGTTGAAGGTGATAATAATAAAAAATATTTCCATGCTATGGTTAAGTGGAAATTTGCCAAAAATTATATTAATAAAATTAATCATGATGATGGCTCACTTACTAAAGATTGCTTGGAAATTGCTAATTTGTCTGTTCAGCATTTTCAAAAATGTCTCAACAAGGATTTTATTCATGGTCATATTGATAACCCTGTTATTATGTCTAATCTTATATCTCAATATAACAATGAGTTTCTTTCTAAACCCCCTTTATTAGAAGAAGTTAAAGAGATTATTCATGACATGAATGGTGACTCTATGGCTGGGTCGGATGGTTTCACCACTAAGTTTTTTTTAGAAATCCTAGCATATAGTCAGTAATTATCTTTATTCTACTATTATGGATTTTTTTCTAGTAGTTATATTCCTAAGATTTTTACTTCTACTTCAATTGTGCCAATTCCCAAAAGTAACTCTTTTAGTAATTGGAATGACTTTAGACCTTTTAGTCTTTACACCTTTAATAAATTACTTTCTAAATTTCTTATGAGTCGTTTAACTTCTATTCTACCTAAAATTATCTTGATGTTTCAAATGTATTTTGTTAAGGGGTGGGCTATTTCTGATAATATTCTTTTAGCCCAAGAATTTTATCAAGATCTGGATGTTAGGGTGAGAGGTTGCAACATATTTTTGAAACATGATATTGTTAAGGCTTATGACAATATTGATTAGAGCTTTCTTTACAATATTTTACAATTGTTTGGCTTTGATTCAGTTTTTATCAATCTTATTAGAAGCCCGTACAATAATCTCTCTTCCACCAAGCCCTGGTGTGAAAGATTACCGTCGTCCTTTCTTACCCTCCTTGTGATGTTAGAGAATCGACACCCTTTCACACCCTCCTGGTGTCAGCAGAGAACTAGCATCCTTTCATACACTTCTGGTGTTGGAAGAGTATCATCATCCTTTCTCTCCCTCCTGGTGACGGTAGAGTACCGGATCTTCTTTAAAGTTTTTTTCTCAAGTCTTCAAAGAAGTAGGGAAGATAATTAACAAACTAACAAAGAAATCCTCATCTTTGGAAAACCTTGTGAACCCTTCAAAGTTTCCACTAGATAGATCTCTTAATCCTTACCCCCAAAACACTCACTCTCACTCCTATGAGAAAATTCACAGAAGAAGTGATGACAGTAAATTTTTAGGACCCTTATATAGAAATGACAAGAAAAATCATCCATAAAATAGAAAATTTCATATTGACCAACTTGGATCGTTTAGTACGATTGTACTTTGTATATACAAGTAGTTCAAAAAATCCTTATACGATCCTGGATAAATCGATTTCATACTCTATCAGTCGTATGAAAAAACTAACATCATATACTACTAAAAATTCAAAATTAAATAAGTTTATCTGATACGATTTCATACAAACCCATTTCATACTCTAATCATCGTCAATATCAACCCCACATCGTGCAGTATGAATAATTTAAATCAAATCGTGCTTCATATGGTATGAATATGGATGAGCCCATTTCATATTCTGGACATTATAAGTACGAACCCAAGTTCTTACAGTACGAACAGTTCAAAAAATTTACATGTTTGTATGGGATGAACTGGTATGTATCCATTTCTTACTATAGATGTCGTATGTACGAAACTAATTTTGTACAGTATAAACAGTACAACAAAAAATTCTAAGGCATGATTCGATTAACTTCTTTCTGAAGAAACACACGGTTCAATATTCCAGTAGAATTAAAGAAACGTATAGTATGATTAGTTTTAAAAATATAAGTTTTGACTCATTCCCCTAGTATGCGTGTGCACAGTTATCTAATTACAATAATATTCTCTTAAACTCAAGAAATAGAAGAAAAGTACATACTTCAATTGCAAGAAACTCTAATCTAATCTGACTTGATGTCTTCGGCTATTTGGAGTATGATTTTCCTGAAACGTTAGTACATATAAATAACACGAGCACAAATTTTCCAATATGTGTTTTCCAATATGTGTTAGGAGAAACAATAATCAACATAATAATATTTTGGTATCATCAAAAACTCATATGATATAAAAGCATAGATTTGAAAACTAAATCTCAATAATAACCCCCTTTTTTATGATGATAAAACAATTATTATTTGAGTTAACACTTAAGATAATTTTACTGCTAAGCTCCCCCTAACTGAATGACTAATTTAAAATAAGGGGTTCCCATGAAAATCAAAAACACAAACCTAAAATTAAAAAGAAATAAAATCTAATAAAACAAAAACAAAAATAATACAACAAAAAAACATATAACACAATACAACACATACATAAACACATACATCAAACGACATAACAACATACATCAAACAATAAAAAAAACATCAAAAATTAACTAATAACTCTCACTTTTTATAACAACAAAAAGGGAAGTAAATCTTTAAATGAAAAGTTTATATGAATGAATCAAAATAATTGATGAAGAAGGATATTTTAAACTAATAGTAAATACAATATTAATTTCCTAATGCTAAAATAAAAACTCAAATTTTAAATCAAAGAACAACTAAGATAAGAAAATTCAACCATGTTTATTATTCATTCTAAAGAAATTAAAATAAAAATTATTATTGCAAAAATGATGAAATAAGAATTAATTAGTTTCTAATTCAATAGTTAAGATTATTGTCAATTATGTAGATTTGGATTAGAGATAGAATGATAAAGGAATGAACAGTATAGATTATTCGATTGATGACATTGCATATCTTTTCTATTTTTTGGCACACTTTGTGCATCTTTTCAATTTAGGCTAATTTTGTGCCACTCTTCACTTTGGCGAACATTGTGCATCTTTTTTAAACTAGTGGAACATTTTGTGCATATTTTCAAGTTTAGCATGCTTTGTGCATCTTTTGATATTTTTGAACTTTCCAATAACAATAAATCTTAACTCAAGGTTTACTAATTAATAAAAATTAACACGTTGAAAAAGAAATAAAATAAAAAAAGTCATCAATATTGTAATAATTATAGCTAAGTAATACTTGTCTATAAGAACATGAAATTTATCTTCTAATCTATATCTAGTCATAATGTTATTTAAAAATTTTAGGAGATTAAATTTGGTAAGGAAATTAATTTGAATAGAAAAATAATTCATAATTCCATTTTAGAGATCAACTATAAAGGATTTTTCTCTAAAAATGTAAACATTTCAAGAAGTGAAATTTCAATACACGTCAACAAAACATTCCATCATTTCATTCATCTTTTGAAATCTATACAACAACAACCATTTACCAGAAACTAAAATTACAATAAGAACACATAAAATCACAAACAAATAAAGCATATAAAATAAACTAGTACAAAGATCTCATCAACAAGTACAATACAAAAGTACAACTAATATCCTGAGGGGCCTTGGTCTGGAGGAGGTGGAGGGTTGAACATTATAAAGTAACTATTGATCGTAGGTATATTAGTGTTGACCAAGTCAAATTACCCTCGGATCCAACCCTTGTCCTCGTTGTATCTAGCATCCTGCTGATTCGGGTGATTCTTAATTTGATCAAAGCATTAATCAAAATGAGTTTCCAATCTGTTGAAATAGTGGACCATTTCTTAGTAAAAATTATGGTTGGGTCCAGGTGCAGGTGCTAGAGCTGGGGCTTCTCCTTCTCCCTCAGAATCTTCTCACTCTAAACTTTGATCCCGCCTAAGGAGTGCCCGAAAATAGGCATCGGTAAAGAAAATGGGATGTTCACTAGGTGGATCAGGATGGATTAGGTTAAACTTGTCTCTAAGACATGGGCAACTAAGTATCCTAAAGCCACATTTTTCTTCCTCTTATTGTGAGGAAGTCTAATATCATAAGTTTTTTAAATGTAGTCCATGATATGTTGAGCTTCGTCAAAAGAAGCTTCAGTAATTATCAGGTATGAGAAAGTGGATAAAAGTGAAGTCAAGTGTATACGATCACCAGCTTTTAAAATGATAGACATTCTCAAGACATACTGGATAATCCTGACATCTGATTAAGTGTGTACGCAGAAGATAGATGGCTTACTTGGGAAACACCTCTAAGAGTCTGATTTATTTCTGACCAATCAAAATCTGCTCTAGAGGTTAAGGTGCGTACTCTAACTCCTTGGGTTCTAAGGTGAAGGAGGTTGTTTATATCTTCCTTAGTGATTTCTACATGCTACTAAAATATGAAAGAGGTAATCCTGGTGTGATCTTTGTTTACCTTCATGTTTGCAAGGAACATTTGAAAAGTTTCATGATGGTAGGTGTAAATCAGGGTAAGGATAAAATACAATTGGGTTGATGTAAATAGGGGCATGATAGAAAAGTTGATGTCACTTTGAATTAGGAGTTAAAAAGGGGTTATTTTGGATGCAAAATACCTATCAAAAGCTTCCTCATTTTCTTTAGAGAGGAAGTTATCATCCCTACCAGATCTAGAGGAAGAGCCCTTAAAAGTCCAAGGTCATTTGGTACTGCTAGCCACTCGTAAGATTTGTACTCGATAAGGTTTGGAAATAAAAGAGAGTGTGAAGTAAAACTTTTCCAAGACCTTTCTATTTAAAAAATAATCTATCGTATAGTATGAAATTGAGTTTATACGTACAATTTTTAAAATCATACGTGATGAAAAATAATTTGTACATATGAATAGAAATGACAAACAAAGAAATGGCTTTTCGTAAAACTCCAATATATAGGCATCATTTTATACAAGCTTTTTGACAAAACGATCATATAGACGAACACCTATTTATCTGGATGATCATAATATTAAAGATTATTTTATGATGGTTAGGTTTGTCCACATGAGAAACTGACAACAGGATCGTACATATGAAATGCAATTTCGTATGTACGATCGGACAAAAATAAATGAATGTTTAGAAAACCGTCCCTAATCATATAAATGAAAAAGACTAAATTATACAGATGATGAGGACATCATTCAGTATAATATGCATTAAAAAACTCAGTCATGCATGCTCAATATAGAAAAATATCATGTATATGCTACATAATTCAAATAGAACAAAACATTTTGTACAGTACGAAGAGAACACTTAAAATATGAAATGACAAATAAAGAACCTTTTCAAACACAATGACATGCTACCAATAAAATCAAAAACTAAAAAGTACAAAACTATTAAAAACAAAATAGCCAAAAATAAACAAAACTAAAAATATACAAACATACAAACTCTAACAAATAACCAAAGAAAATAAACAAACACACTAATACGTTACAAATCAAATTTGCAGATATTTAGTTTAAACATTAAGATCAATCACACTTAATTTAGTTCTTAAGGTGCTAAATGTTTCAAAAGCTAGTATTTTTTGTGAAAATGTCTACAAGTTGATTTTCTCAGTAGTAACATGGTGCAATTCAATTTCTTGCTTAGCCACGTGATCTCTAATGAAGTGATGCCTAAAATAAATATATTTGGTTATAGAATGTTGAATAGGATTCTTTGAAATACATATGACACTTATATTATCACAAAAAATTAGAATAGTACCAATATAAAATCCTAAGTCAATTAATTGTTGTTTTAACCAAAGAACTTATGCTGCACAACTTCTTAAGGAAATGAATTCAACTTCAGCAATATAAAGGGCTATTGATTTCTATTTTCTGCTAGACTAAAAAACTAAAGAGTTTTTTATGAATTAATAAGTTCTAAAAGTACTTTTCTGATTAACCCTACATCCTATAAAATTTGAATCATAATATCTTATGATTTTGAAAGAAGAGATATGCTTAGGATACCAAAACCCTAAGTTTTGAGTTCCTAAAAGATACTTTCGAATTCTTTTAACATCTATCAAATGAGATTCCATTGAATAAGATTAAAATCTAGCACACAATTAAACACTAAGCCTAATATTTTATCTGCTAGCAGTAAAGTAAAGCAATGATCCAATTAATAACCAAGATTTCTTTTGATCAACATATTTTCCTTTAGAGTGCTTATATAGCTGAACTGAGGAACTCATTGGTATAGTCACTAGCTTAGTATTATCCATTACATATTTCTTGAGAATGTCCTTAATATAATTCAACTGATTAAAAAAAGTTCCTTCCTCATTTTGGTTTATGCTAAAACCAAGAAATAACTTAAATCTCCCATCAAACTCATTTCAAATAACAACTCATTATTTTTAAAAAAATCATCATAAAGATTTTTATTTATAGATCTAAATTAGATATCATTAATATATTTGAAAAATGAGTATGTAATCTCCTATCCTTTCAAAAAGAGAGCGATGTCCACACTTTCTTTCACAAATAACATTTTTAATAGGAAAGTGCTTAATCTCTCATACCAAGCCCTAGGTGCTTATTTTAGTCCATACAATGTCATTCTCAATTTAAACACAATATTAGGGAATTTAGAATTTTCAAAACTTGGAGGTTTCTTAACATAAACAACCTCTTATATTATTCCGTTCAGAAAGGCACTTTTAACATCCATTTGATATAATTTAAAACCTTTAAAATAGGCAAAGGCTAGCAAACCCTTATTAATTCAAGTCTGGCTATGAGGACAAAAGTTCCAGCAAAATCTATTTATTCAATTTGATTATACCCATTGGTCACCAATCTTTACTTCTTTCTAATCACAATGCCAGATCATTCATTTTATTTTTGAACACCCACTTAGTTCAAACAATACTTTGATCCTTAGGCCTTTCAATGAATTTCAAAATATCCTTTCTTACAAATTGATTTAATTCTTTCTACATGGACAAAATCCAAAATTCATTTAAAAGTAGTTGATTTATATCAGTGGGTCGATATAAAGGCAGAATGATTCAATTATTTGCTAAGTACATGCCTAGTTCTAACACCCTCACTAGGTTCACCTAAAATCAATTCCATAGTGTGATTTTTTGAAAATTTCTATTCTCTAAGAAAAGGGTTTTCAGTTCCAACATTCTCTTACAAATTTATCTTTTCAATTCCTTAGGAGATACTTTCAATATGATCTTCTTTCAGCATGGCTCTTCTAAAATGCCAGATTCATCAAAAACTAAATATATGATCTCCTCAACTACCAAAGTTATCTTGTCAAAAACTCTATAGGATTTACCAATTCTTGAATATCTTAGAAAAATTCTTTCATCAAATTTAGGATTAACTTTTTCTAAAGGAGTTTTGTTATTATTATGAATGAACGCCTTACATTCAAAAACATGTAAATGTAAAAGATTAGGGGTTCACCCCTTAAGAAGTTCATAGGGTGTCTTATTTAATTTGGATGTAATGTTCACCCTATTCAGAATATAACAAGTCATACTAACCGCTTCAATCCAAAAATAATTTAGAAGAGTTTATTCTACCAATATGGCTCTATTAGCTTTAATCAGTGTTATATTATTTCTTTCAACTACCCTGTTCTACTGAGGGGTCTTAGGTGCTAAATAATTATGATCAATTCATTGTTCTCTATAAAATTTTTTAAAATTTTCATTTTTAAATTCTCCTCCAAGATCATTTTGAATTAATAAAATTTCCCATCCTATCTTTCTTTGAATCCAAGTAGAAAAACTTATAAATTGATCAAATGATTTACTCTTATGAAATAAGAATTTGACCCAAGTAAATCTTAAAAAATCATCAATTATTACAAAGCCAAAAACTTTTCCTCCTAGATTTACAGTACTAACTGGTCCAAAAAGATCCATGAGTAGGATTTCCATCATTTTGTAAGTTCTAAGATCTTTAATTGAATGAAAGGAGGACTCCACCTATTTTCCTAGTTGACATTCATCACACGGTGACCTTAGTAAATTATATTTTAGGTATCCCTCTAACCAACTCTTTATGGGTAATCTTCCTAAAGTTTTTCATGCTAGTATGACAAAGTATTCTTTGTAATAACCAAGAATAATTATTAATTGTTTTGAGACAAAAAAACATTAGAAGATTTAATAAAATTTAAATCAAGCTTGTATACAATATTTATCATATTTCCAAGTAACATATAAATTCAATTTTTATTTATAATACATCTTGTGGGAATAAATTTAATACTATAATCTTTATCACAAAGCTGACTAGTACTTAACAAGTTATGCTTTAAACCTTCTATCAATAATACATTTTCGATGAAAAATTATTCTTGTTTCCAATCATACATGTACCTATCACTTTCCTTGGGGTATTATCTCCAAGTATTACCTTGCCTCCATTTCTAGCTTCTAGTAATATGAATTTTATTGTATCTCCATTTATATGCTTCGAATATCCACTGTCCATGTACCAAATGCTCTCATGAAGTCTTTTATGAGAGAGTTTCTACAAAATGATCAAATGTTAGACTTGGGAACCCAAAGAGGTTTGGGTTTACCTTTTGGTAATAATAATCTAGATGCATATTTGATATGGTGTGATTTATGCATCTTAGGTCTCCACATTAGATGGGTTCTACTATAAATCATACAAGTGCGAGAGATATGACCAAATACTCCACGTGAAAAATATTTACCTCTAGGAAAAGAATTTATGAATCTACGATAATTATACTGTCTTTTTCCGGGTTTTGAAATTTTAAGCTCTTGATTAGCATTGAAAAATTATTCAAGTGTAGGAGGTGTCCTATTTTCCTCAAGAGCTTTCAGTTCCACTTTAAAATATGAATTAGCACTTTCTAAAATAGTATTATTAACTCTTAACTCATGTTCTCTTTGATTTGATTCATCCATAAACACTTTAAAATTATTTTCAAGTTCAGTATGTGATGATTTCAATAGTTTATGTTATTTGTTCAAATTATCAAACTCATCAAATAATTTCATGTGGTTTCTATCAATCAATGTATAATCATTCTTTAGTATTTCATAATCTTTTTATAAATTTGAATATTCTGTGTTCAACTTAGCATGAAGCTTTTTGAGTTTCCTATATATAATATGAATTTTCTCAAAAATTTTAAATAACTCATCCTAAGATAAATAACATACCTCCTCCTAATCTAAGTGATCATGAGTGTCTTCCATTAAGCACAAGCTCGTGACTTTCTCCTCTGCTTATGTTTCTAAGGAATCAGATGCTAAGTCCGCCCAAAATGTTCTTTGTAATCTCTTCTTTCCCTTCCTTACATTAATTTTCTCGTCAACTTTCTCCTTACTATTTGATGTATAAAGACTTCCTGCATTCATAACAAATTATTTATTAGATATTTTTGCATTTCTATAGAACTTACCTTTATTCCACTACTTATGTCTCATTTGCTTTCTTTTAAGGAAACTTCTGAATTGCCTTGTCATTAAGGTAATATCATCTTAATCCTTAGGCTGAGACTGATCACTCTTTGAGTCATCTACTTTTAATGCAATATTTTCCTCCTTCCACTTGTCACTTGTATCAATTTGTCTTTGTGTCACTCCTTACTCATAAGCAATTAGTGATATAAGCAGACTATCAATAGAATAAATAGTTAGGTCATTAGATTCAATTATGGCAGTAATCTTTACATCACAAGCTATAGGTAAATAATAAAGTATTTTATTAACTTTCTTAGAATTCATTAGTTCCCTACCTAAAGCAAGCAATGAAGTGACTATCTATGTAAAATAAGCATACATGTAAGTGATTGTTTCATTCGGTTTCAGGCAAAAAAAACATAGTTATGTAATAGAATATTCAATCTAAGCTATTTCACTTCATTAGTTTCTTCATAGTTTATGCAAAGTCTATCCCAAATTTTTTTCCCATTTACAAGTTAAAACATTTATATAGTCTTGAAACTTAAGTGCATAAAAAAAGTTGTTTAAACATTTAGCATTTAATTGAGCTAGTTCATTTTCTTCTACTATCTAATTAGTAAATAGTGTTTTTATCCTAACGCCATCAATAAGTCTAGTTGGCCTAGTTTATCTTTCTTATAATAAAATCTACATGCGATAGTCAAGCAATTGAAGAAAAGTAGACATACGAGTTTTCCCAAAGTCAAAAGGGATGTTATCTATTAGTGATGGTCTAATGATCGAACATCCTTCAGGTGTGTTACAGTTTCCAAACGTAGCCATGATCATTTTCAAAAATATTGCCTAAACCTAGGGCTGCAAACGAACCGAGCCGAGCCGAGTATGTGAGTGTTCATGTTTGTGTTTGTTTAACATTAGCTTGTTCATGTTTGGTTCGTGTTTGATTCGAGCTTTATTATTTGTGTTCATGTTTGGTTCGTTTAATTTAAGGGTGTTCATGTTTGGTTCATGTTCGTTTGTTTAGTGCTTATCGAGCTTTAAACAATCTATGTTCGTGAACATATTTCACAAACAATATATTAAACAAGCAAACCTTAAATTTGTTCATGAACATTCTAAACAAACAATCTAACAAACATGGACAAATATGAAATGTTTCTTGTTATTAATAAAAAATAATTATATTATTATGTTATAATTAAAGTTTTTATATTATGTATATTTATCAATTTTATAATAACATATTATTTAAGTTTTTATCGAGTGATTTTAATCGAACTCGAATCGAGCTTTTTATCGAGCTTGTTCATGAACATCAACTGATGTTGTTCGCGAACATAAACGAGCTGAACGCATTAGTGTTCAAGCTTGTTTATTTAAGAATCGAGTATTTAAAATATTGTTCAAGTTTGTTTGTTAGTTAATTAAACGATCACGAACGAGCTTTAATCGAACCGAACAAGGAGTAGTTCGTCGAACGTTTGGTTCGCTTGCAGCCCTACCTAAACCTTAATTTTTTAATATATGTTTTGATACCACTTGAAAGTTCTATTAGTTTGTTATACCTAAAGATTTATCCTAAAGCTAGCAAAGAGGTGGGTGAATTGGTAATTAAAAAATTCTCTTGGTAATTTAGAAAAGCAAATTTTTTATTTTATTAGAATGACAAATTTTCTCAAAAATATTTTTCCAACCATAAAATTAAAACATACAGAAAATAGTATTACAGTAAAGTAAAGATAGAAAAATATAGAATTTTATCGTGATTCGGTATAACTAGACCTACGTCCACACCCTGAAGACTCTCTCTTAAGGTTTTACACTATACCAGTATACCACAGTGACTCTCCTTTTGCTCCCATAGTAAGGTGGAGAAGCCCTTATAATAACCTCTCTTCCACCAAACCCTTGTGTGGTAGAGTACCGTTGTCCTTTCTCATCCTCCTAGTGATGGAAGAGAACTGACATCCTTTCACACCCTCCTAGCGTCGGTAGAGTATCAGTATCCTTTCACGCCCTCCTAATGTTGGCAGAGTACCGGCATCCTTTCTCACCCTCCTAGTGATGGAGGTGTATTGGATCTTCTCTAAAGATCTTCTCTCAATAGTCTTTAAAGAAGTAGTGAAGAGATTTGACAAACTTACAAAGAGGTCCTCACCTGTAGGAAACCTTGTGAACCCTTCACAATTTCTACTAGATAGATATTTCTATCCTCTCTCCCAAACACTCTCCCAAAACACTCTCACTATCACTCCCAAGAGAAAATTCATAGAAGAAGTGTTGATAATTAATTTTTAGGACCCTTACATAGAAAGGACAAGAAAAATTGTCCAGAAAACTAAAAATTTCAAGTTAACCATCTTGGATCATGTAGTAATATCATACTTTGTACGTACGAATAGGTTAAAAAATCCTTGTGTGATCCTGGATGAACTTATTTCATACTCTATCAGTCATATATACGAACTGACTTCATACAATACAAATAGTTCAAAATTGAATAAGCATTTCTGGAACGATTTCATATGAACCCATTTAGTACTCTAATCATCATGTATATGAACCCTACAATGTACAATATGAATATCTTAAATAAAATCATGTTAGTATGGTATGAATCAATGAGCCCATTTCATACTCTAGACGTCGTATGTACTATCCCAAGTTCGTATAGTATGAATAGTTCAAAAATTTTACCTATTTTTATGGGTGTATCCATTTCATAATCTGGACATTATCTGTATGAAACTAATTTCATACAATACAAATATTATAAAAAAATTTCTAAGGCATGATTCGATTAACTTATTTCTAGAGAAACACATAGGTCAAATCATCCAATATAATTAGTTTTAAAAATACAAGTTTGACTAACTCCCATAATGTGTGTGTACATGTTTACCAAATTACAATCACACTCTCTCAGACTTAAGAAAAAAGAGAAAAAGTCTAGACTTTAATTTTAAGAAACTCTAATCTATTCTGTCTTGAACTCTTCAACAGTTTGTGGTATGATTTTTCTGAAATATTAGTATACATAAACAACACAAGCATAATTTTTTACAATATGTGTTAGGAGAAACAATAATTAACACAATAATATTTGATTATCTTCAAAACCTCACATGATATAAAAGCATAGATTTGAAAACTAAGTCGCAATAATCCGATCTCTCCTACCCTCTTCATTATTGATGCTGAGTACTTATCTAGAGGCCTTGCCAACCTCTTTGAGAATTCTCCTAGCCTCTATTTTAGAACATTGGGTGGTATTCCTATCTCTCACTTATGTTTGTTGATGATTTTATTATTTTTACAAATGCTTATTTTAATAGGTTTAATAAACTTATGGGTTTTTTCATCATTTTGAAATGGTTAGTGGTCTCTCTCTCTAAATAAACACAAGTGTTGCTTTATTGCATCCAAGAAAGAGAATAATGACCATAATTTGGCTATTAAATATTTAACTAGTTTTATGCATGGTCATTTTCCTATTAAGTACCTTGGGTGCCTCTCTTTAAAGGTAGAAAGAAAACTTTTCTATTTGATAATTTAATTACTTCTGTGCAGAACAAGCTTTTATCCAAGGATTCTAATTTTCTGAGGTTTTGGGGTAGATTAATTCTCATCATAAGTGTTTTTGTTCTCTGCCTATTTATATTTTTCTAACTCTTCTTCCTACTTAGTCAGTTTGCAACAGAAATGATAATTTTTTCAATAATTTTTTTTAGAAAGGGGCTAGTAGCAATTCTAAAATTATCTGGTCCTCTTGGAATGAGTGTTATGGTGTGTTGGAAGAGAGTTCCTTGGGGTGTAATAGTATGAAAGATTTAGCCTATGCTTTTTTCTTTAAGTTATGGCACTTTTGTGTTAAAGTGAGCCTTTAGGCTAATTTTGTTTGTTAAGTATTGTGTGGATAAGCATTCGACTACTTATATTTTTAACAAAGGTGATTCTAAAGTATGGCAGAGACTTTGTAAAGTTAAATGGGTTTTTTATCCATTTATCTCTTAGGTGCTTGGTGGTGGTGACAATTTCTTTTGGCAAGATCGTTGGTTGGGTGATCACTCTATTGATTCCATTATTAACACCTCTTTCACTACGTCTATTAAGGTGAATTATTTCATTACTGATAACTTTTGGGATTAGGAGAAACTTGCTAATGTTATTCCTTACTCTATTATACAACAAATTTTGATCCTCCCCCTGAACACTGACTCTAATGATTTACTTTATGTGATTTGTCAAAAGATGGTGGTTTTAGATTAAAGGACGCTTAGTATGCTTTGAGAACTAAAAATGAGGTTACTAATATTTTTTCTATGCTTTGGCATAAAAGTATTCCTTCCACTGTGGATATGTTTTCTGGAGAATTTTGCTTAAGTTCATTTCTAAGGATGATAATTTAATTAAAAGATGTTTTATTTTGCCGTCCAAGTCCCAATGTTGTTATCATGTGGAGAATATGCATCATGTTTTTCTCTCTGGTCCTTTAGATGTTAAAACTTGAATTGCTTTAATTCTAAATTGCCTATTAATGTTATGCTTTAATCCTTGGTTTATTAAATCTAAAAGACATATAAAAAATTTTATCCCTTCTCTCATTTTGTGGTATTTATGGCTGGATATGAATAATTCACTTTTTAATGGTGTTGGTATGAATCATCATAGCATTATTCAGAATGTGAAACACAAGGTTCATTATGGCTTTTGTTGGTCCTTTACACAACTGTTATGTTAATTGTGATGTTATCTCTGCTATTCTCCATGGGTTAAAATTATGCATTTTCTTGATTTAACAAACATTGGTATTGATGTTTATTCCAATTATAGTTTTTAATTTTTATATTCTACTGATGATACGATGTGTAATCCTACTTCTTTTTATCTGGTAAGAGATATTAAGAACTTGTTGATTTTTATGAACTATTCTTTCTCTCATGTGTACTATAAGGGGAATGCTAGTGCTAAATGGCTAGCCAATTGAGGGTGTGGTTTGGACTATTTTTCTAATTTTTCTGGAACTAACTTCCCTGCTCCACTGAAAGGGATTTTAAGATTAGATAAAATTTGTATGCCCTATGTTAGAATTTAATGCTTGTTGTTGGCTGGAGTCTGTGCTCCTATTTTCTTTGGTTATCAAGGCTAGCTCTCCATTAGTATGATGGAAGTTTTACCTGTGGTTTTATTTTTTTCCCGTTTCTCTATTTATGTTTGGGTGTTAGTGAAAGTTCGTTAGGGATGTTAAGCCCGATAGAACTGGCCCAAGCTAACCAAGAGGGGGGGGTGAATTGGTATTTTAAAAATTTCTTTTCACAAAGAATAAAATCACATTAACCAAAATCACACCACAAAAATAAATGCGGAAATAAAAGTGCGGAAGCAAGAAAACAAGAACACATAAATTTATAGTGGTTCAGTCAACTCGACCTACGTCCACTCCCCGGAGGCGCCCTCCGAGTATTGCACTACAAACGTGACTCTCCTTTAGCCCCCACAGCTAGGCGGAGAAGCCTTTACAAAGCACCTCCTTTTTGCCACCCCGGCAAGGCAGAGAACCTACCTCCTTTTTCTTCATCCTGAAGCTGGCAGAGAACCACAACCAAAATCTAACTCCTTACCTCTACCGACCCTTCCATGGACGAGAAACTCTAGACGAAGAACAAGCAGAGTGATCCATGAAGCAACCCTTGTGAATCCCCTCACAAGCTCCCCTCATAAGATCCTCTCTCTTCCTCTCTCTCTTTCTCTTCTCAAGGCCTTCTCAAGTCAAGGTAGCAACCAAAGGTCCTCCAAAACATTGAACAAGAGCTCTTAAATAGAAGAGCTTCAAAGGAGCTCATTAATTGCAAGTTTCCGACAATATCGTCCAGACTGATATGGATATCGGCCTGGCCGATCAGTACAAAACTCAGAAGATCAGCCAGAGCATCACCTTGGATGTAAAACTAGATGATTGAAAATTGGCTTGATCATCTAGGCCGATCTCACGATCGTCCCGGCCGATCAGTAAAAATCAGAGGAAAATCGTCCAGAGCATCGCCCTGAATATGAGCTTGCTGATATTTTATCGTCCTGGAGTAACTTAAGGTTTTTGAATGGATCATCCTGGCCGATCCTGCGATCGTCCAAGACGATATGATCATATCAATCATCCTTAATTACTCCCTTGATTTCCTGATCAATTAAGGCATAATTTGAGAATTTCGTTCAGGCCGATCAATGATCGTCCTGGCCGATAATTTAAAAATACAGTATACCTTAATTGTCTATAGCGGTAACTTCTTTCTATTTTGAGCTTATCATCCTGGCCGATACACGTATCATCCAGGCTGATATGTTAATGACGGATGCCTTAATTAAGAGTCCTTATTTAGACTTTCTGTTTTAAGCCTGATCGTCCAAGACGATGTAAAAATTGTTTTGGCCGATATGAGAAAAAATAGAAATTCTAAGTCTCTCAAGTGTGTGTGTGTGTGTGTAGGGTTATTTAGCATCAGTCTCTTTGACCTTTACAAGTAGACTCAAGAAGTGATAAACCAAAAATACAGACTGACTCAACCCTAAACCTATGCAATCCTGAACTGACTTCGTCTGTTTGTCCGATCTTCGATTCTTGAAAAGTTAGAAGAAACAAGTAGTCCAAGAGAATCAATACTGTTTGTCAATCATCAAAATACAGGTCATGAAAATAGGTTTGCAACAATCTCCCCCTTTTTGATGATGGCAAAACACTACGAAAACAATTAGTAATAAAGGTTCATGATCGACAAAAAAGACATCATAAACTTCTCCCCCTTTTGACATATCAAGAAGGAGTGAACACAAAAGAACGATAGCAAATCACAATTTTTTTTTTTAACAAGGCATGAAAATTATATAGTATTCCATATGATTGATTTAAAAACTTGTGAGTTAATGAGTTAACAATTTCATCAATCCATAGAATAGTAGAATATCCGATCATGGTTACCCTAAGCTCATACGTTTTCTTAGGGTAGAATCATCTTTTGAAATCAATGACCTAACTCAAAAAATTAATTGGATATGAAAAAAAGAATCCATCCATCACTTGGTTTAAGAAAAAACTATCTTTATAGAATAATGAACCAAAGTAAATTTGTCACAATCGCAAAACAATCGAAATCAAGCCTTTGAGAACCAAAACTTCTAAGTTTTAAAAGATTTAAAAAGAGAGAATAACTTGCTTTTGAGTGGGCTCATTTTATGCCTCTTGTCAATTTGAGTGGCGCTTTGCGCATCTTTTTTATTTTCGATACACTTTTGTGTATATTTTTCAATTTTGGCGTCTTTGCGCTTCTTTTGTTGGCATCATTGGCCAAATTTTTTTTTATTTTTGCAAGCTATAATCTCTTTTATAACCTCTTAAAAGAAGCTAAGTTGTGAGTATATCCTCTAAATATTAGAGAATATGAGCTCTCTCTCTAACATAGGGAAGAATAACTCACAAAATAAAACTAAAGAATCATATAATCAGTGCAAGGGCAAGATCACAAATAACTTGAGAGATATATAAGAACTTTGGATATTTTGCATAAGATAGATTTTTTGTAGCAAGATAAAAAGAATCTTAGTTTCAAAAACCATTGGCTAAAGTGAGTTAGGCTTTTGTTTAGAGAAGAAAGTCATACCATTAAAACAAGGTCGGAAGGAGAGAAACCATCAACGGTGTTTCTTCCTTTAACCAATTTTAGAAAAGCTAAACACAATCCTCAAAACTCCAAAATCTAAAAATCTTGAAAAGATTTAACATATGGAAAGCCAATTAAAAAGCAAAGTGAAAATAAAACACATAAAAGAAAAAAACACAAACAAAGCAGAGATAAAACACACTGAAACAAAACACATTTCAAGGAATTATTGAAGCAGCAGGTTTGAGCATGTATGATCTGTGAGCCTTCATATGTCCAGTTATCCCATGCTCCCACAAGGTCTTTGGTGAGAGCACTCCTGCAAAACTTAACAACAGTCAGATTTAGGAACCCAAATAGGTTTGGGCCCCTTCTTAGGAAAAGTAGAATGCAATGCAGGTATGGTAAGTTATGAATCATGCATCTTAGGTCTCCACACCCAATGTGTACTATGGTGAATGGTGCAAGTGTGTGAGATTTGTTCTAGCATGCCACATGAAAAACATTTAACACCAGGAAAAGGGTTTTTTAAATGATTTGAGTTATAATGTCTCTTCCTAGGTTCTGGCTTAGGATCAAAAGTAGATGTCATCTGATTTTTCTTACATGTATCAAAATTATTTTGAATCCTCAAGTTAGTTCTTTTTAATGTATCATTGTCAATCCTCAACTTTTTCTCAATCTCTTTAGATTTTTTAAGATCAGATTTAAGTGAGGTGTGTGAAACTTTTAATGCATTATTTTCATCAATTAATTCCAAATACTTTTTGTTTAAATCATCAAATTCATCAAGAAGAGCCATGTGATTTGAATTAATAGTTGCATGATCTTTGAGAAAAATTTCATGCTCTTTTTGTAAATTTAAGAGTTCTAATTTTAGGCTAGCATGAGTTTTCTTGAGTTTTTTGTATGACGCATGTATTTTCTCACAAATCTCAAATAGTTCATCATAGGTTGGTTTACATACCTCTTCCTCATCACTTTGATCTTCTCCTATTAAACACAAGTTTGTAGTCTCTTCCTCTGGTTCAGTCTCAGAGGAGTCAGTACTAGATTCCACCCAGAAAGTCTTTTGGATTCTCTTCTTATCCTTCTTGAACTTAGGTTTCTCCTCAGTCTTTTCCTTGCTTGTGTTATCTTGAAGTGTCGGGCAATCAGTTCTCACATGTCCTGGTTTCCTGCAATTATAGCAAAAAATATCAGAAGATTCTTTAACATGTTTATGATCCTTATCTTTTCTCCAATTTTGATGATGCTTTTGTTTCTTCCTTAAAAATCTTTTGAATTGCCTTGTGATGAAGGCAACTTCATCGCTTTCAGACCCGGAAGATTCAGAATCCGATTTGTGTGCCTTTAATGTAGCTGTTTTCTCCTTTTTCTTCTCACCTGCATTAAGATTTCTTTGATTCACCCCTTGCTCGTAAGCAATGAGTGAGCCAAGTAAGTTATCAATAGAATAAGTGTTCAAATCCTTAGATTCAGTGATTGCAGTGATTTTAGCATCATACGACGAAGGCAAACATCTCAAAATCTTGTTAACTTTTTCATAGTTTGAAAGTTCTTTTCCTAGTGCATGCAGTGAAGTAACTATCTGAGTAAACCTTGTGTACATGTCAGAAATCGATTCATGAGGTTTCATACGAAAAAGTTCATAGTCATGCGAGAGAATGTTCAAATGGGATTATTTAACCTCATTAGTACCTTCATAGGTGATGCATAATTTATCCCAAATCTCTTTACCAGTTTTGCAAGTGGAGACACACATGTAATCCTCAGATTTTAAAGCACAGAAAAAATAGTTCAAATATTTTGCATTCAATTGAGCTAAATCTCGTTCATCGAAAGTCCATTCAGTAAAAACAACTTCAGTTTTAACACCATTAATTTCACGAGAAGGTGGAGAATAACCTTCTTTGATAAGCATCCACATGCGATAATCAGTAGATTATAAAAATGTTGACATGCGAGTTTTCCAAAAATCAAAAGGTAGGTTATCGAACAGGTGAGGTCGGGTAATAGAATACCCTTCCTTAGTGTTATAATTCCCAAGGTTAGCCATGGATCAAATTCAAAAAGTTTTCAAACTTAAATTTTCGAATCCCGCTCTGATACCACTTGAAAGTTCGTTAGGGATGTTAGGCCATATAGAACTGGCCCAAGCTAATGAAGTGGGGGGGTGAATTGGTATTTTAAAAATTTCTTTTTACAAAGAATAAAAATCACATAAACCAAAATCACACCACAAAAATAAATGCGGAAATAAAAGTGCGGAAGCAAGAAAACAAGAACACATAAATTTATAGTGGTTCGGTCAACTCGACCTACGTCCACTACCCAGAGGCGCCCTCCAAGTATTGCACTACAAACGTAACTCTCCTTTAGCCCCCACAGCTAGGCAAAAAAGCCTTTATAAAGCACCTCCTTTTTGCCACCCCGGTAAGACAGAGAACCTACCTCCTTTTACTTCCTCCTGAAGCTGGCAGAGAACCACAACCAAAAGCTAACTCCTTACCTCTACCGACCCTTCCACGGACGAGAAACTCTAGACGAAGAACAAGCAGAGCGATCCTTGAAGTAACCCTTGTGAATCCCCTCACAAGCTCTCCCTCATAAGATCCTCTCTCTCCCTCTCTCTTTTTCTCTCCTCAAGGCCTTCTTAGGTCAAGGCAGCAGCCAAAGGTCCTCCAAAATGTTGAACAAGAGCTCTTAAATAGAAGAGCTTCAAAGGAGCTCATTAATTGTAAGTTGCCGACAATATCGTCCAGGCCGATATGGACATCGGCCTGGCCGATCAGTACAAAACTCAGAAGATCGGCCAAAGCATCGCCCTGGATGCAAAACTGGACGATTGAAAATGGGCTTGATCGTCCAGGCCGATCTCACGATCGTCCCGGCCGATCATTTAAAATCAGAGGAAAATCATCTAGAGCATCGCCCTGAATACGAGCTGGCTGATATTTTATCGTTCTGGAGTAACTTAAGATTTTTGAATGGATTATCCTGGCCGATCCTGCGATCATCCATGAAGATATTATTGTATCAATCATCCTTAATTACTTCCTTGATTTCCTGATCAATTAAGGCATAATTTGAGAATTTCGTCCAGGTCGATCAATGATCGTCCTGGCCGATAATTTAAAAATAGAGTATACCTTAATTGTCTATTGTGGCAACTTCTTTCTGTTTTGAGCATATCATCCTAGCCGATACACGTATCGTCCAGGCCGATATGTTAATGACGGCTGCTTTAATTAAGAGTCCTTATTTAGACTTTCTGTTTTAAGCCTGATCATCCAGGATGATGTAAAAATCATCCTGGCCGATATAAGTAAAAACAGAAATTCTAAGTCTCTCAAGTGTGTGTGTGTGTAGGGTTACTTAGCATCAGTCTCTTTGACCATTACAAGTAGACTCAAGAAGTGAAAAACCCAAAGTATAGTCTGACTCAATCCTAAATCTACGCAATCCTGAACTGGCTTCGTTTGTTCGTCCGATCTTCGATTCCTGAAAAGTTAGAATATATAAGTAGTCCAAGAGAATCAATAGTGTTTGTCAATCATCAAAACACAGGTCATGAAAATAGGTTTGCAACAGCTAGTTATGGTTCTAGGTCCGATTTTGTGAATTCTAGAGTTCACTATTTTTGTAGCCTTATCATGATTATTTTTGGGGGTGCTTTGGTGGCCATATCCTGCTACTACTCTTGTTTTGTTGTTATGTGGTTGGTTGGTTCTTATTACTATAGTTTTGGTCCTCATTTATTAGAGGGCTCTGTTTCTTCTTTGATGCTCAATTTGGCTATCTTGTTGTGTGTTTTGGTTTTTTGTAGCAGACTTTAGTCATTGGTCTTTAGCTTGTGTTCCTTATGGGGGCTGGTTGTAATCTGGAGTGCTATTTGGTAGCTTCCATGTTTTCTCCTTATTATAATTTTTGGTGTGGATTTTTCCTATGTTGTTGTGCTCGGTTGGTGTAGAATTTGAGCTGCCTTGGTTAAATTTTTCCAGGCACATTGTTGAGAAGTTAGCATTAGTTTGGTGTTGTTTTTTACTTTTTAGTATGTTTCTCTATATTAATTTTGTGGTTAACAGGTTATTCAAAATCTATATCCTTTCACGTTCCTATGCTAATGTGTAATTTATGGGGTTCCATTTGACTATCTTAGCAACTATGTCTTTATTCTTTTTAACATATGTTGGTGCCTTCTTACTAATTCTTATGTGGATAAGTGCTGGATCTATCAATTTTCTAGCTTTCATTTTTATTTTTGCTATTTTTATCTTGGGCATCATCTAGTTTTGCATAATCTTCTTAGTGCAAGTGTTCATTATGGTGGTTTTTGGGCTATGGAGCTGGATTTGGATGCTGATTTTTATATGCTTCCTTCTATTTAGATGCTCTATGCACCGTATAATGTGCCTAGGGTATAGTGTATTTTTGCTTAGTAGGGAAGTCGAGCTCATAGATTTTTTTTAGCTTTCATTTTGTAGCTCTTTTGAGTATTAGTTAGCTTGAGGTCCATTTAAGGACATTGTAATTTTTTATTGAATTAATGTGTAGGCCCCTTTTGGGTTTCCCTTAAAAAATTCTAATTAGGATTCTTAAGTACCTCTTAGTCATAGAGCCTTCTATCTTGCATATTCTCACGTGATTATGTGCTTGTATTTCATCTATTCCTAATGTTCTATGTCTAGAGGTGTGAATGAACATTATATGTTGTTGATGCTGCTTGCTAGCACCTCTATTAATATTTTATGGATTTTTAGCAACATGACAATACTAGTAGAGACATAAATGGATATTTCTATTTTTAGGAGTAATACATTATAAAAAATTATATGGATCGAGCATGACTCTTGAGGCATATTCAAGTTGGAAACTTTTAAAATTTAATTTGTGACCATCTGAACTTCAATTTCAATAGACCTATAGTGAAACATAACATATTAGCAATACAAATCCAATGACACATAAATCAATAGAATTTAAGCCCAAATAGGACTAAATCAAGCATATATAGATACTCACAAGTATTAATTGGATGAGCAAATGAGATCCAAATATGATATGCTTATAATCAAATCGAGAAGCTTGGTGAGACAAATCCAATGAGATAAAGATATCTTATTTATGACATCATTAAGATAATTAAATACTAAATGAATGCTCAATGATTGATGGAATAGATGCAAGCCGTCCGATGGAGAACTATGAATTTTTTTTTATGGATTTTCTCTATATTTACATATCGTTTCACTTTAAAATCTATAAATAATCCCCCACTTTTAACATGAATGGGTATTGGACTTTTGGAGACTTAAACTTTAGGCTGGCGACTCAAAAGAGCTCTGAGGCTTGAAGTAACCTATAGCTCAAACCCAACATAGTGAATCCTCATCGCTGAGCCACCGTTTCTTGACCTTTGCCCAACCATCACCATTAAAATTTTATTCATAAACTTCATATGGCCTTTATCTGACCTCAATCTCCCCTAACTAAGGTCCCTCAAACCAAGATTGCCCACTGACTCTGGTCCCTTGAACCACTATCCCCAATCAACTATGGTCCCTCCAACCACTGTTACTCACTGACTACAGTCCCTTCGACCACTATCACCAATCCACTATGGTCCATGTAACCACCGCCAACTGCTAATATGGTTCCCTCTGAGCTTCATCGCTCGCCGACTATGGTCCCTATGACCACCATCGCCAGTTAACTGTGGCCCTTGAACCACCATCTCCAATTAATTATTATCCCTTCATCACCTTTTGTGCCCAACTACTATCCCATTTGATCTATGTAACCCAATGATTATGGTACCTTCAACCACTATTGCCCAATGCATATGTTATCTCTTACCTCCATTGTTTGTTGACTACAGTTCCTCCAATCACTGTCACCCATCGATTCTAATATCTCCAATCATAGCCACCCATCGACTATAGTCCTCAAAGCTTAATCACCTGCTAATTATGATCCTCTTTTCTTCATCATTTGTCGACTATAGTCCCTTCAACCACCATCACCCGTCGATTATAAACTTATTTTTTCATTTTCTATAGACCACGGACTCTTTAAACACAATCGCACATGGATCAAGGTCCCTCTAAGAACTTTCATTTATATTCCCTCTGACCATTATCACTCGATAACTATCCCATCTACCTCTATTGCCCGACTATAGACCCTTTGACCGTAGTATGTCTCCTGCCGACTAAAGTCCCTTCGACCACCATTGCCTATTGACTACAGTGTTTCTAAGACCACCTTTCATATTAGTAAAAAATTTTTTAAAATATATTTTTAATAATAATAGTCAAAAATTATTTCAGGAGTCATTATAATTCAAAATCACATACCATCTTCACCATAACATATATATTGTTGAAATGATTTCTCTATCAGACATTTACTTGCTTAAATTAGCTTGTTCCCTATTGCCTTCTTAAATATACCATTTTAGAATTATTTATTTTTAGGTATTGTGTGCTAAAATTATCCTTCATTGTCTACAAAATTTAAAACTTTTTAAAACAACATGTTATACTTTTATTATTATGTTGACCATCTCAGCAGCACCAACATTTGTGATTTTTTTTTTTTTTGAAAAGATGCATATAGCATTGAATTAAAAAACAAAGAAGCTATTACAAACTAATAAACTCGGCGATCCTTTGAAAAAGAAAGGAAGCCATTATTTGAATTAATTTAAACATAGCTAAAGACTTTGGAAAAAAGGAAGAATCATAATGAAAAAGTATTCTCTACTAATCATTTTAAACCAATTGGAATGGAGGGGATACCAAAGATTAAACAACCCATAAGGTTGATTAGTATCCTAGAATTCCCTATTAGGTAAAAAATAAAAAATAAAAGATACCTAATTTCCATTACTCTAACTCCCCTTTCCAAATTCAAACTGATGTTTAAATTAAAACTAACGAAAGCAAGAAAACAAAGCAAAGGCCTAACAAATAATTGAAAGCCAAAATTATCTTCTAAGAAGGAAACTTTAATTTTCACCTCTTCCACCATTCTGATCTTCACAATCTTCAACATATTTACCCAATCCATTAGCCAACCATAAATTACTTTATTTGTTTCTATGGCCATTTCATGATGCAATTGATGAAGTGTGTCTAGCACTATCACCAATACTCAACTTCTTACCTCTTAGACTTCCTTTGATAGGACCGAACCCATTTGAGTCTTTATTGAATTTTTTCTTTACATTCCCTGATTTGAATGGAATAAAGAATTTCCCATCCTTTATCAAGGCTTCATGGCTTATTGTAGCATTGTTCTTCAAAGGAGTGATGGCAGAATCAGTCATAACTTCAATTTCTTTCACAATTTTTTGCACTTCAGCCATTTATCCAAATTAAGAGCTTCCACACCAGATTTTTTTCCTTCAACAATATATGTACCGAGAACTTCAGTTTTATCTACCACCACTCGTTCTATATTAGTAGAACAAACCTGCACATCTTCTCCCATTTTCGTATACTCAGCTCTTGGATTTATTTCACCGTCCTCTAGTGGTTCTTGTTCAGAAATAACTAAGTCAGAGTCTTTACTTCCATCTTCAGTCATTGGATTTTGAAATTCTGTAATTGTTTTGCTCTCTTTGGCTACATTTTCTTCACCATCCATTCTAACCAATTCTTCAGCAAAAACCTGGGACAGCAATTTGAATTTGTTTCCATTTAATTCTTCAACCGGTTCAGACTTTTCTTCAAGACCCTTCAACTCAGTTGAAACCTAATAATTCTTCTTTTGAAATCTTCTATTTCTCTTGAAATTCACATGAACCCAAGGACCGTAGGAATTTTGTGAGTTTGTATCCACTTTTTCCTTAGATTTCATATCCAAAACTTGACCAAGTTTAGTTGAATTAACCAAATTATTTCCTTGGGCATCATTTAGTATTTTAATATTCATTCCCTTGTCAATTTCTGCACATGTCTCCAACTTGTGACCAATTTTATCACAATTGAAACAAAAAGATGTTATTTTTTCGTATTCTATTTTCTGAAAAAATCTTCCATATGTCCCTTCAATCCAAACTCCAAGAGGTAGCTTAGATTCTAGGTTAATGCAAACACAAGCTCTAGCAAATTCACATCTCCCCCATTTGAACATTTTTCCATCTAGTAACAAAGGAACACCTATTCTTGATACAATTTTGGTTACATTAGTCTCATCCAAACAATGAAGAGGCAAATAGGGTAATCGAATCCAAATTGGTGATGAGAGACCTTCCAATGAAGTAGGGGAAAAATGGGGAGTCCATTTATCCATTCCTATTATGTGTCCTCCCACATACCATGGACCTCCACTCAATACATCTTTCATACTCTGATTAGAATGAAATTAACACAATATCCAATCAAGTCACAATGATGTAATGTGAAACTTCCCAAATTTATCCCATTGACACCTTAATTCAATGCTACAAAGCGAAAATGGAATCCCTTTCCCAAACACCTTCACAACAAGGGAATTTTGGAGCAATTTAACATTCTCTTCCACCTTATTCATGTCAAGTTTGATAGCATCAGAATCTGCATTCTCTTCCAAATTAGGATTGAATGACTTAACTATTATATGTTGTTTTCCAGACCAAACATTTACCGAATTTGAATCAGAAATTGGTAAACTAGCTTGGTTAACTGTTGTTTGATTTTCAACATCAGAAATCAATCCTCCATCTACCTTAGAATTCATCACATTTGAATTCCAAATCTCCAGATTTTCTGCCTCAACACAGGGAAGGTTTGAAAATATGCTAACCTTCAATTTATATCCTATGGAAGATGACGCCTCTGCATTTGCATTATTTGCTGCACCCATCAGCCACTTCGTTTGGGATGTCGGACTCAAATGAATCTTCTTATCCAACATGTATGATTTACTTTCGTGAGTTCATCAAACTTTTTTGGGGTCCATTTATTGACCACATTTTTATATGAATTTAATTCCAAACTCAAACCTATAAGTCATAGGAATCCTCATCCAATATGGATATCCTTTCCTGTAGAAAACCCTAGGTGAAGACTTTTATAACCATCATAGTGGCCTAAAGAAGCTTCCATACTCTTATAATCATAAAACCTAAACCCTAAACCATAAATCATAAAACTTATACTCATCATTTTTATATTTCAAGCCATTTAACATGACATGTTGGTTCATACCTCCTTCTAAACCCTTAGAATTGATTCGAACTTGTTCATAATAATCATTGGAATTATTTGAACCAATTGGGGTCCATGGTTGACCAATGTTGATAAATATTGACCTTTTAAACCCATTAAACCCTAAAACTTAAATCAATGCATGAATAATTTTTTAACCATGGAATAAAGTGAGATTCGATTATGCCAGTGCTAGTGGGACACAGTGTGGGATTCTATTATGACAGTGCTAGTGCTACTATATACATTTAACTGGCTATACTAAGAATGTGCTCTAACGCTAGGGGGTTTTAATCAATGATAAGTTTTGTTGTGTATCTTATCGAAAGATAAAAAGAGCATTATTTTTTATTAAAGGGTTAGCTAAGGATACTCATAATTTTAAGAATAATCTTTTCGTTAATTAATTTAAAGTTAACTATCAATTTATGCAAGATGTTAAAATGATTTCATCCTTAGCTTACCACTTTCATATGATTCCTAGACAAACAACATGTAGAAGTAATGAAATCAAAAGTATACTTAGTTAGACCAAGATATATATACAAAAAAGAAATTTGAGAATCCCTCTACTCTAGTCCTTGTCACCTAGTTCTTGTAGGGAACTTCATATCCATTTGGCACATGGGTACAAGTTGTCAAGTGAACCTAGATCTGGCCAATCCTAGATTTACTACATCACTTTATTACGTGCATCGGCACATATACTTGCATATATTAAATGAAGTTTGTTATTTTTTATATATTAAAGAAAACATGAACATTATTTAGGGGAGATAGAGCTTTAAACATTTTTATAATTCAAAGTACACTCTATAGCCCCCATCAAGTTTTTTACCCCATTGTCGGGGAAGAATTTTGTCATTTATAAATTTTAACTTTATTATTGAATTAATTGCATGATTAAAACTACTTATATCTGTTATTCTTAATTATTTTGACTACTAATTGTACATTTTTGGTTGCATGTTTTATTGCCATATGAAGGAATTATTATTGTTTGATCCTAAAATTGACATAACCTTTTTAAAATTTGAAAAATTATAGGGATTTTGAAAGTGATTAAACCTGTATTAGATCAAAATCATTCTACACCTCTTAAGAATTATGCAATCCCTTTAGTAAATGGAATTCATTAGAGCATTAATATACCTAAAATCTAAGCTAATAATTTTGAATTAAAATCTATCATAATTTAAATAGTTAGAAACTCTTAATTTGGGATAACTCCTATAGAAGATCCCAATCTACATTTAATCAGCTATTTAAAAATTTATGCAACATTTAAGTATATTAGTGTTAAAGATAATAATATTAGACTTACATAGTTTCCCTTTTCTCTAAAAGAGAAAACTAAGATGTGGATAAATTTTTTATTCCCATGTTCTATGGAATAAGTTGGCTCATAATTTTCTTGCTAAATATTTCTTACCTTTAAGAACTGCCAAACTTAAAAATGATATAACTTCTTTTAGTCAATTTGAATGCGAATCCATTTATGAGAGTTGAGAAAGATTTAAATAAATGCTTAGAAAATGGTCCAACCATGTTTTTTTTTATTGGATTATTATTCAAAGATTTTATAATGGATTAGTATGATCTTTTAAAGTTATAATTGATGTTGTAATTGAAGGATCATTAATGTCTAAGCCATTTGAGGAAACCTATGAATTAATAGAAAAAATAGCTAGTAATAATTTTCAGTGACTTGCTGATAGAATAAATACTCAGAAAGTAGAAAGAATTCATGAATATGAAGCTTTATCAATCTTGACTTCACAAATTATAAAAATTTCTAAGAAAGTGAATACAATAGAAGTAGATTTTTGATTAGGAACTAAATCTTTGGTATATCATAATTCAATTGAAGATAATAAAGTGCAAGGGATTAAAAATATTGATTTAGTTAAAAGATAAAATAATCTCTATTCAAATACATATAATCTAAGCTGGGAGAATCATCCTAATTTTAATTATTCAAATAATATAAGAGGTGACAATCAATGGAAAAATGGGCTGAATAAAGAAGAAGAAAACTGGAATAATCCTCAACAAACTACTATTAATCCTAAACTTATATATCCTCCAAAATATAATCAAAGCAATCAATTTAAAAATAAAAAATTAGCACTAGAAGATGTAATAATACAATTTGGGAATCAATTACAAAATTAAGTTTCTTCCATTAAAAAAATTAGAAACCCAATTAAGTAAGTTTACAATTTCAGTTAGTAATAAACCACTGAGATTTTTACCATGCAATACCAAAGAACCCAAGCTAAATTAAAAAATCTAAGAAAGTTTGGCTGAAGAGTACAAACTTGATGCTGTGTGGGATTCAACCCAGAATTAGGATGAGTATGTTATTAGCTCTAGATGAAAACTATAAACTAGTGCTTTAAGATAGGCAATCCAACTTTTGGCTTAGGTGAGTAATTAAGTAGAATTATTAGTTTTAATAATAGTAATCATTAAAGTTTGCTTAAAAAACCAAAGAGAATAAGGAGCACCGCAGTGCTATGTCATGATGCATTTATTTTAAATTCAAATTTTGGTGTTGCAAAGCCACTTAAAATTATAAAAAAGATAAGTAGGAAGTATTATTTTCTATCCTTAACAAATCTTTTGGAGTAAAGTGTTGTTAAGTATTATGTTTTTCATTCTTGAAACTTAAAAGTCGTGGTTGTGAAAAAAATAAGCATTCTCCCTATAGGAATATAAGTAAAATGCAATTAAAAAATGATGATTTTTTTCTCTTCTCAATTTAGAGCTATACTATCATTAATAAACTTCGTTTATTTAAAAATGAAGTTCAAAAAGACACAAAAGATATAATTCAAAAATGACGAAGATGTATGGATGTAAAGTTCTCTATTATAAATTTTATCTTGGTCAAGATGTCTTATTGTTTGATCAAAAAAAGAAGTTTTTCCATGAAAAGATTAAATTTGGATGGATTGTCCCTTACATTATTATTAGAATTTAAGTCAATGGTTTCATAAGAATTTAAGATAAGAGGAATTTTCACATTTTCATGGTTAAGGGGCATATATTGAAACTTTATGGATTCGAAGAATAAGAGAGTATTAATTTTTTCTAAGTGTTTAGATTTAGGGAGAATGAGAAAGAGAGAGAGAGAGAGGGAGAGAGAGAGAGAGAGAGAGAGAGAGAGAGAGAGAGACTACAGGAAAAACCCTTATTACCGGTGGACAAAATTCCCCGGAAAAATTAGAAATCCGACGGAAAATATAGTTTCCATCGCATGTTCCGGCGTATATTTGTCCGCCGGTTTGAGTCGCGTCGATAATTTCTTTCCGGTGAATAATTTGTGCCAGAAAGTTCTCTGGTGCTGTTTTCGACGCATTACCGTCGAAAAAGCGGATAGTTGTTGACGTCAAAGAACGTCTTAATTTCGGCGCCATATGCGCCAGTACTTAGCGTCGCATTATGCGCCGGACCTTACCGGCGGATAAAACATCGCAAAGTGTGACGTAGAAACCCACCATTTTTGCTTGCGACGCAAAGTATACGCCGGTAAATAACGACGCATACCGCGCCGGTACATGCGCCGGTATGTTCCAATAGAACAAAGATGTCGGTACGTACGATACAATTCGTTATATAGTCTTTTCCGGTGAAATTTTGGCGCAAAATCCGCCGGAAACCTGTAGCATTGACAAAAAAAAATTCCTTCCCAACCAACAATAAAATTTCCACACCTGCAAACCTATACAAATTTCAATTCTACAACATTTCAATTGTAACATTACAACAGATCAACAATTTCACCACAGTTTCACAACAGTTTATAACATTAAAAGAAATAGTTCAGTACTAACAATCAGCTAAAAACATCACATTAAAAGAAACTGTTCAATAAAACATGTTCACAGAAATAAACAAGTTCATATAAACTAAATTAAACTACTCTGACTCCGTGGACTCCTCCTCAGGTGGAGCTATGTCTTTTCCACTCAGGTGCTCCCTCATCTTGTGCATTTCATCCAATAACTGATTGTGTTGCTGAATACTTGTTTGAACCTGTGCTTGCAGCTGAGCTTGAACCTGTGCTTGCAGCTGAGCTTGAACCTGTGCTTGCAGCTGAGTTTGCCAATCAACTTGTGATTTCCTTGTTCTAGCTCAGCTTGAAGGGCACTTATTTGTTGAGCTTGTAAGGACTTATGCGAACCGGATGCGAAGCTGGATGCAGTAGAAGATTTCATCCCTTCGTATGCCTGAGCTTGCGCACCTAAGCCATATACTCTACCATGCTGCATTAATCTGACGGTCTGCGACCAGATGCGATACTCAGAATACTCCATAGAGCCGCCAGAAGAGCCCTCACCTGATGCGGCATGAGTCTCTCGAAGCCGTGTATAATCCTCCTGTGAAAGTATAATATAAATATATATAGTTAAACTAAAACTTAGAAAATATTAAACATATATAAAAAAATACTTACATGGGCTTTTCTTGATCTCTCATCAATCCACTGTTGATCCTCCTATCGCTTATGAGTGCGACTATGCAATTCAACAGGAGTTGGTTCTCTACTAAGCATCGCTTTCTGTTTGAATTAAGAGAATTTTATTAATATAGATCAAAGAATAATTTTAAAAAATATTTAAAATTCATTACCAAATGTCGCCTGTGCTCAGTATGTGGAATAGAGCCGCCTGTATGAAGTGAACTTCCCAACCTGCCAACATCAGAAGCTCTGTTCTGTCGATTCTGATCCCTCTTCCTACTATACTCTTCGCTGCCCCAAGCTGCATTCAACTCAGCCCATATAACCTCTCCAATCCACAATGGTTGCTTTCCAGACTTTCTAATATCTATGAACATGTCGCGCATCCGAGTAGACTCACGCTTCTCAAAATTCTTTCAAATCCTGTCATTGTGTTGGGGCAGCCAACTAAACTCTTTATGCAATCAAATACATATGATATATAATATATAAGATTATTAGTTTAAGTAAGAAAGATTAAATCATTTAACATAAAAACTAAAACCCAAAAATACCTCAAACTCTCTAAACCACATCTCCTGGACTTCTTTCAGGACTTTCTTCCAAGAAACATAAGGAGCGTCAAACCTGCTCCGTATGATGTCCCATATTTTATGTGTCAGTTGTTTTGATGGGTAGAACCTACAAAAATAAAGTTATATGAAACAAATATAAAATATAAAATAAAAATATTTGTTAGTTTAAATAAATAAAAGAGAATGTACGTACGTGTCACCCTCAGGTGCTATCAACATTCTACCATCTTTCTCCTGCTCTGCTGCAGCTGCTGTCGAAGGTGCAGCTGTAGCAGGCTGATGGGGTGGTGGGGGATAGTATGGTGGAGCATGGAGCATATAGTGGAAATATATAAGTAGAAGGGGCACCAGCATACTGTGGGAGTGTGTAGTATGGGTAGAAAGGAGTACTCTGCCCAGGATCTGGTGACGGAAATCGGGGGTCTGGTGAGTAAAACTGTGGGCTACCGCTTCCATGAGTGGATAAAGGCTGTGTATAAGGCTGAGGCTGTGTAGTAGGAAGAGGTTGTGTAGTAGGCTGAGGTTGTGTAGCAGGCTGAGCCGAGGTGGTCCCCTCAGTACGTACTGGCCTAGGTGGTACAGCTGTAGTGATCTTCTTAGTGAGCCTGTTAAAAATATTTTTTATCAATGCTCTACTAGGCTCCTCACCTGAAGCCATCTGCGCATAAATAAAAAAAAATTAGAAATATAAGTTATAACAAAAATTTAATCAAAAATAACGCATTGCAGTAGCTAAAAAAAATACAGTCAAGTAAAATGCAAGGGAGTAAAAAAAAAGCAGTGCAGTAGCTAAAAAAAATGCAGTAAAGTAAAACGCAGGGAAGTAAAATAAAATGCAGTGCAGTAGATAAAAAAAAAGTTTAAGTTACCTTATATTGTTAACTCATCATTTGTTGATTCACTTGCATAAGATGATACACTCCCATTACTATCAGATTCATCATTACTTTCCTCTATGGTTAGATCTACCTCCTCTAACTGCAACTCACTCTCATTAATTCTGATTTGGTCATCTACATTGATTGGGAGATTTTTTAAATTAGACATAAACTCTTCTTGATGTGCTGATAGTATTGAGGTGGTTTTCTCAATCACTCCCCTTGGTTTTGTCTTCATAACTACCAGCCAATCTTGTTTTTCTCGTATTTCGCTTGGATAGTTAGCATAATAGACTTGAGTTGCCTGACTAGCAATGATGAAAGGATCAAACTTTGCATATCTCCTAGCCCGCTTTACTTCTGTTATACCGTAAATTTGATGAACTTTCGTGCCTCTATTTGGTACTGGATCAAACCATTCACAATTGAAGAGATACACAGTATTCCTCTGACCGGGATATTCAACCTCTAAAATTTCTTGTAATACCCCGTAGTATTCAGAATCATCCCCTGTATGGGTGTTCCCTCTTACATATACGCCTGAATTTTTTGTCTTCCTTCCTTCACACCAATTTTTTGTCTGGAATTTATAACCATTGACCTCAAATATTTTATAACATTTTACTAATCTATTTGGTCCCCAAGCTAACTCAGATAACCTTGAATACTGCGAACTATCTTCAGTGTGTACCTTTAAATGTACAAGATGTTATTGTTACTAAAATTAATTGAAATAATTAACTCATTAAGTAAGAATAATTATTCAAAATATATCGTATTTTTAAACCAAGCAGTGAATTCTTTTTCCACTATCTTCTGGACTTCTCCTTCTTCTGATGTACTAAGACCATCAATGAACCTCCTACAATTTTTTGTCTTGAGTTTAGAATAAAGTCTAAAAGAAAATAGAAAATATAAACAACTTAACTCATACTTACTCGAGATACGGCTCAACTTCATCACAATTAAGCAAGATGTACAATGTGATAAATGCCATCTCCTTATCGGTCAAATAGCCCATGGTGCTAGCGCCTAAAGGTTCCCCAATTCCACTGAATACAGATATATTATAGGATTTACCAACATTTTGAGATGTTGAACTTTCACCTGATTGAGATATTGTTTCAAAATAATACGAGCAAAATTGAGTTGCCTCGTATGTTAAATATGCTTCACAGATAGAGCCTTCGGGTCGTGATTTGTTCTTAGCGGTCTTTTTAAGTTTATTTAAATATCTCTCAAAAGGATACATCCACCTATACTGAACAGGTCCACCAACCATAGCCTCATATGGTAAATGAACAGGTAGATGCTCCATAGAGTCAAAAAAGCCTGGAGGAAATATTTTCTCTAGTTGACACAAAATGAATGGAATTTGCTGCTCCATAAGAATAAAATTCTTCACATTTAATTTAGAAGAGCATAAATCTTTGAAAAAGACACTTAGCTCGATCAGGGGCTTTAAAATCTGATCTGGCAGATAACTAAAAGCAGTGGATAGTAGACATTGCATGAAGATGTGACAATCATGATTTTTCAATCCGAATAATCTCCCAGATCTTATGTCAACACACCTGCTTAGATTGGAAGAATATCCATCAGGTACTCGTAGAGTCTTCACCCATTCACAAATTACTCGTTTTTGCTCTAAAGTTAATGTGAATGGAGCTTTGGGTTTGAGAAATTTTTCGGCTCCACCATCCTTCAATTCCAAAGCTTTCCTTCTACAAATCTCCTTTAAGTCCATCCTTGCTTTTATATTATCTTTTGATTTCTCTTTGATGTCCATAACTGTATAGAAAATATTATCAAAAATATTTTTCTCTATATGCATAATATCCAAGTTATGTCTAATCAAGTTTGTTCTCCAATATGGCAACAACCAAAAAATACTTTTCTTGGTCCAATTATGGTTGACACCATATTCTGGCAATCTGATCTCAGCTAATGTTGGAGATTCCATTATGGTGGGCAAGAACTCTACTCTTTCAAAAATTTCTTCACTACTGAATCTTGGAGGAGGTTGAAACATCACCATTTTATTTTTAGTAAACGCTTCTTTATTTTGCCTGAAAGGATGACTTTGAGGCAAAAATATTCGATGACAATCGAACCAAGTGTTCTTCCTACCATACTTTAAAGTGAATGCTTTTGTATTTTACATACAATATGGACAAGCTAACTTGCCTGAAGTGTTCCAACCTGAGAGCATACCATATGTAGGAAAGTCACCAATTGTCCAAAGTAATGCTGCTCTTAGTGTAAAATTCTATTTGGTGGTGATATCATATGTACTTACTCCCTCTTCCCATAATAAACTTAAATCATCAATCAGAGGTTGTAAGAATACGTCAATCTTTAATTTTGGATTATGTGGCCCTGAAATTATAAGTGATAGAAACATATAAGGAGTATTCATACATAACTCTGGAGGAAGATTGTAAGGAGTGAGTATCACAGGCCAACATGAGTACGGTGTAGCCGACTGACTGAATGGAGTAAAACCATCTGTGCATAAACCTAATCTGACATTTCTTGATTCTTCCGCGAATGTGGGATGTGTGTACGATCAAAGTGCTTCCAAGCCTCTGCTTCTGATGGATGTGTGATAACACCTTCTTGTGGAATGTGATCATTATGCCATCTCATATGTGCAGCAGATCTCATGGATGTATATAGCCGTTGTAGTCTCAAAATTATTGGAAAGTAGAACATCCTACTAACAGGCACATCTTTCTGCTTCCTTTTATATCTAGATTTGGGTTTAAATCTTGGTGCATTGCAATGACGGCATACAATTTCGGCGATATCTTCTTTAAAGTATAACATGCATCCATTCATACAACAATCTATCTTTATGTATGTCAAACCAAGTTTGGAAACTAACTTCTTTGTCCGATATAGATCTGTAGGAATTAAATTATCTGTCGGATTGGTTTCCTTAAGCAGCCCAATGAATTGATTAAAATAATCATGAGCAATATTATATTCAGCCTTGATGCTTAACATCTTCACATCAACAGATAATTCTGAGTGAGTCGTGCACCCTTTCCAGATTGGTTGCTGGGCAGCATGTAATAAATCATAAAAATTTTGTGCCTCCATATTTGTTAACTCTTCTATATTTTGTTCAGTTTGAATTCCAGTTGCATCATGAACTAATTCCTCAAGATTTGGATGGATGTTTTCAGCCTCAGCAACATTACTACTTGTAGAAGGACCGCATTGATAATCAAATTGTGGCTCATACTCACCATGAGAAGTCCAATACCAATACCGTCGCATGAATCCTCTGCGAAACAGATCAACAGTTACATCATCTGGTTCTAGGTGCACTAGATTTTTGTGTTTAGAACATGGACATCAAAACTTTTCTTCTAATATAAAGCTGGGCAGCTGTTTCGCTTGCTGAATGAAAAAGTTCACCCCAGTGATGAATTCATCTGGTAATTTCTTCCGACCTTGAGATAATCGATTATACATCCAACTTCTTTGATTTATAATATCCATAACCTACATATAAGAGTAAAAATATATAAATAGAAATCTCTATAGAATATAAAATCCTCGTATTAGGTGAATTTGTTTTTTTACTAGTAGACATTGAATTAGTAGGATAGAGAAAACCTTTCATCGAATACCTACGAGAAAATAAGCTCCCTAAGAGGAAATTAGCTATAGATCTTATCAAGAGATAATCATTATCCTATGCTTTGATTAATAATATCTTACACAAAAGATCCTTCAATAAAATGTGGTTGCATAGTATAAATAAATTCGAAGCATGAAAGATAATAGAAGAAGTACATGTTGGAATATGTGGTACAGGCCAATTCGGGCAAAAATAGAAAATAGAAATTAAACAAATGTGATATTATTGGTCGTCGATGATAAATGTTTGCCTGAATGTTTCATTTCATTGTAATCAACCACCAAATTTCCAACATCTAACCATCTCCTAATGTCATTTTGAAAGATGGGGTGTAAATAACATTGATATTATAGATCCTCAATCTTTTTGATGCTACAGATTTATACTATTAACTACATACTATTTCTCAAAGCGGGCAGAAGTAATTCCTTTAAGAGACGTTAAAGTTCATCATTCTTAAAAGTTTTTCAAAGAGAATATTATATACTGGTTTGGTATTCCTCACTGGATTATCTCAGATAATGGTCCTTCACTCATAAACACTAAAATTAATAGTCTTACTAAATTTCATTACAACAATTGGAAATACTCCACCATTTATTACCCTTAGGAAAATTGATTGCTTGAGGCCTTCAATAAAATTAGGGATCATATATTATAGAAGAACATAGATGGCAATAAGCACCCATGGTAGGAGAATTTAGTTGAAGCTTTATTGGCATGGCAAACCATATATAAAACTCTAGCTTAATCTCTGCCATATACTTTAGTCTTTGGAGCATAGGCTCTTATTCCTTTGGAAGTACAACTACCTTCACTCAGAGTCATAGTGAACTACAAGAATACCATAGAATATAATGCAAAACTTTGGTAAGAAGAGCTTAAAGGTTTGAAAGAAAAGCATCTATATGCTATACAAAAGCTTGAGTAATGTAAAGCTAAAATGATATAGGATTAAAACTTTTTTTTTTCCAAAGAACATTCTAAGTAGGTGACTTGGTACTAGTTATATGAATACCTATCTAACTCATCAAAAGATAGTAGGTAAATTTGAGCTAATGTGTGAAGATCTGATCATGGTGGAAAATGTCCACCAAGCATGATCTTATCAAAGTTAAGGCTAATCCTATATGTAATCCAACCGAAATAAGAAAAAAAAATGAAAAAACAAATACCGTGATCGTCGGCGGCGTGGAATGAGAGAGGCGGCGTGGGATGAGAGAGGCTCGGCGAAGTCCGGTGACCGTCGACGGGGAAGTCCGGTGACCGTCGGCTAAGTCTAACCACGGCGAACGACGAACGGCGATGGAGGGCGACGGGCGAAGCAGTCGAAGTGAGAGAATGGAAGGAAACGAATGATGGCCAGAGGAGTTCGGTTTCAGGAAATAGGGCTTTAACCGGCAGAAGTTCCGACGATTTTGACACTCGTGACGCCGGTATAATTTCTGACGCATTATACGCCGGTCAAATTTCATTGAGTTTAAATACGCCGGCGCAATGTCCGCCAGTAACGAACGTCGGAAATGTTCCTCTGTAACGTGCGACGGAAATGGTTCAGACATTCATATACCATCGGATTGGCCGGTGGAACAGGCGTCGGTAATTTTTCGGCGTATTTTGCGCTGGAAAGGTCGTCGCAAGATTTTCGTCGAACAATTCCGCCGTTGCCTGCGCCGTTATTACCGGCGCACAATTTTCTGCCTAAAAAATCCGACGGTAATTGCGTATTTTCCCGTAGTGAGAGAGAGAGAGAGGATATATGTGTTATCTTTGTTTTCCTTTAGCTCTTTTGGAAGAGTATTTAGATATGTGAAGAATGGTCATATGGCTATAAGAACAATTGTTGATTTGTATGGTTCCTTAAAGCACTAGTTATCATGTACTTGTATTATTATTGTTTATCACATATTTTATGTATTTATGTCACTCATATGAAAAAAATGTGTTTATTTTATTTATTTATGTTGTTATTTATAATGTATTAAATTTTATTTATACTTAAAATTTTACATTATTTTCCATTAATATATTTGTATTTATATTATCTAACTAACCTTAATAAAAGTAATAATTCAAAATTATATAAAATTAGAATAATAATAAAACCCTATATCATAGTTTAAATGATCATTACTTTATACTTCATAGATTGGGAAAAGCGAAAATTAACTAACTAATATCATTTAAGTTTTTGACTTAACTGAAATTTATAAGTTACTTATTTGTGCATTGATCTTTGTATTGAACATAAATTATTAAGATTAACAAATATATATGGGTAGTTTAAAATTAAAAATCATAAAGTAAATCAATTTTGGAATTAGTAAACCTATTAAATCCTTATAATAATATCATTAATATTATAAAAAGATTTTAAGTAAAACAGATGTTTAAAATTTGTAATTATGTACTCACAAAAAAATAAATAAATAAACTTAAAAGTGTTATGAAAAGAAAAGAAAAGAAATAAAGAAAAAGAAAATGAGTACATCCAAAAATTAGTATTAGTTAAAAGCTTAGAATCTAACTGAAATCTTATACAAAAATTTTCTAAGGACAAAATGGGATAACTAATACAAATATTACTGTACTAATGAAAATTCAATTTTGAACTACAAATAAATCTAACTATTAATTTGCATCATTCAATCAAAAATTCAAATTAATTAATGTTTATCTTCATAATAAGTAAGATCTAACTAAATAATAATAAGAATGACTGGTCAAGATAATTATTAATACTTTCAAACTAAAATTATAACTATGTTCATTTGCACTACTTCAAAACTGTGACTTATTATCTTATATTATAGTAATGTTAAATTTTCAATTTTTACATTGATTATTTAATTAATTAGAATAAATAATTTTTATTTACTTAAGGACAAACAAGTGTTTAAGCTAGGGAGAATTTGATAAGTATAAATTATGTTATATTTTTATATGTGCTTTTATCAGTTTAAATGCATTATTTTAATAATATTTAAGTTGGAAAAAGTCAAAAATGGTAGAAAATTAAAGTAGAGTCTCACGCGACGGCATCCGATAAGTAAGCGTTGCAATGACATCTTCCACACCACCGAGGCACCACACTTGGATATGATAGCACTGTGTTCCTAGTCTTTAAGTGTTGTAGTGTTAAAATGGTTTGCTTGGCAAATCTTCAAGCACGGTGGCATCACAATCTATGAAGTCTTAGCACCAAAGTCATTCCTTTATATTTGAAAGTCAGCTCCATAGTATAGATATTGTAACTTCTTAGTGACATGATTTGCTGTTTAAACTTGTTCAATATGAATTAGGTTGTTAGACCTAAGTTTATATCATAGCAGCTAACCAAGATGGGGGGTGAATTAGTAATTTAGAAATTTTACCTCTTTTGAAATTTAAACCGATAATAATTTTAGTGAATTTTATAGAAAAAGTTTTTCAACTACAAATTAATCAATACAGTAAAGTAAAAATAAATGTAGCATAAAATAAAAAGACACAAGATTTATAGTGGTTCGATCAAACATGACCTATATCCACTCCCCAGAGGCACCCTCCGAGTATTGCACTAATACCACTAGTGACTCTCCTTTTGCACCCACAACAAGGCGGAGAAACCTTTACAAAACTCTCTTCCACCACTACCCAGTGCGGTAGAGAATCGTCGTCCTTTTACACTCTCTAAGTGTTGGCAGAGAATCGTCGTCCTTTTACACTCTCGAACTATTGGCAGAGAATCGTCCGTCCTTTCACAGTCTCCAAGTGTGGGCAGAAAATCATTCATCCTTTCACACTCTCCAAGTGTAGGCAAAGAACCATTTATCAGTTCACACTCCACGAGTGTCGGCAGAGAACCCTTTGGCTGTTTACACTCCTTGAGTGTCGGCAGAGAATCGGATCTCATTGACAGATCTTCTTGCGAGAAATCTAGAAAGATGAGGGAAAAGAGTGAAGTAATCACAAATCATAATTGGAGATTCTTTCCTTTGAGTACCAAGTGAATTCTTCACGCTCCAATAGTAAGAATCCTCCTTTAAACACTCTCTCACACTCTCTCCTTCACTCTCCCTTCAGTTTACACGAAGACCAGTAAGCAAAAAGATTACAATACAACTTTAAGTGGACCTTACATAGGAAAGACACGAAAAATGGTCCAAAAACTGATGACTTTCAAGTCTGTACACAGTCAATCGTCCCAAACGATCGTTAGATCGTCTTGTAAGAATAGTGTAAAAATAGTTGCATACGAACCCAATGTATAATGGTGTGAACTGACTTCATACGGGATCATCCTCAATACGAAGTAAGTTTGTCCTGGGATGAACAGTTATATCAAGGGTTCGATTGGACGAAAATGCAGGACGGTCCCAAATTTTCAAGGAACAGAGGACTTTGTCCTTGGTCGAATATGAGTGTTCATCTGGACGAATAGTTCATGTCATATGTCTAGAGAACTTCATCCTGACACGAACAGGATGAATCGTCTAGACTATCTACACAAAGTGAGAATCCAGAGCACATCATCCTTGGATGAATTATATACTTCGTCCGGACGATCAATACAAAGTGAGAAATCCAGAGCCCATCATCCAGGAATGAATGGTAAATTTTGTCTGGACGAATAGTTCAAAGTGAGAATATAGAGTAGATCATCCCGGGATGAATAGAGAAATTCGTCTGGACGATCAAGACTTAGAAAAATTTTCTCACTTCCTATTCATTCCATTGCTCTTCCGAGGGGATAACTGAACTGATCATCCCATACGATCAGTACAAGAAAATTTTGATTTTTAAAGATCTCCCCATGTGTGTGTGCGCTAAGTTACTCAATTACAATCACACTCTCTCAATCTCAATAAATTGAAAAAGAACAGACTTCAATTTATAAATTATCTTATGCTGAAATTGATTTGAAATCTTCATTAGTTTAGAGTTCGATTATCCTTAAATGTTAGTTCACACAAGAGCAAAAATAATTCTTCCAAAAGTGTTAGGAGAATATAATACTTAAATAATAATATTTGGAATCATCAAAACTACACAAGTTGCAAGAATGTAAAACATGTAAATATCAACTCTCTTAATAATCTCCCCCTTTTTTATGATGGCAAAATAATTATTGTTTGTATAATTTTCAAATTCTAGGAATCTCCTAAACTCCCACTGAATTGATAAACATGTGAGAATAAGGAGGCATTGTATGTCAATTTTATCTCTTTTTTTATATATATTTTTTAAAAAATACAAAAAAAATATGATATGGAACAAAAATACGATAAAGAATAAAAATATGAACATAATACGAATGAATAAAGTATGAATTAATAATATTTTCTCCCCCTTTTTGACAACAACAAAAAGAGAAGAAGAAAAAGAACAAAAAATAGAAATATAAGAAGTCATATGATAATCCTTTGAAAATTGATCCTGGAAAGTGATTGAGACAAATTTGCAAATAAAATTAAAAATCATCAGGAAAATAAAATGATTTATATGATTTAAGAAGAGATATAACATCGATAATAAAAAGAATTATCAGTAACATGAGTCAAATTAGACATTGAGATAAAGAATATCATTGCCAAAAGGATGAATATAAAATTTATATGCTTCAAATTTTCAATACCAAATAAAATCATACAGAAGATTAATTTGAATTAAAAGATTGAAAGATTAAGGAAAGAATTAACTGCCACATGTGGCATTTTGCGCTTCTTGTTCAATAGTTGTGGCACATTTTTATACATCTTTTTACTTGTGGACTTATTTTGTGCCTCTTTTTTAAATTGTGAATCATTATGCATTCTTTTTATTTTTGTACATTTATACATTTTTTAATAGTAATCTTGATCTTTCCAAAATTAATAATCTAAAATTCCAAATTTATCTAAGTACAATAATATTTATATTTATAATAGAAATACAAAATTAGAAAACATCATAATTGTAATAATAATATGAAATTTTAAATTAGTCTAACAAGAGACATGAGATTGACATTCTTAATTACATCAAGTTATAAGCACAACTTAAATTTAGAAAAATTATAATTTCTAATGAATTCAATTTTGTGTTGCAGTTCAAGGTATAGCACTTGTAAGATAAAAAATTTTAGGGATTTTCATATAGACTAACACATATTTCAAAACAAGATTAAAAGCAAGATAAAATAACTTATATTGATATCATGATGAAGAATATTATAATCAGTAGACATGATATCAATACGTTAACAATATGAACTTAAAACATAAGACTTAAATGCTAACACATAACTAATACAAAACATATCACAATCACAATCACATCACATCAGCTAGAGAAGATCATAAGGAAGTACAAAAATCACTCTGTGGGGCCATGATCTGGAGGAGGTTGCTGGTTGTAAAAATTAAAATAACTACTCATCATAGTCATATTTGAGTTTATACCATCTATTTGCTCTCGCATCCAACTCATATCCTGATGGAACTGAGCATCCTGCATTTATAGATGAGTTTCAATTTGATTAAAGCGTTGATCAAAATGAGTCTCTAGACGATCAAACTTGTGAACCAAATATTGATAATTTGGTTCACCAGTAGGTGCAGGTGGAGGTGCTCCCATTTCCTCCTCTGAGTCACTACTAATATGTTGTTCAAGATGTTCATGTTTGTTAAAGATCGCTCGAAAAGATCCATCATTATAGTAGAGAGGCTCCTCTATATTTTGAATTGGATGGACTAGTTCATACTTTTTTCTCCAAAATATAGCTCAAAAGATATTTTAAGGCTATAATTTTCTTTCTTTTGTGGGTGACATGGCCGATCTCAAAAAGCCCATAAATGTAGTCAATGATTAGTTGGGCTTCATTTATAGGTAGAAAGAAGATGTATGATATTGACTCGATCACTAGCTTTTGGAATAATGGATGTACAAAGAACATGCTGGATGATACGGGCATTGCGATTAAGAGTGGCTACCTTAGGCATATGACCTACTTCTCTATATCCTCTAATTACTTGATTTACTATTGTCTATTCATAGTTAGTGGAGGAAGTCAAGGTGTGGGCTCTAACCCCTTGAGTTTTTAAGTTTAGAAAAATTCCCAAGTCTTCAATAGTGATTTCTACTTTCTTTTTTAAAACATAAGACCTAATCACAGATTGGTTAGAGTTAAAAGACATATTGGAAATAAAGTAGTGGAAGGTTTCCTTATTGTTCAAATGGATAAGTGTGAGGATAAGGCCGAATTGGGTGGAAGCAAAAAGGTGCATTACCTTGAAAGTTAATTTCTCCTGAATAAGGACTCTAGAGGGAGTGATTTTGGCAAAAGCAAATCTAGGGAAGGATTCTTCATTTGCCTTGAATAGGAAGTTTTCACTAGAGTTTTTGGGTGGTCCCTTAGCAAGCACCTTTTATCTTTTGCTAGAACTAGCCATGGAGAAAGCCTAGGGGAATAGAGGATTAAAAGGGATTTTGGAAGAGATGAGATTTGAGTTCAGTCCCTTCTATTTAAAGAAAAAATGAGTTTTCGTACAGACAAAATTAATTTCATCCCGTACGAATTTTGGTTCGTACGTACGAAAAATATTTCATACAGACAAAATAATGAGTCCAAAAATGAAATGGCTTTTCGTAATCACACAAGTTACGATGCATTCTTTCGTACATACATTTGACTAACACGATCGTACAGATGAACAGGTGTTCATCTAGGACGATCAGAAATTTAATATCATTTTTATGACAGTTTGAAACATCCCCCACTTTGAAATGCCACGTGTTCGTATGGACGAACCAAAGGTTCGTACGTACGATCAGGAATAATTAATTTGATCTTATATGTATAACTGCCTTCATGCGTACATACGATTGAAAACACAGTGTCCGGACGATCGTTATGATCGTATAGACGATCAGTGAAATGAAAACTGAAAAACTATATGCAAATAATTCATATCCGACAGTTAATACACTACACAATTTGTCTCGTACAAAATGAATTTCGTACAGACGATTATCACTTAAAAATTTGAGAAAATATTCAAAATCATGAATCTAGATGTGAGAGAACATAAAATAATATGGACAAAAATTCTCAAAACCAAACACAAACACAAACAAAATGATAGAAAATACAGAAAAATCACACTAAAAAATACACACAAAACACTAATTAGAAAGACACACATCAATGTTGCAGAATCACTTTAATTAAGAATTCAAATCGATCACACCAAGCCTTGTTCTTAATGTACTGAAAGTATGAAAGGCTAGTGGTTTTGTAAAAATGTCTGCAAGTTAATTTTCTATAGAAACATGAATTAGTTCAATTTGTCCTTTGGATACATGATCCCTTATGAAATGATGTCTGATGTCTATATGTTTGGTTCTTGAATGTTGAATAGGATTTTTAGAATGCAAATAGCACTAGTGTTATCACAATAAATGGGAATAGTGCCTATAGTTAATCCTAAATCAATCAACTGTTGTTTCAACCAAAGTACTTGTGCCACACAACTTTATAATGCAACATATTCAGCTTCAGCAGTAGACAGAGCTACTGAATTTTGTTTTCTACTAGACCAAGAGACTAAAAAATTTCCAATAAACTGACATGTTCTAGAAGTGTTCTTTCTATCAACCCTACAATCTACAAAATCAGAATCTGAATAACCAATTATTTCAAATGAAGAGCTGAACTTAGGATACCAAATTCCTAAGTTTTGAGTTCATACAGATATCTTAAAATCTTTTTTACTGCTATCAGATTTGATTCTTTTGGATCTGATTGAAATCTATCGCACAAATAAATACTAAACATGATATCGGGCCGGCTAGCTGTCAAGTAAAGCAAAGATCCAATTATCGCTCTAAATTTCTTTTGATCAATAGATTTTCCCTTAGGGTCCTTATCCAACTGAACTGAGGAACTCATAGGTGTACTAACAGGTTTAGCATTATCCATTTCATACATTTTGAGGATGTCCTTAACATATTTTGACTGACTAAGAAATGTACCCTTCTCAATTTGCTTAATGCTAAAACCTAGAGAGTAACTTAAATCTCGCATTAGACTCATCTCAAATTCACTACTCATTATTTTAGAAAAATCATTATAAAGATTTTTATTTGAAGATCCAAAGATGATGTCAACAATATAAATTTGTACAATCAGTATATCCTCTCCAATTTTCTTCAAAAAGAGGGTTGTATCCACACTCCCTTTTTCAAAAGATCTCTCAAGTAGGAATGTGCTCAACCTCTCATACAAAACCTAGGTGCTTGTTTCAATCCATATAATGCCTTTTTTAGTTTGAAAACATGTTTTGGGTGTTTAGAATTTTCAAAGCCTTGAGGTTCCAACTACACTTTGATCCTTTGGCCTTGTAGTTAATTCCCAAAATTTATTTCTTATAAATTGATTTAACACTTCTTGAATAGACAAAATTAAAAATTCATCTCAAAGTGCTTGATCAATATTTATGGGTTCTATGGTTGAAATAAAGGATAAATGATTGACTTTTTTGTTAGTCCACGCCTAGTCCTTACACCCTCACTAGGTTCACCTATAATCAATTCCTTTGGGTATTTCTTAGAAAATCTTAAATTTCTAGGCATAGGATTTTCTATCTCCAAATTTATTTATCAATCTTTTGGGAGTTAATCTCTATCTCATCTTCTTCAATATTTGGCTCTTCCAAATTTCCAGATTTATCAAATACAACATGTGTGATTTCCACAATTACCAAAGTTCTTTTATTGAATACTCTAAAGATTTTCCAACAATTGAGTATCCTATAAAAATACCTTCATTTAATTTTGGATCAAATTTTTCTAAGACATATTTTTCATTATTATGAATAAACACCTTACATCCAAAAATATGCAAATGTGACTAATTAGGAGTTCTTCCCTTTAGCAACTCATAGGGTGTGTCATTTAATTTTGATCTTACATTCACCATATTCAGAACATAACATGTAGTGCTAACAGCCTTAGTCCAAAAATATTTAGGAAGTGAGTATTCTGCCAATATGGCTCGGGCGGCTTCAATTAATATTCTATTTTTCCTTTCGACTACCCCATTCTGTTGAGGGGTTCTAGGTGCAGAAAAATTATGATTAATTCCATTCTCCTTACAAAAATATTCAAATTTTTCATTCTCAAATTCCCCTCCATGATCACTTTGAATAGTCATAATTTCACATCCTAGCTTTCTTTGAATCCAAGTCAAAAAGTTTCTAGATTCTTCAAATGATTCAATCTTATGAAACAGAAATCTAACCCATGTGAATCTAGAGTAATCATCCATAATCACAAATTCGTATACCTTCCCTCCAAGACTTATAGTTCCAACTGGTCCAAAAAGATCCATATGCAAAATCTCCAATGATTTAATAATTCTAATATCCTTATTGGACTGAAAAGAGGATTTCACCTATTTTCTTAATTGACATGCATCACAAAGGTGGTCCTTAGTAAAGTCTAGTTTTGGTATACCTCTTACTAGATTTTTTGGTTAATCCTCCTAAGGTTTTTCATGCTAGAGTGACAAAGTCTCCTATGCCAAAGCCATGACTCATTAGAAATAGTTTTTAAACAAAAAATAAAAGGAGTTTTAATGCAATTCATGTCTAGCATATACACGTTGTTTACCCTTATACCTTTCAAAACATCATTTCCATTTAGGCTTAATATGCAGCTAGTAGAAAAAATTTTACACAGTATGCTTTATCACATTGCTGGCCAATACTTAATAAATTATGCTTTAAGCCTTCTACTAATAACACATTTTCAATAAAAAAAAGTTCTTAAGATTTTCAATCATATCTGACCCAGCCACCTTTCTTGTGGTGTTATCTCTAAGTGTAACCTTACATCCACTTCTAGCTTCTAGCGATATGAATTGTACAGTATCTCTAGTCATATGCTTTGAGCAACTGTTGTCCAGGCACCATATGCTCTCACGAGGTCTTGTGTGAGAGCGACCCTACAAAATTATCAAATGTTAGACCTGGGAACCCAAACAAGTTTGGATTCTCCTTTTGGCAATTTATAAATAGATGCATGTAAGATATGTCTATGTTTATACATATTAGGTTTCCACACCAAATAAGTATTCTTCTTCAAAGTACAAGTGTGTGCTATATGTCCAAACATTCCATAATTATTATATTTGACTTTTGGAAATGGATTCTTAAGTCTTCTGATATTCATCTATCTATTCAGGGATTGCATAAATTTAGGATAGAAAGTAGTATTAGTTAAATCTTCAAGTCTAGGGGGTATCCTATTTTCCTCAAGAGCTTTTATCTTCAATTTATAAAATGAATTCATATCTTCCAAAATTTGATTTGTATAATTAATTCGATATATTTTGCTCTTTAATTCATCCTTATTATTCTTGATTTCAATTTGAAGTTTTGCCAAGGATATTTTTAACATTTCATGATTTTTATTCAAGTCATCAAACTCATCAAGTAATTTCATGTAGTTGTCATCAATTAAAGCATGATCTTTTCTAAGAATTTCATGTTCCTTTTGTAGTTCCTAAAAATCTAAGCTTAGACTAGTATGCATTTTCTTTAACTTTCTATATGCATCATACATGTGTTCAGAAACTTCAAAAATTCATTGTAAGTTAAGTCACATACCTCTTCTTGATCTGACTGATCAAAATTATCGGCCATTAAGCATAGATTAGTGAATTCCTCTTCCTTTTCCATCTCTAATGAGTCTGAAGCTGAGTCCACCCAGAATGCTCTTTGGATTTTTCTCCTCTACCTTCTTCTTGCTAGGAGTGGCTTTGAGTTTTGGGCAGCCAGACTTAATATGTTCAGGTTTTTTTGCACTCATAGAAAATAACATCATTTGAAACCTTTACATTTTAGTTAAATTTACCTTGATTTTATTGATGGCGTCTCTTTTGCTTCCTCTTCAGAAAGCTTCTGAATTGTCTAGTCATCAGTGCGATGTCATCTTCATCCTCAGGTTATGAGTGTTCACTCTCTAACTCCACTTTCAATGCTATGTTCTTCTCACATCGTGGTTCACCTACATCAATCATTCTTTAGCTAACCCTTTACTCGTAAGCAATTAACGATCCAAGAAGATTGTTAATAGAGTAAATATTTAGATCTTTAGATTCTCTGTAATTATAGTAATTTTAGCATCATAAGCAATAGGAAAATAATGAAGTATCTTATTAACCATTTCAGCATTCATTAGTTACCTACCCAATGCATGTAAAGAGGTGACTATTTGTGTGAATCTTGTATACATATCAGAAATGAATTTATTTGGTTTCATGCGAAATAATTCATAATCATGCAATAAGATATTAAGTCTAGATTGCTTAACTTCATTAGTCTCCTCATAAGTCATATAAAGTCTATCCCATATGTCCTTTCCACTCATGCAAGTAAAAACTCCCATGTAATCTTCTGATTTAAGAGCACAAAAGAAACTATTCAAGTATTTAGCATTTAGTTGTTCTAAGTCACATTCTTTTACTGTCCAATCCACAAAAGGTGTTTCAACTCTAACCTCATCAACTAATCTAGTTGGTTTTGTATACCCTTCCTCAACTAAAATCCACATACGGTAATCAAGTGACTGTAAAAATATAGACATACGTGTTTTCCAAAAATTAAAAGGAATATTGTTGAACAATGGAGGTCTAGTTATAGAGTAACCCTCAAGTGTATTTCGGTTTCCAAATGTAGTTATCTACGTTAATCAAAAAGTAGTCTAAACTTATGATTTTAAAAAAAAACTCTGATACTACTTGTTGAAACTTATTCAATATAAATTAGATTGTTAGACCTAAGCTTATATCTCAGTGGCTAACCAAGAGGGGGGGTGAATTGATAATTTAAAAATTATCTCTCTTTTGAAATTTAAACTGATAATAATTTTAGTGAATTTTTGTATAATAAATTTTTCAACCACAAATTAAGCAATACAGTAAAGTAAAAATAAAAGCAGTGAAAAATAAAAGACACAAGATTTATAGTGGATCGGTCAAACACGACCTACATCCACTCTCCGAAGGCATCCTCCGAGCATTACACTAATACCACTAGCAACTCTCCTTTTGCACCCACAACAAGGCGGAGAAGCCTTTACAAAAACTCTATTCTACCACTACCCGGTGCAGCAGAGAACCATCATCCTTTTATACTCTTCAAGTATTGGCAGAGAATCGTCATCCTTTTACACTCTCCAAGTGTTGGTAGATAACCGTCCGTCCTTTTACACTCTCTAAGTGTGCGCAGAGAACCCTTCATCCTTTCACACTCTCCAAGTGTAGGCAGAGAACCCTTCGGTTGTTCACACTCCATGAGTGTTGGTAGAGAACTGGATCTCCTTGACAAATCTTCTTACGAGAAATCTAGAAAGACGAGGGAAAAGAGTGAAGTAATCACAAATCACAATTAGAGATTCTTACCTTTGAGTACCAAGTGAATTCTTCATGTTCCAGTAGTAAGAATCCTCCTTCAAACACTCTCTCCTTCACTCTCCCTTTAGTTTATATGAAGTCCAGAATGCAAAAAGATTACAAGATATTTTTAAGTGGACCTTATATAGGAAAGACATAAAACCGTCCAAAAACTGCTGACTTTTAAGTCAGTACACAGTTGATCGTCCCAGACGATTGTCAGATCATCCTGTACGAATAGAGTAAAAATAGTTGCATACAAACCCAATGTATATTGGTACGAACTGACTTCATACCCAATCATCATCTAGTATGAACTAAGTTCATCCTGGGACGAATAATTATATCAAGGGTTTATTCAAATGAAACTGCAGGACAGTCCCAAATTTTTAAGGAACAGAGGACTTCGTCCTGGGATTAATATGAGTGTTTGTCTGGACGAATAGTTCATGTCATATATCCAGAGAACTTCGTCCTGACACAAATAGGATGAATCATTTGGACTATCAGCACAAAGTGAGAATCCATAGCACATCGACTTGGGATGAATTATACACTTTGTCCGGACGATCAATACAAAGTGAGAAATCTAGAGCCCTTCATTCAGGAATACTTGGTAAACTTCGTCTGGACGAATAGTTCAAAGTGAGAATCCAGAGCAGTTCATCCCAAGACGAATAGGGAAATTCATCTAGACGATCAGAACTTAGAAACATTTTCTCACTTCCTATTTGTTCCATTGCTCTTCCGAGGGGATAACTGAACTGATCGTCTCGTACAAACTTGGTTCATCCCGTATGATTAGTATAAGAAAATTTTGATTTTTAATGATCTCTCTAAGTGTGTGTTTGTGTGTGTGTGTGCTAACTTACTCAATTACAATCACACTCTCTCAAACTCAATAAATTGAAAAAGAATACTCTTCAATTTACAAACTATCTTATGCTGAAATTGATTTGAAGTCTTTATTAGTCTGGAGTTCGATTATCCTGAAATGTTAGTTCACACAAGAGCAAAAATAATTCTTCCAAAAGTGTTAGGAGAATATAATAATTAAAATAATAATATTTGAAATCATTAAAATTATACAAGTTATAAGAATGTAAAACATGCAAATAACAACTCTCTTAACATCTGCTAATGAAGTGATGCGACTGTTCACTAAGTAATTATTCCATATCAGTAAGCATCGTAATGGTGCAGAAGTTTTAACATTTAATCATTAATTCATTTCATAGGTACCCATGTGCCAATTATTCAAGTGATGCAGTGCCACTTGCTATTTTTTGGTTATCCTATAAATAGTAATAATGTTATATTTATAAGTGAGTTCATTCACTTGTCTAATTCCAGTACTTTTTAGAGTACTTATTTAATTCTCTCTTAGAGTCAATTCTAAGAGAGACTAGAAAAGTGTTAGATTTAATAATTAGAGTTTTAAATTAATATTTGTTTGAGTAACTCTGTATGCTAAGGAAGATGGAGTATAGAGAATATTCATTGATCCTTCCAAGTAATATCACTCTCTTCTATCTTTATTCTTCTAAAATTTTAAAGAAGAAGGGTTTTCTTACCTTTTCTTCAATGTCTGACTAATTTTCTAGTTTTGGATTGATAATGTTGAGAATATATTAAGTACTAATAAAGATTTTTATGCTATAAAGTTAAATAATATAATTAATATTTTTTCACTCTTTATTTAATGTACATAGTGGCCATATGTATTACTAAAATATAGTGTGATGTATAGCCTATGGAGGAATGCAAGAACAACCAAGAATATTGAATGAGTATGTTTCCATACCAAGATATAAGATCTAAAATATTCTAGGTTCTTTAGGATATGATAAAACTTTTGGAGGTCAATAGATAACCATTTAACCCATACAAGCTCTACAGATATCTAGAGATGCTTATGCTCTGAATCACATTATAAATAAGAACTTCATTAAGAAATATATGAAAATTCTATTTATCAATCCAAAACACTTTATTAAATATTGATTCCATTATTTTTACTGTTTTTATATTAGTAGGATAATTTTAAAATTAGAGTAAACAATAGTAGTTAATTGCTAGAAAGTAAACATTCTTGTGGTTCGACACTACTATATCCCTTTATTACTTGATTTGGCATTTGTACTTACGTGTATTAAGTGGGTTTTGTTATTTTTTTACATATCAAAGAAAACATAAGCATTTTTATGAAGAGATAGAGAATTAAATAATTTATAATTCAAAGTCCACTCCACAACCCCCATAAGTACTCTTGGATCTAGATCTAAAAAGTGCAGTCGATTGAGAACTTTTTATTGTGCCTTATTTTACATAGTAAGGCCTTTTAGTCCTAAAATATTATATAAATTACAAAATAAAAAGTTCTAAAATGTGGATAAAAATCAACCAAGATATATCAAATTAGTAAGGCAACATAATATTATATTAACATTTGATAGTAGAAAATATTGAGCTAGGTTTTTAAATTTTGAGGCATAACCACCATATAAAAAAAGTACAAATGGACATAAGTTTGAAACCTTCAAAAGGATAAATTCTATCATTATATATATAAGTTGCCAAATTAGTTCTATGCCAAATATTTGCATTATGAATAATCACTTAATAAGCCATATAATGAGCATTTCTAGGATCTTCTTGCAGAAACATAATTTATGCATCACATCCTAAGTTAACTTATCTATGTTAAAATGCTAAGGGACTTTGACTTATTACATCACCTAAGTGCATACCAAAGTTTCAATGTGGCATAGGTAAACTCATACAACTATGATGTATTAGCTAGTAAACTCATCTTAGGGATTTAATCAAATTAAGACCCATCATCATAACATATTTTATGTATGAGTTGATATCTCATAATACTCAAGGAGATTCAATGATTTAATCAATTTAAAAAAAAAAGATAAAGAGATGTATTTATATACCTTAAGAGGTTGAAAGTTTGGTGGGGTGGTGGTGAGGAGATTGTAGTAGCACAAATATGTCAAAAAAGATTAAAAAAATGTCGTGGGATGTAGAGTGAATTATCTTTTAAATATATATGCATCCTAAATTTCCCCTTTTCTAAGGTGACAACATGGTTATGAGATGTATGGGGCATAAAGAATATACCATTTAATAAATGGTAGCTTATTATCAATCATCTTATTATTAGTTCTTGAGAGGTATGTCCATTATTGTAGAGAGATGTTATTAAAGTGATTAGTCCCTAAGTTATGGATTCACATCACTTTAGAGGTGACTAGTTTTGGCATGTGTTTGATGCGGCATGATGCTTATGCTTGAGAAGATTCTTTAGTAGATTTATGAAGATTTAAATATGTTCTATAAGCTAGCCATATGGAAAATTCCATCTAGGAGAAACTGCATGTAAGGAAATCTAGGCAAATTGTTGGAGAAGTTAATTAGATAAGCTATTGCATGACTTGAATGAGGTAAACTTTTAGGGAAAAGATTGATTTTGTGAATGTTAGACAAGTTGTGTCAGTTGAGATGGTGAGAAGAGACCAATTTCTTAGGGAGTCAAGGTCAACTAGGAGATTTGGTAAAAAACTATAATCAATATAAGTGGAATAATGGTTGATAGGAGAGACCAATTTCTTAGGGAGCCAAGTCATCATTAATGGTTGATCTAATAAAGGATAAATTAGAAGGTACTAATTTTATTTGAAAAATTAGGCATTAGAGTCACAATTCTAAATGTTACAAACTCCATCAAAAGAATAGAATACTATATAATGAAAATACAACCCTCTAAAACAACTAAGAGATTCAAATGAAGTAAAATTATCCATGAAAAAGCTTCTTAAAGGCTTTGTTTAGATGAATATTTTAATTTCTTCAATAAAAAAGGAACCACAAAAATATCTATAATGAAAATTTTGAGTAAATATAAAATCAGCTACTTTTACATTATGGGATTCCCCGTAAAACAAGTTATAAAACAATTCAGGAAATAAAATAAAAAAATAAAAAAATCTTCCTAGAAGTCCATGATCTAATTCCAAACTAATATGTACGATATAAATAAATTTTTAATCCCAATAAAGACCTAATTAATCTACTTAGGAGTCTTTATATACCCAACAGATAGCTGCCTTTTTAGCCAAGTTAGAGCACGTAAGAAAACTACAAGCTGACTGGCAGATGCAGATGCAACAATAGAGGGAGATGTAGCGGCAGATGTAGTACAGAAAAGTCAAGTGTTAGAGGAAATGCGTAAGATGAGGGAACGGATAAGTGGGAGGAGTATAACATCAGTAGAGAAGGAGTTTGAATTAGAGTAGAGGCTAATTATTTAAATGGTGTAGACATCTATCATTATGTATTTTTGAACATGTTTACTTATTTGTTGTTTGAACATCATGACTTTTTTTATTATTACATATTTGTTGACGATATTCTTCTTATTTTTGTTATTGTGTATATGTTTAGGTTCAATAATTCAATGAATTTCTTGATTAGAGGTGGATGTTTGAATGTATATAGTATTGCATTTCTTTCTATGTAGGTTGTATTGTGGAAATTATATTCTTAAAGAAAGAATGTTGATTTTTTTGTTTATGTTACAGGTTTCTGATGGATTGTCTGCCTGAAACACTACTGGTAATACGATAAGATGAAAATAAAATGACATTTCCGGCGAAAATTTACATATTTCGACGGTAAATCCGTCGATACCAGTTCGTCGACTTTAAGCGGCAGATTATCTGCCTGTAATACTGGCGTACATTTTTTGTTGGAATTGTCGACGGAAACTACGCAAGAATATGACACCAAAAGGTGACGGTTTCCTATAATATTTTTGTCGGAATTGCGACGAAAAGACCGTTGATAATATTTGCGACGGAAAAATTTTGCCGGTTTAAACATTCCAACACACGAATTATGGTCAAATAATTTTTTGTCAGAATTTTGCTGGAAAGCTCATATTTCCGACGGATTATGATTGTTACCGGCAGATTTAGTATGTCGGTAACAAGGTATTTTCCTGTAATGGCCTTTTACAGCATACAACAAACACAATTGTTTTGTAGCGGTTGTTATGAAGATTAGAAACCATAAGCATCCTAAAATAAACACTATCAAAGCATATTTTGCCTGCAAAGATAAATCTAATCAATTATAATTATTTGCTAATCATTGCGAAGTCATTTGATAAATAAAAGAATGTTGTTTTTTTTTTAATGCTACATGTTTCCAGCGGATTATCCACTGGAAACACTGCCTGTAATATGGTAAGACAAAAATAAATGACATTTTCAGCGTAAATTTGCACCAAAAGTTTCGGCGAATATTTCGACGGTAAAGTCCGTCGAAACCATTTCGTCAGCTTTTTGTGTTGGATTATATGCCGGTAATGCCGACATACAATTTTCGCCGGAATTGCTGACAGAAACTACGCTGGAAAATGACACCAAAAAGGCGCCAGTTTCCTATAATATTTTTGGCAGAATTGCACCGCAAAGAGCACTAGTTACATTTCCAATGGAAAAATTTTGCTGGTTTAAACTTTCCGACACGTGAATTATCGTCGGATCATTTTTTCGCTAGAATTTCGCTGGAAAGTTCATATTTTCAGCAGATTTTGATTGTTACCAGCAAGTTTAGTCCACCGGTAACAATGCATTTTCCTGTAGTGACCTTTTACAACAGAGAACAATACATTTGTTTTGCAACGGTTTTAGAACCACTGCTGACCTTGTTATGAAGATTAGAAACTTTGAGCAGCCTAAAATAAAACACTATGAAAGCTATTTTGCCTGCGATGATAAATCTAAGCAATTGTAATTATTTGATAATCATTGTGAAGTCATTTGATAAATCTATTCAATTAATTTACGTTAAAACTAAAACAACACATTAAATTAGTTGATTTAGGCTTCATTTGGGATGGTTTTTTTGCTGATTTGTAAAACTACTTTTTGGTACCAAAATATCTTTGGTTTTGTCTTGGACAACTTTCTTATTGCTTTATAAAATAATTTTTTAGTACAAAATTTTTTTTAAATAAAAGTTTTTATAATAGAAAATTGTTTTAGAAAGCTATCCCAAATAAAATCTTAAAAACAGGAAGAGCAATGATCTAAAGCTATACCGAACGAAACCTTAATAAATTTATCATCTTCTTCTTCATTTTCATCAAGCACTGTTACTATAACAATTATAACTTATATGAAAACAGTTAGCAATTATTAAAAAAACTTTAAGTCAAATTTTTTATAATTAAATTAAAATATGTCTCAATATATTTCATTTTTTTATAGTGATATATATATATATATATATATATATATATATATATATATATATATATATATATATATATATATATATATATATATATATATATATATATATATATATATATATTTTTTTTTTTTTTTTTTTTTTTTTTCCTGCTAGCCTCTATATATTTATGCTTATATTTTCAGCAAGAATATATATATTATGCTATTATCATTAATTTATGCATCTTTCAGCCATTCCACTTGCTTGTACGAGCCCATATTTGCTTCGCGTCGAATAAGTTGGTGGCCTGAGCCCACTTATTTAATTGTACATGAAGTAGAATAAATGTCGAATGGAAATATTTTAATAATTATTACTATTTATAAGTATATTATTATTATTTACTTGATTAGTGCCCCAACAATACAAAATATTTCATATTCAGCTTTCTTGCGGACTAGAATATACGCGGCGATAGAGTTAGAAAATTTCTGTCTTAGCGTTGTATGGATATCTAAGGATTTTTACGTGGAAACCTGAAAGGGAAAAAACCACGAGGCCACGCCCAGTTGAAAAAGTTACACTAGTATTTTACTTGAGATGCAAGAGGCTAACTCGTCCACAAAAGTTAGGATGATCATATTACAATGAATCACTTCTATATTGAAATTCAATAATAACGTCGGGCAGAGTTCTAGTGTCTCTTGGAAATCGGACTGAATGTCGGCATCCTTCGGAGGTTGGGCAAAATTTTGGCGTCATTCCGAAGTTGAGCAGGATTCTAGTGTCGGGCAGAACTCTAGCTTCTCTTGAGCGTCGGGCATAACTCTGGCGTCGTTCGGAAGTCCGGCAGAATTTCGGCGTCAGGTAGAACTCTGGCGGTGGTCGAGGAGTTCTTTCCTCCTATCCTTCTCTTCTTTTTCTCTTCTTCTTGCTTGGGTCCCCTCTCATGAGAAAGGAGGAGGTCTATTTATAGATATTCTGGAGTATAGCTTGTAAATAGGTGTGAGACAGGGGTAAATAGGGAGTGATCGAATGGGCGGCTGATATTAAATCCCTTGATCATGCATCGTTCGTCAGATATTTGAAGGTCTTAATGATGTCAGATCTTGGGCTCGTTGCATTCGTCTCGTCGAGCCGCTCGAATCGACTATAAGAACGTCATATTTGGAAAATTGTTTGGTAACTCGAATTACGGTTTGAACTTTCCAACAACGCTTCGAGATCTTGATTTGGACTCATTTGGGCTCGGATTGAGTCAAATTTAGTGTCCTTGAGTTTGTATTTCCGAGACGCTCAGTTTGACGGTAAGTTCACTAAAATCGGAGTTCAAGTGATCCCGGATTTAATTTTTGAAATTTCCAACTTGATTTTGCCTCGAGATTCATGCCCGATCAAGATAATTTTTTGAGGATATATCAAATCTAAAATATTTCATATTTAGTCTAAATTTAGGCACTGAAAATACAATCGTAAGTTCATTTGAGCTGATCATTTAATTGAGATAGGCTTCATTTGCGACGGCTTTATTACTGCTTCTTAAAATAACTATTTAGTATAAAAATTTTAATTAATATACTAAAAAATTGCTTTAAGAAGAAGTAAAAATCTATCTGAAACGAAACCTAAGGGTATGTTTCAAATAACTTATATATTGTTTTGACTTTCACATAAGAATTATATCTTTTATTTTGCTATGATTTTTTGGTTGCTCTAAAAAAAATTGTTCTAAAAAGCTGTTTTAAAAACAGCTTTTCAAAAATGAACTTTCCGTACAACATCTTTACAATCACTTTTATTAAAAGTCTCAAACAAATCATAATATTTAATATGATTTGTGGTACCTATAAATTTTAATATTTTTTTAATTATGGTCAACTAATATATGAGAGCAATAACTCATAGCTTAATTTGTATGACTAAATTATTTATATATGATATTTGGTAATATTATTTTTATTTTTTAATAAAATTTGATGATCATATGTAATTTACTCTCATCTGAGGGGTGATTTTAGGTTGCATATAGAATGAAAAGTGAAACCAATATAATAAATTTTTTTAAAACATTTTTGTAATAAAATAAAAATAAATATGTGCCTTCTTTGTAATTGAATAACTCAAAAAATTATCAAATGCATTCTTAAATATTTGTAGCTTATATTTTATATAAATTTATTAAGATATGATATGCTTTCTTAAGAAATTATTCAAACATTTATGCCTCTTGCTATTATGTAATTAAATAAATTAATGTAATAATTCCCAGAAAAGATGATATTGTTTCCCCATTTTGAGCTATAAAAATTTTGAAATATTGTTTTTTTTTAATTTATAAAACGTTGTATATATATATCCTAAAAAATAATCATGATTGAGCATGAATCTCAATGAAAATTCATATTAAAAACATCCGAAATTAAATTTTGAGCCATCCGAACTCTTATTTCAACAAACTTATAGTCAAATTGAGCATCTCATGGAGACGAACACCAAACAACTCTAAATTCGATCCAATCCGAGTTCAAATGGGTCCAAATCGAGAGCCTGAAACACATTTAGAACTTTGAAAGTGTAAATTGGATGACAAAATAATATTCAAATGTTACATGCTTATAGGCAAAGCGAGCGGCTCGACAAGATGAATCCAACGAGCCTAAGATCACTAAATTTTGACATCTTTAATGTAATAAAAAATTCACTAAAGAATCTATGATTGAGAGAATTGATATCGGTCATCCATCAAAATACTCCTAATGTGCTTTTGATATTGTCCCTATTTGACTGGCAATGTCACTCCAAAAAATTATAAATATACATCTCATTCTTCTTTAAAGTTGTGTGCAAACAAGAAAAAGAAAAAAAAAAGTGGAAAAAAAAAATCTAAGAGCTTTTTTGCCAGCAACCTCCTCTTGGACCACTGCCCAAACACCTGACCATCGTCGAACTTCTGTTCTGGACATCGACCATCCCCGGAGATTCTTCTTGGCCACCAATAGTCGTCATTGTCCCACCACCGATCATCACCATACTACTACTCAATAGTCGTGGGATTTTTGTTCTGCCACCGTCGGACATCTGCTTGACCATCATCATTATAAACTCTCACAAAGCGCAACCAACTTCTTGAACTACTGTAATTTCAATCGTCCTCAAGTTCAAGGATAAGTCAATCTTAATAACATATTCAAGCAAATAGTTAAATAATTTCAGCTTATAGGCAAGACCCCTACTCTTTTTTTCTTTTATTGGATTTTCCTTGTAAAAGTCTTGGTGATTCTATTTTCTCTGTTAATATATTGGATATATGTACAACACAAAGACGAAAGACTCTTATTTTATCTCTCTCATATCCTAGCCGCAACAATATATATAGTCTATCATAATAAAAAATTTCTTCATTTTTGAAATAAAATAAATATTCTATCCATCAATTATTGAATAAAAGATTCTCTCACACCATAGCAATATTTGTTTTTTTTATTTGAAGATTTGAAGCAAATTTAATGAGAAATTCGTACATATCATAGCAATAATTTAAAAATTTAAAAAAACTTATAAAAATATTAAGCTTTCAACTACTTAATAAGTGGGAAGTACCATATAATAATAATCCAACAAGGACACAGGTGGTCCACTCCAAGGATTTGAAAAACGTTATCAACGCCGTACACAGAAATGATGAACAAATAAAGTATTGTTAAAAAGGTACAATTTATTAAAATTTAAGACAAAGCATTAATTGTTTGTTTTGTTCCATGAACAAAATATGATGCATCAATATGTGACATTTTTAATGAATATATGTATAAATTGCTAGGCTCGTAAGTGTGGCAAATCGGTTTTTGAGCTGGCTCAAAAGTCGAATTTGAGTTAGCTCTTTCTCAACTCATTGCGTTGCAAGCCGAATTGGCTAAAATATATTAATATAAAATATAGTTAAAATATATTAGTATTTAAGATTTTAAGGATAATGTGGCTAAAAATGTTTAAAAAGTATATCTTATTTTCTTATATTAATAATCAAGCTCAAGCTTAAGTCAGTGAAGACTCGAGCTCGATTCTACTCATTTACACCGTTATGTACGTGTAGATATAGCTTGAATATAAATATGTATGTTGGTATATATTCATATGGCAAATTTTAATTTTATTCACTTAAAAGAAAAATTAATGATTTTCACGTGATAAATAACTTATTAAACTGAATCAACAAACTAATCATGAGCTTGATTATTCTTTAAACTGTAGATAAAAAATAAAATAAATTGAAAGAAGAGTATACATTCTCCTTGTTGTGACATAGAATATTCGCGGCGGTAGAGAGATACAGGGTTTAACATTTAAGGTTTTTACGAAGACATAACACACACAGATAAGAGAGAGGGCCCCGGTGCAAGAGTCATAGGATTCATTTAGATTTTTATGTGAAAAACCTTGCCAAGTGGGAAAAATGATGGGGTTTTACCAAATTAAAATTATTCTACTAGTGCTTGTAGTCGATTATATATGATGTCCTTCCTCGAAAGAAGTCTTAAACTTAATATAGTAAATATACATCATATAGAAAACATTACATAAAAGGAGTTGGAAGAATTTTGGGACATGAAAGTTGTTCTCAAAAGAATGTTGGCATGTTTGTTTTGTCCGTAGAACTATAGTCGGGTGACGGAGGTTGAAGGGAATCATTATCAAATGATAGTGGTCGAAGAGATTATAGTCGGTAGGCAATGGTGGTCGGATGGACTGTGCTAGGTGAGCAACAGAGGTTGAAGGTACTGTAGTCTGATAACTAAGGTGGATGAGACCATTTTTAGTGATAGAGGTTGAAGAGACTGTAGTAAGCGGGCAACAATTGTAACAACCTGACTTTAAATAACATGGAACAACACAGGTCAAATCGTGCCCGATTGTGGTAAGACTGTCCCAAAGATCCAGTTAGAGAAGCACTAAATTAATACTTTCAATTTAAATACACCACAAAGCCACTACTAAATGCAATTTAAAACAGAAGACTATTGAATCCCAAAATAACTTTCTATATATCATTTAAAAATATTTACAATCTCAAGTCTATCTACAACAGTGTTTTATACAATAGTGTAATATTCAAAAAAAATTAAATGAATTTATTTGAAAATATGAAAATTTTATTGCAAGAAGTTGTGGTGCTAGACAACTAATAGCGTATATATATATATATATATGTATTCTTCTTCTCCTCCTTCAATTTCTTCTTAGCCAAGCAACTAAATGAGGGAAACAATTGAGTGAGGTCATATTTATATATATCTATTATATATATATATATATATATATATATATATATATATATATATATATATATTATATATATATATATATATATATATATATATATATATATATATATATATCCTTTTTCTTCTTCTCCTCCTTCAATTTCTTCTTGGCCAAGCAACTAAATGAAGGAGATAATTTAGTGAGGTATATATATATATATATAATTAGACTACTTTACCCAACTGTCTCCCTTATTTATTTACTTGGCTAAGAAAAAATTGAAGTAGAAGAAAAAGAGAAATGAGAGATAAAGGTCTTCGGGCAATATTTGCCTATAATATCTATCTATTGCAAATTTTGTTCATTTCGTTGTAAATATTTTATTTTCATTCTTCTATTTTAGATGATTTTAATTTCTACAAATTTATCTCTTAAATATGCAGAACTTTTATTATATCAAGATAGACTAATTAATCAACCAAATATATATATATATATATATATATATATATATATATATATATATATATATATATATATATATATATATATATATATATATATATATACAATAATAACATAATAATTTATAATAAAGTTTTAGTAAAACAATTCTTATATATATATATATATTTAAAAAAAAATTATTAAAAATATTTTAAAAAAATATCCCATTTTTATTTAGAGTTTATTTAAGAAATTGATTTGCAAAACATACACTTGATAGTCTCAAAACCCTCACTTGTATAGACAATTAAGAATTTCTTAAGGAATTGAACTAGTGCCTAAAAATTAGTGAAACAGACTGTGATTTAGACTTATAATAATTTCTAAAATAATTTTTGGCTATTAAGGGTAAATATATATATATATATATATATATATATATATATATATATATATATATATATATATATATATATATATATATATATATATATATATATATATATATATATATATATATGTCTAGCCATCTTAAAAAAATAAATATTATCATCAGTATTTCCAAACCAAAATAAGTTAGAATAAACTTGGATATAACTGTCTCACCACAGATTCATTCTTTCAAGTAACCATACCGGATGTCTAGCGCTTCCACTACACCTTGACCATCAAAATCTATTTGCTCAATGTTCTCACATTATATGCCAAAAATTGTGTCTCTTCCAAATAATATATACTCAAATGAATCTCCATATCATCAACAGATAATCTCTTCTCATAATCAAATATCCACTTTCTTAGAAACGATACATAAAATACATTGTGTATATTTGACATATGTTCGGTTAATAGTAACCTATAATCAGAATTACCAAAAACTTCTCAATAATCTCAAAAGGTCCAATATACCTTAGACTCAACTTACTAATTCTTCCAAATCTATTATCACCTTTCATAAGGCTATTTTTTATATAAAGAAAATCGTCAACAAAAAATTCAATCGTCATTTATATTTAATTATATAAAGAAAATTTCCAACATATGTATTATTTTTTTACTAAACCATACAGGTGTAAAGTCTGTTTCTTTTAAATTCAAATGTAAATTTCTATACGTTATTTATCCTATATTTATTAGGCATGAAATTATTTTTAGTTTTTTGAACGGTTTTTCATATCTTTCATATATAAGTTCTTATAAGCTAACTGTGGATTAAATCCTTCTTCATATTTTCTTTGAGAGAAAGTGTAAGAGTGATTTGGGAGACTGTTTAAGAGCGTGGAGAGAGATCTTGATAGTAGAAATTATGAAAGGTTCATAAGGTTGCCTAAAGATGATGATCTCTTTGTAAGTACTGTAAAATCTTTTTCTTACTTCTTTGGAGTTGCTCGTGAGGAGATCTTTAGATAAGATCTGGTTCTCTGTTGACACCAGCATAGTGTGAAAGGACGACGGTTGTCTACAAACACTTGGAGAAGTGTAAAAGGACGACGGTTCTCTTGCGATGGTTGAAAAAGTATTAAAGGACGACAGTTCTCTGCCGACACTTGGAGAAGTGTGAAAGGATGATAGTTCTTTGCCGACAATTGGAGAGTGTGAAAGGATGATGGTACTTTGTCGCACCGGGGATTGGTGGAATAGAGTTGTTTTGTAGAGGCTTCTATGCCTTATTGTAGAGCAAAATGAGAGTCACTTTGGTAATAGTGCAATACTTGAATATGGAGTCATCAAGGAGTGGATGTAGGTCTAGTTCAACCAAACCACTATTAATTTTTGTGTTTTATTTTACTGCATTTCTATTTTTCTATGCGTTTAAATTTTTGTGGTTGAAAATATTTTAATTGATAAGAATTTTAATTGAGTAAAAAATTAGAAAAGGTTTCTATAAAAAATTCTAAGAGATTTTCAAAATAACCAATTCCCCTATTATATGAAATAGTTGCGTATCTTTTCATCTATACGAACATGTAAATTTCTTGAACTGTTCATATTATATGATTATATGATCGTATAGATGATTTCAAGAGTACAAAATGGTTGAGTCCATTTTCATACCAAATGAAACATAGTTTGATTAAAATAGATCATACTATAAGCTATAGATTTTGTACAGTACGTTATTCAGAGTATGAAATCGTTTCGTACTGAATCAAATAGGACGAATTATTCAATTTTGAACCGATAGTAATATACGATGTTTTTTCATAGATAGGTTAATTAGAGAACAAAATTGTTTCTTACTAGATCATACAAGAAAATTTTGAACTATTCATACGTATGATCGTCGATCGTACTATACGATCATAGAAGGTAAGAATTGAAAATTTCAGTTTTTGGACGATTTTTCTTGTCTTTCATATATAAGGTCCTATAAGCTAACTGTGAATTAAATCCTTCTTCATATTTTCTTTGAGAGCAAGTGTAAGAGTGATTTGGGAGACTGTTTGAGAGTGTGGAGAGAGATCTTGATAGTAGAAATTATGAAAGGTTCACAAGGTTGCCTAAAGATGATGATCTCTTTATAAGTCTTGTAGAATCTTTTCCTTACTTCTTTGGAGTTGCTTGTGAGGACATCTTTGGAGACGATCTGGTTATATGCTGACACCAGCAGAGTGTGAAAGGATGACGGTTGTCTACAGACACTTGGAGAAGTGTAAAAGGACGACGATTCTCTGGTGATGGTTGAAAAAGTATTAAAGGACGACGGTTCTATGCCGACACTTGGAGAAGTGTGAAAGGATGACAGTTCTTTGTCGACACTTGAAGAGTGTGAAAGGATATTGGTACTATGTCGCACCGGGGATTGATGGAAGAGAGGTGTTTTGTAGAGGCTTCTCTGTCTTATTGTGGGAGCAAAATGATAGTCACTTTGGTAATAGTACAATACCTGAAGAGCGAGTCTTCAAGGAGTCGATGTAGGTCTAGTTCAACTGAACCACTATTAATTTTCGTGTTTTATTTTACTGCATTTTTATTTTTTTTATGCGTTTAAATTTTTGTTGTTGAAAATTTTTTAATTGATAAAAATTTTGATTGAGTAAAAAATTAGAAAAAGGTTTCATAAAAAATTCCAAGAGATTTTTAAAATAATTAATCCCCCCCCCCCCCCCCCCCCCCCTCTTGGTTAGCCTTGGGACAATTGCATTAGGTCTAACAATCTATATAGACTTTTCAATATCTAAGGGCAAAAATACCATTGGTGTACCATGATAGGGAGTGTTGGTGATGCAATTTTTTCCACTCTATTAGGGAAATGAATTAAGGGAGGCATTACGATGATGGAGATATCATCGCCGTAGCGCCAAGCTCTCTTTTTACGGAAGTATGAGAGAATTTGGAATATTTGAAAGCTCTACGGCACTAAGGAATCCAATGCCATGGTATCGGGCCTAAAAAGTAAGTGCACGTGGCGACATATCATAAGCTACCTGATGTAGCTCTACGTCAGGTGGGAGGATGCAATAATTTTTCCAATGGTAGAGAAGATAGAAGGGAGGAGAAGGAGAGAGAAAAGAAAGAGGGGAATTTGGAGGCTAAGAAGTTTCATTCATTCATCATGCCAATTAAGGAAATCCTAAAGCATATTGTAGACTTTTAAATACCAATCTCTAATTTCAAATCCAATAATTTTATAAAAATATATGGATAAAAATATATTTTTCTCAAGATTTATGATATCTTCACTTTATAACTTCTACTATATGGATGTGTTCTTTATTCTAAAAATTTTAATTATAAAATTTAAATTTCCTATTAGTTTTCTCTATGATTATTTATGTGTATTGATTAAATGAGGTATTTCTATCATTCGTGTTTATTCTTTAAAAATCATAAAATGATGTCCTTAATTTCCATTTGAAATAAAAATTAATTTGGAAATTGTTCAATGAGAAGCCTTTTACACATGTAATGTGGCTTAATATTGGCAATTTCTGTAAGTCATGCATCATCATAATCATATGCTAAACTCATAATTATATATTGCTACATTCAGATTATATAACTCATTGCATGGAATTACAGAAGTTTTGATCTCTCAAATATTATAAGTGCACTCTCTAAAATGATACAAGGGCCCTACATGTTCTGTTCTAGTCTCATTTTTCTTGTGTGGATGTTGGAGAGATTCTGGCCCCACTTGCTAAAAAAGTATGTGGTAGTTTTTTTTTTTCTTCTTTTTAGCCCTGACCCAACTTAACTATGTGTAGCATTTGAGTTTAATTGAGCTATAAGTGGAAGTGGAGTCATAAGTAAGCATCAAAACTTGTGCAAGTAAGATTTTGTTAGCATGTGTAGTCTAGCATCTCAGATATTTTTATGATGGTTATTTGTAAAACTATAAGTAATAATCTTGAAACTAAGTACACTGTTAATTTTAAGAAATTGCATTTGGTAGTACTTTGTTTATTATTTACTGATTAATTGAATATTTGAATGAATTGTTATTCCTATTTTAAGTGTTGACATCTTTGATGGGTTTGTTATAGAAGTTAACTTAGCACAAGTTATTCTCATCCTCATCCTGTGGATTTTCTAACATGTCATTAAGAAGGAAGGGCCCACTGAAGTAAAGAAAAATAAGCTCGCTGATCTGCTTTCTTGCTCGCATGCCATGGGATTCGAGCTCTGTTGGATTTAGAAAATTATCAAAGACACAGCTACAATGATGCACAATAAAATATGTGTCATTTTTCATTTTTTTTATATTTAAATTATATAATAACGTAAAATTATCAATCAATTTAAAAATTGAAAGTATATTTACTAATTAATTTAATTATGTAAATTAAAATTAATAATTAATTTAAAAATAAAAATTAATAATTACTAATTAATTTAATAATTTATTAAAATACTATTAAAATTACTAATCACTAAAAAAAATTAAAAATAAATTAAAAATAAATTAAAATTTAAATAATAATTTTAAATTTTAATATTTTTACTTAAATTAGTTAATATTTTTTTAATATTTTTTGTTAAATCATTTAAATAGTTTAATTTTTAATCATTTTAATTAAATTATTTAAAATCCGCTGGAAAGCTAGAAAAGCTACTAGAAAAGCCACATGAAAATTACACCAGAAAGAAACCGCTGGAAATTTCCGCTATAAATTTATTACAAAGCTGTCTCATTGTCTTGCGTCAGAAAACTATTTGAAAGCTGCCCAAAAATTGACTGTCAGAAAGCCGTCGCAAAATTCTGCCGGTAATGGATGATTTTCGTGTAGTGAAAACCTTAATATAATTTGTTTTCTCCCTAACTGTTGGTACACTTACTAATTCCTAATGAAATATGTAATAAAATTTCTACACCATTATAATATTTTCAATACTACTGTAATCATTCTCTTATTTTTCACATAAGCTAGAAATATCATATTCCCCTTCCTTCATAACTTACCTACTTGCAGAGCAGGTATCAGATATGACAACACCCTCTAAGTTTTTGAAAATAATAGTTCTCATGTCTTAGAAATAATATCACCTCCTTTTTTAGACAAACGATTTCAGCTTCATACTAACTTAACCAATCCATGCCAAAATGACATCAAACTTTAGCAAAGGTAACACTATTAGAATATTCTTCCACTTTTTATCAAAAATTTCTATTTCACACTAACAAATTTGACTAGCCACCATACAATAAGTAGTAGGAAAAATAACATATAAACTAGAGTATTATAAGAAAGTAGATAAATGTAGTAAAGGGATATAATTCTTAGAAATAATAGAGTGGTTAGCTCCAAAATCAAATAATATTTGACATGGAATACCACTAAATATATATAATAAAAGATAATAATCATTTTTTAATATTTATTTAACAAGGTTAAAGAAAGACACGCTATCACAAGTTAATTTTTTTTTAATATATATTCTAACAATGATGTGATTACTTAGCATATAAACATAAAATATCAGAACATCCATGGTGGTAGAAAGATAAAGAGTTTATCGTCTTAACTTTATATGAAGATCCAACACATAGACAAATACGAGAGTTGTTGCAAAGGACATGCCAATTTTTATATGGAAAACCCATAAAGAAAAAAATATTGGGGCCTAGCTCAACTTAAATTATTCCACTAGTGTTTGTCATTGGTTAGACAAATATGAGAGATGTTGAGACAATGTAGTGAACCTAGAAAATATATAAAATATTATTTAGGTGTCGATACAATGTAGTTTGGCAATAGCGATTAGAAGAGTCTTAATCGTGAGATAGTCATAGTTAAGTGATAGTAGTTAGAAGGATTGTAATTGGGCAATTGTGGATAAATGGTCATAATTGAGTGAAAGATGTTCAAAGTCAGCAATTGGGTGATGGTGGACAAAGAGGCAATGGTGCTTAAAGGGATGCAGTTGGGAAACAGAAGTTGGAAGAACTTAGTCCAATGTTGGTTGTCGTAGGATTATAGTGAGGTAGTGATGGTTGAAGGATTGTAAGTCAAAAGTAGCATAGTTCGATAATGATGGCTATAGGACCATAGTCGAGAGACGGTGTAGGACCATAGTAGGGCTTAAAGGTCCATAGTTGGTTAATGGGGGTCGAAGGATTATATTTAGGTTATGGTGGTCAAAGGACTATAGTGGGTTAATGGAGGTTAATGGACCATAGTGGGGAGAAGGTGGTTAGTGCTCAGATGACCATAATTAGGCAATGATGGTCGAAGGATTATATTTTTCCAATAATGTTCAACGAATCATAATCATGAGATGGTGATTGCAAGAACCATAGCCAAGCATTGATGGTTAGGAGGATTGCAGTCAGACAATAGTTGCCTGAAGGACTGTAGTTTGGGAAAAGAGGTCAAAGGACTATAGTCGGGTGAGAAGCATTTTAGGATTTTGGTCAGTTGATAGTGATTGGAAGGATATATTCATGTGAAGTTGTCCAAAAGATCATAATCAAGCAGAGGAGGCCAAAAGACAATAATTGGTAATAGGGGTCAAAAGGACTGAAGTTGGGTGATGATTGTTGGAAAGAATTTAGTTAGGCAATAGTGGTAGGAGACTTGTAGTCGGGTGATAATGGTTGGTGACTTCAAGTCATCTAACGGTTGATGGTGGTTAGAGGACCATAGTTAGGTCATAATCTAATGTTGTTGGTCATGTGGTGTCCAGAAAACAACAATCAAGTAGTGTTTAGATGCCAGTCAACGGGTGGAGATAGATTGGTGTTCCAAAGGCAACGATTGGGCAGTGGTTTGACATGATGGTCTGACGGTGGCACTTATGTGGAGCTCTCTTAAATATGATGCAAGAGTTTAAGCTCCAATTCCTTGTCCTTCCTTTCTATACAGAGTGAAGGTCTATTTCAAGATTATTATAGTGTATTTCCATATAAGTTTTGTTGAAATCTAGAAGACTCCATAAAATAACCTATATTATTTCCCTTTTATTTCTTCAACATTCAACTAATCTAATGTCTTCATAATCAAGCAATCTTAGGTTCGTTGGATTCCTCCAATTGAAACGCTTGAATTGATTATAAGCATGCAAGATTTAAAGATCGTTTGATCATCTAATGATTGTCCCAAATTTTTCAGGTACACTTCAAGAATTAGATCTTGGCTCATTTGGACTCGAATTGGACTTCTTTTGATATTATTAGGTTTACCTCATCAAGATATTCAATTCGACCATAAGTTTTGTTTGAATCAAAGATCAGATGACCAGAATTTATTTCTCAGAATTTTCACTTCAAATATTTATCAAGATTTGTACCTCATCAAATTAAAAATGACATAGAGAGAGTCGAAAAAATATAGTTTGAAATTGTTCTGTTTGCTTAATATTCTCTATTAAATCATGATTGGATCATGAATTAACAAAACCTAGAAATATATTCAAGCCATAATTTATTAAATCGCTATCATGCTATAATTATATAATTTTAGTATGGTTAAAATTTTATTTGAATTCAAACCAAATTGTTTACGAACTTTATGATTAGAAAGCAATGGTTTTATAATATATTAAAAATGATGTTAAATATCAAAATGGCATTTAATCTTGATCAGTACAGACTATGACAATTATAGACTAAGCCTACAAAACCACCGACACACTTAAAACCTTACCCACTAATCTAACAATTGTAGTAATGATGCAAAATTATGATAATAAATAAAGAGAAATATAATATAAATTATAATCATACATAAAAAAATATTTTTATAATTTCAACTCTGACGAATTTTTAAAATTAGGGAATTAATCATATCTTTGTAAACTTTTTTCCTTAATATTCGCAAAATACAGTGGATCTCAGTTGAAAATATATTTAGCTGAAGAAGAAGGGATTTTTAGTTGTTCAAAGGTTTTGAAAAACCGAGCCGATCTCAGTGTCTTGGAGAAGCTAAAAGATGGAAGACTAAACTGGCAGCGCCGAATGGCCAAACCGTTGAAGCGGCTGAAGCAACAAGAGCCAAAGCCGAAGATGCGAGTAAAAGTTGAACTAGGAATAGCTCAGAATGGGCAATTGGCAATCCGAAAAGAAAAAAAAAAATCCTTAGAAGAATAAGTATATTATATATTCTTCTCACCTTCAGTAAATGCAGTTGCCAAAATTCAAACCAAAGCTTGACCACTTGTTATAGAATGTGGTTCGAACGTAGTACGAATAAGGTTCAAAATAGCTCCGAACATGATTGAAAGAAGTTTGAATAAGATTTAAATAAGGTTCAAGCAAAGCTTCTAACCTTTTCTAATAACGTTCATACAAGGTTTCAAATATGATTTTAACATATTCAAATTAAGAATGCGAAAAGGTTTTGCTACTCTTCTAAACTACTTAAACCAGATTCGAATAAGCTTCAAACCTATTTGAACAAGCTTTGAATAAGTTATAACATAAAAAATTGGAACTATCATACATTATAGTGCAATCACAGTAGTCGTAACACAATAAACTATAACTTTAATATGTCCAAGTATCATCACAATAGCTATAGCACAATAAAATTCTATTTATGTTGTTTACAGAACTAAATGAGTAGATAAAAAAATAATTAAATGTACATTGTTTATGCAACTAAATGAATAAAAAATAGAATTAGTATATATTTGATATGAACCTATGGATCTACAATGTTGAGAATAAATCTTCATACAACCAATTTCATAATTTTTCAATAAATTTGAGGATGTTTCTTATACTAAAATACATATATAATTTTCCAATAATTTGACTTAATTTGGTGGTGCAATCGTACACTTTTAGTTATGTTTTGTTTAAACTTAATTATACTAACTTGGTTGAGTATATCTTTAGAATGATTATGCTCTTTTAATTACTCTTTCCACTGCCCTCAATCACACTCCATTGGCAAAGAATCTTCTTAAACTAGCAAAACCATATTTGGTTAAGTCTACTCCTATTATTGCCATGTCCATATCAAAAAATGAATTGCCTTCTTAATCATGCTCTAATGATTAAGAAATATTATTTAACTAGTTATATTATTTTGGATAGGTTCATCTTTAATGTATTCATTCCATTTTTGTCTATGTTATCTTTATCTAATCATGCCCTTTTGATTGGATCTCATCTTTAACTTGGTCATATTCATTTAGACAATTTTATTAGAACAACCCTAACTTTATCATGCTCTTTGGTTAGACTATCATTATACTTAACCGTGCAATATTTGGTTGAGGTAATTCTATCATACTCTTTTAATTATTATACTTCTACTAAGGACTTTCCTTATAGGTCCTTTTGAAATTTTGCTATGCCCTCTTGAAAGTGTATCATATAAACATAGACAAACTCCATTGAATGGGCCATTATATTATTCAATCATGTTATAAAATTTACCAATACTTGATTTGGGGTGTACATGTCAAAACCAGACTCGATATGACCCGAAACTACAAAGGTCATACCATATCCGATTGTGATAGGATTAACCCTAATATCTGGTTTGAGATATTCTGAAATAGAACTTTCTATTTATATACTACACCGAGTCACTATTGAATGCAATATAAAGCAAAAGACTACTAAATCTCAACATATTTTTTTATAGATCATCATAAAATATATAATATGAAGGCTATCTACAACAGTGCTTGGGAACAAAGAAAATAATAAAATAAAAGCCAAGCGTACAAAAATAAAAACTAACCAAAACATACTTATATCACAGATTAGAGCCTACTATCCAAACTACGTAGCTTGCTCCTTACCCTTCTATGGGCTTGAAAATAAAAGCAAAAGCAGTGATGAGTTAATATGGCTCAGTAGGCTATCACAACATAAAACATAAATCAATAATTATAACCAAAAGAACTTTGAACTGAATCATTAAATGAAATTGAAATGAAGACAACATCTATCAAAATGTATTTATACATAACACAGCCTCATTTCAATTCTGTTCATAAGTTTTGGTTACATTTCGATTCTTCCAACAACTACTTTGATATCAATTTTATCATGCCCCAAATTTAAATTAGATGAATTAATTCTTTTATCTTCTATATTTCTATGTACATTCATTTTAAAAGTTCGTTAGGGTTGTTAAACCCATATGAGCAAGTCCCGAGGTTAATCAAGAGGGGTGTGAATTGAATATTTAAAACTTCTTTAACTAAAAAAAATTCTTTTTATATCTTGCAGCAGAAATAAATTAAATAAATAATAAAAAGATTAATCAGATATTTCACCCAATTAGTTAAGTGTATTAAAAAAAAGTACATAAAATAATTTGAAAGAACACACGAGATTTATATTGGCTAGGTCCAACCTGACCTACTTCCACATGAGTGAGCCATGGCGGGCCAGCGGGTTACGGAGCAATGTTGGGCCAGCGGGTTATGGAGCCATGTCAGGCCAGTGGGTTCTGGGGTGAGCCATGGCGGGCCAACGGGTTACGAGGTGCGCCTAGCATGGCTTCGGGTGAGCCCAGGTGGGTTTATAATTTTTTTTAAGGCGGAGTTTATATCCACAAAATTTTTGTCGGAATTTCATCAGAAATCTTTCTGGCATAATATTTTGCCACGGTAACATGTTTCCGACTCATGTTTTACAGTCGAATAATTTTCTATCGAAAATGATAATTTTTGATGGATTTTAGGCATTTTTTAGCAGATTTTGCCCGCGTGTAACATGCTTTTTTCCTATAGTGGTTGCTCTACTCCAAGTAAAGCACCTCCAGAAACATCAATGTCATGTAAATTACAATAAAAATTTATGGACTTAAAATTCTCCATAGCATTAAGGTTGGGGGAATTACCCCCTAATCTCTAAGAGGCATTGTATATAGTATTAAATCCCCACCAACACATCATGGACCGTTAGAGTTAAGTGAAAAATTAGTTAAATGCTCCCAAAGTGGGGACCAACATGACCTAGAACAAGCATCATACACAAAAGATGTATTACATATGGTATTAAAGAAAGAAATTTGAACATGGATAACCTGGGCAAAATTGAAAATAATATTAACATTAATCAAACTATTCCACATAAGCCAAATTTTGTTGGAATAGTTAGCATAATTCATGGCAAAACCCAAATGAGAGATAGTAAAATCAAGTTTATCAAGCACACTTCACAAATTCTGAAGTCTAACTCTAGAATCTCCAACCCTCCCCCCCCCCCCCCCCCCCCCCCCCCCCCCCCCCCCCCCCCCCAACCATTATAATATTTAGAATTAGTCATGCTCAGGTACAATGAGGCGTAGAAGGTGACGAAACTTTAACATTTTTCCCTTTCTTCTTACCCACCTTAGAAAAACCATCCTCATTAATAGTTATAGTAGCACTATGAACAAGATTAGAAGAAATAGTATCCACTTTATCAACATTATTTATATGATATGCATTGATAGGATCTGATATAGATTTAGGAATAAATTCCCCTCCTTCACAATCCTCATTAGAAGTATCCCTCGGGTACAAAATTCTCTTATAATTCTCCATTTTTGTATTAGCAACAAGAAGCAATCGACAAGGATTATCATTATTTTGAAACATAGAATTAAATGAAACATAAATATTAGGAACCTTCTCACCCTCGTTGTGAACATCCGCACTAGTAGAAGTCTTCTTGGCTAAAACAACATATCTATTTTTTGGAAGAATCGATTTCAAAATAATATCATTCCCATGTTTTTCATTAGGGGAAGTCAGCACGGCCTTATCTAAGAGGATCTGATCATTATTTTCACTGTGGGCACAATATCTGTCGAGTTAGAGGTAGCGTTCCCCACAGATGGGTTTGAGGTTTTTTTTTCAAATCTGGATGCAATTAAAAACAATCAAACAAAGCATGTCCATGAACCTTATAATGAGAGCATAAATAAGACACTTTTTCAAACTCCACTTTTTGTAAATAACTAAAGCCTTGGATCCAACAAATATTTCCTTCGTATGTTTTTTTGTAATATCAACTTCAAACAAAGGGGCAGGTCCTAGAAGCTGCCGCCTGATCAGTTTGTAGAGGACAACCAAAACTGGATCCGAGAGCATGTAAAACCTTCAGATTGAAGAAATGCAATCTCAAATTAGGAAACAAAATCCAAATCGACACAATGGGGGATTCCTCTCTAACTTCAAAGAAAGGGGTACATTTAAGAATATGCATTTGACAATTATAGATAAAGTAAAGTTTTCTCGTAAAAACTCTACAATAATCTAAATCGTTAGAAAGCTGAAAAGAAATATGGTGAGAATACAACAATCCCATATAGTAAAATCCAGACAATTTGAGACTACCAAAAAATTGTCGAAACATATCAACATTCGATATACACATGCCATATTTGCCAACTATTATAAATTGAAATGGAGAAGCAACTTTAAGAACCCTTTTCATCAGACAAAAGCACACCATTGAAAACCGATTGGGTTAAACTTTTAAGAGTATGACCTGCCAAAGTGTTGCTAGAGACTACATCTTTAAAGGAATGAGAACGGGAAGGAGATTGCCAGTTAACCTCCAAGCTAAAAAACCCCCTTATTCCTTTCCTCCACCAGGTTGGACACATTCCACCATGTAGTGGAAGACGAGACACCCGCCATCAATCAGTAGCTCAGTAGGGCCAAACAATAGGAGGAGTACCAAAATAATGATTACAAAGTAGATTCGGAAGAACTCAGGAGAATAAAATGAGCGATGAGATGAGAGCAACGACGGAGGAAGAGAATAGCTCTAGAATGGCTAGAGATGGCGCATTAATCATCCTTTTCAACCACAATTGGGTCTGCCATCAAGCCAATCTATTAATTGAACCAATGTCGATGATTAATAAGATTGATCATATTAGTATTATTGTCGAATCATTGAACCAATAGGAGCTCTATTGAACCATCAAGTCCATATATCATGATGAAGCTATAAACATTTATTTTTTATCAAATGATTAAAACTTAACTAAGATTTAAATATTTTAAGATAAACTAAACACTAAAATTTTAAAACTAAAAAAAAAATCCTAAAGCTTCTACTCAACTATTGAATTTTCCACACCCAAATCCCCATCCCTATAGTCGCATACTTCATTCCTCATCCTTCATCGTATTATTCAGCAATTCTGCCTTCCCAGGTTTGCCGTCATTATTGGTTCAGCCTTCACTGCTTCCCGTTTGCCGTACACAGAATAAGCTTTCCTTTATAGACTTCGCAGTTTCTGATTTTTTTATATTATTATAGTAGCTTTTTTTTTTTGGGAAAATTTGGGCTTGGCCCGTACATTAAAGAAAAAAGAGGCTATAAGAAATGCAGTAATCTCTTCGTGAAAAACAGAGAGACTCTCAAAAAGAGCTCAAAATAAACCAAAAAATAGAATCAACACATGAAGATCACAAAATTGAGAAAAGGCCCTCATAGAATAGGAGTCGGGACTCAGTTAATAGATAAATCATCAAGAGAGATCAAATACAATACCCTGGTTGCCTTAAGACCATCCAAACGTAAAGTCAGACAAAAGCGGACATCATCGTCCCATGCTCCTCCTCCTAAAAAAATGTAGGGACAGCAGCAGACATTAAGTTCCAAAGTAGTAGCAGCAACAAATGGGATTTAGAGTAAATCCAAAAAAGCAAGCCCTCTTTTCCACTTGATTACTTTAGCAGACACATTTTTCTTAATATTAAGAGAAATAGTAACAGAATTGCTGGAAAACACACCAAAATGCCTGTCATTTCTCTCCCGCCATATGTAATAAATAATACAACAAGTGATTAGATAATAAAACCTTTTCACATCAGATAAAAAATTCACTTGATCACTAATCCATTCCAATAACTTCGTAGCATTAGGCCTTAATAGGAAAAAGTCCAACCCAGGAATTAAACTCAAAATGATTGAAAAAGAGTAGTTGTACTCCAAGAATAGATGAGTAGAGCTCTCAAATCCATAATGACAGAGAGGTTATTTAGATTCAATTGAAATAGTGCATCTGTGAGCGCTTCAGCAGTTTTTAAACCATCTACAAGACGACCAACAAAAAATGGAAAACCGAAGAACAAAGCATTTATGCCAGATGAAGTTTTCCCAAGCGCAATCCGTATGATCTACGTAAAATTTCTTAACAAATGCCCCAAAAGTGCCTTTATCTGCATTGTCCCGCAACAAACACTGTTCATAATTACCATTTATAAAAACAGATTGAATAACATTAAGAAAAGTGGGATCCGGATTTTATGGAAAATTCCACACATCCCCCACAGTGAAATCTCTAACCGTGGCATTCAAATTAACAGAAAAATGATTATAAAGCCCTTCCACACTACACAAGCGATCCCAAAAAAATGCAATGGAGCGTTAGGAGTTATCTTGAAGTTAAAGTAAGGCTTAGCAGCAACCACAGAACAACAAATAGTTTTCCAGAAAGACATGGCATGCCCAGTAATGGGACGCTAAGGTGATGTATACCTCGTGAGGATCCATTTAGAAAGAAGCAATGTATAGTTTACCATTATACTAATAACAGAACAATTGAACCCAAATTAAAGGGCTTGTAGAGAATGCAATCCCAATCCCCCAAAAAGTTTTGGTTTACAAACTATATCCCATGAAATTAAATGCATTTTTCGGGTAATCTCCACATCACCAAAAAAATATGAATTTAGAGGATAGCTTTCTAAAAGTCTTAATGAACATTTTAGGTAAGATAGACCCTCGAATCCAGTATTCTATTGAGTTAAGAATTGTAAACTTAAGAAACTGCAAACGACCAATAATCAACAAGAGGTTGGCTTTCCAATTAGAAAACTTACAGGTGATCCTTTCAATCAAGGGCATAAAATCTGCAATCTTCAATCTTTTAAAAGAGATGGGAAGCCCCAAATAAGAAATCTTACTTCTAACATTAAAAATATATAATACAAAGCATATAATATAATGGTTATTCTCAAGGGTACGGAGAATGACATAACTTTTATCAAGATTAACGAAAAGCCCAGTAGCATTAGCAAAGATATTTAGTTGTTGAGAAAGTTTGCTATAATTAGTAATTTCATATTTTCCAAAAACCAAAAGGTCATCGGTATATAATAGATGAGTAATACTATAGCCATCAATCTCAATACCATGAAAGCCCCATCATCAATTAAGGTTGAGAATACATCCATAACAATACATAATAATGGACTAAGGGGGAAACCCTGTCTGAGCCCTACATAAGAAGAAAAATAGCCCTCAAGAGTACCGTTAATGAGGATGGAAAATTTTATATTAGTAATGCAAGCTTTAATCCAATGAATGAAAGGAGTCAGGAAATCCTTTATGTGCTAATCTAGCCAAGAGAATGTCTCTAGAAACGATGTCAAAAGATTTGCAAATTTCCAATTTAGCACAAAAGTAATTGATGTTTTTCCTCCTATATGCTGCATGAGGAATTTCATTAGCTGGGATGATGTTCTTAGTAAAGATTCTTAATTTAACAAACCCAGCTTGATTATCTTTCAAAATCAAAGGCATAATGGTCTTCATTATATTAGATAGAATTTTTGAAATGATCTTATAAAATACATTGAATAAAGCAATAGGCTTGAAGTCTAGTATAGAAGAAACATGATTATTTTTTGGAATCAAAGCAAGAGCTATATCTTTAACCCCACTAGGGGAGAACATTAATGAAAATTAATATATAGCCTTGCAAAGAGGACATAAGATGTGCCATCCAGATCTGTAAAAATGAAAATTGAAACCCTCTGGACCTGGTGCAGAAGAAGAAGCTCCAGAAAAACCTGCTCTTTTGATTTCAATTTCTAAAATATGTTGAAAAAGAGAGGCAGCCAAGGTTGGATCTAAAGTGTTACCAATAGGAAATAAAGACATGCCCATATTAAAGGGAGGGAGAGGGTTATACAGATTTTGGAAATGATTAATAATATGTCGAATAACATCATATATGGAGAAATTAGGCATGAGCGAGCAAAGATTCACAGCAGCATTTTTCTTATTATTTTGAGCTCAAATTCTTGCATATAAGAATTTGAGGTCATATTCACCCTGATATAACCATTTAACTTTTTCCCTCTGTATAACCCAAGAAGCAATATGGTTTAAAAAATCAGTAATTTCAAGATTGATAGTTTTTAAAGAGGCATTGTGAGATACATTCAAAGGATCAGCATTAATCCTTTCCAAGCACTCAACTTGAAGCTTATGTAACTCTTTCACATGTGCATAATTAAAGGAAGAATTGGCCCATGAGTATTTCTTAAATTTTCATCTTATAATTTTAAGCTTGAAGCAAAAATCCTGGATAGGATTCCCATTTGAAGAATTAGAAAACACCTAAAGCAAGATATTCCAGTAGCTCCCCAGTTTTGATCAATAGTTTTTGAAAAGGAATCCATGATGCGTAGAATCAAACACACCAGATTGGAGGATAATAAGATAGTGGTCGGAGAAATAGGGGCTCTGAATAGAACCAAAAGAATAATGGTATGAGACAAGCCAATCATCATTCACAAGAATTCTATCAAGCTTAAGGTGGATAGGGTTATCCAATCTTTGGTTATACCAAGTGTAAAAACTACCCACAGATTGCAGATCTTTTAAATTGAAATAGAAAATCAGAGAGTTAAATCCCCCCATGAAGCTTTGAGAGATAATAGAACCATCTACTTTTTCAAATGCAAATCTGAAGCAGTTAAAGTCTCCCATAAGGATCCAAGGAGTGATGAGAGTAGGAACCAAACTTCTAATTTCGTTGTTCTTTCAGCTTCGTTGTTCTTTCAGCTTCGTTGTTTGAGGCATAAATTACATAAAGATGGAAGGAAAGATATTTCCATAAGTTATAGTAGTAAAAATCATCTGAGTTGAGATAAAACCAGGAATAAAGTTCAATCTATTTGAATTACATTTTAACCAGATACAACCTGATTTAGAGAGATGGAACTTGTTACAAATTTCTTCAGTAGAGAAAACTGAATGGGTGGCAGAAAAATTGGGTCCTGGAGAGAGGCCAAATGGATTCTATTCTTCAGTAAGCAAAGCATCTCTTTTTTGAAAGAGCTATTCAAATGTCTACAACAGATAACTTTATCAGGGCTATTAAACCCTATAATATTCCAAGCTACTATTGTGGGAACAAATATTAATGTTTTGAGGGATTTGGGGCCATACCTTGCTTCGTCCTAGTGGACTTTAGTTAATGGGGTGGGTTAGGGGGCTATAGAGTAGAAGCCTTTCTAGATTCAGCTTTAGTATCCTTTAAAGGGCTACTAACATCTACCATTTCCCCTTGGTGCAATAGAACATCATATTTGTTGGGCGAAATAATACCAGATGGAGCATTTAAAACATCATCATAAGACTGATTAGAAGAGGTGGAAACTTCTTCAGTTAGAGAATTGAGATTTGGAATGGTGATTTGAGCCGGCTCTTGTGAAGTATGGGACTTTTGTGGAATCTCATCATTAGTATGGGACTTTTGAGGAATCTCATCGTTCTTCTCTCCTAAGGGTTCAACAATACCCTATTTTTCCTGAATTTCAGGAAGAGTAGGAAAGTCTGACGTCAAAGGGTGGCAAGAATTTAAAGGTGCAACAACAACATTAGAATAGGAAGGAACGTCAAGAGTGTTGGGATCTTGAGTAGTGGAAGGAGCTTTGGGAGCAGGCCTGATGCGGTTTAGTGACAAGGAGGCCTTGTTCTTCCTAAAATAACGATTTCTGCTAATTCATCCACGTCGAGGAAGTAGCTTGTCTTTTTGAAGAGTGGAGAGATCAGAATGAATGATGGGCATAGAAGGGCATAAAGATGAATAATGAACCAGTGAGCTACAAAATTCACAAGGGATAGTGAAAGTTTGTTAGGGATGTTAAGCCCTATGAACTTAGTCCCAAGCTAACCAAGAGGGGGGGTGAATTGGTATTTTAAAAACTCTTTTCACAAAGAAAGAAAATTGCATAAACCAAATCACACCACAGAAATAAATGCGGAATTTAAAAGCGCGGAAGCAAGAAAAAGAACACAGAAATTTATAGTGGTTCGGTCGACTCGACCTACGTCCACTCCTTGGAGGCACCCTACAAGTATTGCACTACAAAACGTGACTCTCCTATAGCCCCCACGGCTAGGCGGAGAAGCCCTCACAAGAACCTCTTTTTTGCCACCCCGGCAAAGCAGAGAACCTACCTCCTTTTGCTTCCTCCTGAAGCTGGCAGAGAACCAAAACCAAAAGCAAACTCCTTGCCTCTACCGACCCTTCCACAGACGAGAAAGACGAAGACGAAGCAGATCGATCCTTGAAGCAACCCTTGTGAATCCTCTCACAAGCCCCCCCTCACAAGATCCTCTCTCTCTCTCTCTCTCTCTCTCTCTCTCTCTCTCTCTCTCTCTCTCTCTCTCTCTCTCTCTCTCTCTCTCTCTCTCTCTCTCTCTCTCTCTCTCTCTCTCTTTCTCTCCTCAAGGTCTTCTCAGGTCAAGGCAGCAGCCAAAGTTCTTGAAAAATGTTGAACAAGAGCTCTTAAATAGAAGAGCTTCAAAGGAGCTCATTAATTACAAGTTGCCGATAATATCGTCCAGGCCGATATGGACATCGGCCTGGCCGATCAGTACAAATCAATGAAGATCGGCTAGAGCATAGATGCAAAACTGGATGATTGAAAATTGGCTTGATCGTCCAGGCCGATCTCACGATCGTCCTGGCCGATCAGTTCAAATAAGAGGAAAATCGTCCTCACAGTAGCCCTGGATACGAGCTGGCCGAAGTTTATCGTCCTGAAGTAATTTAAGGTTTTTGACTGGATCGTCCTAGCCAATCCTGCGATCATCCAAAACGATATGATCGTATCAATCATCCTTAATTACTCCCTTGATTTCCTGAACAATTATGGCATAATTTGTGAATATCGTCCAGGCCGATCCAAGGATCGTCCTGGCCGATAATTAAAAAATACAGTATACCTTAATTGTCCATGGCGGCAACTTCTTTCTGTTTTGAGCTTATCATCCTGGCCTATACACGTATCGTCCAGGACGATCTGTTAATGTCGACAGCCTTAATTAAGAATCTTTATTTAGACTTTCTGTTTTAAGCTGATCGTCCAGGCCGATCCAAAAATCATCCTGGACGATATGTGTAAAAACAAAAATTCTAAGTCTCTCAAGTGTGTGTGTGAAGGGTTACATAGCATCAGTCTCTTTGATCATTACAAGTAGACTCATGAAGTGAAAAAACAAAAGTACAGATTGACTCAACCCTAAACCTACGCAATCCTGAACTGGCTTCTTCTTGATCGTCCGATCTTCGATTTCTGAAAAGTTAGAAGCAACAAACAGTCAAAGAGAAACAGTGTTTGTCAATCATCAAAACATAAGCCATGAAAAATAGATTTGCAACAATCTCCCCCTTTTTTATGATGGCAAACACAAGTAGGAAAATTTTAAAAAAAATAGGTTCATTAGAAAATCAAAGTTACAACAGCTTTTTCCTACCACACCCTACTCCCCCTTTTGTCATCACAAAAAGAGGGTCCAGGAACAACAGAAAAACATCATAGAAGACTAACAAGCAAACTATAAAAAGATAGAAAACAAACAACACAACGTACAGACTAAAACAACGAGGGATCCAGATCATCAGATGGAGGTGGAGGAGGTGGCTGCTAAAATTAACTAGCAAGCGTGGTAAACTGAGCATTGAACCAGGCGATGTCCTGGTCATGCTGCTGCTGCTAGTGAGTAAGGAAACTATCAAATCGGGCTAAATCCTCAGCACGGTGATGCTCGTAACGGGCAATGTTCTCAGAGTGTTGCTGCTCCTGTGCTGCAACATAGGCGTCAAAACGAGTCTCCCAACGATCAAATCACTCAATCAACTGATCAACCGATGAGTGTTGGTGGAGAGGAACAGGGTCAGGAAAGGGAGCAGGAGCGGGAGCCTCCTCCTCTCTAGCCCCCCAAGGTTCCTCAGGGTGGAGACGAGTACTGTGAAGGGTGCTGAAGGAATTATTTGAGTAGAAGGGAGTTGGGAGGTTAGGTGGAATAGGATACTGAAGTTGGTATTTGGTTTCAAGGACATAGGCTATGATGTGTCCTAAGGCTAGATTGGGTTTCCTTTTGTGGCCTGGATCTCGGATTGTGGTTAAGTGATCAATGTATCGGAAAATTAGGTTCGCAGTATTAAATTCCCTATGAGCCATGATGTAGAAAGTAGTGAGTGAAAGTAGAGGGGTGATGTGGATTTGGTAGCCGGCTTTTGGAATGATAGAGGTGCGAAGGACATATTGGATTGTCCTAGCATCTTTGACTAAAGAGCTAGTCTCTCCAACATGGTAGGGTACATTGGTCTGGCGAAGAAAGCGATTTGCCATGGACCAGTCAAGATCAGGGTCAGAGGCGATTAAGTGCAGCTTATCCCCGGTGGTGGATAGCTGTAAAAGATCAACACAATCCTGATATGTGATTTCGACAGGGCGTCGATTCATATAGGAGGTCAGGGCTGTGAAGGTAGGGTTGATGCGAAGGTTTGCGAAAAACTCTCGAAGGAACTCAGAATTGAAAGGGAAAGCAAGAGATAGAATGAAGCAAAGGGATGTGTGAGCGAAAAGATTTATTACCGGGTAAGAGATGTGGACAGGATTGATGATTCTGGAGACAATAATTCCACACTCTTTGTAACAATGATAGGCGGCTTCATCTTCTACTTCCCTGAAACGAGGGTCAATCCTTGCCCTCGAGGAACTCCTAGAAGGTTGTCGGACGTGTTTCCCACCAGCCATTGAGAGCACTAAGCAAAAAACACAATAGGAGAAAGGATGAAGAGTGAAAAATCATGGCTGGAACGGCCTGAATTTAAAAAAACGGCCATATCGTCCTGGCCGATCGCAGAATCTTCCAGGCCGATATGGTTCAATAATTACGTACAAGCCGATTGGTCAAAAAGACGGTCCAATCGTCCAGGCCGATCAGAGATCGGTCAGGCCGATTAGACACAGGCGATCGGCCCGAAGAGTCAATCCGGACGACCGTTGAAAAAGCAGATTGTCCGGGCCGATTAAGTGTATCGTCCAGGACGATACACAATAATTGATCGTACCGGCCAAAGTTAAAACATTTTAAATCTGTGCCACGTGTATCGTCCAGGACGATCAGTGTATCGGCCCGGCCGATGGTCCAATAATGGATCGTCCGGAGCTGAACTTAAAGATTTAAACGTGCTGACACATGGATCGTCCAGGACGATCCAGTGTATCGGCCAGGACGATGCACATAAAATGCATCGGCCAGATAAATATACTATCGGCTAGGACTATCACCATGAGTTCAATCAAATCGTCTAGGATGATATAGTATCGTCCAGGATGATGAGTTGCAGCAAGCACAGAAAAAGGTCAGCAGATGGATTTTGAACAGAATTGGTCATATCGGCCAGGACGATAAAAGTATCGGCAAGGACGATGTGACTAAAAATTCAAATCAAGGAAGGAATGGTGATGATCAAGACCCTAAAAAATAAAACAAAAGAAAAACAGTCAAAACATAGTATAGGAAAACAAAAACAAAAACATAATGAAAATCAAACAACGAATAATTTTGGATTTTAATTTTTCTATTTTTTTTTTGTTTTATGGAGGCATCATATGAGAATTCTTTTCAAAAGTTAAACTTTTAAAGTTCCAAGAGATCAAGAAGTTTAACAAATCCCAATCAGAAGAAAGTAGAATATCTGATTTTGTTATCCCTAGATCGGACATCCTTCAGGGTACAAAATTCTTTTGGAAAATAGAGGCCTAACTCAGAATAACTAAAAAGGATAAAAAGATCCATTCAAGACTTGTTTACTAAGAAAATATCTCATATTTAATAAACCAAAGTAATTTTTCTCAATTATGAAAAATGAAATCAAGTCTTTGAAAGCATCACATAATCTATGAGTTCTCTAAGTTTTAAGAGTTTTAGCAAAGAGAGGATAGCTTGCATTTAGTGGGCTCATTTTATGCCTCTTGTCACTTTGATTGGCTCTTTGAGGATCTTTTGATTTTTGATACACTTTTGTGTATATAGCTTTCTTTTCAATTTGACTTCATTGGCCTCTATTCTTTTTTTAACTCTTGCAAGCTAGAAACTCTTTAATATACCCTTAAAAAAAAACTTAGTTGTGAGTATATCCTTCACATATTAGAAAATATGAGCTCTCTCTCTCTCTAACATAGGGAAGAACAATCCACAACACAAAATCAAAATCATGTGATAAATGTAATTGCAAGATTTCAACAAACTTGAAAGATATATAAGAACTTTGGCTATTATGCATAAGATAAATTAATGTAGCAAGATAAGAAAATAATATTAATTAAAGAACTATTGGTTAAAATGAGTTTAGACTTTTGTTTAGAGAAGAAAATCATACCACTAAACAAAGTCAGAAGGAGGGTAACCAACAATGAGATTTCTCCTTTAACCGATTTAGAAAAGCTAAACACTATCTCCAAAAATCTAAAAACTTAAAAAGACCCAACATATGAAAACCAAACATAAAAGCAACATGAAAATAAACTATTCTAAACTAATAAAAAGGCTATCACATAACAAAACACACAAAAGAAACAAAAAAAATGAAAACAAAGCAAACTAGAGCAACACAAAGCAAGCACAAAACTAGCACAAAAACAAATAACACAAAAAATTTCAAGCAAGTGATAAAACAGCGAATTTAAGTAATTTTTGAGCTGTGAGCCTCCTTATGTCCAGTTATCCTATGCTCCCACGAGGTCTTTGGTGAGAGCACACCTGCAAAACTCAACAACTGTCAGATTTAGGAACCTAAATAGGTTTGGGATCCTTCATAGGAAAAGTAGAATACAATGCAGGTATGGTATGCTGTGAATCATGTATCTTAGGTCTCCACACCCAATGTGTACTACGATGAACGGTGCAAGTGTGTGAGATGTGTCCTAGCATGCCACAAGAGAAACATCTAACTCCAGGAAAAGGGTTTCTTAAATGGTTTGAATTATAATGCCTATTCCTAGGTTCTGGCTTAAGATCAAAAGTGGAAGTCATCCGATTTTTCTTATACGTATCAAAATTATTTTGAATCCTCAAGTTAGTTCTTTTTAATGCATCATTCTCAATCCTCAAATTTTTCTCAATCTCTTTAGATTTCTTAAGATCAACTTTAAGTGAGGTGTGTGAAGCTTTTAATGCATTATTTTCATCAACTAATTCCAAATGCTTTTTGTTCAACTCATCAAATTCATCAAGAAGATCCATGTGATTTGAATCAATCGTTGCATGATCTTTGAGAAAAACTTCATGCTCTTTTTGTAGATTTGAATGTTCTAATTTTAGGCTAGCATGAGTTTTCTTAAGTTTTTTGTAAGATGCATAGATTTTTTCATAAATTTCAAACAATTCATCATAGGTTGGTTTACATACCTCTTCCTCATCACTTTGATTTTCTCCCATGAAACACAAGTTTGTAGTCTCTTCCTCTGGTTCAGTTTCAGAGGAATAAGTACCAGATTCTGCCCAGAAATCTCTTTGGATTTTCTTCTTCTCCTTCCTAGACTTACCTTTCTCCTCACATTTTTCCTTTTCTTTGCTTGAATGATCTTGAAGTGTAGGACAATCGGCTCTCACATGTCCAGGCTTCCTGCATTAAAAAAAAAACAACATCAGAAGATCCTTTAACATGTTTGAGATCCTTACCTTTTCTCTAACTTTGATGATGCTTTTGTTTCTTCATTATAAAGGTTTTGAATTGCCTTGTGATAAGGGCAACTTCATCGCTTTCAGACCCGGAAGATTCAGAATCCAATTTGTGCGCCTTCAGTGCAATTGTTTTCTCCTTTTTCTTCTCACCTGCATCAAGATTTCTTTGATTCACCCCTTGCTCGTAAGCAATGAGTGAGCCAAGTAAGTTATCAATAGAATAGGTGTTCAAATCCTTAGATTCAGTGATTGTAGTGATTTTAGCATCATAAGACGAGGGCAAGCATCTCAAAATCTTGTTAACTTTTTCATAGTTCAAAAGTTCTTTTCCTAGTGCATGCAATGAAGTAACAATCTGAGTAAACCTAGTGTACATGTTAGAAATCGATTCATGAGGTTTCATACGAAAAAGTTCATAGTCATGCAAGAGAATGTTTAAACAGAATTGTTTAACTTCATTAGTACCTTCATAGGTGATGCACAATTTATCCCAAATCTTTTTACCAGTTTTGTAAGTTGAGACACGCATGTAATCCTCAGATTTCAAAGCACAGAAAAAACAGTTCAAACATTTTGCATTTAATTGGGCTAAATCACGTTCATCAAAAGTCCATTCAGTAAAAGAAATTTCAATTTTAATACCATTAATTTCACGAGAAGGTGAAGAATAACCTTCTTGAATAAGCATCCACATGCAATAATCAGTAGATTGTAAAAACGTTGACATGCGAGTTTTCCAAAAATCAAAAGGTAGGTTATCGAACAGGGGAGGTCGGGTAATAGAATACGATTTGAATCCCGCTCTGATACCACTTGAAAGTTTGTTAGGGATGTTAAGCCCTATGAACTTAGTCCCAAGCTAACCAAGAGTGGGGGGGTGAATTAATATTTTAAAAACTCTTTTCACAAAGAAAGAAAATTGCATAAACCAAATCACACCACAGAAATAAATGTGGAATTTAAAAGCACGGAAGCAAGAAAAAGAACACAGAAATTTATAGTGGTTCGGTCGACTCGACCTACGTCCACTCCTTGGAGGCACCCTCCAAGTATTGCACTACAAAACGTGACTCTCCTTTAGCCCCCACGGTTAGGCGGAGAAGCCCTCAAAAGAACCTCTTTTTTGCCACTCCGATAAAGCAGAGAACCTACCTCCTTTTATTTCCTCCTGAAGCTGACAGAGAACCAAAACCAAAAGCAAACTCCTTACCTCTACCGAACCTTCCACAGATGAGAAACTCTAGACTAAGACGAAGCAGAGCGATCCTTGAAGCAACTCTTGTGAATCCCCTCACAAGCTCCCCCTCACAAGATCCTCTCTCTCTCTCTCTCTCTCTCTCTCTCTCTCTCTCTCTCTCTCTCTCTCTCTCTCTCTCTCTCCTCAAGATCTTCTCAGGTCAAGGCAGCAGCCAAAGGTCTTGAAAAATGTTGAACAAGAGCTCTTAAATAGAAGAGCTTCAAATGAGCTCATTAATTGCAAGTTGCCGACAATATCGTCCAGGCCGATATGGACATCGGCCAGGCCGATCAGTACAAATCAATGAAGATCGGCCAGAGCATAGCCCTGGATGCAAAACTGGACGATTGAAAATTGGCTTGATCGTCTAGGCCGATCTCACGATCATCCTGGCCGATCAGTTCAAATCAGAGAAAAATCGTTCTAACAATAGCCCTGAATACGAGCTGGCCGATGTTTATCGTCCTGAAGTAACTTAAGATTTTTGACTGGATTGTCCTGGTCAATCCTGCGATCGTCCAGGACGTTATGATCGTATCAATCATCCTTAATTACTCCCTTGATTTCCTGAATAATTATCGCATAATTTGTGAATATCGTCCAGGCCGATCCAAGGATCGTCCTGACCGATAATTAAAAAATACAGTATACCTTAATTGGCCATGGCGGCAACTTCTTTCTGTTCTGAGCTTATCGTCCTGGCCGATACACGTATCGTCCAGGACGATCTGTTAATGTTGGTTGCCTTAATTAAGAATCCTTATTTAGACTTTCTGTTTTAAGCTGATCGTCCAGGCCGATCCAAAAATCGTCCTGGCCGATATGAGTAAAAACAGAAATTCTAAGTCTCTCAAGTGTGTGTGTGTGTGTGAAGGGTTACATAGCATCAGTCTCGTTGATCATTACAAGTAGACTCAAGAAGTGAAAAAAACAAAAGTACAGACTAACTCAATCCTAAACCTACGCAATCGTGAACTGGCTTCTTTTTTATCGTCCGATCTTCGATTCCTGAAAAGTTAGAAGCAACAAGCAGTCCAAGAGAAACAATGTTTGTCAATCATCAAAACATAAGCCATGAAAAATAGATTTGCAACAGATAGGTCTCCATTCATAATGAACCTTAAGGTTAAAAACATCCCAATCAAGAGAAATGGGAATTCTTTAGGATAAGTAGTCATTTTATCAACCTGCACACAGACTCTAGCAAAGGTTAATTATGTCTTCTGAGCAGTAAGAGCGTCGATAGCGAGGGGAACTCCAACCTTTCTTGGAATCATGAAAATACCCTACAAGTTCCAGCAAACTAATGGAAAATCGACTATTTTTATACATATAGGGACGAAAGTGAAGTTTTCTTTTACCGGCAAAAAATGGGGATTCCATTTTTGCAAAACAAACGGTTTTCCAAGGAGAAACCACACCCCCTTAGACCATACCATCTCATAGTCCTCCGCCAAAGAGAAACGCAAAAGGAAGAAACCCTCACTAAGAGATAAAAGCTGTAACAAACCTTTGAGAGCCGAAGATTTCCGAATAGCCCCAAGAAAGGCTTAGTAAAATGGCCTCCTACCGATCGAGTATCCGACCAAGCATAAGCTCCAATCTTGAGCTGCAGATTTAATTTTTTTCACCGTTGAAGGGAATGATCTTAGGTTCGGAAGGGAAGAACGAGAGGGGTATGTCAGTAGTTTGTGGTTTAGTGGAAAACATAACATTTTTCCAGTTGCAAGGAGGCGGAGGACTCGCACCCGCACTCTGAGAAGGGACAGGTGGGAAATCAAGGGAGAAGTTAGAGGTATCCATGAGAGCAAAGGAAGCCCTCCGGCAGAGCCAGGGAAGAGGAAGAGGGAAGGCGGGAACCAGGCGGCTAGAAGGGTGCAAACCCTAGCAGAGCAATCCCCCAGTGAGATAATAAAACTGTGAATATATTATAGTCGCTGTTGCATGACTTCATTGTATACAAGCAAAGGAACAACAGTACAAGTCTCGGAACAGCATCACCAGCTAATTACTAATGAAAGAAGACAATCACATACGTCAGAATTTTTGCTTTCTGAATCTCGTTTTGGGAATCGGTTTCTCTGCTTTCGGGAGCAGTTGAATGCATGAGAAGCTTTCAGGCTAAAAGAAAGAATTCTATGCTGTCATTTCAAGTAATTAAATATTGGAACGCTAACATGGACCGTGATTAAGCTGTTACCAACATTAATTTTAATATTAATTAAATTTTTGGTTCAACTTCAGTAGATGGCCCATGCCATTTTAAGAATCTTTACTTGAGCAAAAATGAGATAATTTTATTATTATTTTTAAAAGTAAATTTTTAGTATAAAATTTATTAAACTAAAAATGTTTTACGAAAAAATTATATTAAATGAAACCTGAAGCAGGAATTGAATAAGAAGCTCTGTACGTTTTTTTTTTTGGGGGCATTTAGGTCATTTAAGGCAAACTCACACACACAACGCATACACATGGACTCGAACCTTGGACCTCTTAGTTGAAAGCCTAAGCTCTCAACCAATAGGCCAAGGAGAGTTGTGTGAAGCTCTGTACGTGATTAATCTCCTTTTAGTAAAGTAAGCAACTATTTATATTGTTCATAGTTGAGGAATAAGGTTTTGAAACCCGATATAGACTTAATGTTCATTTAATGTTTAATTTATACTAAAATAATTGTACTGTATAATAAATTACTTAAGTTTAAAATCGATAAATTAGATTACAATGCTCTCTTAATCTTTTGTTGAAAAGCCTATATTTCTCAAAATGATCTTATAATAAAAATAAAATATATTGAAGTCTAAAATGTTGATAAATAAATGTACTTCAATTTCTTTAATATTATATGAGGAATTATCTTTTTTTTTTTAAGAGTAACTTATCATAAAAATAAATTAATGGATAATGCATAACTCAAAGTAAAATCTCATATTTCTTTATTATCCATAAACTGAAAATTTTCTAGAAGTTTTTTATCCTACTTTATTTTTTATATAATTTTGTATTACAATTTTATTGAAATTAATCAAGTGGATCTTTTTAAATATACGATACTAGACACTTATTAAGCAAGTCATCATCCATCTTACCACACATTTGATGACTAACAATACTCATTCCAAAAATTATCACTCTACTTGATAAATAACAATTAGTAAAGTTAATGCAAAAATAACGAGCAAATAAATTTGGAGATAGATATTATCATTTTTTGCCTTAATATTTTACTTTACAAGGTTAGCAATGCTGATTAAAGATGAAAACTCATCATTAATGTATATATCAATAATGCAAATGAATAACATATATTCAAAACTCAAAAGCTCAATTTCCGAAAAAAATGTTTGGATATAACTCTACAAGATGAATAATTGATCAATTAATATATTGTGAAGGCAAAATCAAAAGATTCAATTGCATCCGTTAAAACATTTACTTCAATTGACTATTGCTCATGTACCATATCCTCCTTAATAATCTTAAGTACCTTGAGTACAAAACATACATTTTCATAAAACTAATTAAAGCATGAAAATGCACACCCTATTAGGTGTAATGTAAATATTAATATAAACTATCCTTAACAAATATCAAGCATTAATATGTATTGCTATATTATAAATATTAATATGAAAAGCTATAACATAAACAATAACGTTTTGTTTCAGACAGTTTTTTTACTGCTTCTTAAAACTATTTTTTAGTACAAAATTTTTAATTTTTACTAAAAAGTTGTTTTAAGAATCAATAAAAAATCATCCAAATAAAACCTAAATACTTCAACACCGAATTATCCAATATCAAACAACAAAAAAACAAATAGAGGCGAACAACAAGAAGAAAATAAAGGCACACCAACGGCCATTCTTAAAACGAAGGCACTATCTACCATTTTTTCAAAAAAAAAAAAAAAAAATTTACTTTTCTTCATACATCATATAATTTTCCCCTTGATTGTGGCAGTATCCCAAATTATGATAGCTTTTCAGTGAAGAAGAACTATTCTTGGAACTAAAACTCACCGATCAGTACAAGTAGGACAAAACAAGATAAACAAAGTACAAATTTAATTAAACCATTTCAAAAACATGTAAATAGTGCCTGATAATCATCGGATTGTTAGCCAGGTTTAACAAAAAATCTGATTACATGCATAACATTAAAATAGATATATTTACAAAATCAACCTGCTCGGAGTTGGATAAAAGCATGAAATTTGACATTGTGATGATAATTTAAAAAATAAAATCGGAAGGATGTTAATTTTATAAATAAAAAATTAAATATTATAATTGCCCAAAAATTTTATTGGCAACCACATAATTACAGTTACAGCATGCATAGTAATCTTAACAATTCTGTCCACAGTACTTCCCGGACAGCCTCCTCTTACCCTAACCGGCGGTTCACCGACCCCGTCCGCGGCACACGGACGGTAGACTCCACAACAGAGCACGCGGCCGCCGCAGCTTTGCAAGATACATACAACCCCGACAAACTCAGCCCGCTTCCAGGAGACAAAACCGCCGTTCTCCGCCTCCTCGCAGCCGATCTCCGACGCAAAAACTCCTCTAACTCAGGATCTGCCGGAGGCGTCTCCTTGGCACACTCGGCGAGCGCCGCCGCGAAAGGGTCGGCCTCGGACAGTGTTTTCCTGGAATCAAATCGGATCGGTGGAGGAAGAGGGATGCGATCCGGATTCGAGCTGCAATAAGGTTTTCTGGGGTTTTTGGGGATACCAGGTTCGTGCTCCCAGGAGAAGGGAACGGTGGACGATGACGCGGAGCGGAGAGGGGAGGAGAAGGGAAAGGACTGAGTTCGCCGTGAAAAAGGATGGATCGTCGGGGCATCTATATCCGGAGATTCGCCGGCGGCGAGGAACGTCAGGCTCGGCGTTTTCTTCATGCGTTGTATCGGTTTCTACACGAGAAGAGTGAGGAGTGAGAGCGGGGGCTTTATTGACGGAGGCAAGGTAAAGATCAGTTCCGGCGGTGCTTAGTGGCGATTTAATTATTTGGTGGATTATGCATTAAACGGTTAGATGTTTAGACTGTATAAATGCGAATATTAATGTGCTGGGGTACGATAAGCAGTTTGAAATTGAGTTTGCTCTAATTTGTTTGGAACCAACGACCAGAAAGGCCTGAAGGTGTGAAGCCTTTTGGAATCTTGAAAGCGAAGTATTTACGAGGGGACTTTTTATAATGATTCGAATTTTAATTTATTTAAGGCTTTTTTTTTTCTTTTTAAATAGAGAGTTAAATATTAAAGCAATGTATATATACAAATAACAAATTCATATATTCATATAAATATATATGACCTCTAAAATGAGGCCATAGAACATCTCCAACTGAATTCTTTATTTTCTTCTTTAAAATATAATAATAGTTATAAACAGTAATTCATCTACAATCAAACTTTATTTCTAACATAAGAAAAAATTTCATATAAATTCTTTCTCATCTTCACTTCAATCAAATGAATAGTACGATCTTAATATTGGGGTTCCATCATTCACAGCCGCAAAAATTCACTTCTTTTAGGGCAGTTCCAACCTAAAATCTATTTCCCACTTCAAAATGTAATAACAATAGTATAAAATGGTGATTCATCTCCAAACAAATTCCATTTCTCACATAAAAAAAAAATAAAATAAAAAAAAATTTATGAACAGTGCGACCTTAATATGGTATCACACTATTCACAATCGAAAAAATGTGTTTGCATATGCCATTCAGGTGGAAGCTTCCTGATCTGCTAACAACATAATAGAATACGGTTGGAGATGCCCTTAAATTTTAGTAAGCTTGTTGGAGTTTCAAGTTTCAATATTTCAATTGGGATTAAATAAGAAAATATAAAGAATATAAAAATTGTTTAAATATAATCAAAATAATAAAACAATAATATTATAGTTTTATAAATAAATAAATAAAATTAATTAAAAATATATTCAATATTTAAATTACTAACTTAATTTTGTTAGCCACAAGCAAATTTAGATGATCCATTGAAATCTTATATATTTTTTTCTTAGAATACTCCAATTCCATCGAAATAAAATTAGTATGAGAGAAAGTCAATATTTGCTAAAAACACTCATGATTAACATACAAGCGACTGACTTTCAGATGTTTCCATTCTAAATATAACCAGTGAAAAAATAAAAGTCAATCCATTTATAATAATTAATCACAAGTGCTTAGACATTTCCACATCAACAACAAAATTGCTTGATAAATAATAGAGCAATTTGGTGATTTTTTGTGAGATTAGTTTTTTCATTTGAGATAATTTTTTTTTACTATTTTTTAAAATAAATTTTTCAAAATATTTTTATAAATTAAAACAATTATAGTGTATAAACCAAATACTCAATCCCAAGACTGCATATAGCTCGAACCCTTCGGTGACCAACTTTTATACTCAAATTCTCACAGTAAAGTTTCTCAGCCAAATTAGACCTTACACGTAATAGATATGTGTATTAAGAATATATTATTTATTTGAAGTTCTTTATTGTATGTAATATAACTAATTTGAGACAATAGGAAACATTTTTTAAAATTATATCACACCAAAAGAAATAATCATTCTAAAATAAACAAACAAATCATAAATATCTAAAAATTTGGGAGTTCTCCTAAGAAATAAATTTCTTAACAAAATATAGCTTAATATGATGTTTTGCTGTGAAATACAATGAAAAGAGAAAAAAAAAACAAAATGGCACTTAGAGATTGCTTAAGAAAATAATGGAGTCACACTTCACTAACTAATGAAAAATAAATAAAGTTACGATGAATGTATAAAATATATACATTTTTTCCATTTTAGATGTTAAAAGTGGGATATCATAGGAATGAAAGAATCTAAGAAAATGATGAGTATTTTGAGGTATCTAGTCTCATTGTTGTATTCTTTGTTTGATATATTTATAAAGTTATCGAGTTATCATTAAGGGATAGTGATAGCCATTGCATTGGTCTCTGAAGCATGATAACAAGTGCGATGGACCGACTTGATCGACAAAGTGGAGTGTGACCCTGTAAGCAAATGAGTCGGGTTCAAGTTTGGATTTTTGACATGTTTCAAAAAAAGGATTCGGTTTCGGTTGACCCAAAAACCCAAAATCAAATTGATAATGAGTAAAAAGTCGGAGTCCATTCCGAATTTTTGCCCGCACTTGCAGACTCTGCCCGCTGCCTGCTGCCCGCACTCGCCACTCGATGATCGTCTTTCATCGTTGTTATCACTGCCCAAAGTCACGAACTCTCAGACATCGCCTGCTGCCAGCACCCACCGTTGTGGACTTTGCTTGCACTCATTGACCACCTTTCTCCTGCACTTGTGGACTCCGTCCCACTGTCACAGTCGTTGCTTCACCATCGGCTTTGAATAGGAACTGGAATTAGCAACAGGAGCTCAGCTTGCGCTTCTTCAGCCAAATCTTCTAAATCTGGGTCAAGTCGTGTCAACCCAGCAATCCGTATGGGTTGGGTCCTGGTTGAAATATACGATCCATTTGCAAAAACGGGCTGGGTTCGGGTTGACCCGTTTAGATTCTAGTCAACTCGGGTTTGAACCAAACCCAACTCGTCGACCCGAATTGATACCCCTATCCAATTCTTTGATCTGACATTCTAGTACTTATAAAAATAATAATTTAATAAAATTATTTCTTTATTCTAAATCTCAAAATAAATCAATATATTTTTGAATTTAAAGTATTATTAAATTTGTTTTTATATTAATTTTTATTTACAACAACAACAACATCATCATCATCAAGCCTTTATCCCTCTATGTGGGGTCGGGTACATGAATCCTTTTTCTCTATCGTGTCCTATTAAAAGTCAAATTCTCGTTTAAATCTAATAAAGAGAGGTCATTCCTAATATTTTCTAACCAAGTCTTTTAGGTCTACCCCTACCTTTCTTAACATAAGTCAAATCTAATACCTCTACTCTCCTAACCAGGTCATCGGAAGGTCGCCATTTTATGTGACCAAACCATCTAAGGTGACTCTCTCTAATCTTATCTTCTACTGGAGCTACTCTAACCTTTTCACATATATGCTCATTTTGTATCCTATCTTTAAGGGTAAAGCCTCATCCACCTGAGCATCCTCATCTTTGCCACACTTAACTTAGTATTATGCTTTTCTTTTAATGGCCAACATTCGGCACCATAAAGCATTGCAGGCCTCACTACCATCTTAAAGAATTTTCCCTTAAGTTTGAGGGGTACATTTCTATCACATAACAAGCCCGATGCATTCCTCCACTTCAACCATCCAACTTAAATTCTCCTTATAATATCCCTATCTATTTCACCATCACTCTGAACAATAGATCCAAGATATCTAAAATGTGTACTCTTATTAATGACTTGATTACCCAAAGTCACAATCCCCTCACTAGGTCTATTACTACTAAAATTACACTCCATATATTCCATTTTAGATCTACTCAAGCAAAAACCTTTAGACTCTAAGGTTAACCTCCATAATTCAAGTTTACCTTCAACTCCCTCTCTAGTCTTATCAACAAGAAGAATATCATCAGCAAAAAGCATACACTAAGATACATCCTCTTGCAAATGTCTAGTGAGAACATCCATGACTAAAGCATAAAGATATAGTCTTAAGGCTGATCCTTGATGTAACCCAACCAAAATAGGGAAATACTTAGTCAATCCACCTTGTGTTTGAACACAAGTAATAACTCCTACATACATATCTTTAATGATTTGAATATAAGTATTATTGACTTGTTTCTTTTCAAGAACTCTCCATAGCATTTTTCTTGGAACTTTATCATATGCTTTTTCTAAATCAATAAATATCATATGTAGATCCTCCTTATTTTCTCTATATTTCTCCATCAAATCTCTTAATAAATGTATGACTTCCATAGATGACCTACCCGGCATGAATCCAAATTGATTTTGAGAAACATTAGTATCACACCACAACCTATGCTCCATAACTCGCTACCATAGTTTTAAAGTATGACACATCAACTTCATTCCTCAATAATTCGCACAATCTTGTGCATCACCTTTATTCTTAAAAATAGAAATTAACACACTCATTCTCCACTCATCTAGCATCTTTTTAGTCTTCAAAATAGTATTAAAAAGTTTAGTAAGCCATGAAATTCATTCATCTCCTAAGCATTTCCACACCTCTATTGGAATATCATCAGGTCCAACAGCTTTTCCACCCTTTATTTTTTTTAAAGCCTTTCTAACTTCAGTTTTACTAATACGCCGATAAAAATAGAAATCTTTATTTTCATTTAGGGTGCTAAGGCCACTATAGTCAATCTTATTTTCACAATCTTCATTAAAAAGTTTAACAAAATATCTCATCCACCCTTGTTGAATATCATCTTCTAAGAAAAGTTTTTTTTTTGATTATCATCCTTAATACACTTCACTTGAACTAAATCCTTACTACTCCTATCTCTTTGTTTAACTAACTTATACATATATCTTTCTCCCTCTTTAGTATCTAATCTATTATATAAATCACTAAAAGCTAATATTTTGCATCGCATATTGCTTTCTTAGCTTCCTTACGAGCCACTTTATATATTTCTCAATTATAAGAATTTTTAAAATTAAACTAATTTTTATAACAAAACTTCTTATTTTGAATATTTTCTTGCACATTTGGATTCCACCACCAATTATTTTTACTATTAGTAGCTTTTCCCTTTGATACTCCAATGACATCTTTTGTAATATTCTTAATATCACTAGTCATGTTTTTCCACATAACATTAGCATCCTCATGCACAGACAAAATCTTAAGATCTAAAATCTTATTCTCAAAAATATTTTTGTTAATATTCTTTAAATGCCCCCATCTAATCCGAGAAAATTATTTTACTTTATTTTTTATTTTATGCCCCTTTATCTTAAAGTCCAAAACTAATAATCGATGTTGGGTACATAAATTTTAACTCGGAATAACTTTACAATCTTTGCAATCTAAACGATTTAATTTTCTAATAAGAAAATAGTCAATCTGGGTTATACTATATCTATTTTTATAAGTGATGAGATGCTCATTCCTTTTCTTAAATAAGGTATTAGCAATTGAAAAATCATAAGCTAAATAAAAATCTAATATGGTCTTGCCACCTTCATTCATTGTTCCAAATCCATGGCCACCATGAATGCTTTTAAAATCATCTACCTCTCTACCAACATATCCATTTAAATCTCCTCCAATAAAAACTCTTTTTTTAAGAGGTATCTTTTGTATTAATTCTTCTAAGTTATTCCAAAAATTTAATTTAGAACTCATATCCAAACCTACTTGAGGAGCATAAGCACTTATAATATTAACAATCTTATCATCAATAACAATCTTTAAAGCAATAATTCTATCTCCAATCCTATTAAATTTTATAACATTATCCTTTAAACTCTTATCTATAATAACACCTACATCATTTCTAGTACGACTCCTACCCGAATACCAAAGTTTAAATCCTAAACTATCAATTTCCTTAGCCTTCTCTCCAACCCATTTAGTTTCCTGAATACACAAAATATTTAACCTCCTATGAATCATAATATATAATAATTCGATTAATTTTCTTGTAAGGGAACCTATATTCTAAGTTCCTATCCTAATATTAGTTTTATGGACTAGTTTCTTTGTCCACATCCGTATTTGATGTGGGAACCCTTGCCTATTTAACACTACAACCAGGCGTCGGTACAGCGGCCCTTACACACTTGTCACTGTATTCAGGCCATACAATGCGTCATTTCCTGGGGATGCCCTATCATTAACACAATTTCTTAAAGGATTCATATCATTATTGTTCAACAAGTTTTATGCTGGCTATCGATTACCTAACGCAACCCTCCACTTTTCTCATCCAGGACTTGGGACTTGGCAACGACAATATTTAATTTTTAATTACCTTTAAAATAATAATAAAAAATTTAATAAATTAATCTTCTTTAAATATATGTGCTAATTTCAACTCATCAAATGAATTCCACTATATATATATATATAACTTTATCACCTACTTTTATTTCACATTTCTGTGAAATATATACACGAATCCTTTCTAGATTCTAATTGGAAACCCCCTTTCCATGGATTCATCTCACATCAATAGCTCGACCCCTTCCCCCTATAGGTAGTTTTAGAGAATTTTTTTTTGAAGTGGATACCTCAATGTTAAGTATAGCTCGTAATAATCTATCCTTCGGGGCATATGATGATTCGCTCACTCTCTGAGGTGTTAATTTTTTTTTTTTGAGGAAAAGCCGAAGCTAACATATATTATAAAAGGTAAACAAGATACAACTAGATGTTAGATTCCTCCTTCAAAATGTCCAAGAAAGAAGGAGGAAACTTATTCAAAGAGATATCATCCCAAGAAAAGCTACTAAAAAGAGCTAAGTTAGCACAATAATTAGCTAACTTATTGTTATCTCTACTAATACAATTAAAGATAACAAAATTAAAATTTTTAAGGAAATCAAGATCTTCCTTAATGTTGTTACCTTTTTCCCAAAGCTTTTGAATGAAAGAGATGATGTTGGAGTTGTCACCTTCAATTATAATTCATTTGTATTTGAACATCCAATCCTTGATTTCTTCCTTCTAAGTGTAAATTGCAAGAAGCTCCAATTTTACAATATCCCAATGAATACATTTGATTCCAAATGCATATAAGAATCTGCCTTTACAATCTCTGAAGACACCCGCCAATCCAGCTTTATAAGAAGATAAGAGAGAAGCATCACATTAATTTTTAGCCATTCGGGTGGAGCGGGTTGCCAAGAATTAGACAATCTCTTCGATTGATTGACATCCCAGTTGCCCGATGAGAAGTGCTTAAAGTTATTAAGAATAGATGTGTAGCAAATAGCATTGGAAGCAATAAAGGTAGAGCTTTCCTCCGTTCGTTCATGTATTTTCTTATTTCTAGATTTCCACGATAAGAAAACAGCATTGCAATATAAGTTAGCTACCAATCCTCTCTTCTGTGCTACCCTTTCCAGCCATTTAATGCAATCTTCATAATCCCGAAACTCTGGAATACAAAATCCCCAGAGATTAAGAAGATTAATTACCTCTTTAAGCTTTAAACATGTACATAACACATGTTCTTGGTCTTCTATTGTTGAGCATCCTCTTGGACATTCCGTATTATCTCTTAGTCTTCTCTGTTGTAAGTATTTAAAAGTAGGAATTGCATTTTTGAATATTTTCCACCAAAAGAATTCCACCCGAGCATTCAGCTTGATATTTTTAAACCAATTCCAATGATTCAATTCACTGTTATGATGATTTAAAGCGTTGAAGGCATTCCAGCCACTGTCAAACCAGATTTATGCTGAACAAGCTCTATCTCATCTTTCCCACTACCTTGATCTATCTTCAATTGAAGAATAAGTGATACTAAATTAGTACCAAACATATCAAACAATTTTGGTACATTCCAGAAGCCGTTGTGGATAAGTTCTTTGATATAAAAAGCTTCTTCTTCATGAGGTACCACAAATGTAGGCCAACGGTTGATGCTTTTATCTAAGATCCAAGTATCTTTAAACACATCAACATCTTCACCATTAACCAATGTCCATATAACAATTGGTTTAAGCATATTACAGCCTTCATTCAAAAGTTTCCAAGAAGGTGAATAATTGATTCTATTACTCCCCATTTTCAATTTTTCACCATATTTACCACCAAAAACTTCATGTAGAAGAGAATCCTTATTTTTTAAATACCTCCAAGCTAATCTTGATCTTAATGCTTTCTTCTTAGCAGAGCATAAGAATAATCCTCTTCCTCCTTCGTTTACAAGTTTACACATTTCATCCCAACTAACGTAGTGCATACCCGAATTTCCATCAGATTTTCTCCATATAAAGTCTCTGCAGCTTTTCTCTAGATCATCCAGAATTTTTTTTGGAACCAGTGAATGAGTACCATAGTAAGTTGGCAAAGCCAGCAGAACTGATTTAACAAGGGTTATTTTACCCGCAACTGAAAGAATTTTGCTTCCCCAAATGTTAAGCAGCTTCAAAGTTTTATCTATGATGAATTGGAAGTCATCATATGAAAGTCTCCTTAATGTCATCTTTATTCCCAAGTAGTTGAATTCTTTGACAGTTTTGAAGTTCATAATTTTTGCAATGCTTTTCTTTTTTCTTCTATCAACATGTTTTCCAAATAGCATGGAAGACTTATTATTGTTCACCCGTTGGCCTGTCCAATTACATAATTTATACAGAATCTTCTTCACCTTCTTAATTGCATTTTTATTGGCTTCAGAGAATATAACCACATCATCAGCAAATAATAAATGTGATATTTTTGGACCATTGGTATTGATTTTAATACCACAAGTGCTTTGAGCAAAAGCATTAGAAAGTAGTTGAGCACAAAGAATAAAAGGAGTAGGAGACAAAGGACATCCTTGTCTAAGACCACTCTTAGCTTGAATCCAACTAGAATATCTTCCATTGATAATCAAAGAAAATTCCGGATCTTTCACACAATTCATGAGAAGATTAGAAATTTTTGGAGGAAATTTAAAGTAGAGTAATACATTTCTAAGAGCTTCCCAAGATATTGAGTCATATGCTTGTTCCATGTCTATTTTGAATGAGACCATACCTTTAGTTGCTTTGGAGATTCTAAACTTGTGGAAGACTTCTTGAGCAATTAGCACATGATCGGATAGAGATCTCCCACGAATGAAAGCTGCTTGCACTCTTGAAATTAGCTTAGGAATAACCTCACTAAGCCTATTTATAAGGACCCTAGCTGCCACTTTGTAAACCGAGTTACAAAGGCTAATGGGTCTATAATTAGAAGGTAGAAGAGGATTTGATACCTTAGGAATGAGAACAATGAGGGTCTTCTTCCAATCCTCATTTAAAATCCCATAGCTAAGAAAATTTTTAAGAGCATTCCAGAAATCCTCTTTTATTATATTCCAATAAGCCTTGATGAAGGAATAAGTGATTCCATCATTGCCCGGTGAGATGTTGCCTCCAAATTGTTTCAGCACTCTTTCCATTTCTTCTACACAAAAATCTGCTTCCAGCTGTCTTCTATCCTCTTCATTCAATTGAGCATTGACCTCAGGCCATCCATGGAAGCTACAGTTTCTATCTTCCCATTTCCTACAGAATTATTTGAGAAAGGAGTCTTCAATATGTTCTTGTTCTTCCACAACTTCACCATATTCATCTTTGATTTTGATAATTCTGTTAGAATTCCTTCTTGCACTAGCGTATGCATGAAAAAACTTTGAGTTACTATCACCATCCACAAGCCACTTCACTTTGGCTCTTTGCTTCCACCAATCATTTAATCTAGCCAAGTGGAATTCACCTCATAAACCTTATTTTTGAGATTCCAATACTCCATTTCCGAAAGACTACCTTCCGTAGCTTCTTTGTTATGGAGTTCCAAGATTTCCACCATAAGTTCCTCTTTATGCTTGTTAAGATCTTTATGTTTAGCCTTGCTCCCATAGAATAGAGATTTCAAAGATTTTTGAAATTTTTTGTTAAGCACTTGAGAGCTATCAACTTCATAGTTTTTATTCCATTCCTTCTTCACCACTGCAAAAGATGCTTTGTAGGACACCCAACAATCTTCAAATTTGATATTCCTTTTGATTCTAGGAAACGAATCAAGAATATTTAAAATAATTGGGCAATGGTCCGAGGCAATTCTAGCCAAATGTCTAGTAACCAATCTATGAGAGGAGCTTAAAGCTTTGGAATTGACAAATCATATATCAAGTCTTTCAAGAATTCTAGCTCCATCACTTTTGTTATTGCACCAAGTGTATTTGGGTCCTATAAAACCCACCTCATGAAGATCATTCTCTATTAAGCAATTCTTCATGTCTCTTGGTCCTTGAGAGAAAAGAAATCTTCTGCCACCAATTTTGTCCTCCTTAGCTAAGATATAATTGAAGTCTCCACCTATTTCCATAGGTATATCTTTATCAGAATATTTATTCAACATTCCCCATAACTCCTTTCTTTTGTGTACATCTATGCTGCCATATATTGATGCAATTCTCCATATACATTTATTTTGCACCTTCAAATCTCCAATGATCACTTGAGAAGAGTGGTCAATGACTGAAAATTCAGCAACTTTGCTCTTCCAAAGAATTACAATTCCACCAGACAATCTAGAAGATGGAATGTAAAAAAAATCCCATTCATTACCAATCAAAAGATTAACATCCATTCTATTAATAGAATTTATTTTTGTTTCAAAGAAACCCAAGAAATAAACATCATGATTTTTGATAAATTCTTTGATATATAGAGAAGCATTCTTCTTCCTTGCTCCTCTACAATTCCAAAAATCAATGGAATACATTAAAAGGGATTAGGGGGATTCCTCCACAAGTTACCTTTCCCTTCAAGCTCCAATCTTCTAGATCTAGTAGATGAATTTATGGGTCCCAAGTTCTTCAGTTGCTTTGAAATCTTCTTCTTTGTTGAGTGGGATTGTTCTTCCTTTCCTATACTTTCAATCTTCAAAGAATTTACATTCCCCAAGACAACCGATTCTGTACATCTCTGGATTCCATCCTCTGTTGCAGCATCTTCATTGATACCAGTATTAATAGCTTTTCTATATTTTTGTTTTTCAGGAACAATCTCTCCTTCTTCTATAAGAGCATTTAGAACTCTGAAGCTGTTATCATCAGTGATGCCATGAGAATTTCTGGTTAAATGAACTCTTGAATTTGCTTGAACATTATTATCCTCCTCTCTGATGAAAGATTGTTGCTTCTCTGTTTCCAGATTTGCAACATTAACTTTCACCAAATTATCTCCTTCTTTCAAATTGGTCTTCTTCACTGGAACATAAGTTTTCTTTTGTTCTTTCCTTTGGGGTTGCTTCCTTGGATAGCTGCCAAACGGTTTCTTCTTGCCATATTCCACGAGCATCCACGGACCATATTCTTCCTTGTCTTTACCTTCCATCATTTCACAAGGTTGATTGATACCAACCAATCCAGATGATATTACCTGATTAGCCTTATCTGGCTGAGCATTCTTAATTTTGTTCTCCTTGATATAATTGGTACAATTCTCTTTGCTATGACCGATCTTTCCTCATCCATAGCATAAGCTTGGGATCTTTTCATATTCTATCTTTTGATAGAATTTGTCATTAGCTCCTTCTACCCAAACACCTATAGGAAGTTTAGCATCTAGTTCAATTCGAACGCATATTCTTCCAAATTCTCTTCTTGACCATTGAAACAAGTTCCCATCGATCAAGTAAGGCTTGCCTACCATAGATGCTATACGGCAAATGTTGATTTCATCCCAACAATGTAATGGTAGATTTGGAAGTCTTATCCAAATAGGAGATGTAAGTCCTTTAAGAGAATTTGGATTGAAGCTTTGAGTCCACCTATCAATCCCAACAATGTTGCCATTTACAAACCAAGGCCCATTGGTTAATACTGCTTCCACATGGGGCTAGGATCATAAAACGAGCATAGCATCCATCCTTTTCCTAATATTGTAATATGAAATTTTCCAAACACAGACCACTGCTTTCTCAGCTCAAAACTGATTGAGGAAAAGGAAATGTCATCACCAAAGATTTTGACAACTAATGAGTTCGTAAGCTTATATGAGTTTTCTGCCACCTTTTGCTCATGAAGCTTAATCGATTTTCCATCTTTTGATAAGAAATTGCTGAAGTCCAATTCATCAACTCTGATATTTTGTTTCTTCTCCCAGGCGTTAAAGTTATTTCCAGAAACAGGTCTTTCAGGCATTTCCACATTCATAATAGCGCATCCAGCTAATTCTCCATTGCTGCACTTCCAGACTTCATTCAATTCAGAAGTTTTACAAGTTCCAGATGTCGAGACTTTATCTCCTTCCTTATTAACAGCTTCCTCAGGCATTTTTGTCGATTTGACCAGATTATCTTCCTTCTCATAACAATCCGACGATCTATCCTCTGCTCCCATTAATTGTTTTGCTTCTATCTCTAAGAAAGTTGCAGAAATTTTGACAGCTTCTTCAAAACTTTGCAAATCCGTCTTTTTGGAACATAAGACTTCCATTTTGCCTTCTTGCATTATACCTTTACCTTTTCCGATCATTTCGGAATCTTTCTTCTTCAGCAGTAATCCTCCCTCATTAATAATCAAAGGCTTGTTCATTCTGATATTCGTTCTATTGAACGAAATACTTCCGTCTCCAAATGCTGGTGGAGATGACGAGCCTCCAAGAACAACACCAGAATTTGAGCGTCCAGTTGATTGACGATCTTCAGGTGGTATGCCGGCCGAAGATGACCGGCGACCGTCGCTTGCCATCGGGAAACCAGGAATCCTGCGATTTAGAAATTCAAATTAACCCGTAAAAACCAGAGCTTCTCTCACTAGCTTCTCTCACTAGCTTCTTCCTTTTGCAGATGTATTTCTAAATTGCATTTCTGAGGTGTTAATTTACCTACTAAGATAACAACTGTTTTTATTTAAGATCCCAGCATCAAAATTCCATTGTGTCTAAATTTCAGAGTAAACAAGCCTCTAAATGCAGGATATCTTTAGTGATTCTTTTAGAACCTTGGTTGTTACATGAGTATGAATTTCATATATATATATATATATATTCTTTTTATTAAATATAAAATAATGTGATTTATGTCGTGGGGACGGTTCTCATTATCAAGGCGATAACAATGGTGATTGTTTGACACCTTTATTAGTAGGGGCTAGCAACGATGATATTCGGGGCCAACAATGATAGTGGTAGTAGTTAGTTATTTTTTAAAATAGTTAAAAATACCCTAAACTATCAATAGGAGATGAAGGTAAAAAGGACCATTATCAAATGATGGGGTTCGAGAACCATATTAGTTTTATGTTGGTCTAATAAATATAATTAATGGATGACATAGGTCAAATGGACCACAGTCAATCAACGGTTGTTGAAAGACTATAGTTAGTAGTGAAAAAACTTAGAAGGATAGTATATGAGCAAAAATGGTTAAAGGACTATATTCGGTGGATGGGTGAGGGAGGTTTATATTGAATAATTATTATTTTTATCTTTTATAATGATAATAACTAGAGCTATCTATATTGTTTTATTAATATTTTATACTAGTAAAAGAATCTATTAATCCAAATATCAATATATATTTGTATTCATTACTCAACAAATTAAGTTCAATAATATATTTGTATTCATTATTCAATACTTATGAATGATATTATGCTTCTAATATTAATGTAACTAAAATTTTATTTTAGTTAGTTTCTGATGCAATGCATGTTAGTCAAAATCTCAAAATCAGAAATGCATGAAATTTTAAAAAGGCTTATAAAATAGTTTTTTTCGAACACAAGACTTTCCCAGGTTCAGCTCCTTACCCTCAAAGGTAAATTTATCTGAACTCTACCCACAAGAGGGGAAGCATCTAAATAAGGAAAGAGTAGAATGTGTTAACATGCATGCAACCCCAAATGACCTATGGCTCATTTCCTAAGTCGTTATCTTTCTATAATATTTAATTTCTAAATTTTAAATTTTAATTATGAGTAGAAGAATTTATACCTAAGTGTATAATGAAATATGATGCATACACATGTAAGAAAGAAACCTATAAAAGTGTATCATCTCTACTGAGTAAATAAAGTAGACACATCATCAAAATAAAATATCAACCAAAGCAAAAAGTATCCAAAAGTCCATGGTAATTGCCATATAATATACAACCCATGGTTTGCAAAAAAAGTAATGATGCCCAGGCTCCTCTGACAATAACTTAAATTTTAATCATATAAAATAACATAAATCTTAAAAAGATCAAGACATTTTTTTATCTTGATCTTCATCTTCAAGCTCCTCTATTGGTCTGATTTCTTTAATTTTCTCATAGTACAACCTCTAGAAGGATATCTAAATGAAAAGAAATTACTTATAAAGTACTCTCTTTTCTCTTGGAATCCTTTATATTTAAAATGTTTTTTTTTTAGATTTCACAACTCTATACTTTGAATAAAATTACATCAGGAATTATTGACCTAGTTTTTCACTTAACTCCTTGGTTTAAGGGGATGACTTAGTCAAATTGACCAAACCAGGCCCCAAGACCACCTCTCTTGGGTTTCACCAGCCAAAGCTCGTTATTGATGATCTTCCGGCGAACCGGAGGTCAAAACATTCCAAGGCAATTTACCATCGATCGAGGGCATTTTAAAGCTTGAGTTCAACTAGGAAAATATTTGTGGACAATCTACAAGCTCAACCGTGCCAAGATCTTAAAATCTAATGGTTAGATCTCCCTAAACCCTTAGCCTAGGTCACTACACTTAGGGTTAAATAGTTTTACGAAAATTGATTTTTAGATCTCACCAAGTATCCCCCATGAATGCTCTTCATGTATAGAGGTTGGGTTTAAAAATTCATTAAATTTCATCCACCAGATCATGAGAAAGAGCTAAAAAATCGATCTAGGGCACCTTCCATTGCATGCATACTCAGAACATTTTCTTGGTCATTGATCTCACGATCAATGGACTAGATCACATTATCCCGTGGTCATTTATAATCGCACGGGGTGGGCTGCTATGGAGAACTCCATCCGGCTCTATCATGGCCATTCATCTCAAATGGTGGAAGATCGAGTGGCTCCCATGCATTAATGAGTCACTTAAGTAAAAGGTGCATGGGGCCCGCCACTACCTTAATTATAGGGTAATGATTGCGCAACGGTGCAATCATTGCCCATGATTGCTGCCGCTGTTGGTTTTCAAGCTCGCCAATGGGAAGGCGCCACCTAGCTCCGCCGCCTCTGAATTTTTATAATATAAATATTATATTTATTTATAAATCAATTTTTAAATACATATCTACTTAAAAATTTAAATTTAAAATTTTTTATGTCATAATTATTATTACTTAAACTCATTTAATTACATATATTTAAATTATTAAATTATTATTTTTTAAAAAATATAATTTATTATTTATTTTATTACTATTATTATTATATTTTATTTAAAATTATTTTAAAATTAGTTTATAATTATTTTATTACCATTATTTTTTATTATTATTTTGTTATTATTTATAAAATACTATTAATAATTTCAAAATTTTAATACTTATTTTTTTTATTTTATTTTTATATTTAGTTTAAAAATTAAAACATGTTATTATTTTAAATAATTTTCTTTTTCTCATTATTTATATATATTTAAATATTTAAATTACTATTTAATTAAATTAAATTTAATTATTTTTAAAATTATTTTAAAATATTTTTTTTAAAAAAATTTTAGAAACTTTTTTATTTAATTTATTTTAATGATTATTTTCAAATATTAATTATTTTAAGTTATTTTAAATTCCTTTAATTTCCTTTAAACTTAAAAAAATTATAATTATTTCATTTTAAACTGGATTTCAACGTGTAATACCTCAAAATTTTTATAAAGTTATGAATTTTTATTTTAAGATGCCAAAACTTTTTTTTTATAATTATTTGTCTATTATTTAATTTCCTAATTACTTTCCTATTATTTAAAAAATAATTTGTTAATTATTTTGAAATTAAAATTTATTTTCAAATCGTTTTTTTGAAACCTCATTCGGTGACTAGCGGATCTCTCACCTACATACATGCATTTATACACATTGAATTTTTTTGAATTACTTTATTTTCAAATTTATTTATTTTCATATTATATATCTTTTAAACTTTTTTTAAATTATATATAGTTTAAGTCCCATAATTTGGAGAGATCTTCTTATAAAATTTTAAACATTAATCATGCTTATGAATACCATTCATGGGATGGTGGATTAATGGATGATTAAGTTCCAATCATCCACTTATTATATCATTAAACATGCTTACTTCTTGTTTTAGTCATCTTTTACATGTGTAGAACGTACAAGCACTTAGCTTAGGCCTTCTTGGATCCTAAGGGTTAGTCATTAACTTTGATTTTAAACTCATTTAACATAGTGACACCCTAAGGACAATAATTAATGACCCATATAGTGAACTTAGAAAAATTTTAAGAGTTAGGATAGTTCCCCGATTAACATGAATTTTTTAACACATAAACTTAGTAACATTCTAAACCTCTTAGAACTTTCTAGGAATTTTTAGGAGCCTTTAGCCCCCTTAATTAATAAACCCTAATTTACTCATTAATTAAGCCTCGATAACTTCAAAAATTCTAATAAATTCATTTTATCTCAAAAAACTTACCCATAATATGTTGAACTCTTAATGATTTAATGCTTAACCTTATCTAATTAGGGACCCTTAATTGGACTTGAATTTGAGCCTTAATATAACCATAATTAAAAATTACTTTTTCACCTAATTAAATAATTAAAAATTATTAAAAATTTCAAATTTTCCCCAAACATTTGAAAAAACTTATTTAGGTCATTTATGACCTTTGGGCGTGATTCCAATCAATTTGGAGCATATTTGTATCAAAACACCTTAAATACCCTTTATTAAATTTTTTTAATAATTCGTTAATTGCCTAAATCTTCTAAAGTTTGTATGTTGGCCTAGAAAACTCTAAATCTAGTAAACTCAAATCCTAATTACTCCTTTTAAGCCTTAATATTTAATTAAAATACTAGATCCCCTAAACCTAGCCCATTTATAATAGTGACCTTTTAGACCCTCTTAGCCTAGCACATAGGAGGACTTGAGACATTCCAAAATTGGCTAATACAATTTGAACTTTAAAAGATCACTATCACAAGAATTAAAATGGATCAAAAAATTAAAATTAACTAAAATTTTCCCAATTCATTAATATTTAAACATTAATTAAATTTCCCTTTCAGACCTTTAACAAACATGAACTCTATGCAACTTAAACTAACTATCTACATAAAACCTATCTAAAACCACATAAACCTACTATACACATAGAATTAATTTGCTAGGGCACCACTTTTAGCTCTAGGATTAGGGATGATGCTTTAACTCTTTTTTTCTGCTTTTTGTGATGCAATTGTATGTGACACGTGTACGTGTTATTTTCCTTGATTGATTTATTATAATAATTATTTATTTTGTTACTATATTTTCTATACTTTGAATATGTTACGGTGTGTGTGTTAGATCGCTAATGAGCTAAGGCCACTTTGATGCTAATATAGTCTTATACAGGTGGCCACGCTGATGTAGCGCTAAATTAAGGGGTGCAATAATAATTAAAGCTTTAAAAACTAAAACTATTTTTTGTAGATGCTCCAGAGATTGTTCAGCCCCCTTTAAAAAAATTAAAAGAGCATGGAAAAGCGTGTTTACATTTTTTGCATAAATATTGACTGCTTGGGATGTTATTGCTTGTGGTTTCTATTAGGCTAACCATGCAGGAGTTTGAGTCTAAATTTTCCTTTTCTAAATATAATCTAATGTAATTATTTTTTAGTTATGAAAGTCTTAAAAGTGAGGCATTACAAATACTCGGTACCCAAAGAGAAAAAGGAAAGGCCCTTCATAGAAAATTTCTTAGTCATTTGGGTACCATTTTGGAGGACGGACTATATGGAGCCCGAAGGAGACGAGCCGAAGGGAGACAATCTAGAGGAGGATGATCCACTTGAATATAAAGACTAGAAGATGAAATGCCTGACTTTTAAGACTTGCGTCATTCATTAGAATTAGAATCTAGGTTATTATCGATGGGGCCTGACCACCATTACTTCGCTACAGACCCTAGGTTATATTTATATGGCACTTGCCGTGGACTTTTTTACTTTATTTTTTATTGATCTATATTGATGTGTTTACATTAATTTCACAAAAAAATTTAAATATTTTCTAGGTTTATTTCTTGTATGTGTATGGACAAACTTTTGCAAGGCTCTCTAGGATAATTTTTTTTTATATTTATATTTATTATTAAAAATTTTAAGGTTTTAATAACTTTGAGACTTAACAACCTAGGGAATAGTCAATGTCGTCCGGGGTCACATACATATTATTGCATTATTCTCTCTCCTTCTATTAAGATACTTCCTCGCTTATGGGTAGAGTCCGAATAATCTAGCATATGAGGATGAGGTGTCGAACATGGGGAAGTCTAGTCTTCTTCTAAAAATTATTTTTATTAGCCTTATTTTAAAAATTTTATACATATCTGATTTGGACCTTTTAACGAGCATGCATCGTATTAGAAATCAATATAATTAAAATTTAATTACATTATATCTAATAGAATTCACCCTATATAAGTTCAAGACCAATTAGGAAACTCTCTAGACGTTGGCCTAACTTTCAAAACACTTAGTCTACCTACCGATATTTTATAAAGACTGGATAACATAGGTTTTAAGCGCCTATGTGGTTAGCATGCTTTCCTTTTCAAGCCAAATATAAGCCCATATTGCATTAGGTAGGATGTAGGTGTTAGTATTGGATAGAACACTAAACTAACCTTAGATCTAGAGTTCAAGACTACTACATTGTGTGCCTTATAGTACACCTTATCAGTGGGTAAGTCTCCTTTTCTTTAGGGGCTATAAATCTACCTATCCTTATTATATATATGACACCACCTCCATCTTTTTTCTCTGTATGTTTTGAGTGCATGATTTCTTTTCTCTACTTTCTTCTCAGTGCCTTAGTCAATCTGAATATTAGTGTGAGCCATGCATGTTAACTAAGACATTTGAGCCATTTATTTCCCTTTAAGTAGAAACTTCATAGTCTCCCTTTGTGTGCCAATCCCCTTTTTAGGAAGAATAATATTGGATCCTTAATCAAGAGTATTCTTGGGCTCCATCCTGAGATGTAATTAACCATGCTAGCTTGCACCCATGAGAAACAGAATTCCATAATAAATATACCCTACTCTAACTAATGTTTTGGGTGGGGAAAATTCTGTGACACTAATCAGGTTGTGCATATTATCACCCATCAGGGTGCACTAGTGAGAGCTTCTATCCTCAATGGTTAATCATATGTAGGATCTAATCTGCCCTCCCACTTCCCCTCTTGCGAGGAGCGTGAAGGCCTTCAATCATTTATATCCCTCGAGGTGGTGTGATAGTATAGCTTCTATACTCTGCTGTCGCGGTGGTGTCCTTTCGGAGGTCGATAAGAATATATAAAGAAAAAAAATTAGACTCTCTTGTAAGGTTATCCTAAATAGTTATAATCAAATATCCCAATTAATTATATATGAAAATAAAAGCACTCAAACCAATCATACTTTGCCATGCACTTATTTATTTATAGGCTAAGAGGTTGAATCTCCTATAGAAATTATATATTTTTTATCCTTTTTATCCCCCTTTTATCCCAGTGTAAGCATGCCCACCTATAGAAGATATCATAAGTATCAAAATCTCTCATAACCTATGAGTAATTTATTGCCCATCACATCATAGAGATAAAAAAGTAATTAAAATTATCATCACAGAAATCTAAAATAATAAGTACATGTGTCACATGCAAATTGCCACATTATAGAAATAGAAAGAAAGAAAACACCGATATAACCTAAAGTTAGAAATTGTGTCATAATAAATAGTTCTATGTGTGTAGTAGGCTATGTGATCTCGAGTATGTCCTATATTGGATAATTAGTTCAAGTTATTTGTGATTTGATTTATTAAATGTTAAGGGGAAATTTTAATTAAAGTTGAAGTATTAGTGTTTTGAGATTAATTTTAATTAATTTAGTTTGTTGGTCAATTTGAATGCTTACAATAATATTCTCTGAAATTTAAATTGAATTAGTGAATTTCAGAATGCCCAAGATTATCCTATCCACTAAATCAAAAGGGGTTTAAAGTTGGCTTTTTAAAATAATATAAGTTCTAGAATCCTAGTTTTTTTATAAAATATTAGATCCTTTGGGGAGTAATTAAGCTTTGAGTTTACTAGATTTGGAGTTTTGTACAAAAAGTTATAATTTTTAGAAGTTCAAGCCTAGTTATTGAACTATGGTTGACTAAAGAGTTAACTTTTTTATTTAGGCTGATTTCTGGAAGGTTTATACTTTTAATAAATACTAGATTTTAATTGGAGTTAAAAATTCTTTTAGTTTACTCAATTTGGATTTTTTTTTTTTTGAATTAGTTATTATTTTTCAAAGATTGGGTATTTGATGAATTATTAAAATTGCTTAGTTAAGTGCATTTTATGGATTTTTATTTAAATAAAGTCCAAACCACTTGGGGTCACCTCTAAAAAGGTTAGGTATAAAATAAGAAAGTGTTTTCAAGTGTTTGATAAATTTTAATAATTTTTAATTAATTAATTTAATTAAAGGGTGATTTTTAATCAAAATTAAATTAGTGTCTGAATTAAGGTCCAATGATGGGGCTTTTAATTTTTTTGGATTAAGAGTTCAATTTTGAAGAACTTGATATATTATTTGTATTTTTTGGGTTTAATTTGGATTTATTAGAATTTTTTAAAATATTTGGGATTTAATTAAGGGGTTCAATTAGGGTTAATTAATTAAGTGACCTATATAGTCCTAAAAATTTCTAAAAAATTCTTTGGGGTTAGAGATATCACTAAATTTAAATTGTTTAAGTTTAATGTCATTTGAAGGTGTATCCTAATCCCTAGAATTTCCCTAAGTTCTCTAGACAAGTCCTTAGTTATTATCCTTAAGATGTCATTAGATTGAATGGGTTCAAATTAGGTGTCATGACAAACCCTTGGGTAATATAGGTAAATGCAACACATAATTAAAAGTCATGTCCTTAGAACTAGGAGAAGGCTAGGCTAAGTGCTCGTGCATCCTAAACATGCAAAGATTAATGCTGATTAATATAACTAATGATTTGATTAATGAATAATTGGAGTATAATTATTCACTAATTCTTCCCCATCAATTCCATTCACATACGCAACCTATGTTTAGGATTTCAAAAAGATCTCTCAACCTTTAAAAAAAAATAGAGCATATATATAATTTTAAAATTATATATATATTATATATTCCTCCATTTTCATTATATTGATCCTCTTAAATTTAATTATAATACAGTGGTCTTGATTTAGTGAAATAATTCCTCATTGGTTCAATCCTTATATACAATGGTGTTTATAATGTTATGGGCCAACCTTTATTGAAATTTATTGTATATGTAAGCATATAGATCTCATCTAAATGAATACAAATAATTATATTTTGTTGATATATATAATCCTCTAGAACTCTTCCAAAAAAAGAAAGTATTATTAACCTATTATGTATCGTGAAGGTTTAGTTATGTTAAAACCCCATGATTTGTTTTCTCTAATTTAGAATTTTTTTCACATAAACTTAGTGTTATTATCTGCATGTTGATTTTTCTTACTTACATTTAGTCATGTGTGTTATCTTATATAAAGTGAGCTAGCCCATTTGACTTTGACAAGGAGAGTGGAACTTTCCTAAGTGTTTTCTTTTATATAATATTTTTTAGATGTCACCTCCCCAATAAAGTGGTATTTTAATAAGACTATATAGAAAAAAACATGAACACCAAGAAGCTCACACTATTCAACTACTCACACTATTCAAGCTCACACTATTCAACTATATAATTTAGAGTTCAAGAATCATATTCAAGCTCACACTATTCATATCTATGATTTCACAACCTAACCTAACAAGATAAGAAAATAAAATAAAATAAAAATAAAACAAATGCAAACCTACGATTATAGTTTGAACTCGGATGCTTGCCATAGTGAATAATCCATTTCAACAATCAATTTCAAAATTTTTTTCTCATTAAAGATACAAATATTTCAAGAATTAAGAATTAAAATATGTCAATAGAATATAGTATATTTCATTAAAATAAAAGATTACATAGAACCATTTTAATGATACCACTCATAACAATAATCAACAAACATTATCACATAGATACTAAACAATATATAAAACCACTACACTCATAAAAGAAAAGCATCAAAACAGCAAGCACAAAAACTTTGGAGTAAGAACAACAATGAAATGCATCTAGAAATCTGTGAGGCCCTAATCTAGAGGAGGAGGCTGGTTAAACATTAAATAGTAGCTATTCATCATAGCTACATTTACGTTAACCGTATAAAATTGACTGCAGATCCAACCCATGTCTTCATGATATCTCACATCCTGCTGATTTAAAGGATTCTCTATTTGATCAAAGCCTTGATCAAAACAAGTCTCCAATAGATCGAAGCATTTAACCATTTCATGATAGTAGCTTTGGTCGAATCTAGGTGTAGGTGCTTGAGTAGGAGCTTCCCTCCTTTTGAAACATCACTTTTAGAACACTGATCTCTCTCAAAAAGTGACTGAAAAGATGCATCGGTGAAGTAAATAGGAAGTTTAGTGGGAGGTTCACGATGAATTAGATTATACTTCTTTTCTAGGATGTAAGAAACTAAATGTCCTAAAGCCACATTCTTCTTCCTTTTATGATGAGGAAGTACAATTTCATAAAGATTGTAGATATAGTCCATGATCAATTGGACTACATCAAAGGCTTTTTAGTCATAATCAGATAGGAGAAAGTGGAAAAGAAAGGAGTCATATCTATGTAATCACCAGCCTTTGGAATGATTGACATTCTCAAAACATGCTGGATGATCCAAGAATTTTGATTCAAAGTGTTTACTATAGCTAAATGAGTCACTTGAGAGACACCTCTAAGAGTTTAATTAAAATATTAAAATTTATGAGGTCACATAAAATCTAAACCAATATAGGAATTCATTTGCAACAAATTGCTCAATATCCATGTAATCTTTTAGAGGCAAATTGCTTATAAAATATCTGATGACAAATCATCCAAATAATACTTTAATATTTCAAATAAATATTACTCATTATACATATTATGGAAGAACTTACTCTAAGATTTGTTGAACTTCTTCACAGTTCAGTAGCACATATAAATTTATTATTTTAATTTCTAAATTATTGAGAAATCTTTTAAAACATTTGCCACTGGGCTTTCCATTACTTCTAAATATAGATAATTCAACCTATGATTGTTCTTCTACATCAAAGTCCATGTTACGACCAATCTTTATTCTTGTACTCATTATTTGGGGCTTCGAAGTTGTAGGAGCAAAAGTGAGTGATTTCTTGAGCCAAATATGCTTCACAAATTGATCCTTCTAGTCGTGCTTTATTCTTAACATATTTCTTCAACTTATTCAAATATCTATTAAACAATTACAATTATTATGTTAAGAAACTTATGTTGTCAACTTGTTCAAAAATATTAAAAACTTAATAAAAATATATTTTACCTCTCGAAAGGATACATCCAATGATATTATATAGGTCCTCCAACTCCAGCTTTATAAGGTAGATGGACTAGAAGATGCTCCATAAAATCAAAAAATTTGGGGGGAAATATTTTTTCTAACTTGCAAAGGATGATTGGTATGTTCTCCTCGCTCATCCGTAAAGCATCCTTGCTTAGTTTAGATAAACATAGGTCTTTGAAGATAATGCTAAGCTCAGTCAATGGATTTGATATGTAATCTAGTAACATACATATTATGATATGAAGAAGAACCTCTATAATTATGTGATAATTATGACTTTTTAGTCTAAATAATATCACAGATTTCAGGTCAACACATCGGCTTAAGTTTGATCCATAGCCATCAGGCATTTTTAAACCTTTAAACCACTAACATATTGATCTTTTTTGCTCTAACGTGAAAGAGTAAGGTACTTTGGGCTTCATTATTTTATTGTAGGTCTCATAACTAGTGTACATGCTTGTTGACCTCATTTTTGTATGAGATCACTTGGACTACTCTTGACCCTAAATCAATTTAATTTTCAAATCAATTCAAATTCTAGGATCCTCTTAGAATCCTGACCTTAGGATCTATGCTAGGATTCTTCTAGAGCTTAGACCTTAGAGCTGCTCTAGATCTTAAACTCCTTCTATACTCCAAGTTCTAGGAATTTCTTAGGCTCTAAGATCCTTCTAGATTCCTAACTTTAAGATATATTCAGACCTTAGGATCTACCTAGATCTTAGGTCAATCAAGCCAAATCCAAGGTCTAAAGGTTTTGTCCTAAAGGCTTTTTCTATTGAAATTTCAAACACTTTGAAACCCAGTTAAATAACCTCCGATTCAGAGTCTGTCAGTTGCATACTGATGGGACATGTCTCTGGAGGAAACCCTCCAAGTTTGAGCCCATTCTGAGGTCTCTAACCTCAGAAACTTAATTAAAATCCATAGGATGTAAAACCTTTAAATATTTATAGCCTATGCCACTGAACCTGTCACTTTGAAGATTCTGACCTTAGAGCCTTCACCAAAGCCTCTAGTCACTTCCAGACCTTTAATCTTGATATGTTGAGCATTAAACTGCATTTTGGTTGACCCACTTTGACCCCCAGTTGACCAGGGGTCAAAATGACCAAAATACCCTCTATGGGGCTCAAATGGTGATTTCAAACCAAATGAACTCCAAATTGAACGGAACCACTTCCAGCAAATTTCAAATGTCATTTCAAATTCTGTTGGACCCATTCCTAGGCCTTGGGTCAACCTGGTTGACCAAGTCAACCTAGTTGACCCAAATGGCCCTTTAAGGGTCCAAATAGGTGTTTTTGACCTAAAAGACCCATTTAACCATGGAATCACTTCTACCATATTCTAAATATTATATCAAACCTACCTGGACCAAACTCATGTATTGGATCAATCCAGTTGACCCAGTCAACCTAGGTTGACCAAATCAACCCTTAAGCCCTTTTATTTTGAATCAAACTTCAAATGAGTGCAAATTCTTTTCAAACCCTTTCAAGCTATTCTATTAATTCCTTAATTGTCCTCGCCTGCCACATCAGCTGGTTTGACAAGTTGACTGGTCAAACCAGTCAACAAGTCTTCAAAAGACCATTAAATGATTTAAATAATTAAATTAAATGCATTTCATTTAAATCCCACTTAATCCCAGCTGTTAATACACTTTCTAGAACCTTCATAGAGCTCTCTCTAGCCCTTAGATCAACATCCAATGGCTTGGATATTTTTCATTTGATCATGTGGGGATAAAAAGACCTTTACACCTAAGGTCCTTGCCATGTGCTCTCCCATCTGCCCCCAACCACTCCATGGACATGTGGCAGCATCTAGGAGCTCCCCCAATTCATCCCAGCCCTCCATTCAAGTTGGAGAGACTTGAATAGGGCAAAACCCTAAAGAGAGCCTTGATTTTCCAAGAAAAACTCTCTCTCACTCAAATTTTCTCCTCCAGAATTTCTCCAGCCACCAAACACTCTCTAAAATCCTCTCCAGACCTTCCTCTAGCCCTTCCAGGCCTTTCCCCACCAGATCCTAACTCCCAAACATCAATGGGAGAAGAGAGAGGTTTTTAGAGAGAGAATCAGTTATTGCAATCATAACTTCCAATCCAAGAAAATCCAGCTCTTGGAGTCTTCATCAAAGTTGAAGAGGACATCTCCAGCTTTCCAACGAACCCAAGAAATCAAAAATCCATTGGCTAGATTGTAAGTTATTTAAGTTTTAAGTCTGGATTTCATTTTGAAACTGTAGCCAAAATACAATGTATGGAGCCTCCAAACTCCAGACATTGTAATTTTAGGCTACCATCAGTCTATGTTTCAAATTTCATCAAGTTTGGTTCAGTATTTTAGGAGATCTAAGCATTTAAAGATTTCAAATTTCGGTAGATCTAGACCGTCCGATTGATCATCAGATGGCCCAGATCAGAGCTGGAATCGCGCGTCGGCCTTGGGATTTGAACTCGGGTCTTCTGGCCAGAACGCTCGGTCGACGTGGCACCATCTGGACGCTTGGATCAGCCCTGATCTGATCAGATCGGACGGCTCTCGCGTCTGCCGACATGGTTAAGTGGCCATTCGAGATTGCGCCATGTGTCCACGCCGCGGTGCAGCGCCGCCGTCCAGCCAATCATTGCCAATGATTGGTTTGACGGCGCCGACGGCCCGATTTGACTAAAAAAAGATTTTAAAAATCATTTAAATGCCCATAACTTCTAAAAATCATAGTAAATCCATTTTTTCACCAAAATTAGTGTTCTTGAGCTTGTTGGAAAGCTCTTGAGCTCTAGTTTTTATTAAAATCAAATTAAACATATTTTGATCACTGGTTTTTGAGAAATCTGGGTTTATTTGAAATCCAATTTTCTCAATTATCTTTCCATCTAGTGGTCAAATGATGTTAATATTTTGGTGAAACAATTTTGGACATCTTAGGCATTATCTGTAATTTATTTAGGTCCAGATGTCCAGTGGATTGTTGTGGGGTGAATTTACAAAGTATTGGGTCCATTTTGGACCCAAAACTTTGGAAATTCATAACTCTCCAAACTAGTCGAATTAGGGTTTCTAATTTCTGTGGTGTGTTTGTGTATGTCTAAGGGTTAGATTAATAGATATTTAGACCCAATTGAATACTAGTGCCACCTAGGAACAATAATTAAGGTCAAGGTCTAGTTAACTTAGAAAAATCCTAGGAAATTCTACACACACCCAATAGGGGTGAAACTTGAGAACATTAAACCTAGTGACATTATAAACTCTAGGTTAAAAGTTCATCCAATTTGGAGTTCATTAGGTCAGATAATTAGACAAGTCAATGTTAACCCTTTAATTAAGCTTTAAAACTTCCAAAAATTCCATTAAATCAAATTAAATCCAAAAAATACAAACAAGACCTCTAACTGACTAGAATCATGTCCTTAATCAATGAAAATTAAAACCCATTTGATCAGACATCAAATTAAACCGTAATTCAATTTTAATTGAAATTCAATATTTAATTAATATAATTAATTAATAATTATTAAAAATTCCAAAAATTTCTCAAACACTTGGGAATCTCTCCATAGGTCATTCCTGACCTTTGGAGCTTATTTCAAGGAGTTGGGATCTCATTTGGAGTAAAAGCACAAAAGGGGCCTTTAATTAAGGATTCAAAAATTTATTAAATAGTCAAAACTTCAAATATTCATAACTAATTCCAGAAAAATCCAAATCACCCAAACTCACTTGCATTAAACTCCTAATAAATTCTAATATTTATTAAAAATGTTAAATTCCAGAAATCTGTAATATTTCAAAAAGTCAACAAATTGGTCAAACCGTAGTTAAAATCTAGTTCAAAACTTCAAACCTTCGTAATAAAGTGTAGAAAAATCCGATTTCAACGTACTTACTGTCTAATTGATCGTATTAAGGTCTAGTATTTAAATAAAATACTAATTTTCCAGAAAACACCCTTAATCAAAAAGTCAAATTTTGAACCTTTAATTAAGTGATTAAAATATTCCAAAATTCATAAAAACTCAAAATTACTTTAAAACTTCAAAATTCATTAATTAACCTTAAAATCAGTAATCAACCAATCATAATTAAAATTCATCAACCTTTCAAACCTTAATCAAATCAAATCACTTAATTATACTAGGTACCACTGGGTAACCTAAGCCTACGAGACTATTTACTTAGCCCCAAGGAAGGTGAAATAAACTTCATGGCCTCGGTGTGAAACAAAGGTGGTTTCCAACAAATAATTAATAAAATATTAATACTTAAACTTTAATTAAATCCCTTAAGCCTTTCAACTAATCGAACCTTAAATAACTCTAACCAATAATCCTAATTAGGACACATCAAAACCACACGACCTACCTCACACACTTTAGATGGTTTGCTAGGATCACCGACTCTAGTTTTAGGATAGGCCGGTGTTTTAATTTCTGCAGCTATGTGCCAGGTTTTCGAGTTTTCATTGCATGCTGTTTGCTAATTTAGAATTGATTGATTGTTTATTTATTTACTGCAATCTATTGAGCACTTTAAATTTCAAATATATTAATTGCTTGAGATTCATATATCAACTGCTTGAGATCAAATATTAACTGCTTGGGAATGTATATACAACTGTTGATTATTAGGATAACCCTACAGGATCGAGTCTAGATTTTTCAATTTTGATTAATGTAAATTTGATTTGATTTGTGTTGTAATTTTAAGTGATTTGAGATGGGGTAATATCCAATTTCGAATCCAAAGAGGAAGGGACATCCCTCAGGGGAGAGTCCCTATCCATTTGGAGCTCCAAATTAGGATGGTTTTGAAATATCCAAAGAGGAAAGATAACACCCCAATCAAGGGGGAGTTTCTTTTCATTTGGATATCCGGACCCGACGATCCAAGAAGCAGCAGAAGGACGAAGAAGTGGATAACGAGAAGACCCATTCTCAAACTCACTTGAGTCTTAGGATTGAAATCCGGGTTGTAGTCAGTGGTGCCCGGCCACTTTAATTTTCTGCAAAATTCTGCGATGTAATAATAAGGGGCACTTGCCTACGGACATTCAATTTGATATATTTAATTTGATTGATTTATTTAAATTGATTGCGCATTAGAGATACCTGCTTTTCTAGTCCTTTTAATTGCATGCCGACTTTGATTTGACCTGGAATCCGACTGTAGGCTCTTAAGGACTTAATAAAAATTTTCTATTTAAATCAAATTAAAAACTTTATGCTCACATAGAAATTCTAACAAATTTAAGAAGTAAGCCCGGGACCGCCGGGAGTTTTCATTTCATAGCATTCATTCAAATTCAAACTTTTAATTGAGTCGATTAGCATGCATCATATTAGCAACTAATTAAAAAAATTTTAAATATTTAATTACATTAGCTTAAGCATCAAATCCAGCATAAGTCAAAGGGGCCAATTAGGATCCGCTCTAGATGTCGGCCCCGTTCTCAAAAACATATCTTAAACAACGTCCATACCCATTCCAACATTAAATGACTTGATACATGATTTTAAATCGTTTAGGTGGTTTAGCTGGCTCCCCAATCCAGGCCGGGGAAAGTCCAGATATGCATTGCATTAGCTAGGTTCGGGTCACTTTTTAGTACCCAATTTAGACTTAGGTTCTGAGGCAAGCTCGGGCTATAAGATCTCAACCTCCGGGAATTGAATCCCAATTATCTAATAAAATTGATCATTTGAACCTTAAATCACTTTCAATCTAATTCGAGCCAAACACTTAGGATAGACTGGGGCATTTCTGAATTGTTTCAGAATCTCAAGTGCCTCCTACCTTTCATCCCTTGACTCCAGAAATAAGTGCTCAAACTTGAACCAATCCCACTTGAAATTCCTACCCTTAACCTCCTTTGATGTCAAACTTTGAAAATATAAAATAAAATTTACACCGCTATTTTAATCGAGAGTTTTCGTAGAAAAATTCAAATTTTCCTACGATGTAATTAACTACGAGGGCTTGCGCTCGTAGGAGATTTAGAAACCCAGAATTGATTTTCAAACTCTTTAATTAATTATCTTTGGGAAATTTAGAACTTTGAAATTCGAACCCATTAGGGAATGATATGTTCGTCTTTCGAGGCGATATATTATTCATAATAGAGTGTTCAATTTCAAAATTCCAAAATTTAACATTCCCAAAGAAAATTAATACATTTTCAAAATATAACTATATTTTTTTTAATCAAAACAATGCTATACGGTCGAATAAGTGTACTTTACTTGAATTGGAATGCATTGTAGCTCTCACAACCATCTTATAAAAATTTGTAGAGAACTCTCTAACCCAATTTAGCCTTAATGTTATAAATTTTATTTATTTCACTAAAATAGGGATTAAACCACATGCTGAGCCTTAATTTTTATCTTTTTTTTTGAATTATTTCTTTTTTTTCTCCTACAAAGTCATGTCTTCCTTTTTTCCATGTAACTTGAGCTTAATAATTCTTACTTGAAATACCATTGATGGAATGATTATGATTAAGTATGTCCCCAACATCTTGACTTATGAGTAAAAGATGATTGAGAATAAATCCATAAAGAAAACTCATTATTCAAATAAGAGAAATAGAGGAAGATATGGAGATAAGAAGAGAAGGGAAGTAAGGAAAACAAACACTATAGGGAGCATCTAAGGTCCATTCCTCCATTTTCATTATATTGATCCTCTTAAATTTAATTATAATACAGTGGTCTTGATTTAGTGAAATAATTCCTCATTGGTTCAATCCTTATATACAATGGTGTTTATAATGTTATGGGCCAACCTTTATTGAAATTTATTGTATATGTAAGCATATAGATCTCATCTAAATGAATACCAATAATTATATTTTGTTGATATATATAATCCTCTAGAACTCTTCCAAAAAAAGAAAGTATTATTAACCTATTATGTATCGTGAAGGTTTAGTTATGTTAAAACCCCATGATTTGTTTTCTCTAATTTAGAATTTTTTTCACATAAACTTAGTGTTATTATCTGCATGTTGATTTTTCTTACTTACATTTAGTCATGTGTGTTATCTTATATAAAGTGAGCTAGCCCATTTGACTTTGACAAGGAGAGTGGAACTTTCCTAAGTGTTTTCTTTTATATAATATTTTTTAGATGTCACCTCCCCAATAAAGTGGTATTTTAATAAGACTATATAGAAAAAAACATGAACACCAAGAAGCTCACACTATTCAACTACTCACACTATTCAAGCTCACACTATTCAACTATATAATTTAGAGTTCAAGCATCATATTCAAGCTCGCACTATTCATATCTATGATTTCACAACCTAACCTAACAAGATAAGAAAATAAAATTAAAAAAAAATAAAACAAATGCAAACCTACGATTATAGTTTGAACTCGGATGCTTGCTTCGCACAGGAGAGGGGACGAGATCTTAAACCATGTTTTGATGCCAAGAGGCTAACTGACGGTTATTGTATCGCCACTATTTTTGGCAGTGTTAAATTAAATAACTGCCGGTAAGCAGAGGCAGTCTAACAGTCGGTTAAACTGGAGATTACATAATCACCGGTCTAGATCGCCGGTAATTTATGAAATTCATGTAGTGTTCGATTGTATGTAATATCTTAAAATCATATATGACAAACATGTTTTCTTACATATGGATGGAAATGGCCAAAAAAGAAACGACTTTTCATAAAATGCCATTTCAGAGGCATCCTTTCATACAAGCTTTTTAACCATAGGATTGTATAGATGAACAGGTGTTCATCCAAGATGATTAGAATATTAAAGATCATTTTAAATATGGTTATGTTCGTCCCCCATAAAAACTAATAATAGTATTTTACATATGAAATATGAGTTCATAAATACAGTCAGTAATAAATAATTGACTCCAACTAGTAAACCATCCCCATGCATACAGACGAAACTATACAAACCGTGTTGTATGATGAAATTATCGTATATCACAAAACCTATGAAAAACAAAGTTTTTCTTGCTCAACTTGGAAACTTATCATGTATAAGCTACATAATTCGTACATGATAAAAATAATTTTGTACAGTACGAAAAGAACACTTAGGAAATCAAACATAATAATTAAAAAATCTTCTCAAAAATAAAAAACATGACATGCTTCACAGTAGAAACAAAAAATGAAAAATGAAAAACAAAAACTAAGCACATAAAAATAAATAAAGAAAATAAAAAAATCTAAATAAACATATATTAACAACACATCAAGTTTGCAAAATTTTTAATTTAAGCATTAAGATTAATCACACCTAACCTGGTTCTTAAGGTGCTAAATGTATTAGAGGTTAGTGGTTTTGTGAAAATATCTGTAAGTTGATTTTCAGTAGTAATATGATTCAATTCAATCTCTCCCTTGACTACATAATATCTAATGAAGTGATATCTTATGTCTATATGCTTGATTCTAGAATATTGGATAAAATTATTTAAATTGCATATTACACTAGTATTATCACAAAAAATCAAAATTATGCCAATTAAAAATCCTAAATAATTCAATTATTATTTCAACCAAAATACTTATGCAACACAACTACCTATGGCAATATATTTAGCTTCAATAATAGATAGGGCTACTGAATTTTATCTCTTATTAGACCAAGAAACTAAAGAATCTCCTATAAATTGGTATGTTCTAGATTTATTTTTTCGATCAAACCTATATCTTATAATTTTGAATCATAATATCCAAAAATTTCAATCAAAGAGTTGTGCTTAGGATATCAAATCCCTAAGTTTTGGGTTTCCAACAGATATCTCAAAATTCTTTTACTGGTGTCAAATTGTATTCTTTTGGATCAAATTGAAATCTAGCACACAATAAAACACTAAAAACACTAAACATTATATCTGGCCTCCTAGTAGTTAAATAAAGAATTGATCTAATTATTCCTCTAAGATTCTTTTGATAAACATATTTTTCTTTAGGGTCCTTATCTAATTGAATTGAGACACTCATTGGTGTAGTCACTGGTTTAGCATTATCCATTGTATATTTTTTGAGTATATTCTTAATATACTTCAACTGACTAAGAAATATTCATTCCTTATTTTATTTTATGCTAAAACCAAAAAAATAACTCAAATCTTCTATTAAACTTATCTCAAATTCTCTACTCATTATTTTTGAAAAATTATCATAAGATTTTTATTTGTAGATCCAAACAAAATTTCATCAACATATATTTGAGTAATGAGTATTTCATCTATTATCTTTTTTAAAAAGGGAGTGGTGTCCACATTTCCCTTTATAAATGATCTCTCTAATAAGAAAGTGCTTAACCTCTCATACTAAGTCCTAGGTGCCTATGTTAGTCAATATAATGCCTTTTTAGATTTAAACACATAATTAAGGAATTTAGAATTTTCAAAACATGAAGGTTCGTCAACATAAATATTCTCTTGTATCACCTTATTCAAAAAGTCACTTTTAATATCCATTTGATATAATTTAAAACCTTTAAAATAGACAAAGGCTAATAAAACCCTAATTATTTTAAGTTTGACTACAAGAGCAAAAGACTCTTTAAATATAATCCCTTCTATTTGATTATATCCCTTGGCCACAAATCTTACCTTATTTATGATCAAAACTCTTGAGTCATTCATTTTATTTTTGAATACCCACTTAATTCCATCAACACTTTAATCTTTTGACCTTTCAATCAATTCCCAAACATCATTTCTGCCAAATAGATTCAACTCTTCTTGCGTGGCCAAAATCCAAAAGTCATCCAAATGTGCTTGATTTATATTTGTGGGTTCTACCATAGATATAAAGGTAGAATGGTTCACCTCTTTGATAAGTCCATGCCAATTCCTAACACCCTCATTAGGTTCCCCTAAAATCAATTCATTAGGGTGATTCTTAGAAAATTTCCATTCTCTTGGCAAATGTTTTTTTTTTTTCATATTTTCTTCCAAATTTATCTTTTCAATTTCATATGAGTTATTTTAAATATGATCTTCTTCGAACCTTGGCTCTTTCAAAATGTCAAATTTATTAAACACAACATGTGTGGTCTCCTCAACTATCAAAGTTCTTTTATTAAAAAATTTATAAGATTTGCCAACACTAGTGTATCCAAAAATATTTCTTCAACAGATTTTGGATCAAATTTTTTTAAAGGCGTTTTCCCTTTATAATGAATGAACACCTTGCATCCAAAAACATGCAAATGTGACGAATTTGATGTTCTCCCTATAAGAAGTTTAGAAGGTGTCTTATTCAACTTGGATTTAATGATCAACATATTCAGAGCATAACAAGCAGCTTCAATTAATGTTCTATTTTTTTCTTTCTACTATCCCATTCTACTGAGGGGTCATAGGTGCTGAAAAATTGTGAACAATTCCTTTCTCTTTATAAAATTCTTCAAAATTTTTCTTTTTCAAATTCACCTCCATGATCACTTTGAATTGATAAAATCTTGCATCCTAGGTTTCTTTGAATCTATGTTAAAAAACTTCTAAATTACTCAAATAATTCACTCTTATGAAATAAAAATTTCACCCAAGTAAATCTAAAAATATCATCAACAATCACAAATCCAAATACTTTACCTCATAGAGTTATAGTGATAACTAGTCCAAAAAGATCCATGTGAATAATTTCCAATGGTTCGCTAGTTCTAAGATCCTTAATGGAATGAAAGGAAGATTTCACCTATTTTTCTAGTTGGCATGCATCACACAGGTGATCATTAGTAAAGTCTAGTTTTGGTATTACTCTAACAAGTTCGTTTTGGGTAATTTTCTTAAGATTTGTCATGCTAGCATAACAAAGTCTCCTATGTCATAACCTTAATTAATCAAAAATTATTTTTAAACAAAAAATATTAAAAGTTTTAATATAATTCAAATCGGGTATGTACACATTATTTACCATAATTCCATTCAAAACATTAATTTCATTTTGGCTTATTATGCAGCTAGTGGGAAAAAAATTTACACTATAACCCTTATCACAGAGTTGCATAAAACTCCTTAGACTATGCTTTAAGCCTTCTACAAGTAAAACATTGTCAATGAAAACATTTGTTTAAGTTTCCAATCATACATGTGCCTACCACTTTCCTAGTGGTATTATCTCCCATTGTAACCTTGCCTCAAATTTGTTCTTCCAGTGATATGAATTATGTAGTGTCTCCAATCATATACTTCGAACATCCATTGTCAAGATACTAAATGCTCTCACTAGGTCTTGTATGAGAGCATTTCTACAAGATAATCGAACATTAGTCTTGGGAACCCAAACAAGTTTGTGTTCTTCTCTTAGCAAAATTAATCTAGATGCATGTTTGATATGATTTAATTTATGCATCTTTGGTCTCCACACTAGATATGATTTACTATTAATAATGCAAGTGTAAGATATATGGCCAATCATTCAACAAAAAAACATTTGACTCTAGAAAAAGGATTTATCAATATACGTGTATTAAATTATCTTTTCCTAGGTTTTAAATTTTTTGTTATTAGTTCAAGATTAGAAAAGTCTTTTATTAGATGCATGTTCTATGAATCCTGTTATCCTCAAGTTCTTTTAATTTCTCTTTAAATAATGAATTAACACTTTATAAAACAACATTATCAACTTTTAAAAAGTACTCTCTACTATCAAATTCATCCATAAATGTTTTAAAATTATTTTCAACTTCAGTGTGGGATGATTTCAATAGTTCATGCTGCTAGTTCAATTGATCAAACTCATCCAATAGTTTCATGTGGTTGCTATCAATCTGTGCTTGATCTTTTCTAAGGATTTCATTCTCTTTTTATAATTCTACAAAATCTAAGTTCAACCTAGAATGCATCTTTTCAAGTTTTCGATATGTAGTATAAATTTTTTAGAAACATTAAATAGCCCTTCATAAGTTAAGTCACATACCTATTCCTGATTTGATTAATCAAGCTTGTCATCCATCAAATATAGGTTTGTGACTTCCTCCTCTACTTTTGTTTATGAAGAGTCCAAAATTGAGTATGCCCAAAATGCTCTCTTTAATCTCTTCTTGCTCTTCCTCACATTTATTTTCTTATTGACCTTCTCCATGCTAGGATTGTCTTTTGAAAGTTCGATGGGATGTTAAGCCCTATGAACTTAGTCCCAAACTAACCAAGAGGGGGGGTGAATTGGTATTTTAAAAACTTCTTTTTAAACAAAGAAATAAAATCACATAAACCAAATCACACCACAAAATAATGCGGAATTTAAAAGTGCGGAAGCAAGAAAAAGAACACAGAAATTTATAGTGGTTCGGTCGACTCGACCTACGTCCACTCCTTGGAGGTACCCTCCAAGTATTGCACTACACAAAAAGTGACTCTCCTTTAGCTCCCACGGCTAGGTGGAGAAACCCTCACAAGAACCTCCTTTTTGCCACCCCGGCAAGGCAGAGAACCTATCTCCTTTTGCTTCCTCCTGAAGCTGGCAGAGAACCAGACCTAAAAGCAAAGCTCCTTACCTCTACCGACCCTTCCACGGACGAGAAACTCTAGACGAAGATGACGCAGAGAGATCCTTGAAGCAACCCTTGTGAAACCCCTCACAAGCTCCCCCTCACAAGATCCTCTCTCTCTCTTCTCTCTCTCTTTCTCTCCTCAAGGCCTTCTTAGGTCAAGGAAGCAGCCAAAAGATCTTTAAAAATGTTGAACAAGAGCTCTTTAAATAGAAGAGCTTCAAAAGAGCTCATTAATTGCAAGTTGCCGACTTTATCGTCCAGGCCGATCTGGACATCGGCCTGACCGATCAGTACAAAACAATGAAGATCGGCCAGAGTATAACCCTAGATGTAAAGCTGGACGATTGAAAATTGGCTTGATCGTCTAGGCCGATCTCACGATCGTCCTGGCCGATCAGTTCAAATCAGAGGAAAATCGTCCTGACAATAGCCCTGAATACGGGCTGGCCGATATTGATCGTCCTGAAGTAACTTAAGGTTTTTGACTAGATCGGCCTGGCCGATCTTGAGATCGTCCAGGACGATATGATCGTATCAATCATCCTTAATTACTTCCTTGATTTCCTGAACAATTATGGCATAAATTGTTAATATCGTCCAGGCCGATACGAGTATCGTCCTGGCCGATAATTTAAAGATATGGTATACCATACTTGTCTATGGCGGCTACTTATTTCTGTTTTGAGCTTATCGTCCTGGCCGATACACGTATCGTCCAGGACGATCTGTTAACGTTGGCTGCCTTAATCAAGAATCCTTAATTAGACTTTCTGTTTTAAGCTGATCGTCCAGACCGATCAAAGATATCGTTCTGGCCAATATGAGTAAAAACAGAATTTCTAAGTTTCCAAAGTGTGTGTGTGAAGGGTTATAAAGTATCAGTCTTTTTGGCTATTACAAGTGGACTCAAAGGTAAAAAACAAAAGTACAGACTGACTCAACCCTAACCCTACGCATTCCTGAACTTGGCTCCTTTTTGATTGTCCGATCGTCGATTCCTGAAAAGTTAGAAGAAACAAGCTGTCCAAGAAAAGCAGTGTTTGTCAATCATCAAAACATAAGACATGAAAAATAGATTTGCAACAATCTCCCCCTTTTTGATGATGACAAAACACAAGTAGGAAAAAAAAGATTCATTAGAAAAATAAAGTTACAACATCAACTTTTTCTTACCACACCCTATCCTATCCTACTCCCCCTTTTTGTCATCACAAAAAGAGAGTCCAGAAACAGTAAAAAAAAATAAAATACCACGAAGGACTAAAAAAAAAAAAGCAACAATAACTCAAAGCACAAACTAAAAGAACGAGGGATCCTGATCATCAGATGGAGGAGGTGGAGGTGGCTGCTGAAAGTAACTGGCAAGGGTAGTAAACTGAGCATTGAACCAGGCGATGTCCTGGTCATGCTGCTGCTGCTGGTGAGTAAGAAAGCTGTCAAATCGAGCTAAATCCTCAGCGCGGTGATGCTCGTAACGGGCAATGTCCTCAGAGTGTTGCTGCTCCTGGGCAGCAACATATGCATCAAATCGGGTCTCCCATCGATCAAATCTCTCAATCAACTGATCAACCGGTGAGTGTTGGTGGAGAGGGACAGGGTCAGGAAATGGAGCTGGAGCGGGAGCCTCCTCCTCTCGATCCCCCTGAGGTTCCTTAGGGTGGAGACGAGTGCTGTGAAGTGTGCTGAAGGAGTTATTTGAGTAGAAGGGAGTTGGAAGGTTTGGTGGTATAGGATATTGAAGTTGGTATTTAGTTTCAAGAATATAGGCTATGATGTGTCCTAAGGCTAGATTTGGCTTTCTTCTGTGGCCTGGATCGCGAATTGTTGTTAGGTGGTCAATGTAACGAAAAAATAGGTCAGCAGTGTTGAATTCCCTATGAGCCATGATATAGAAGGTAGTGAGGGAAAGTAGAGGGGTAATGTGGACACGGTCGCCGGCTTTTGGAATGACGGAGGTGCGAAGGACATGTTGGATTGTCCTAGCATCTCTGACTAAAGAGCTAGTCTCTCCAACATGGTAACGGACATTAGTCTGGCGAAGAAAGTGATTTGCCGTGGACCAGTCAAGATCAGGGTCAAGGGCAATTAAGTGCAGCTTATCTCCGGTGGTGGATAGCTGTAAGAGATCAATAAGTAGCCGCCATAGACAAGTATGGTATACCATATCTTTAAATTATCGGCCAGGACGATACTCGTATCGGCCTGGACGATATTAACAATTTATACCATAATTGTTCAGGAAATCAAGGAAGTAATTAAGGATGATTGATACGATCATATCATCTTGGACGATCTCAAGATCGGCCAGGCCGATCTAGTCAAGAGATGTTAAGCCCTTGAAAGTTCGATGGGATGTTAAGCCCTATGAACTTAGTCCCAAACTAACCAAGAGGGGGGGGGGGTGAATTGGTATTTTAAAAACTTCTTTTTAAACAAAGAAATAAAATCACATAAACAAAATCACACCACAAAATAATGCGGAATTTAAAAGTGCGGAAGCAAGAAAAAGAACACAGAAATTTATAGTGGTTCGGTCGACTCGACCTACGTCCACTCCTTGGAGGCACCCTCCAAGTATTGCACTACACAAAAAGTGACTCTCCTTTAGCTCCCACGGCTAGGTGGAGAAACCCTCACAAGAACCTCCTTTTTGCCACCCCGGCAAGGCAGAGAACCTATCTCCTTTTGCTTCCTCCTGAACCTGGCAGAGAACCATACCTAAAAGTAAAGCTCCTTACCTCTACCGACCCTTCCACGGACGAGAAACTCTAGACGAAGATGACGCAGAGAGATCCTTGAAGCAACCCTTGTGAAACCCCTCACAAGCTCCCCCTCACAAGATCCTCTCTCTCTCTTCTCTCTCTCTTTATCTCCTCAAGGCCTTCTTAGGTCAAGGCAGCAGCCAAAAGATCTTTAAAAACATTGAACAAGAGCTCTTTAAATAGAAGAGCTTCAAAAGAGCTCATTAATTGCAAGTTGCCGACTTTATTGTCCAGGCCGATCTGGACATCAGCCTGGCTGATCAGTACAAAATAATAAAGATCGGCCAGAGTATAGCCCTGGATGTAAAGCTGGACGATTGAAAATTGGCTTGATCGTCCAGGCCGATCTCACGATCGTCCTGGCCGATCAGTTCAAATCAGAGGAAAATCGTCCTGACAATAGCCCCGAATACGGGCTGGCCGATATTGATCGTCCTGAAGTAACTTAAGGTTTTTGACTAGATCGGCCTGGCCGATCTTGAGATCGTCCAGGACGATATGATCGTATCAATCATCCTTAATTACTTCGTTGATTTCCTGAACAATTATGGCATAATTGTTAATATCGTCCAGGCCGATACGAGTATCGTCCTGGCCGATAATTTAAAGATATGGTATACCATACTTGTCTATGGCGGCTACTTATTTTGTTTTGAGCTTATCGTCCTGGCCGATACACGTATCGTCCAGGACGATCTGTTAACGTTGGCTGCCTTAATCAAGAATCCTTAATTAGACTTTCTGTTTTAAGCTGATCGTCCAGGCCGATCAAAGATATCGTCCTGGCCGATATGAGTAAAAACAGAATTTCTAAGTTTCCAAAGTGTGTGTGTGAAGGGTTACAAAGTATCAGTCTTTTTGGCTATTACAAGTGGACTCAAAGGTAAAAAACAAAGTACAGACCGACTCAACCCTAACCCTACGCATTCCTGAACTTGGCTCCTTTTTGATTGTCCGATCGTCGATTCCTGAAAAGTTAGAAGCAACAAGCTGTCCAAGAAAAGCAGTGTTTGTCAATCATCAAAACATAAGACATGAAAAATAGATTTGCAACATCTTTAAGATTCGGGCATTCACATTTGTTGTGTTCAGAATTTCTACATTCATAGTTCACATTGTTAGAAGCCTTAATATTTTTATAAAACTTACCTTTATTCCACTACTGACATCTCCTTTGCTTCCACTTTAGAAAACTCCTGAATTACCTTTTCATCAAGGCAATGCCATCTTCATCCTCTTATTAAGACTGATCACTCTCCGATTCATCCACTTTCAACACTATGTTCTTTTCCTTTTGCTTCTCACCTATATCAATATATGTTTGAGTCACTCCTTGCTCGTAAGAAATTAGTGATCCAAGAAGATTGTCAGTATAATAAATATTTAAATCTTTTGATTCAAATATAGAAGTGATCTTTACATCATAAGCAGTAAGTAAACAATGAAGTATCTTATTTACTTTCTCAGCATTCGTTAGTTCTCTATCTAATGTATGCACAGAGATAAGTATTTGAGTGAAATGTGTATACATGTCAGTGATTGATTTATTTAGTTTCATGTAGAACAGTACATAATCATGTAGTAAAATATTAAATCTAGATTCTTTTACTTTGTTAGACTCTTCATATGTGATACAAAGTCTATCCAAAATTTCTTTTCCACTTTTACAGGTAAAGACATGCATATTCCTCATATTTAAGTGAACAAAAAAAAAACTATTCAAATAATTAGCGTTTAGCTGAGCTAATTCTTTTTCTTTTACAGTCTAGTCAATAAATGTTGTTTCAATTATAATGCCATCTATAAGTCTATTTGGCCTAGTGTATCCTTCATTTACTAAAATCCACAAGCGATAGTTAAGCGATTGAAAAAAAGTAGACATACATATTTTTTAGAAATTGAAAGGGATGTTACCAAATAATTGGGGTCTTGTGATCGAATAACCTCCAAATGTGTTACAGTTTCCAAAAAAAGTCATGATCATTTTAAAAAAGTTATCTAAACCTTTATTTTCCAAAGGAGGCTATGATACCATTTAAAAGTTTGTATATGTTGTTAGACCTAAAGAAATTATTCTCAGGATAACCAAGAGAGGGGTGAATTGGTTATTTAAAAAAACTTTTGAAAATTTTATAGAAAACCATTTTTATAATTTTCATCATAATAACAATCTTGAGAAAATAAAATACTTTTCAACCACAAAATTAATAAAAAAAATGTAGTAAAGTAAAAAAATATAGAAATTTATAGTGGTTTGATCTAATTAGACCTGCAATCACCCCCTGAATATCCCTCTTCAGGAGTTGTACTTTACCAAAGTGACTCTCCTTTTGCTTCCACGTTAAGGTGGAGAAGCCTTTATAAAACACCTCTCTTCCACCAATCCCTGGTGCGGCATGGAATCGTCATCCATTCACACCCTCCTGGTATTGGCAGAGAACCGTCTTTCACACTTTTTAAGTGCAGGAAGAGAATTATTATCCTTTCACACCCTCCTGATGTCGATAGAGAATTGTCGATGTTTTACACTCTACAAGTGCTGATAGAGAACCATCATCCTTTCACACCCTCCTTGTGTTAGCAAAGAACTATAATTCTTTCATACTCTCTAAGGGTCAATAAAGAATTAGTTCTTCTCCTAAGATCTTCTCTCAAGAAATTTTGAAGAAATAAAAAAGAGATTTGAGAAGAATTACAAAGAGATCCTCACCTTTGGGCAACCTTATGAACCCTTCAAAAATTCCACTTGTAAGATCTCTCTCCACACTCGCAAACACTCTCCCAAAGTACTCTAACACTTGCTCTCAAAGAAAATACAAAGAAGAATATGTCCAAAGTCAATTTTTAGGATCTTATATATAAAAGGCACGAAAAACCGTCCAAAAAACCAAAAATTTCAATTTGACCATCCAATATCATATAGTACGATTGACGATCGTACGTATGAATAGTTCAAAATTTACTTGTATGATAAAGTACAAAATAATTTCATAATCTTGATATCGTATAGCACGAACCACTTATAGTATAGTACGATATATTTTAATCAAATCATGTTTCATTTGGTACAAAAATGAATGAGTTCATTTCATACTCTAGAAGGTGTCTATATGATCATAGGATTATACAATACAATCAATTTTAATCAACCAATATGTATAGTCTGATTAGCTTAAAAAAATAAAAAAATTTACACTCCCACAATGTGTGTGTGCCTGGTTATCCAATTATAATGTCACTCTCTCAGACTCAATAAAAAGTTGAAAAAGTATACACTCCCATTATAATAAACCCTAATCTAATCTGTCTTGACGTCTTCAACAGTCTGGAGTATGATTTCCTTGAAATATTAGTACACAACACACAAACAACAAAAACAATATATCCAATATATGTTAGGAGAAATAGTAATCAATATAATAATTATTTAGAATCATAAAAAACACACATGATATTAAAACATACTTATGAAAACTAAGTTATAATAATTGCACCACCACACAGTCATTGCCATTGATTACATCATATGGAAATCAATACCACAACACTTATCCACATAGATAGAAGAATAAGACCATCAGATCTCTACCTATTTGATTCAGATGGTCCCGATCATGTTGTACGGAGGACAGGACCGAGGGACCATATTCGTCATTCAAAGAAGTTACAGAATGACAAGATCTTGGCCGTTGATCAAATGATTAACAGTAAAGATCTCGTGCACCTGAACCAGGCTGCTGAAATGCCCTATAGTTCAATTTTTGCTTTCTTCTCCCATACAAGTGAATCAAATTGATTGAAATTTTAAACTTAAATGAAATACATGATCAAAATTAATGGGAACATGATATAACTTTTTACATTGTGATTAAAAAAAAGTTATTTTAACCTTAGTGTATCTCTAAATTTGTTGTTTGTCCAAACTAATTTTCTCTTCAAGAAATGAGGTCCAAAAAGCTCCTTGTTGCGATGTAGCCCTTACACACATTTGGCTTGATTTTTCCAAAAAGCTCCTTATTGGTGAGGTTTTAATGGTGGGGTTCAACTTGGGAGAGGTAGAGGGAGACAAGGGGAGCTCAAAGAAATAATCACAAGCTCTAGGGAATCTTTGGGAAAAAGGAACTTTCAAAATCCTCTCTAATGAGGCCTCATGCCTCTATTTATAGCCTTAATCGTAGGATAGATGACCATGAAGCCTCCTAGGGTTGTTTAAGAGAGATTTAATCTCTCTTGGCCATGTTGAGAGTCAAGGGAAGACTTTGGAGTGTTTAAATGTCATGTGGGTCATGTATTTGACCTAAATTGGTAAATTTTGACCAAATCAAGGTCGACTTGACCAAGTACTTTTGACTAGGTCAACATGATCAATCAAACCCAAATTAATAGGAATTGAGCTTATGGGGATTTGAAATTGATCTAAATTCACATAGGGGTTACTTGGACTAGCTGGTCAACTTTGGTTAACTTGGTCAACCAAATTGACCCAGGACCTAGATCTGGGCTCAAAAAATTTGGTTTGACTCACTAAACTCATTGGAAATGGTTTTAGGGTCTAGCTTTGTTAATTTGACTAAGTCAACCCTCTTGACCGTAGTCTAATGAAAACCAAGGTCAATAAAAAATATTTTAAAAGAAGTTAATCTGTAAAAATTAAAATATTTGAAAATATATATAGGATAAAAGTCACTTACCAGAATCTAAGCAATTTTTACAAAAGTGATATATGGATTAGCACCCAAAATGCAAACTTTCTCTTTCCTCCTTCCTCCTTCTCTCCTCCCTTCTCTTCTTCATTCCATAGAAAGCAATGACACTGGTGGGTGAGGGGGAGAGTGAGAGTGAGTTGAAAATTATATATATATATATATATATATATATATATATATATATATATATATATATATATATATATATATATATATATATATATATATATATATATAAGCTCATTAGGCCATATTACCATCACCCAATGCCACAACATTTTTATTGAATCCATAATTTTTGTAAAATAGAGCGAATAATGCTGCAATGATAACTTCTAGCACCACTACACAAACTTTCCAATTCCATATTATGCACAAGCTCAGGATTGTAGTGCTTCAATTCAAATAGACATTTAAATTGAGTTATTATTGGTTGGGTGATAATAGTCATGCGATGGTGGTTAGAAGATATTAGCTAGAGGATAATGGAGGTTGAAAGGATTATAGTCAGGATATGGTGGTCGGTGGATCTTAGTTTAGTGACTCTGGTCTAAGGACTATAGTCAGGTGATGGAGGTTAGAGGTTGATAGTCTGTGGGTAATAGAGGTTGGATAGATAATAGTTAGAATATGCTAGTTTGAGGGCATTAGTTGGGAGATTATGATCAAGGGATCTGATGGAGGCGGTGGAGTAACCTATAGAGTTATAAAATGAATTAGGAGATTTTGAAGGAAATTTCTATGAAAAAGGCTAATGGCCGAGATTTTGAAGCGATGTTCAATTAAGGACTACAATGTTGCATACATCACTCCGATGCTAGAATGCCATTCCAGAAGCATCATATTGCCTATGCTAATAGGTTTTATATCAAGTTAGTTCAGTGCCACGACATCATGTGCTCAAGCACTGCTATGCTACCAGTGCCCTGAATCTAATGATGCAGTAAATATGCTCTTGAGAAAAATTGGAAATTATTTTGTTCCCCAATGGCAGTCATCATCATAGCTTCATAGATAATGAACACTATGGTTCTAAAAGAGTGCTACATCACTAAATTACTAGAGCACCATAGAGTAAGAGTTAGAATTTTTCATAGGACAAATGATGTGATGATTCTGATTGAGTGTCATGACAAAGAGAAGCAAGCAATTCCATAACAATTGTTCATTTAGTAATGTTGCAACACCACCTTATTTAGCACCGCAACACCAGTGACAATGTTTGCACTAAGTTTAAATAGAATTGGGGTTGAATTTTTTAGGGTTGGCCCATTATTTATATGATAAAATATTAAGTAATTATTTTGTAGAGTGTTTGGAGAGGGCCTACTTAAGGGAAAACAATTTGATGTGTGATAAGTGCATAATGATAAGTGTAAATTATGTATTATTTTTTATGTTAAATATAGTATAAAGTATTATTTATGTTATCATTATTCAGGAAATTTGTATGGAAAAGGAAATTAATTAATGTTGGGTAGCACCGTAGCACCAATAAATTTAATTCTATTGCACCATATCAATCCATGCTAAAGCATCGATTAAAATGCGACAAGGCTAACCTTTTCTATTTAAAAGCATGAAGGTATAATAGATGTTATCACTAGCATCTCTATGCCTAAAATCATCATAGCATCATTAGGTGTCTAAGGAAAATTCAATCCAGGAGCACAAACCTTTCCAGTGCAGCGACATAAGAAAGCTATTTTAAGAGCCACAACATGTTTTACCTTTGCTTGCCTTTATTTTTAGAGTATCAACAGACCTACTATTAAGTATAATAATTTTGATTTAAAATTGGATATTATCCAAATGGTACAAAATTTTCAGTTTGGGGAAACTCCTGTTGAAGACCCTAAACTTACATTTAGTCAATTTCTTAAAAATTTGTACAACTTTTAAGTACAATGGTGTCCATGATTATGTTATTTTACTTAGATTCTTCCCATTTTCTCTAAGGGATAAGACTATGATATGGCTAAATTCTATAACCACTTAGAATGATTTAGCTCATAAATTAGATAAAAAAAATACTTTTCACATTAAAAAACTACTAAATTTAGAAATGATATCACTTCTTTTGCATAGTTTGAAGGAGAATCTATTTATTAAAATTAAGGAGATGCATAAGAAATACGCTCACCATGCTTTACTTTATTAGTTGGTTATATAAACCTTTAATAATAGATTGGTAGGATCTCTTAATGAAATTATAGATGCTGCAATTATATGATCATTAATGTCTAAGCCATTTGAGGATTCTTATGAATTGATTAAGGAAATGGTTGCTAATAATATTTAGTTGCATATTGATAGAGTGAATCCTAAAAGAGTAGCTGGAGTTTATGAATCTGATGCTTTGCAAATTCTTATTTCTTAGATTTTGACCTTATCTTTGTATGAGGTCATCAGGACCCATTCTGCTTCCAATAAAATTCTCATCCAGTCTCCAAATAGCCCTCAGTTCAATTTCTATCCTAGACTTCAACCTACTTCACAACTCATCCTTTCAATCCAGAACTTCAATCAAACATGAAATCATATTAGCTCAATCTCAACCATTCATTTATTTTTGATGAGTGTGGGTGACTCAAACCTAATCACTCAAAACAAAATTCCAGTCTACATCCTAAATTACAAACTAAATCCTAAGGTTAAGGACCAATGTTTTAAAACCATTTCTTAGTAATTTTTCAGACCCCTTGAAATCCAATCAGATGACCTTAGAGTCATAATCTATCAATCTCATTTTATTTAGAATTGCCTGTAGGGTTAACCCCCCAAATTTTAGCTGAACTTGAATCATATAACTGTAGAAACTAAATTGATTTCCAAAGGCTGCAAAACCTTCAAATATTTATACCTTATATAATTAGACTTTCTATTTGATGAAATTTTACCTTGGGACCTTTCCCAAGACCCTTGAACATATTTCTGAACTTTAATTTAACATGTTAACTAGTAAAATGTACTTTGTGGGACATAATTTTACCCATAATTGACCAAGGGTCAAAATAACCAGAATGCCTTTTAGGGCATTTTTAAACTTTTCCCCAAAGTTCAATATGCATCATCCACATCAAACCTTGAACATCTTCTAATGTATCCTAAACTTCATTAGGAATGCATTGAACTAAAACTCACCCTTTACTTTTACCTTGTTAACCAAATCAACCATCGTTGATCAAAATGTATCAAAAGTGTTTAAATGAAAATTTCAATCTAAATGTCTACTTCAATGCATGGTATCACCCCCATTGGTTTCCATTGATCAATTCAAACTTGTTGAGTCAAATACCAACCCTGGTTTGACCTACTTGACCAAGTCAACCATGATTGACAGTACAACTATCTTCAAACTTGCATTTAAATTCAAATGACCCTTTTAGCACTTGGAATCACTTTAATTAGACTCAAATGATCAAGTAAAAAATTAATAGACTTAACCCTTGACATAAGTTCAATTTTCTTGACCAAGTCAACCAAGTTTGACAAAGCATACACACACCTTTAATAACTTCAAACCCGTTAATTAAGGCCTTGTTAAACCCTTGGGATGACTCCTTAGGTCCCTAGGAGATTCCTCATATAGGCCTAAGCCTTGGACCCACTTGGGTTAGCCACTTGGCTTGACCCAAGTGTTTAAAGAGTGTTTCCCATGAGCCAAATTCTATCCTAAGCCAAATTAGTTCAAACCAATGGATGTATTGGGTCCCACATGCCCCGATGCACTTATCTTGGTTAACCTAGCCCATGAGTCAACTCAAGCTAAGAATTGAGCTAGCTTAAGTGGTCAAAACCATTATGGGTTAAGTTATTTCACAACCTATACTTCCCCAACCCCAACGAATGGTTGCATTTGGTGGACGCAAGGTCCAATAGACCTATGCTAGTCAGCCTAACCCTTAGGTTAACTTGGGTCAAGATCGAGGTTAGGCCAAAGTGGTTAAAACCACTTTAACTTGAGCCAACTTTCCCACAGATCATCAAATTAAACTAAACAACCTATTGTATTGGATAGGCCTTGAATGAACACATCTTCCACATCAATCCAAACCGTTGACTTAACCTAGGCTGCACACAAGTTGACCCAAGCATACATGTCTGGGTCGAGCCACTTGGCTGAATTGGGCTTTCTTCTACCCAAATTTGCTCCTACATTGAGCTCACTAGACTCTCAATAGCCTTTCCACCTCATCCTAACACATCTAGAGGCTTCTGACGGCTGGAGAATGCATATTAAAGCTTCAATGGTCCCCTTTATCGTTGCCTTTATCCAAAGCCTTCTAGAGCTTGGGCTAATTTTCCATAGGCTCACGAGGCTCATTCATGATGTCTCCTCACTCTTGGTGCCCATCCAACAGCTTCTCAAAACTATCCTTTAGTCAATGGCTATGGAAATAACATTAATATGGCACCCCATTCCCATTGATTCATTGAACTCTAGATTTTTTTAAACCATTCCCCAAGCTTCCTCAACATTACTATACTCTCCCCCATCCTCCATCCCTCTCTAACCATCTATTTGAGCAAGCTTCAACTAAGTTTCTCCACACTCTACTCAAATTTATACCTTCGACCATCCTCTGGTCTCAACTTTCGAAGGAGAACAATTCTTCTTCATCCCCTGAAGCATTCAGATAGAAAAACCAATTTGTTTGGGCTTTCTACAAGGAAAAAAGTCAATCCCGAGCTCCCTATATAGCTAGTTCAATCAAGTGTCTTAGAAACTTTCAATATAATGGATTTCCATTATTTGTTTGAAAGCTTATGCTATCCTAAACCTCACTATGTATTTTAGTAGAGTTTTGCTAGGGGAATCTCTCATATCACATCAAAGAATCCCTATGGTAATGGTAAACCACAAGAGGTTTTAGAAATAATCAGAGCCGTTAATTCTTAATTAACGACTCCATTAGATCCTATGGACTCATAGTGCTCCTAATCTCAGCCCTTCAATCTTATATCAAGCAATAGTGGTTTATTCTACATTATCCAGTGTTACTTAGGCTCATTGGAAAGGTCTTGAGGAGACATTTAAGATCCCCATAGTATCAGTCCTTGAATATGAATGAAACATAAGTTATAATAGTTAGAAACCTATGGGTATTTTTGTAAATTTTGCGTTATGATAACTCTTTTTAGGGATTAAAACTTTTGAAAATTTATTTTGGGCATGTTTTTGACATGCCTAAAAATTTTCTCCCCTGTTTGATTTGATTGAGGTCAATTTTTGGCTAATTCAAATTTAATGGTCATAGTTTGACACTTAAATTCAAACTAACCCAATCATCTTTCCATTGAGAGTTAGGTTTTGTGCTTTGGTGTGTTAATTATGTATAGAGTAAGGTTTAGTTATCCCTCAATTTCAACCAATCTCATGTCCAGGTAGTCTTAACTAAAATTTTGAAGGTAACCCTAGGGTTGCCTTAGGTCATTTGGTTAACCACCATAGAGGATCAACCTTGGGCCCAAATTTAGTGGGATCCAACCTCAAGATAAAGTAAACTCATGACCCATGTTTCACTAAAGTTGGAGCATATTTTGTCCATCTTATAGGAAGCCCAAAATTAGTCGCTAGGGTTGACTTAAAACCTTATATAAATCATAATTAATTCATTTAAAATCCAAAAATTAGTTAAGACTATACCAAAATCTTCATAATTCATCCTTCTACCCACAAAATTTTAAAGCAATATCATTTGACTTTAATTTAATTTTAATCAAAAATAATAATCAATTAAATTAATTAAAAAATATTTATATTTTCCAAAAATAATCTTGATAACTTGAAATTATCCACTTGGGTCATTTCTAACCTTTGGGGGTGACTTCAACAAGTTTGGGATTGATTTGGATCTCCAAAACCTTTGTAATTATGTAATTTTAAAACATCCATTAATTACCCTAACTTTAAAAAATAATAATTATTTTCTAGAAAATTATGAATTGATCAAACATAAAGCCATTCAACTCCACTTAAAATTTATTTTTTTCTAAAAATTTCTAACTTGCAAAATTTGATAAAAGTAAAAAAGTCAACCATTTCGTCAATTGTAGATCAAATCTAAGCCAAAACTTCAACAAATCACAACATAATGTAGAAATTTCTAAATTAAACAAACTTATTGCCTAATTATTCATTGTAAGGCCTAGTATTTAGGAAAAATACTCAAATCCCAATAATCACTTTAATTTAAAATTCAACTTTTAACCCCTTTGATTAATACATTTAAATAATTCAAAAATTCCAAAAATTCAATAACTAACCCAAAAATTCCAAAAAAAATCTAACTTAATTATTCAAATAATAATTAATTAATTGACTTAAAATTTATTAACCCTTAATCCTCAACTAATTAAATTAACTTAATTAATATCAGTAATAACTAAGTAACTCAAGCCTACAAGGCTATTTACTTAGCCCCTAAGAAGGCGAACTAAACTTCATGGCCTTGGTGTAAACAAAGTTTCTAATCAATTACTAATTAAAATGCACCTTTGAGGTCAAAATTAAGTCATTAATACTTACACAAAACTTAAAAAACATTAAGCCTTTCAACCAATCGAAACACTAGACAACTTTAATAAACTACCTTGTCCAGGACATGTCCAAGCCACACAATCTTCTACACACACATTTTTTATGGTTTGCTAAGTAAAACAACTCTAGTTTTAGACTAGGCTGATGTTAACTTTTTTACTATTGTGTACCAAGTTTTTAATAGGTTTTCACTTCATGCTGGTTTAAAATTGAATGATTAATGTGAGTGTTTATTTAATTATGAAATCTGGATGCTCACAGAGTTTTCTGCATGTGGCCAAGCTCATGTAGGGCTAAAATAAATGGTGCAAAATAAATTTTAAATTAACAAAATTTATTGCAGGTACTAATTGTTAATGCTCCATTTCAAATTTAAAGATCATGGCTAATTATGGTTGAGAATTTCAATTTATGAAAATATATAACTGCTTTAGATGTTTATTTATATTAATTTCTTAAGATAACTATGTGGGGAGTCTAGATACTTTTTTATTATTTTTAATTTTGATGTAATTTAATTGAGTTGTAAAAATTAGAAGTGCCTTTGAGTTGGGATACTACATCCAAATTGGAATCTAAAGGGCAAGAATAACCCTTAGGAGAGAGTGCTCTTCCATTTGGAGATCTATGTTAGGATGTTTTTAAAATATCCAAAGAGAAAAGAAAACGCCTCTTCTGGAAGGAGTTTCTTTTCATTTGGATATCTGAACTTGATGAAACCAAGGAGCCCAAAGAGAAGAAGGATGATAAAGTGAAGATGAAGACTATCCCATGTAAATCCATTTATGTCAGTTCTAGGTTTATATATTGAGTTATTACCAGTAGTAACCATCCCCTTTTAATTTTTGGGTTAAAATTAAAGGAATTTTCCTACATATATTTTAACTTAATTAATTTATTTGATTGATTGATTAATTTAGTTTGATTGTGCAAAAGAACTTGCATACTTTTTTGTAGGTTTCGTTTCTTGCATGCTTTATTTTGTTTTAGCCTGGATATGATCGGAGGCTCGTGAGAGCATTTTATACTTAAAATTAAATTATAATTTTAGGCTCACATAGAAACTCTATTGTTCTAATAAGTAAGCTTAGGACGACAAAGAGTAATTTTAAGCAATCATTACTTTCTCCTACTTATTAAGCACTCCCAGCTTGTAGGTTCTAGTAGACCACTCGACCTATTATGCTGTAGTTAAATAAAGTGGATGTTGTGTAATATTTAGGATTTTTTTAAGCCTATTTAAAACTAATTCATATAATTTAGGCATTTTATCGAGTCAATAAGCCTATAATGCATTAAAAATCAATTAAAAGTGTCTAAAACTCTAATTACATTTTAAAGCATTTTCACCCTACATAAAGTCAAGGGTCTAATTAAGATTTCCATTAGACGTCCTCCCAAATACTAAAAAACTTAATTAATAACCCTATCACTCTTAAATATAAAGATCGAATACATTTATTTTAAATCACCAAGGTAGTTAGCTGGCTTCCCAATCCAAGCTGGGGTATATCCAGCTTTTACACTACATTAATTAGGTTCGGGTCATAGCTGTCCTATACCAAATTTTTATTTAGATTTTGAGATAGTTATAGGCCTTTAGACCTCAACTATCAAGAATATATTCTAAAATTTCTAATAAATTAATAAATTTAAATCAAAGCTTCTCTCAATCCAAAATTTAAAGCCCAACACATAGGATAGACAAAGGCCTTTCTGACGCATTTCAAAATCTAAAAAAAAGTCTTACCTTTCTCCTTTGACTTCCAGAAGTAAGTTTCAAACTCGGTCCAATCCTAATTAAGATTCTAAATTCATCCCTTTAATATCAATCCTAGAAAATCTCTAATTAAAATTTTTATTATTATTCTAATTGAGAGTATTAGTAAGGAACTCCCAACAATGTAATTAACTATAAGGGCTTGAGCTCATAGGAGATTTATAACCCACTTCTACTTTTCAAAATTGATTTTCAAAATTTGATTTATTTTTGTTGGGAAAAGAAAAATCAATAATGAGCATCGCCGCCATATTAAGACAATTTATAGTAAATGACATTTTCTTCACTTAAGAAGATATATCCTATGTTATCATGACTCTTAAATTAACTATCTCTCATCCAAATTATAGTGGTTGAATACTAATAAATTGACATTTTGACCCTTCAGGGACATATGTAGTTCTTCCCCGAATTTAACAATTACAATTAGGATGAAACTTTTAGTTTTATTATCTAAGCCCATTAGGTAATGATATCTTAGCCTCCCGGGGTGATAAATCATTCATAATGATGTGTTAGACATTGAGACAAAAATCCCAAAATTAAAATTTCTAAAGAAAATTAACTTTTCAAAACCTCTTTTAAAAATTGAATACCAAACATCAGATAACAACTATTTTAAGGAATTAGATATTATGGAAGTCAATGATGAACTTAATTGTAGTAATAATTACCCTCACTTAATTGGTGATCCTAGATATATGAAGGTAGCAGTGCCATATCATATATCATATAGTATTACCCTTCAGGATTTGAACAATTTCATCATGCTGAGAACGAGAAAATAACATTAGAAGATGTTGTAATGCAAATAGGAATTCAACTACAATATCAAGTCAATGCTTTTTTTAAATAGAAGATCATACAAAGAATCTTACTAGATTAATTAACAACCAAAACTTATATGAAAAATATAATAATATTCAACTTATAAGTGAGAGAGATTATAGAAACTCATTTAAGGATAGAGATCAACCTAAAATGAGAAATGATGAAGAAGAATATGTAGAAAATGAAACCTCTATTGAACCACCTGACCCCATAAAAGGAATATGAAATATTAAATAGGAAGGTTGTAGAGTGACTTTTATCACCATAATTTAGAGGTTGATTAAACAAAATTTTGATAAATAATTCTTAAAGTTCTTAGAGGTGCTTGTGAAATTAACTATCAGTATATCATTCTTTGAAGCCTTATTAAAGATGCCCACCTATGCAAAGTTCATGAAGAATATTTTTATTAAAAAAGGTGGCTTGGATAATTTGAAACTATAATATTAACTGAAATGTGTAGTTTTATTATTGATAAAAAATTATTTAAGAAACTTAAAGATCTTGGTAATTTCACTATTCTATTATCTATAAGTGATAAGTTGTGTGGTAGAGTTTTATATGATCAAGGATCAAGCATCAATCTCATGCCCCTTCCAATCTTCAAAAGATTAGATATAGGAAAGGTTCAACCTACTTCTTTTACTCTTTAATTAAGTGATAAATTTTTCACTTATCCAAGAGTTAATAAATTCATTTTTCCTGTTAACTTTATTGTGCTTGGTATAAAAGAAGATAAGGAAATACCTGTCTTTTTGGAAGAAATTTTTTAGCCATTGGAAAAGCCATAATTTATGTGCAAAGGGGAATTAACTATTAGGGTTTAGAAATCTATAAGATTCCCTGAAGAAAAAAATAAAGATTACAATAGAGTTGATTTGAAACACTCTAGTGGAGAGTATCGAAGAATAATTTTTGAAGGGATATCCATTAGATGAAGAATAAATTTAGGAGTATTGTTAGAGTTTTGTAGAATCTATTTCAGCAATTAAAAGTTCTTTACGATTTTTTATAGAGAAGTTTGAAACTTTAGAGACTACATCTTTGGATAAAACCTTGAGACCTTATATATATGAAGCTCTTGGCATAGAGCTTAAGGTTTTACCTAACTATCTTATGTATGTCTTCCTTGGTGATAATTCAATTCTTCCTTTAATCATTTCTAAAAATTTTTAAAAAAATATTATGAAAGTAAATTAGTTAAATTTTTGAGTGATTTTAAAAGAAATTTTTGATGGACTATTAATGACATTAAAGGTATTAGCCCTTTAATTTATATACATAAAATTTAAATGGAAGTTAATTAAATACCAAATGTTGACCCTCAAAGAAGATTTATCTCTTCTATGAAAGATATTGTTAGAAAAGTGATTCTTAAATGGCTGTTAGAATTATCTATCCCATTACTAACATTTCTTATTTGAGCCATAATTCATTGTGTTCCTAAAAAGGGTGGCCTGACTGTTATATAAAATGAATATAATGAACATATTCTTACAAGATCTATCAGTATGTAGAGTATTTCATTTAATTTTAGGAAATTAAATAAGGCCACTAGAAAATATCAATTCCCCATAACTTTTCTTTATCAAATGCTTGATAGGTTAACTTGGCATTCATATTATTATTTTCAAAATGGATATTTAGGTTATCATCATATTATTATTACACCTAAGGATTAAGATAAGAATACCTTCACCAATCCGTATAAAACAATTTCCTTTATGAGAATGTCATTTGGTCTTTGTAATGCTCCTGCTTCTTTTCAAAGATATACAATGCCTATTTTTTCAAACCTAATTAAGCAGGGTACTGAAATCTTCATGAGTGACTTCTTTGTATTTGGCACTACATTTGATTATTGTATGGGGAATTTAATTTTTGTGTTGAAAAGATGTATAGGTATAAATTTAGAGTTAAATTGAAAGAAATGTCAATTCATGGTGAATGAAGGCAGTATCCAGGGGCATAAAATTTTAAAGGAAGCATTTGAGTTAAATATTACAAAAATTTTGGTTATAGAAAAATTACCTACACCTAACTGAATTAAAGGAATTAGAAGTTTTCTGGTCATTCTAGATTTTATAGGAGATTCATTAAAGACTTCTCTAAAATTTTGAAACCTTCATGTCATTTATTAGAGAAGGATATTCCTTTTATAGTTGATACTACATGTCTTGAAGCCATTAATACTTTGAAATAACATTTGTATTATTGCTCTAGTTATTATTGTTCCTTATTGGTCTTTACATTTAGTAGAGATGTGTGATGAAGAAGACATAACTGTTGGTCTTGTTCTTGGTCAAAAGTGAGATAAGAAATTCTATATCATTCTTTATGCTAGTAGAACTTTAAATTCCTCACAATGTAATTACATAACTATTAAAAAAGAACTGCTGGCCTTATTTTAGGCTTTCAATAAGTTCTGTTCATTTTGTTTCATACAAAATTAATTATTTATACTAATTAGTCTACTATCAAATATCTTATAACAAAAAAGATACTAAAAAACTAGATTGGTGAGATGTATTCTTTTGTTACAAGAATTTGAAGTAGAATTTTTAGAAAGAAAAGAAACTAAAAAAATTAAATTACATATCATCTTTTGAGACTTTCTATTGAAAAGAATGCATCAACTGAGTTTATATTTAATGAGTATTTGCATGATCAATAATTATTTTCTTTTTTATCTCAATAAACTTCTATCATATGCAGATATTATTAATTTTTTTTATTAGTGGTATACTTCCACGTGATTTATCTTCAATCCAAAGGAGAAAACTTTTCCATCATACCAAATATAATTTTTTGGATGAACCATATTTATTTATCTTGTAATGATAACAAAATACATAATTCATTGTTGGATTTTAACTACTTATAATTTCCAAACTAGTGGCTAAACTGAGATTAGTAGTAAAGAAATTAAGCAATTTTTAGATAAAACTCAGTTGTAATAAAATGATTAGACTATTTAGTTAGATGATGTGTTATGGGCTTATATAACAACATTTAAGGCTTCGTTTGGGACGGCTTTTTTATTGCTTTCTGAAACGGAGTTTTAGTACAAAAATAAAAAATTTTGTACTAAAACTCCATTTTAGAAAGCAGTAAAAAAGCCGTCCCAAACGAAGCCTAAGACTTCTATTTGTAAGTCTCCGTATTGATTAGTTTTCAAAAATGATTGTCTACATCCTTTAGAATTAGAGTATAAGGTATTTTGGGTTGTTAAAGAATTAAGTTTTAGTTTTGAGGGAATAAAAGAGAAAAGATTTATACTGTTGAATCAATTTGAATAAATTAGAAAAGAGGCTAATGAAAATGAAAGGATTTATAAGAATAAAGTTAAAAAATAGCATGACCTAAGCTTCTTAAAAAATAATTTACCCCTAGACATTATGTTTTAATTTTTTTATTTCAAATTTAAGTTATTTCTAGGAAAATAAAAATTAAGACGGTCATGACCATTCACTGTCATGAGAGTACTTTATTATGGAACTTTTTAAATTAAAGATAAAAAATGTTTGCATGTTTTGAGGTTAATGAGTATAGGGTGAAACCCTATTAAGGTAAGGACAATGATTGATTATGAAATATAATAGAATTGGTTCAATGTGAAATATAATAATTCGTATAGTCTAGCTGAAGACTTACGAAGACTATAAGCTTAGCTTTGATGGGAGGCAATCTACTTTTATTTGATGTTTAGTCTGGATGATTTTTGTAGAACTTTTAGAAGTGTGCAAAAAATTTATAAATATATTTTGGGAAAAGATAAATAAAGATTTTTTTTAGAATTTTTGTTTTGAAGTCAAACTCATCATCATGAATGTTGTTACAATAGTATATTTTCCCAAAATACCATTCATGATGAATAGTGTGCAAATATTTTAGTCTGGATGATTTTTGCAGATCTTTTAGTTTTAAAATACCATTCTCTAATGGGTTTAGATTAAAAAAATATAAATTTTATTCTGGTTATCATATCCAAATTTAAGAAAGAACTACATATGACCCTGAAGGGTCAAAATATTATTCTATCAAGTATTTAGCTATAATAATATGGATGTATTATCATTAACTTCTTAACAAAGTCATAATTTTAAATGATGTACCTTCCTAAAGAAAGAAAATATCATTTATTATTAATCATTCAACATTGATGATAATAATCGTCTTTAATTTTTTTTTTCAAAAGAACAATTTCCCCCATCCCATTTAGGAGCCAAACAATATGGGGTTTTTTTATTTGGGGTCTTAAATCTTATACAAAGGCAATCTTATACATTGTAGGGAGGTTTAGACTTTTTAAGAATACTCTTAATTAACATATTGGTAAAAATTTTATTTGAGTTTTTCAAAGAGTGATATAAAGAGGTTTATTGGGAATTTAATCAGGATTGGATCAATTTTGAACACTTATTTTTCAGACCAAAAGATGCGTTGGAGGCATTTTGAGATTCTAAAGTAATTCATAAACACCTCAATCTATTCTATGTTGAGCATAAAATTTTGGATGAGAGAAAATTTTTGTTCAAGTTATCATTTTATCAAAAATTTAGGATTAAATCTTTTATATTTGGGACTTATAATTTTTGGTCTGCCCTTGAGCCTAGATATAAGTTGGGCACTAAAAATAGTAAATCAAACTTAACTAATGACATGAAATTTTGGGTCATCTCATCATGGATTGGAGAGCCACTAAACCACCTAGGACTTTAAAACATTCAATCTGATCTTATTAAAGATGGGTAAAATTTTTTATTTAAGTTTTTAAAAAATTGGGGCCAACATCTATAGAATTTGCTAATTGGCCCCTTTGCTTATATATGGTGGGCTAATGTTTGATGAAACTAAGATTTAATTGATTTTAGTTGGTTTCTAGCGCAATACATACTTATTGACCATGTATGCAAAAATAGATATGATGAACTTTAAAATTTTGTCTTAAAAAATAATTTTTTCCATAAAGAAGAACAACATGCCCTAGATCAAGTTGCACCCTCAAAGTTTAGGTGGTCTTCCATGATACGTAGGTGGGGAGGTGCCTAAAAAGGAAAGAACGAAGGATATGAATGCATGAAAAAGTCTGGGCTTGCCTGAGCTAACTTATTAAGAGCCTTTATCTTTCTATATAATTCTAATATTTTTTTATTTAAGTACAAGTAGAATAAATTTTCTTTATCCTTAAGAGATTAACCATGTTCCAGGCTAAAATAAATATTGTATGTAGGAAATAAACCTAAAAAAGAAGGCAATTTATTCTGCACAAACAAGTTAAAAAATCATTAATCATTAAATATTGAAAGTGCACGTAGTAAGTGCCACATAATTACAACCAATGGTTTTCATAAATTAAATATGGTCATGTTGTCTTCATTTTTTTTAGCTTCTTTCTTTGGGCTCCTTAGATCCATAAGTCCAGATATCCAAATGTAAAGAACTCCCCGTGGGGGTGTTTATTTTCCCTCTAGATCTCTTACATACCATAATTTGGATCTTAAAGTGGAAGGGACTCTACTCTAAGGGATGTTTCCCTCCTAAAATCTGAAACTGAAGAAATCTAGTGCCCATTATATCGTACCCAAGTAACATAGTAAAATCATCAAATCAAAGCAATATGAATCACATCAACCATGGAAACCAACATATAATGAAATTCATGTCAAAACCACATCACACAAAAAATCATGTAAGGAAGAACAACAACCTAACCTAAAACTCTAGTTGTTATTCCTAACAAGCCATATATTGTGTGTGTATAAGGTTGTGTGGTTTGGATATTTCATAGTCATATTATTGTCAAGAGTTTTTTGACATTTTGCTTTGGTTTGTTTTTAGGTTTAAGGGTACTTTAATTTGATTTAAAACCTTAATGTTTTAATGTTAATTTTAAGATGTGTTTTTGTTGTTTATTTTGATTAGACATTCCATTTTAACATCCTAAGTTTTAATTAGATATTTTATTCTTAATCCTAAAACATTAATACACTTGTTTTCTCCAAAAGAAAGCTAACATAAGGTATGAAGGCTCCAATTAACTATTTATTTGTTCTTAATTATTTATTTAAAAAAATAAATTCATTTATTTACATCAGGACCATGAGGTTTATTTCATCCTCTTCATGGCATACTTGATAGCCTCATAGGCCTCGGTTACCTAGCACTTATCTTTCAGTTTAGTTTTTGTTTGTTTTATTGGTCAAATTAGTCACTAGTTGGAGGAAGTATGCAGAAGGTGGACTCGATCACTGGCGCAAAGCGAAAGGTGGACTTGAGCGTGGATAATGAAGCAGAAGGCAGAATTGAGTGCAGATGCCGAAGGAGGAATAACAATTTGCAAACAAGGAAGGGTGGTTCACAAGATGGCTCATAAGTCGGCATCCATTTTCTAGAGCCGAGCTCAACTTCAAGCTTGTAACTTTGCCAGCAAGACAAGCTCGAGATAAATATGACTCGAGCTAGACTCAACTCATTTAGACCATTGTAGGACATCTTTATAAGAATGATAAGCATTGACAAAATGGTGAAGAAGTGGTAAAGTGAGTATCTAAAGAATAAATAGAGTGTTGAGATGAATTAGCTATGGAAAATGATTGTTGAATGGTGAAGTAATAGAAGATTTATTGGAATTAATAAGGATTAAGCTTATAGTTAGTGTAGAGTGAGTGGAGGAGCACATATAAAATATGTTTAAGGACATTTGTGTTAGAAGTAATTTTTGAATCAGCATAGGAAAATATTGTTTCATGAAAAACTACATGAGAAATAAAAATTTTATGGACTTTAGGATGGTATCATCAATAACATTTGTATGATAAACTATAGCTGAGAAAAACACATTGGGTGGAGTTCAATGCAAATTTATGGAACGAGTGTGACTGAATTTAATGATAGTAAAGCCTTTCAAAAATTTTATGCTAATGATAGCAAAGGAATATTCAAATTGTTTAGCCTTATTCTATATATTAGCTATTTTGTAGCTAGCAAAATCGATCATACTATGATGGTACTCTCTATTTGTTGGCATTCTCTAAAAGGAGAAGGATTCAAGATTGATGCTCATCGTGCACATCCAACCTACCATTCATAGGCCTTGGGGGCAAACTCTTGCTTAATTATAATTTCCTTGGTTATGAGATTTGTTCTATGTTCAACAAATTGAGGTGAGAAGATCCAATATTATTGTTATTACTTATATTATCCATTGAATTGATGTTACAATGATACTATGATATTTTCCCATAAACCACACCAAAATATTATTACAAGCTAGAAAATTTATAGTAATATAGTGAGAGTTTTACATCTTAACTATTCATAAAGATCTCACACATAAGTAAATAAAAAAGAGCATAGAAAGCACCAAAATTTTTGTGTGGAAATTAAAAAAAAAAATTACGAGAATTGTCTAATTAAAATTATTCACTATGTAAGCAAGGTTAGGGAAGTCCACCCTTCACCTAAATTGGAGATTATGAGATTACAAAATATGGATAATAGATGAATCTTATATGATAATTAAGAATATTTGATAATTATTGGATAATGATACTAGCGTTTAGATGACATCATTCAAGCATTAGTGGCATGGAAGTGGGCAATAAACTAGTTGATGAACATTAGATGACAATAGAGGGGCCAGAGTTGTTGGGTAAAAATATCTTGATGATGGTTGTTTTGCAATAATGAGTAGATTGTAGTAATTGAGTGATATTATATTATGACAGTTAGACAACATCAAATGGGCATGGTGATCAAGCAATGATAGTTAGATGAAGATAGTTACTAGCAGTGATTGTTAGGGTTAAACAAAGATATAATGCTATAACTTGGGCTCCCGAGTTTATGATTTTGATGATAACTAATATATTTAATCATCTCTTTATTTCTCCTAATACTTTGTAGTGCATATTTATTTTTTTGACGACTTATATTTGAGGTACAATATACATGGTTCTTTAAAGATTCAGGGTTTAAGATCGGGTAGAATAGGTTATGTTAAAAGAGTTTGTAATTTTTGATTTATTTAATTTTAATTTCTCCAATCAAGTCCTATAAGGGTGTATATTAGCCTGGTAACCGTTCACACACACACAAGGGGAGCGAAAATGAATTTAAATATTTTAATTTTTTTAAACATTGTACTGTATGATATGGATCGTACTGTATGATCAGATGTTAAAAAAATTAATTAAAATATTTAACTTTTATAAAAACATATTTTAAAGATATAACTAATCATACATTATGAACACCACATCGTACTGGATGATCTATAATAATTAGAAACCTTGTCGTTTATTAAATTAAGAAAAAACTTAAATTAATAAAGTTATTGTATTCGAACTATATAAATTAATCGTATCGTAAGATGTTTAAAATTTTCCCTGATTTAATCTTGTGATTAATCAATCGAATCAGCTTAATTTTAATATTTTAATTAGATAATTTAAACTGGATCATATTGTACGATCAATAGAGAAGATTTTGGTTATCCCATGATTCGTCATGCATGAATTGCATTTCTATTGAACTAATCATATTGTACAAATGGTCATTTGTACTAATGATCATACAACACCAACAGAAAGATTTGAACTGTATGTGAGTCTTTGACATACATTGAGTCTCAATACTTCTGGAGAAAACTTGAAGAGAGAGCCCTGAAAGGGAGAGAAGAAAGGGTGGAGTTTAAAAGGGATAAAATCCTTGTGGTGTTCAAGGGAGTGTGGAGGGGGTTTCACATACTTTCTCTAGCAAGCTTGCATCTTAGTACCATCATATTAAATGCTTATATTGAGTGATGTTTTGGGAAGAAGAATATCTCTTTGGTTTCAATGGACCCAGCTACTTCACCACAACAGTGAAGGTGAAATTAATTTAAGGTTCTCTACCTCACTAGGAGGGCGAAAAGGTGTCCAGGTTATCTGCCTCACTAGGAGGGTAAAAAGAAATCAATGTTCTCTTCATGTGAAAGGAGTACGATCCTTTATCACTACAAGTTAGTAGAAGAGAGCTTGTAAGGGCTTCTCCACCTAGCTGTGAGGACTGAAGAAGAGACACTATAGTGATAATGCAATAACCAAAGTGGGTGACTGAGTAGATGTAGGTTATGGTTTTACCAAACCACTATCAAATTTGGTGTGTCTATCAATTTTCTTTCTATAATTTTTTTTTTGCATTTTATGTTCTACTATAACTATTTTGTTAAACTACTGTGATTGATCTTATGTTGTATTGATTAGATTATCATCATCATATTTGTAAATTTTAATAAGTGTACTAGACTTCGCATCAAGTGATAGAATTACTTTCAACTTAGTGAGCCTTAGGGATAAGTCATTGAGGTCTTACAACCTCCTCATACTTTCAAGTTGTATTAAAGTGAGCATGAAAAATAGTGTTTTAGAAATCTTTTGTAACATCACGAAAGGCTATTCAATCACGTGGCCACCTTTATTTGAAATTATTTCTTTTGATTCATTAAAAATTTTCATGTCTACTTTTTTACAATAAATTGATTATTGAATATAACATATAATTCAAAATGGTTATTCTGTACCATCACGTGCTGTATATAGAGTCAAAACTGATATTACTTTTACTGAATGGTGTAGAATAAAATAAATCAATGCTCAATTAAATGTTAAATGCTTGAATTGTTTTTTTTTTGTGCTTTAAATTTTGAAGATTGCATGAGAATCTTTACATGAACTACTAGTACTAAGATAAAATTATTCATTACATATGAAGGTACTAATGAAGTCAAACAATCAAAATTGAATATTTTACTACATAACTTTGAACTTTTCACCTTGAAATTTTATGAGACTATCTCAAATATCTATGCCAGATTTACTCACATAACAATATCTGTGCATGCCTTAGGTAGAGAAAGATCAAATTTTGAAAAGATTAACAAAATTATATATTCTCTACTTTATAAATTTGAAGTAAAATTCATGGTTATATATAAATCAAAAGATTTGAATGCTTATTCTATTAACAATCTAATAGGCTCACTCATTGCCTACGAGTAAAGTATGAGTCAAAGACTTTTGGATGTAGGTGATGAGAAGATAATAGTGCTAAAAGCTAAATAAATGGATGAACTTAGCTTAGCAGATGATGAGAGTAAGGAGATAGCATTGATAACAAATAAATTTAAAAGTCTATTGAAGTACAAGCACAAGCTTCAATAAAAGTGGAGCAAAGATAAAATGGTAAAAATGTTTTCTTTTGACATTATTTTTTTGGATGTAGGAAACCCAAATATCTAAAATTTGAATGCCCAAATTTAAAAACTTATCTTAAAAAAAAGGGCCAAAAAAAATGCAATAAAGGCAAATGATAAGAACAAAAAAAAGCTCATTAGCATATTTAGATTCTGAAACATTAGAATAAGAACAAGATGATAAGTTAATAAACTTATGCTAAATCTTCAAGGATTCAATTGTTAATTCAATAAGGTATAAGTATGTTAAGGTTTGTTTGTCTTCTTTGTTTATGTGTTTTATGTGATTGTTTATCTATTTTGTGTATTTAATTTAATTCTATTTTAGTAAACTTTCATGTTTTTGTTTCTTTAAGTATGCTAATATTTTTGTCTGCATTTATTTTTAATGTTAGATATTATTTTATCTCTTCTTTTTTATAATGTCAAAGGGGAGAATGTATTTCGTTGGTTGTATTTGTGATTTGATTTTTAAAATTTTCTATTATTGAGTTTTATAAATTTATTTGTCTTAAAAAATGCTTTCTCCTATTTTTTAATATAATTCTTTTAGTGAGGGGAGTTTAGAAAAAAATATTTTTAGTTTGAAAATTCAACCAATAATATTTGTCATCATCAAAAAGGGGTTGATTGTTGCAACAAGGGCTCCTAAGTTTATGATTTTTATGATAACTAATATTATTGAATACCTCTTTATTTATCTTAGTATTTGTAGAGCATATCTATTTTTGTGCTGACTAACATTTTAAGTACAACATACACTATTGTTTGAAGATTCAGGGCTTAAGATTCGGGTAGAATAGGTTATATAAAAAGAGTTTCTAATTTTTATTTTTTTACTTTATTTTCTTGAGTCAAGTCTTGTAAGGGTATATATTAGCCTGGTGGCCGTGCACACACACATTAAGGGAGAAAAATTGATTTTAAATTTTGTAATTTTTTGGACATTATACTATATTATGTTGATCATATTATAGGATCAGGTGTTATAAAATTTAATTAAAATATTTAATTTTTTTAAAAAATAATATTTTTAAAAAATAGCTAATTGTTTAGTATGAACACCACATCCTAATGGATGATCTGTTATAATTAAAAAACCTTACTATTTATTAAATTAGGCAAAAAAATGAATTTAAAAAATTATTCTATTAATATTGTATGAATCTAATTGTACTGTACAATGTTTAAAATATTATCTAATTTAATCCTATGATTAATCAATCAAATTAGTTTAATTTTGATATTTTGATCGGACTGAACAAATTGGATTGTATTATACGATCAATAGAGACAATTTTGGTCTTCCCATGATGTATCCTAGATGAACTACATTTCGGTTGAACTAATTGTACCATACAATTGGTTATTCGTATTGATGATCGTACAATACTAATAAGAAATTTGAACTATTTATACTGTATTAATTGAAGATTATACAATACTAACAGGTCAAATTTTGCACATGATATTGGACGATCCTGCGATCGTACTACATGATCTTTGATGGCTTAATTGAATTTTTAGGATTTTTGGAAGCTCTCTATTTAAGCTTTCTCATAAGACTTTATGAGAGTCTTTGACATGCATTGAGTATCAATTCTTCTGGAGAAAACTTGAAGATAGAGCCTTAAAATAAATAAAGGAAAGGGTGGAATTTGAGAGGGTGAATATCCTTGTGGGATTCAAGGGATTGTGGAGGGGGTTTCATATAATTTCTCTAGTAAGTTTGCATCTTAGTACCATCATATTTAAGGTTTTTCTTGAGGGAAATTTTGGGAAGAAGAAGATCTCTTTAGTATCAAAGGACTTGGCTACTCCACTACACCGTGTAAGGAAAAAGTGATTTAAGTTTCTTTGCCTCACCTAGGAGGGTGAAAAGGAGTTAAGGTTCTTTTCCTATGAAAAGAGTATTATCCTCTACTGCACCAGCTTGGTGGAAGAGATTTTGTAAGGACTTATCAGCCTAGCTCTCGGGGCTAAAAAAGAGACACTATAGTGATAGTGCAATACCCAGAGTGGGTGACTCTGGAGAGTGGGCGTAGGTCATGGTTCAACCAAATCAGTATAAAATATGGTGTGTTCATTTTGATTTTATTTTTTGTAATTTATTCTTTTCATTTTATTTTTTATTATAACTCTTTGGTTATAATATTTTGATTGATATTATATTATATTGATCTTTATAACTTTTGATAAGCATACTAGCTTCTACATCAAGTGATAATATTGCTTTCAACTTCATGAGTCTTAGGGACAATTTATTGAGGTATTACAATCTTCTCGTACTTTCAAGTTATTTCAAAGTAAATCTCAAAAATAATATTTTAAAAAACTTTTGAAAAAATGATGAATGGCTAACTTTGAAAATTGTAATATTGTAGAAGGCTATTCAATTATGCGACCACCTTTATTTGAAAACATTTCTTTTGATTTTTGAAAATTTTGCACGTCTACTTTTTTATAATCAATTGATTATCGAATGTGATATATAATTCAACTTGGTTATTTTGTACTGTCACGTGTTGTAGATGGAATCAAAATTGATTTTGTTTATATTGAATGGAGTAGAATAGAATAAATCAATGCTTAATTGAATGCTAAATATTTGAATTATTATTTTATGTTCTTTAAATTCTAAAGATTGTATTAGAATCTTTACATGTACTAATGACAATGAAATTTGGGATAAACTACGTACTACATATGAAGATACATATGAAGTCATGCAATCCAAGTTGATGTTTTTACAACATGACTTTAAACTTTTTAACAAGAAATCTTATGAGACTATCTCCGACATGTATGCTAAATTTACTCAGATAATAACATCTTTGCATGCCTTGTGTAGAGAAACTCTAAACTTTGAAAAGGTTAACAAAATTCTTTGTTCTCTACTTGATAAACTTGATGCTAAAGTCACGGTTATATTTGAATCAAAAGATTTGAATGCTTATTTTATTGATAATCTAGTGGGCTCACTCAATTCCTATGAGTAAAGTGTGAGTCAAAAACTTTTTGATGCAAGTGATAAGAAGACTATATTGCTAAAAGTCAAAGACATGGATGAATGTGGCTTAGTAGATGATGAGAGAAAATAGATAGCATTGATAACAAACAAATTCAAAAGTCTATTGAAGCACAAGTACAAGCATCAACAACATTGGTGCAAAGGTAAAAATATTAAAAAAATCAAGTTTTCTTCTGATATTATTTGCTTTGAGTGTAGGAATCACGAACATCTAAAATTTGAATGACCAAAAAAAATATTTTTTAAATATAATTAACCATATAATACGAACAACACATTATATTGCATAATATATAGGCTTCTCTGCCTAGTTGTGGGGGCTAAAGGAGAGACACTATAATGATAGTGCAATACCCCGGGAGGAGAAATACGGGGAGTGGATGTAGGTCATAGTTTGACCGAACCACTATAAAATTTGGTATGTTCTTTATGATTTTATTTTCTGTAGTATATTTTCTTGCATTTAATTTTCTATTATAACTACTTAGTTGAAAATATGTTATTGATATTATGTTGTATTAATTAGATTATTATCACCATCTTTGTTACTTTTGAGAAGTGTATTAGCTTCCGCATCAAGTGATAGTATTACTTTTGTATTAGTGTGCATTAGGGACAGTTCATTAACACTATAGGAAAATCACCCATTTTTGGCGGCTGTTTCCGGCGGCAATTGAGCCTTTTCCTCGGTTTCGTAATTTAGCAGCAGTTTTCCGGCGGTTAAAATCCCGCCGTATAAACCGCATCGGAAAATAAATTCCAACAGTTTTTTCAGGTGGCAAATTAATTTGGGGGATTGCCGTCGGTCATAAACAGCCAGTCAAATTAAAAAAAAATATCCCTCGCTCCTGCCAGCCACCCCGCTCCCGCACTGCCGGCGCCGCACCTGCCACCCCACTACCGGCACCGCTCTGCCGCCACCCCACTCCGCCAGCTCCCCCGCGTGCAAGCCATCCCTCCCACACTTTCGGCTCCCACAATTCGTGCACCCTCTCCCCCACGTCTGTAGTGAGGTTCGAACCCCGGATGGTTGGGAGGAATTTCCAGCAATTAACCGAATTGCTGAAGATGTAAATACTTACATTTTGTCAATATTTTTTATTTAAACTATTTTCAAACCGAAAATCAATTAATTTTTAATTATACAAAAAATAAATATATTAATTTAAAATTAAAAATAATATTTAATATAAAATAAAAATTAACTAAGGAATTAATTTTAAAATGAAAATTAATTAGATAGTTAATATAACTTTTGATAATTTTTTGTTAAATCATTTAAATACTTAAAATTTTATTCATTTCATTAAATTTTTAAAAGCTGCCGGAAAATTGAAAATGCTGCCGGAAAAACCGCCGGAAATTTCCGTGGGATAAAACCGCCGGAAAAGCATCGAAAAGCTGCCGGAAACGTGATCGCCGGAAAGCCGCAGGAAAATTCCGCCAAAAATTAGTGATTTTCCTGTAGTGTAAGGTCTTACAAACTCCTCAAACTTCCATATAACTCTTAAATTCTTTTAGTATCCAAATGTCTTAATGATCTCAAAATTGAGTAGTCTTTGGCTCATTAAATTCATCTCATTAAGATGCTCGTCTCTAAAAGAAGCATAAAAAAATTAAAAATTATTTGTTCCTTCAACTAATATATGAAGTATTTAATTACACTTCAAGTTATTAATTTGAGCTCTTTTGTAGTTGGATCATATCATTGTTCATCTTTTTCAGTTTCTGTCACGGATATGTTTAGTTTGATATATAATTTTATTTGAAATGAATTCAGATGGTCTTCAATTTTATTTTGAAAGTTTTCAATTTGAATATTGTTGTGTGATTTATGACAGATCATGGAGATTTCAAATTATTATTAATACTTAGGTAAATACTTATTAAAATATGATTAAAAATAAGGAATTTTAATATTTTAGAAACAAATTACACTAGTGACAATGGTGCCAAATTGTTTGATAATCCGATTCAAATTTAACGTTAGGACAAAGAGTGAAGGAAAAAAAATTAGATAATATATGTTATATGCGTTAAAAACACACATACAATGAATGAATGAGAGTATTATGAAATTCTCCAAGAAATACTAACAGTTCTTACATCCTATGATCATGCTAGAAATAATTTGATCTTCTAATGCTATTTTTTTTTACCCTATATTCAGTTGAGCCTTAAAAATGTATAAGTTGAAGGATAATACATAGATAAGAAAGGTGAATATATGTAAAATATTATCATTTTATTTTAGGAGAATAACGATTGGCAAATTAAATATAATATGAGATGATTACACCCATGACTATCTATGAAGGTACCCATTCAAAAGTGTCTTGTAGGTTACTCTCGGGTCGTGCGAAAGGAGAACCTTCTCCTCTCTAGGAATAGTCTATTCAAGCGACATGCTTAGGAACCGGGAAAGAGCTCAACACTAGAGCATGACAGACCAACTTCGACTACATCTTCCGAGAAATCGCCCTCCTCGACGAGTATGACCTCAAACGTTCCACCCTTAATTAGACAAAACTCTATCAATCTTGGCCATAGTCAAGTCTCCCATGCATGTGAGAAACATCAATAATTAAGTTAACCTTCTTTGCAAGACATCTCCCAAATCTACTTCGGGACCACATCAAGATGCTACTTGCCCCTCTCACCTAATTAGGCCAAACTTGGGTCTATTTCTTGTTATGCGCCAACCTAATCTCATGACTTCATTGAGACACTACTCACCTTTCTCACAAAAATGGGGTAACCTTTAACTAGCTACTTCTTCTTCTTCTTTTTTTCAAAACTAAAAATATATTAAACCAAAAAAGAATTACAAGAGGCTATGAAGCTAAAGAAAAAAGTAAAAGAAAATACAAAAAGTGTTAAGAGAGTTGCTATTTTGCATGTTTTATATTCTTGCAATTTGTATTGTTTTGATGATTTCAATTATTATTATTTTACATATATCTCCTAACATTATTTGGAACATTTATTTCTTGCTCTAGTGTGTACTAACATTTCAGGAAAATCGACTCCAAGATATTGAAGACTTGTAATCAAATTCATCAAATTTTCTTAATTTTTTATATGAGAGGGAGTGATTGTAATTGAGTGAAAATTCACAATATACACACTTGAGAATTTTTTTTAACTGATCGTACAGGATGAACTTAGTTCGTACGGGATGATCATGTCAATTACCCCTAAGGAGAGCAATGGATCGAACAGGCGGAGAGAAAATTTTTCTAAGTCCTAATCGTCCAGGACGAATTTAATAGTCGTCACAGAACGAACGTCTCTGTATTCCCACTTTCTACTGTTCGTCCGGACGAAATCAATGGTTCGTCCGAGGACAAACATCTCTGTATTCTCACCGTGTCCTATTCATCCAGACAAAAAATAAGGTTCGTCCCATGATGAACGACTCTGTATTAAGGCTCGCTCCATTCATCCAGACGAAACCTATTCTTCCCAGGACGAACTGAACCAACTTACGTCAGTTGGTTACATCCTGAAGAATTTCGTGAACCGACCTATGTAATAACTGTTTCGTACTGGACGAACTTGGTTCGTACGGGACGATTAGCGTGTACGAAAATAATTAGTACCAATATACATAAGGTTCGTTTCCGACCATTTAAGTAAAATCGTCCAGGACGATCCACAATCGTACGGGACGATCCACTGCATACAGAATTAAATACTTGCAGTTTTTGGGCGGTTTTTCTTATCTTTTGTATAAATAGTTCAAATTTGACTGTCACCCAATCTTTTTTCTATTTGATCTTCGTGCCTATTGAAAGAAAAGTCAAGGAGAGAGTGTGAGAGATCATTCAAAGGAGGATTCCTACCACTGGAGCGTGAAGGCTTCACTTGGTGTTTAAAGGTAAGAATCTCTACTTGTGAATTGGGATTAATTCACTCTTTTCTTTCTTCCTTCTAGATTTCTTGTGAGAAGATCTGTCAAGGAGACCCAGTTCTCTGCCAACACTTGGAGAGCGTGAACAGCCGAAGGGTTCTCTACCATCACTTGGAGAGTGTGAATAGCCGAAGGGTTCTCTGCCGTCACTTGGAGAGTGTGAACAGTCAAAGGGTTCTCTGCCTACACTAGGAGAGTGTGAAAGGATGGATGGTTCTCTGCCAACACTGGGGATTGTGTAAAAGGACTGCAGTTCTCTACCGCACCGAGTAGCGGTGAAAAGAGTGTTTGTAAAGGCTTCTCCGCCTTGCTGTGGGTGCAAAAGGAGAGACACTATTGGTACTAGTGCAATACTCAGAGGGTGCCTCTGGGGAGTGAATATAGGTCTGGTTTAGACCAAACCACTATAAATCTTGTGTCTTTTACTTTACCTTTTTAATTTTCTGCAATTTTCTTTTGTTTAAAAAAAACTCTATGGTTGAAAAATTTTTTCTATAAAAATTTCTTTAAAAATTTTATTTCGGTTCAACAAAACTTTAAAGAGGGTTAAGTTTTTATAAAATACCAATTCACGTCCCCTTTTGGTAGCCTTGGGACATTAACTTAGGTCTAACAACCTATTCACTAGACTCAACAAGTGGTATCAGAGCTTTGTTTCAAAATTATAAGTTTAAACTACTTTTTGATTAACGTAGATGGCTACATTCGGAAACCGAAATACACCTGAGGGTTACTCTATTACTAGACCTCCACTGTTTGACAATATACCTTTTAATTTTTGGAAAATACGCATGTCTACTTTTTTACAGTCACTTGATTATCGTATGTGGATCCTAGTCCATGAAGGTTATACAAAACCAACTAGATTAGTTGATGGAGTTAGGGTAGAAACATCTTTTACAAATTGGACTATAGAAGAACGTGACTTAGCTCAACTAAATGCCAAATATTTAAATAGCTTCTTTTGTGCTTTAAAATCTAAAGACTACATGCGGGTTTCCACTTGTAAAAGTGGAAAGGATATATGTGATAGACTTTGTATAACTTATGAAGGGACTAATGAGGTTAAGCAATCAAGACTTAATATCTTGTTACATGATTATGAGTTGTTTCGCATGAAATCAAATGAATCTATTTCTGACATGTACATAAGATTAACTAATGTTGAAATGGTTAATAAGATTCTTCGTTGTTTACCTACTACTTATGATGCTAAAATTACTGCAATTACAGTCTAAAGATCTTAATATTTATTTTATTGACATTCTTCTTGGTTCACTCATTGCTTATGAGTAAGGAGTAAGTCAAAGAAAGATTGATGCAGGTGAACCACGAAAGGAGAAGAATATAGCACTAAAAGTGAAAGAGTCAGAGAGTGAACACTCACAACCTGAGGATGAAGATGATATTGCATTAATGACTAGACAATTCAGAAGCTTTCTAAAGAGGAAACAGAAGAGACGCCAGCAATGGAATAGAGGTAAGTTTAACAAAAATGGCAAGGTTTCTAATGAAGTGATTTGTTATGAATGCAGGAAACCAGGTCATATCAAGATTGATTGCCCAAAACTCAAAGCCACTCCTAGCAAGGAGAAGGTAGACGAGAAACCAATTGTAAAGAAGGGCAAGAAGAAGTTTCAAAGAGATTTTTGGGCGGACTCAGCTTCAGACTCATCTGAGACTGAAAAAGAAGAAAAAATCACCAATCTTTACTTGATGGCAGAAAATGTTGATCAATTAGATCAAAAAGAGGTATGTGACTTAACTTATGATGAATTGTTTGAAGTTTCTGAACACATGCATGATGCATATAGGAAAATAAAAAAGATGCATGCAAGTGTAAGTTTAGAATTGGAAGAGTTTAAGAAGGAACATGAAATCCTTAGGAAATATCATGCATTAATAGATGACAATCACATGAAACTACTTGACGAATATGATGACTTGAATAAGAATTATGAGAATTTAAAATCATCCTATGCTGATCTTGAAAGAGATTTTAAAATATTTAAGGATGAATCTAAGAGCAAAACATATCGAATCAATTATACAAATCAAGTCTTGAAAGATATGAATTCATTTTATAAATTGAAAATAAGAGCTCTTGAGGATAATAGGATACCCCCCAAACTTGAAGATTTTACAAATCTTAAATATTATCCTAAATATATTGAATCCCTTAGAAGACAAAAAAATTGTAGAAAACTTAGGAATACTTTTCCTAATGTCAAATATAATAATTGTGGATTATTTGGGCATATATCTCACACCTGTACTTTGAAGATGAAATCTAATTTTGTGTGGAGACCTAAGATGCATAAACCTAGATATATCATACATGCATCTGATTATAATTGCCAAAAGGAAAACCCAAACTTATTTGGGTTCCCAAGTCTAACATTTGATATTTTTGCATGAATGCTCTCACACAAGATCTCGTGAGAGCATATGGTACTTGGACAGCGGATGTTCAAAGTATATGACTAGAGATACTGCTCAATTCATAACGCTGGAAGCCAGGAGTGGAGGCAAGGTTACACTTGGAGATAATACCACAAAAAAAGAGGTTGGATCAGGTATGATTGGAAATTTGAAAAACTTTTTTATATACAACGTGTTATTGGTTAAAGGCTTAAAACATAATTTGTTAAGTATAAGTCAGCTATGTGATAAGGGCTATAGTGTAAAATTTTTACCTAGTACCTGCATATTAAGCCTAAATGGAAAAAATGTTTTAAATGGAAAAAGGGTAAATAATGTTTATATGCTAGATTTAAACTGTATTCAATCTCTTACTGCTTTTTGTTTGAAAACTGTTTCTGATGAATCATGGCTTTGGCATAGGAGACTTTGTCATTCTAGTATGAAAAATCTTAGGAGAATTACCCAAAAGAACTTAGTGAGAGATATTCCAAAACTAGACTTTACTAAGGATCACCTTTGTGATGCATGTCAATTAGGAAAATAAGTGAAGTCCTGTTTTAATTCTAATAAGGATCTTAGGACTAGTAAACCATTGAAAATTTTACACATGGATCTTTTTGGACCAGAAAGAACTGTAAGTCTAGGAGGGAATGTATACGGATTTGTTATAGTGGATGATTATTCAAGATTCACTTGGATTAGATTTCTATTTCATAAGAGTGAATCATTTGAGGAATTTAGAAATTTTTTGACTTGGATTCAAAGGAAATTAGGGTGTGAAATAATTTCTATTCAAAGTGATCATGGATGGAGAATTTGAAAATAAAAGATTTAAAACTTTTTGTAAAGAAAAAGGAATTGATCACAATTTTTCTGCACCTAGAACCCCTCAATAAAATGGGGTAGTCGAAAGGAAAAACAGAACATTAATAGAAGCCACCCGAGCAATGTTGGCAGAATAATCACTTCCTATATATTTTTGGGCTGAGGCGGTTAGCACTGCATGTTTTGTTCTGAATAGGGTGAATGTGAGTTCAAATTTAAATAAAACACCCTATGAGTTACTAAAAGGTAAAACACCTAATTTGTCTCATTTGCATGTTTTTGGTTGCAAGGTGTTCATTCATAATAATGGAAAATCTGCCTTAGGAAAATTTGATCCAAAATCAGATGAAGGAATTTTTGTTGGATATTCAAGTATTGGAAAATCTTATAGGGTATTCAACAAAAGAACTTTGGTCATTGAAGAAACGACACATGTTGTATTTGATGAATCTAGAAATTTGGAAGAGCCAAATGTTGTTGAAGATGAGATTGAAGAAAACTCCAAAAAAATTGATAGAATAAATTTGGAAGAAAATTTGGAATTAGAAACCCTTTGCCTAGAGATTTGAGATTTTCTAAAAACCACCCAAGAGAATTGATTATAGGTGAACCTAATGAGGGTGTTAGAACTAGGCGTGGATTAAACAAAGAAGTCAATCATTCAGACTTTATTTCAACTATAGAACCCACTAATATTGATCAAGCACTTTCTGATGAATTTTTGATATTGGCCATGCAAGAAGAGTTGAATCAATTTGTAAGAAATAAAGTTTGGGAATTAACTTCAAGGCCAAAAGATCAAAGTGTTGTTGGAACCAAGTGGGTGTTCAAAAATAAAATGAATGACTTAGGAGTAGTCATTAGATATAAGGATATATTAGTTGCTAAAGGGTATAATCAAATTGAAAGAATTGATTTTAAGAAGACTTTTACCCCTATAGCTAGACTTGAAGCAATTAGGGTTTTACTAGCCTTTGGCTGTTTTAAAGGATTTAAATTATTTCAAATGGATGTGAAAAGTGTCTTTTTAAATGGGGTAATTGAAGAAGATATTTTTGTAGAACAACCTCCAGGTTTTTAAAATTTTAAATACCCAAATCATATTTTCAAGTTAAAAAAGGCATTATATGGATTGAAACAGGCACCTAGGGCTTGGTATAAGAGGTTGAGCACCTTCCTACTTGAAAGATCTTTTGAAAAAGGAAGTGTGGATACAACTCTCTTTTTAAAGAAATTTGAAAAGGATATACTCATTGTTCAAATTTATGTGGATGATATCATTTTTGGTTCTTCAAATAAAAATATTTGTGATGATTTTTCTAAAATAATGAGTAGTGAATTTGAAATGAGTCTAATGAGAGATTTAAATTACTTTCTAGGTTTTAGCATTAAGCAACCTGAGAAAGGTACATTTCTTAGTCAAACTAAATATGTTAAGGATATCCTCAAAAAATTTGAAATGGACAATGCTAAACCTGTTAGTACACCAATGAGTTCCTCAGTTCAGTTGGATAAGGACCTTAAGGGAAAATCTGTTGATCAAAAAAAATATAGAGGGATTATTGGATCTTTACTTTACTTGACTGCTAGTCGACCAGATATTATATTCAGTGTTTGCTTATGTGCTAGATTTCAATCAGATCCAAAAGAATCACATTTGACAGCAGTGAAAAGGATTTTAAGATATTTACTAGGAACTCAGAACTTAGGAATTTGGTATCCTAAGTTTAGCTCTTCATTTGAAATTATTGGTTATTCAGATTTTAACTTTCCAGGCTGTAGAGTGGATAGGAAAAGCACTTCTGGAACATGTCAATTCATTGGAAATTCATTAGTTTCATGGTCTAGTAGAAAATAAAATTCAGTGGCCCCATCTACTACAGAAGCAGAATACATTGCATTAGGAAGTTGTGTGGCACAAGTACTTTGGTTAAAACAACAGTTGATTGATTTAGGATTAACTATAGGCACTATTCCAATTTATTGTGATAATACTAGTGCTATTTGCATTTCTAAAAATCCTATTCAACATTCAAGAACCAAACACATTGACATAAGACATCATTTCATAAGGGATCATGTATCCAAGGGAGAAATTGAACTTATCCATGTTTCAACTAAAAATCAACTTGCAGACATTTTTACAAATCCTTTAGCCTTTGATACTTTCAGTACATTAAGAACAAGGCTTGGTGTAATTGATTTAAATGCGTAAATAAAAATATTTTTGCAACATTGATGTTTCTGTTTTCGTAGTTTATGTTTTTATGATTTTGTTTTTGTGATTTTTGTTTATTTTTTTGAGTTTTTATTTTTATTTATTTAGAATTTGTACATTTGTTATTGTCTATTATGCTTTGTGTGTTTATTTTGATTTTCTTTGATAAAAATACAAAAATTCAAAAATTTGTGTTAATCGTCCGGGACGAAAAATTTTTGTACGGGACGATGTGTGTAAAATGTTAATCTGCGTGTTTTCAAACCGTCTTGAGAACATTTTTTAATGTAGTTCGTCTGTACGATTTGCACGATCGTTCGGGATGAAATATCTTTTTCTCAAACGTCGGGATGATTGATTGCAGCAGTTGAAAGGATAAGACTATTTTTATTATGAACTTCGTCCGTACGAACCTTTAGTTCGTCCAGACGAACAGAGGTCGGTTCATAGCGGGGGACGGTTTTCAACTGCCATTAAAACGAGTTAACTTTTGATCGTCTGTACGAACACGTGTTCATCTGTACGATCGTCTTGGTCAAAAGTCTGTACGAAAGAACGCTTCATAAATTTTGTGATTACAAAAAACCGTTATTTTTCTAACTCATTTATTCGTCCATACAAATTATTTTCGTACGGGGACGAATTAATTTCGTACGAGACGAACGGAATTTCTTCCAGTACGAACATCGATTTTTTCTTTAAATTGACGGTAATTTTTACTAAACAGTCACTCTCACACATCACTTTCAAAGACTTCATCTTTTCAAATCCTTCAATGGCTAGTTCTAGCAAGCGCCAAAAGATTTTGGCTAAGGGCCCTCCTAGGAATACATCCGAAAACTTCCTATCTAGAGCCAATGAAGAATCTTTTCCTAGGTTTGCCTCTACAAAAATCACTCCATCTAGAGTTCTTCTTCAGGAGCAGTTGACCTTTAAAGTAATGCCCCTTTTTGCATCAACTCAATTTGGATTAATCCTCACCTTAGTCCATCTCTACAATAAGAAAACCTTCCACTACTTTCTGGCAAACATGTCATTTAATTCCAACCACTCTGTTATCAGTTCCTTTATCTTCAAAAAGAAAATAGAAATCACCAAGGCTGACCTTGGTATCTTCTTAAATTTAAGGACTGAAGGGATTAGAGCACACACCTTTACCACTATTAGCTTTGAATGGACTGAAGTTAACCATGTTCTTAGAGGAATAAAAGTTAAGGATCATTTGCCAAAAGTAGCCACTTTAACTCTTAATGCCCGAATCATCCAGCATGTTCTTAGAACTTCTATTATACCTAAAGCTGGTGATATAGTCAACATCACTCCACTTCTCTCTATAGTTACCTACCTGATAATGACCAGGCAACCCATAGATGAGGCCCAACTCCTAATCGACTATATTTATAGTCTTTCTAAAATTGGTCATGGAGATCATAAAAGGAAAAAGAACATAGCCTTAGGCCATTTGATTGCCTACATTTTAGAGAAGAAGTATGATTTAATTCACCCAGTTTCAGACTTTGAAGAACCACTCTACTACAACAACAGTTCATTTAGGGCAATCTTCAACAAGGACGAGCCAAGCAAACCTCATGTAGTATTGAGTGAAACAGAAGAAGAGGGTGAACCTTCACATGCTGCTGAATCAAATTATCAGGATTTGGTTCAAAGATTTAACAACATAGAGGCTCACTTTGATCAAAGATTTGATCAAATTGAAACTCATCTACAGCAGCAAGACCTTCAGTACAATCAAGACATGGGATTCATGAGTGAACAGATTATTAATTCTAATATATTTGTGATGAGTAGTTATTTCAACTTTTTTAGTGCTGCACCACCTCCTCCTCCTCCAGATCAGGGTCCTTTAGAATGATTGTAGTATTTGTTTAAGTGTCTCTTTTTTAGTTAATGTGTTTATGATGTGTTTTAAATTATTATCTTTTTCCTTATTTTAATGTTATTTATTGATATCATGTACCTTAAATTGTAATATCTTCATTTGATATCAATAAATGTTGCAATGTTTTGTTGTCTAATGTCTTGGGAAATGTGTGTTAGACTTTATGACTTTCAATTTTTTTTTAATCTTAATAGTGCCTTATTTAAATTGTGAATTAAAATTAATTTCATTAGAAAATATATTTATTCTATAATTAAGAAATGCTTATAACTTGATATTACTAGAATCTTCAATTCCATGTCTCTTATTTAGACTATTCTAGTACTAATATTATTATTTCATTTTAGATGTTTTCTTATTTTGTATTTCTCTTTTCAAATAGTATTTATGCACTTAGAAAAATTTGAAATCTTAGATTATTGACTTTGGAAAGAATTCAATTACTCTTGAAAAGTGTACAAATGTACAAAAATCAAAAGAGTTATGCAAACAAAAATTTGCAATGATAAAAAGAGGCATAAAATAAAATGCACAAAAATGTGCCAAAAAAAATATATGTGAACAAGATGCGCAAAGCGCCACATGTGGTAATTCTTTCTTTCAAAACTCTTTCAATCTCTTAATTCAAATTGATCTTATGATCATTTATACTTGACATTGAAATGTGAAATATAAAATTTTTTTATTCATCCCTTGTGCAATGATTTTCTTTATCTTAATGTCTAAATTAACACATGCCTTTGATAAATTCTTTTTATTCTCTATGTTATAACACTTCTTCAATTTTATGAATCTCTATGATTTCTCTAATGACTTAATTTTATTTGCATATTTTATTTCAATCACTTTCAAGATTAAATTATAAACTGAATTTCATACTTCTACTTACATTTTTATCTTTCTTCTCTTTTTCACTTTTTGCTGTTGTCAAAAAGGGGGAGAAATTGTTTATTATTATTTTGTTTTGTTTTGTTTTGTTTTTTAATTTTTTTTTGGGTTTTGGTTGTTTTTATTATAGTTGAGTGTGTGTTTTGATTGTTTCTTCAAAATTAAAAACAAAATTTTTTTTTCTACATATATGCCTCCTTATATTTCATGTATTCATCAATTCAGGGGGAGTTTAAGGGAGATATTTAGAATTGGAATTCCTATAAACAATAATTGTTTTGCCATCATCAAAAAGGGGAAGATTGTTAAGTGAGTTGCTATTTTGCATGTTTTATATTCTTGCAACTTGTATTATTTTGATGATTTCAATTATTACTATTTTACATATATCTCCTAACACTATTTGGAACATTTATTTCTTGCTCTAGTGTGTACTAACATTTCAGGAAAATCAACTCCAAGATATTGAAGACTTGTAATCAAATTCAACAAATTTTCATAATTTTTTATATGAGAGGGAGTGATTGTAATTGAGTGAAAATTCACAATATACACACTTGAGAATTTTTTTAACTGATCGTACAGGACGAACTTAGTTCGTACGGGACGATCATGTCAATCACCCCTAAGGAGAGAAATGGATCGAACAGACGGAGAGAAAATTTTTCTAAGTCCTAATCGTCCATGACGAATTTAATAGTCGTCCAAGGACGAACGTCTCGGGATTCTCACTTTCTACTGTTCGTCCAAACGAAATCAATGGTTCGTCCCAGGACGAACCTCTCTGTATTCTCACCGGGTCCTGTTCGTCCAGACGAAAAATAAGGTTCGTCCCAGGACGAATGTCTTTGTATTGAGGCTCGCTCCATTCGTCCAGACGAAACCTATTCGTCCCAGGATGAACTGAACCAACTTACATCAGTTGGTTACATCCTGAAGAATTTTGTGAACTGACCTATGTAATAATTGTTTCGTACCGGACAAACTTGGTTCGTACGGGACGATTAGCGTGTACGAAAATAATTCGTACCAATATACATAAGGTTCGTTTTCGACCATTTAAGTAAAATCGTCTAGGACGATCCACAATCGTACGGGATGATCCACTGCGTACAGAATTGAAAACTTGCAGTTTTTGGGTGGTTTTTCTTGTCTTTTGTATAAATAGTTTAAATTATACTACCACCCAATCTTTTTGCCATTTGATCTTCGTGCCTATTGAAGGAAAAGTCAAGGAGAGAATGTGAGAGAGAATTCAAAGGAGGATTCCTACCACTGGAGCGTGAAGACTTCACTTGGTGTTTAAAGGTAAGAATCTCTACTTGTGAATTGGGATTACTTCACTCTTTTCTTTCTTCCTTCTAGATTTCTTGTGAGAAGATCTGTCAAGGAGATCTGGTTCTCTGCCGACACTTGGAGAGTGTGAACAGCCAAAGGGTTCTCTGCCGTCACTTGGAGAGTGTGAACAGCCAAAGGGTTCTCTACCGTCACTTGGAGAGTGTGAACAGCCGAAGGGTTCTCTGCCCACACTAGGAGAGTGTGAAAGGATGGCCGGTTCTCTGCCAACACTGAGGATTGTGTAAAAGGACTACGGTTCTCTGCCACACTGGGTAGTGGTGAAAAGAGTGTTTGTAAAGGCTTCTCCGCCTTGCTGTGGGTGCAAAAGAAGAGACACTATTGGTACTAGTGCAATACTCAGAGGGTGCCTCTGGGGAGTGGATGTAGGTCTGGTTTAGACTGAACCACTATAAATCTTGTGTCTTTTACTTTATCTTTTTTATTTTTCGCAATTTTCTTTTGTTTAAAAAACTCTGTGGTTGAAAAATTTTTTCTATAAAAATTTCATTAAAAATTTCATTTCGGTTCAATAAAACTTCAAAGAGGATTAAGTTTTTAAAAAATACCAATTCACCCCCCCTCTTGGTATCCTTGGGACATTAACTTAGGTCTAACAACTTATTCACTAGACTCAACAAAAAGAACACAAATAGAAGGCTCAGTAATTGGCTAAGGCTCCCAGCTTCCCCGAAGCCACACACAGACCCTCTAATTTTGTGAAGATTTCTGCGAAAAAACAATCCAACCAGCCAAGGCCACCGAACAAGAGATCAACACCAAAGGTTTCCATGAGCTATGACGACAAAGAAACGAGCCCTAACCATATCATAGCCCAGCACATCCACAACAAACAAAAAAAACTCGAACGAATCAGCGAGAAAAAACCAACCAGAGAGAGAAAAAATAAGGGGCAAACACAGAGAACTACCAACCCCATCTACCCCTCCCACGAGACCTCCTACGAGAACCGACAAAAACAATCGGTTGGTCACGAACCAATTTAAAATCATGTTCAGGATCAAAACCTCCACAATGCTCCGAAGAGGAATCAAATTCAGATTCAGATGAATAGTGAAGCCTATCAAGATGACCCCGCACATCCACCCCAGAATTATCACCCACATGGTACACCAAAGCTTGGGGTTCAATTAAGTTCACAGGCACTTCCACAAAAGAATTAGGAATAACCAAACCTTCACCAGAAATAACATCACTTCTAACAACATCACCTCCAACAAAAGCCTCACGTGACGCCATCTCAACATTAGGTAAAGGAGAACCAACAGAATTCACACCGCAAGGAGCAACATTATTCTTCACGGATAAAGGATCCCCTCCCCCCACAACAGCAGGGATCGAAGGAGAAAAACGAGTGGAACCCTTTAATTATCTACTTGCTAACACTGACTAGATCTACAAGCTCATGCTATTTGCATCCTCTCTCAGGGTAATCGCCCCTTCAATTGACATAGACGATCAAGCTACATCAAAGATAGATGGGACAACTACTATTTCTCAAACACAACCACAACCACTGTAACTCCTCAAGCCCTTCAAATTTTTTTCGGGGGGGGGGGGGGGGGGGGGGGGGGAGGGGTGTTGGGTTGGGGTACAAAAAAACTTCCCTTTTCTTAAAAGAATGATTCATTGTATAATTTTTGGTTTTCATAGATTAACTTCTACATCATGGAGCCCTTGCTTCAATTACTCTTATATATCTCGTTTGGATAATAAAGATTTTGTCTAGATTCACTCTCTCTCTCTCTCTCATATTTTGACTTCTTTATCTTTAACTCCTAGTATTACTTTATAGGTGGCCTAACGTATGACCCGATATTATGAATCAGACAAAACAAAATCCAACAGGAAGTATCTTAAAGGGTAAGGAAAAAAATAGATTTTATTCTAATCATTAAAACTAAATTGAGAGATAAAATTAATGATCAACATATAATAGAGGTTGACCATTAAGAAGAGAAAAGTTAAAACTTATACAACTTTTAAATTTCCAATGAATTAGGTGGATTAATTTCAAACAAATTTCTCCCACTAAACAAATCAAAATTTTCTTGTAGTACAGATTCAAATTGATAAATTAATAGTTTACTAAACTTCTCATTATAACTCATATTTTTTTAAAATATGACATAAATATTACAAGAAAAAATAGGTTAACATATCCTGATCAAATTCAAATGAGGATTGATTTTATAATTATTCTATAAGCTGAGTATAATTCAGGAATAATCAATCAACTCTAATATTCATTGATAATATGTTGGGCTCTTAAAAGTTATAATTGTATTATTAAAATTATCAGTTATTTATAGTTTAGCAATAATTTTTAAAGAAAAAGTTCTTCAAAGTATAAAGAAAGGAAGCATTCCTAATAATCCTATTAAATAAATACATTTGCAGTAGTCCTTGATATATAATTGAGGGGCCGTATAAATGAGCAGAGATGACCTTCATTTACTCTTCATTTGAGATTGACATATTAATTTATTGATTTTGTGCTCAATTTTATGAATTTGAGAATTCAACTCAGTGTACGAGATGACTCATTCATTATGAAAGAGAAAATTGATTTTGATTTCAGTGTTATGATAAAATATTAGAATGATAATTTTTAAATATTTTAATAATTTAATATTTAAACTCTTAAATATTTTGTATTATTATTTTTTTTAAAAAATGAGGTTGCTCGTGAAAGAACGAGTCAAATCTAAGATTATTCTAATTTGACTCGTTAGTTCGTCGAGCTCAATTCACAATCTTTTTATCGAGTCAAATCGGAACATATTTGGCTTATTTAAACACTCCTATTATTAAGACTTTATTTGATACGACTTTATTAATGCTTCTTAAAGTAACTTTTTGATACAAAAATTAAAAATTTTGGCCTAAAACATTGCTTTATGAAGCAATAAGAAAGTCAACCCACGTAAAGCTTAAGTACCGGCACTATCAAAAAAATGGGTTTTCGAAACACAATTTTTCACCTATCCCGGCGGTTATACCCGCCACTATTTTCTTTGCAACGGTTCTATGACCGCTACATACCCGCTGTGTTTGAAATATGCTGCAACGGAATTCCGCTGCAGTTTGAAGACCGGGGGGATAGATTTTTACGGAGTGCATATTTTAGCAGCGGTTATAGCCGCTGTAAATGTACAGAATTGTGTCGGTTAAAACCGCAACGATTTTGCCAGCGGTTTTCAAACCGCTCATAACAAGTGTTGTGAAAGATCCCATTTTTTGGTAGTGCGTTCATTTTATTTGGCTTTTTTTTGGCTTTTTCAATAACATTCTTTGGATTCTCTTTGTTTTTTTGTTTATTTTTAGTGTGCTAGGAAGAAAAGCCAGATCTGTATGCAACATGGTGGGTGATGGAATCGTATAGCAACCGATAAAATGAACGAAGAAGATTCGTATAATAGATCTTAAATAATTGGAAAATATCTATTAATGATGATGGGATTGATAGGAATCATTAGATACAATTTTATAATGTTCAATTATTATAAAAATACTCAATTTTGAAAGAAATAAATATATCTTAGATTTGCAGTTAAATATATAACACTTTTTTTTAAAAAAATGAATTGATAATTTTAATATATGATGAATGGAATGATTTGTAATTACGAGTGTTCAATAGAGTAGGGTCATAAAAACTCTATAAGATTGTTTCAAGAGTGCGAGGCTACGGTAGCTCGACTACGATTCAGAGTAATAATTATTTAAATTTCTTTAACAATTTTGAAAATCGAGAAAATAAAATAATGAAATAGTTTATAAGCTTAAAAATAAAGATAAACCCTTATATGAGAAAATGCAGATACTTTATTTTGCTAAAGTGTAAGCATAATTAGTGAGCTCAAATTAATACTAAAATCAATACCTAGTCATTGCATGATTAATGCTTTCCATCAATGAACATAATAGTCGTTTGAAATTGTAAGGGATTGTACTCAACAATAGGATGCGGCATCCGGACGAGAAGAACCGTTGAAATATGTGAATTTATGCAATGTATACACATTTGTACGCAGTGTATGTCAAATCAGTGTACACACAGAATGTACACTCACAGTCTGGCTAGTTCTTCTCATCCGAATGTCGCACATAATAATTAATCCAATAAAAGCACCTACAACACAATAAAAAGTTAATTTGCCTATGATTTTTTTTTTTGGCACAAAATGTTGTGTGTGGCTATCATTTTGGTGCATTCATTGATGACAACCACCTAGTTTTAATGAAATGTTATGGATGAGTGTTGAGTGGATTATACCTAATGTTCTCATCAAAACCAAGCTCAACAATGACAATTAATACTAATTTAATAAGTTCATGAAGCATAATGAGGCTTAGATAATTAATTAATGCATCATAGGTACAACTCCTTGAGATATACAGCATAGTTTAAAGAAAAATAGAATATCTTTTAAAGAACTAAAACTTATACACATTGGTGCTCATTTTGTTCATGCGTATTTTAAAAATATTATCAGAAAAAACAAGATGATGATTCATCAACCATATATGTCATAAAAAATGATATGATACTTTAGACGTAGCTCATCTTGAGCTATTAATTCTTGGTTTTGACTATCAATCAAAAGATTTTGAGTTCAAAATTTGTGCATATGATGTGTGCATGAGAGTTTGTTTAATTGGCTATCATGCTTTAGTTTATCAACAAAGATTAGTGATACAAAAGGTCAAGCAAATTGCTCAATTTGAACCGGCAATATTTGTTTAATTAAAATCATGCATAATTTGGTTCAATCAACTTGAATTTATTAAAGTTCCAAAATCATTTGAATTTTTATTTGTTTAATAATTTGCAGTTTTAAAAACTAATAAATTAAAGTTGATGAATAATTTTCTTTTATATTAAACTAAATTATAGAATTTTTATGTGAAATCATTTATTAAAAATCTTGAATTTTCATGAATTTCCATCCTAGACTGAGTCAAGCAGACTTAGTTCGGGTCACTTAATAAATGAAAAGCATAATCATGAGCACTAAAGGTAGGTGTAACTGAGTCAAGACCACCCGTTTGAAAATGGGTTGGGTTCAGGTTGACCCGACATGAGCCGTTTAGAATGAGATACGTTCGGGCTGCCCGTGAGCTGCCCGCGCCCTGCCTTGCCAATAAATGCCAGTTCGAGTCACTGCACCCGCGTATCATGCAATGAGCTATTAAGCTAAGTTTCACCGAGACTCAATTCGTCGACTTATAAGCCTTCTCATTTAAAAATATTAATATAGAATACATTTAAAATATATTAAATTTAATAATTTTAATTTAAAGTAGTTAAAAGTAATAAAAATTTATATCCCTCGCTTTTTATTTTAAATGATTTTTATTATTTCTTATTTAATTTTTTATTCTTTTTACCATGTTATTTTAATAATTTTTTAATTAAAAATAATTTGCTCTCTTTTATGACAAATGAGTTGGCTTGTCTGCCTTTTTGAACTCATAGAAGCTCAAACTCTACTCGAATTTAATTAATCAATCAAGCTCATATTCAAATTAGTAGCCACCCAAATCGTTTGCAGTTTATGTGCGGTGTCGGAGGTCAATTCAGACGCATCATATAACCCAATATATAATACATTGAACGATGTGACGTATTTGAATTGTTCTTCAAATACATCAGAATTTCACACTCAGATTTCTCACGTAATAATCTCTCCACTCATATAGGCTGAATCTCACCTCTGCTGCCAGCAATGGTCACCATCTAATCAAATTTATACTTATTTTGACCGCTCACCATTTATCTTTTTTCTTAAATAAGAGATGTGACACGCCAACAACGTAACTTATTAAAAGCATGAGAAGATTCAGCCCAAAAAAGAGTGTGGTAGAGATACAATCATGCGTAACTGTGCAATTAAGAATATATTAGAAAGAATAAAAGTTTGCAATTAATTGATTCTAATACAATTTTGAAGAGTAATAAAGTTTTTTTTTTTATTGAAAAAAATAAAATTGTTAGGATACCGGGCTCGAAGTTTTGTTATGATGGAGCTTGAATTTGACATTTGACGTTCAGATGAAACTTCTCATGGTTATGTTGTAGTCATTTTTGTTTTCCTTCAGTGTTTACATATTTCCTTCACCATTGTTTCAATAAAATGTTGAAAATCAGAAGGTACGTACATCTTTTGCTTAATTGAATGAACATGTAATAAAAATTTTATTTACTTAATTCAGGCCGTAGAAGATGTACATATTAAGAGGTTCTAAATAATGAAAATTAAGAATCATAAAATTAAAAAAGAAATAAGATAAAGTTAATAGGAGATTAATAAAGAAAAGGAGAATCTGCTGGTTCTTGAGATGGATAATCATCCAATGGTTGATTGAATCGAAGCATACAAATTGCTATGATAGAATCAACTTACAATTGATAATCTCATATTCCCTTTCATGGGGTAGATAGATGCCCAACTTGCGTTATAACTTCAATAGCACCTAATATTAAAAGTTTAATGGATAATTCTAATTTTTTTTTTTCAAACAACAAATATATTAATATAGAAAAATCAACGGTTACAACAGAAAAAGATAGGGAATAAAAGATAAAAAGGAAGATTACAATCAAAAAGTGGGCTCAGTAAGCGGCCGAAGCTTCCAGCGACCCTGAAACCTCGCACGGACTGTCCAATAAGGTGGAGGCAGCGACCAACTACGAACAAACCCGAATAAAGCCACACCAAAGGTTGCCACCAGCAAAGCGTCAGAGACGCGAGCCCCAACCACATCATTGCCCATAGCCCAGAGACCCAGCAAATCGATCAACATAAAAGTACAGAAATCCCGAAAAAAGAACAGGGAACAAGCAATAGAAAAAGAAAACATTATCGCCTATGCCTGCCTCTTCCATGAAATCTCCCCCGTGAGGCAACCGTTAAAGTAGGTCTAGCATGAACAAGAGTGAAATCATTACCAGGGTCCGAACCCCCACAGAAATTCGGAGAAGCCAAGCCACCATCTGAAAATTCGGATTCAAATTCACATTCCGAAGAACCATTCAACAAATTAATATGGTTCCTAATATTCAAACCAGAACTATCACCCAAGGTAGTGACCATATTTTGCGTATCGACCAAATTAACAGGAACATCAATTAAATTATTGACAACCGGAATGCACTCATGAGTCACAACCTCAACAAGAGCAGGAACCAAAGGGATCATAGAAGATTGAACATCAACAAGATTACCCACAGTGTTAACCGGCAAATTCACATTACTAGTAGACGGTAAAATAGGTGGAAAAAAAGGTAAAACATTTGGTGATAAAACATTTGTAACAACCTCAGAAATAACACTGCAAGGATCCATCCTTCCAATTTCCTCCCTAGCATCCGCCAGACCAGACATTGATCCATTTAACGCATCTTGTGCTGAAGCCGAAACAAGATCAGCAATATTAGGAGGAGGATCAACAATTATGGGAAGAACAGAAGAAACCAACTCAGCAGGATTAGTTTGGAAATCACCCACAACTGGATCCGTCAAATACAGAGAAGCCCCTCCAACAGCAGGGGTAGCAGACGGAGAATCAGCAACAGGGAAAACCACCGCATTCACATTCTCACTCCAAAACAGTATGAGACGTAACATTATCGGCATTTAGAACATCGAAATTAACGTTTGGGGTGGGAGAGTTCTCAATCATAGGCTTAGCAGGACGGAAATTACCTAGTAAATGTCCAATACATTTACAACCGGCACAGAATATAGGGAATTCATCAAAAACTACCTCTTGAATGTAACCTAAAGATTTTGAACCTAACCAAAGATGCTTGGGGTAGGATTTTGTTATATCAAGCTCTACTAATACACGAGCAATGGATGGACAGGATCCAACAGCAGTTGCTTCATCGATTTCCAGGGGCTTACCAAACAAACTGCCAAGACCAGAAAGAATCCGAGGATAGAAGAAATGCAGTCGAAGACGAGGAAACGAGATCCAGATCGGGATAACTGGCGACTCAACACAGATATCCAAACTAGGCAACCATTTAGTAAGTTTCATAAAGCAATTGAAAACAAGGTAGGAACGGTGACAAAAAACCCTACAATAGTCTAGATCATTGGACAGTTTGATCAAGATGTGAGAAGGATCCAAAACTATAGCAGAAACTTCTCCAATCAGTTTCAAATTAAAATTTTTTTTTTTGAATAGAGTCGATAGGTGGGCGTTTAGAAGGAAAAAATCCAACTAACGAAAAACGGAAAGGTGCAGCAAGATCTATGATTTCCTCATCGGAAACCCATAAGGACGGCAAACCACAATAGGTAGAATTCCTCAAATCCGGAAAAGAAGATGAAGAACCAGCAAGAGCTTCAAGAATAGACTTAGAGTGAGAAACCCCTACAAAAAAACTGAGATCCTTCAATTTATCCGGCGCCATACCGGCATCGCCGGCTAAAACGAAAAATAATACAAGCTAAAAGCCTCCAAAAACAAGAAATAGAAGCAGGAGAAGAATACTTCCTTGAAGCTTGTAGAGCAATGGAGCCAAATCGCCCCCGGCGGCGGGGGAAAACGTGAAGCAGAAAACCCTAGCAGAGCGAGTGAATGAAATTATAAAGTATATGATTCAATTAATTCTGAAACTTGTTGAACAATGAAATAGCACATAAAGAGAGGGATGAATTGGTATTTTAAATTTTTTTTTCAAAAATCCTATTTTAAATTTTAAAAACTAAATTTTAATATTTAAACGCAGAAGCTAATATCAAGAATGAATTCTAAAAAAAAAAAGTTAATTAAAAAAGAACAAATACTCACTTTTTTATTTTATTTTTTAGAAAAACTTATAAAGAGTTTTTTATTGGGGGAGATTTAAATAGGACAAAATTTTAAACTAGGTATTATTAAAATTTTAATAATGTAACTAAGTATCGAAAAAAAAAATTAAGAATAGGCAAAGTCGCCCATCAAACGGGTGACTTATGCTGACTCAGACTTGCTGAGTTATGTCTCAATCGACGAACTAACATACGAATTATTTAAAAAAATGTCACTATTGTAAGTTGTCCGTTAAACAGACGACTTGCTATAGTAAATTCTAAAAATTAATTTTAAATTAAGTGAAAATATATCAAATAAATATACTTAAAAAATAATTAAAAATAAAAAATAGAGGAAAAACGAAAAAAAAATAATGTTATTGTAAACTATAATTTCTATATTTTAATAGAAGTTAATACTTTTAAAATATATATTCATCAAAATTTGATAAAAAATTAATTTATTTTGACAGTATTAAAATTGCAATTTATATTTTTAATTGATAGGCATTATACCAACAAGTAAAGTGACAAAAAATAATGATTCAAAGTTTTTCCTTAGACACAAGCTTCGAAAATAAATATCATAACATTACATTTTTTTTCTTTATTTTTTATTTTTAATTATTTTTCTAGCATATTTATTTAATATATTTTTCACTTGTTTTATTTTTAAATTATTTTTCAAAATTTACTGTAGCAAGTCGCCCGTTTAACGGGCAACTTATAATAATAATTTTTTTTCTTAAATAAGTCCCATGTCACAGCGACTAGAACATGACTCAACAAGTATGAGTCAGCATAAGTCGCCCGTTTGATGGGCGACATTGCCTACTTTTAATTTTTTTTTTCAATACGTAATTACATTATTAAATTTTTAATAATACATAGTTTAAAAATTTTTCCCATTTAAATATTCTTGCTTGTAGAGAGCTAGAGGACTTTAAAAGCATTCATGATGGCTACGGATTTGAAGCGACTAATGAAGGTGGTAAGAATATATCAGATTTTGCTATAGCTTATGACTTTTTTATAGCTAATTCTTTATTTAATAAAAGAGAAGAGTATCTCATCACTTAAAAGAATGGATATAGCAAAACTCAGATTGAATATTTTCTTATAAGAAAAATAAATCATTTAGATTGAAGAGATTGTAAAGTTGTTATGAGTAAAAGGCTATGCACCAAACACCCCTTATTAGTTTTGAACTTTAAGATGACGGGGCAAAGTATGAAAAATGCAATATATCATTGTTCTAGGATTAGATGGTGGTATTTAAACAATTCTAACAAAATTATCTTTGAGAGTAAGATTCACGATCTTAAGATTTTGTCGGTGCATGACGAATCTATTATTATGTGCGAAATAGTAGCTTCTAATATTAATAATGTTATGATGGATGTGCTAGAAGTATCAAAAGAAAAAACTTCTTATTATAAAAAAATTGTTGGTGGTGAATTTAAAATGTGCAAGAAAATATAAAAAATAGGAAATTTTATTATAAAATTTGATTTAGATGTAAAAATTTTGAAAATTGGAAAAGATATAATGTTTCCCATAAAGAGTGTAAGAAAATATTATGTGATGCAAGGACTTTAACTTTTAATGATTTATATAATACATTAAATATAAAAGAGGGCAAAAGATATATGTATAAATTAGCAAACAAAGAGAAAAGATTAGTTAGTATTTAATTCAAGTGAAGTACATTAAGGATGAAGATCAAAAAGTATTTTTTTAGAAGAGGATATTCAACAAAGGTGGATGAGATATTTTGCTAAGCTTTTTAATGTAGATTGTGAAAATATGATTTACTTTAGTGACATTAACACTCTAAATGAAAATGGAGATTTTTGTTTTTATTAGCATATTATTGAAACTGAAGTTAGAGAGGCTTTAAAGAAAATGAAGTTTGGTAAAATTGTTGGGCCTAATGATATTCAAATAGAGTTGTGGAAATGCTTAGGAGATAAAGGAATTTCTTAGCTTACTGAACTTTTTAATATTATTTTGAAGTCTAAAAAGATGTCAGATATGTGGAGAATGAGTGTGTTGATTGCTATCTTTAAGAATAAAGGTGAAGCACAAGATTATGCAAATTATAGAAGAATTAAGTTGATGTGTCATATTTTAAAACTATGGGAGAGAGTTATGGAGCATAGATTACGATGTAATACTAATGTTTCTCAAAATCAATTTGGATTCATGTCTTGTAGGTCTACTATGAAAGCCATACATTTATTGAGAGGTTTGATTGCAAAGTATATTGAGAAAAAAGAAGATATTCATATAATATATATTGATTTATAGAAAACATATGATAAAGTTCCAAGAGAAGTGCTTTGGAAAGTTCTAAAAAAAGAAAGGAATTAATAATGCTTATATTCAAGTCATTAGTGATATGTATGTTGAAGTTGTTACTTATGTTTAAACAAAAGGTGGTTTGATCGAGTATTTTCCAATTTCAGTTGGATTGTATCAAGTATTAGCATTAAGCCCATAACTTTTTTACTTTAGTTATGGATGTTCTTATTAGAGATTTACAAGAGGATGTTCCCTGTTGTTTATTTTTTTCTTCCGAAATTCTTCTTGTTGATAAGACTAAAGAGGGAGTTTAAGGTAAACATGAATTATTGAGGTCAACCTTAGATTCTAGAGGTTTTCATTTGAGTAGATATAAAAGTAAATACATGGAGTGTAATATCACTAGTAATAGAACTAGTGGGGGGGGGGGGGTGGTGACGTCGAGTGATCAAGTCATTAATAAGAGTTCACATTTTAGATATCTTGATTCTATTTTTTAGAGTGATGGTGAAGTACATGGGGATATTATTAATAGAATTCAACTTGGATGAATAAAGTGAAAGAATTTATCAGGCTTGTTCTGTGATAGAAAAGTACCTCTCAAACTTAACAAAAAAAATTCTATAAGATGGTGGTTAGACCTACAATGCTTTATGGAGTAGAATGTTGGATATTAAAAGAGAAGCAAAATATTACGTTAAGTGTTGCAGAGATGAGGATTCAGGTGGATGAGTGGTTGAACTCTTAGAGATAGGATATGAAAATAGCATATATTTAAAAAGGTTAGAGTGGCTCCAGTGGCAAATAAAATTATAGAGAGTCTCCTTAGATGATTTGGTCACATAAAATGGCGGCCTTCTAACGACCTTGCTAGGAGAGTAGATTTATTAGATTTAACATATTTTAAGTAGGGTAGAGGTAGATTTAAAATGACTTGGTTAGAAAATATTATAAATGACCTTTCTTTATTAAATCTAAATGAGCATTTGACTTAATCGAACACAATGGAGAAAAGGATTCATGTAGCTGACTTCACGTAGTAAGATAAAAGCTTGATGTCGTTGTTGTTTGTTGTTGTATAATTATTGAAATAATTTTCTCATATGTTTCAATATTTCATTCTTCTTATTTATTGAAAATGGCAAGCATTCATAAAAGGGTCTATCACTATGGTTATTATTCAACCTTAAATGGCTTTATGTTTTCCCCATTCAAGCATCAAGATGAGTTTATATATATATATATATATATATATATATATATATATATATATATATATATATATATATATATATATATATATATATATATATATAGGATCCCATTAATCTCAATATAAATTCAAAGACTTAAAATTCTTCCGACTATAAAACACATCATAAAATTCTTACACAATTAATTTTCTAAACATTTATGATATATATAACAATATGACTAATTTACAAGTTAAAAAATAACAAAGCATTAAATGAGATCAAGCTTAAATAAATTGAGTGGGTGTTGCTGATCGAGGGTGGATGTAGTTTGTCAGGGTGATGTGGATCAGGTGGATGTAGCTTGCTATGATATGGCAAGGCGAGGGTGGACATGGCAAGGTGAGGCTAGTCATTACTATAAAATGAAATTATTATATATATATCATTTATAATTGAGCTTATATTATGTTATTGAACCATTTGATGATGAAGTAATAATTGATTTTTACTATTAAATGGGGTTAAAAAAATACTAATACGTTTTAATTTTGTTATATAATTGAATTTGAGAAGTACTAAAAATAGGAAATTTGGTTACTTTCTAAATCTGTAAAGTATCATTTTAATTTTTTTAATATTTTAAAGAATTTGGATAGTATAATTATTTTTTAATTAAAATAATTATTTACATCATATCCTTTAGTAGTTGTTAGATGCTAAGTTAGTAAAGTTCTTTATTTGATTTTATTGCTTGTAGAGTCATGTCATATTATGTAAGTTGTAAAGTAGTATTATCAAATTAACTACATAGACCTATTCTTATAATATGACTTGTATGTTCTTAATAAGTATTTTGATGTGAACTTAAATTTCATTTTACGTCCATGACTTACTTAAGTTTGGTTCAATAAGTATTACATCTCCAAGTGTTGTTCATTGAGATCAGTTCCCCTTGTCTATTAATTTTGCTTTTAAAAACTTTTTGTTCTTGGTTTTATTTCTCTCCAAAATGTTTAGGCCTTGTTTATAGAAGTTTCAAGGCATCCCCACTAAAGAATTAATGGTTGATGCAAGAGAACAAGTGCATGAGTGTATGGAATGATCTTTTGATAATCCATAGAGGTAAAGTTGAATGAAAATGAAGTATTTAGGTGTTGAATGTATGCATGGAGATATAGGGACTGTTTGCTTTGGCACTTGCATGCAAAACCTTGTGGATACACATCTACAAGAATAGATATTACCTAAATGATTTTGGTTAAAAATTTAAAGTATAAAGGTATTTGGAATTTGATAGGCATCTTGTTGCTTCTAACTTTCTTCAAAGCAAGTATCATGCTCTACGATATCAAGGAGGGGGTGTTACTTAGATTTTGTTGAAAGGCAAACAATTGATATTGAGAACTGTATTTTCTACCATCCATGAAATTCAAAGGAGAACAAATTTCTATTGGAATCCTACAAAAAAATTCATGAGTAATGTATTGCTCAGAGGCAAGAAAGAAAGTTTTTAAATATAACTGGCAAAGCCTCCAGTATAAGTTAGAGTTTCACTTCAATTGTTATCAAACTTAAACTCAACTTCAAGCTCGCATGCATATGATGCTTAAAAAAAATAAAGCTTTGTAATCATCGTCAACTATTGGTATTGTTTTATGTTGCGAATGTTAAATCTTATGTTGCTCATTCTCTTGTGTAATTTATATCACATTGGAGTTGGGTCCAATTTGCTTTGAAAATTTAATTTATTTCTTCAACACTAAAGTGGCGGAGTGTTTGTAAACATAAAAAAAAAAAATATTTCATTAACATCATGATATTATTTTAAAATATATTTTGATAACAAAATAATTTTATTTTGAAAGAAGTGAATAAAATAACCTATCTTTATTAGAATTCATAAAATTACTCTAAATTATTGCTTATATAGAAGTACATTCAATCGAACACACATTTTGTCCTTAAAAGGTGTGAATATTAATTATAGTAAGCACTAAAAAAAGCCCAAGCTAATGTAAAATAAGTTGCACCATAACCATTAACAAATGATAGCACCTATCACCTCTATCATACTCTACGAGGTAAAGCATCTGCAACTAGGGTGTAATGTGTTGGTGGACGAATACGTCTATCTCATTGTCCATGATTTTCTTCAAGGTCTACCTTTGTGTGTTCCTCTAGTTCTTCACTAGTAAGATGCACTATATGTGGAGGACAGGCTGAATCAAGTAGGCAGGTAGCAGGGTGTACTCTTATTAAGAAGCACCTACATCAAAGCCTCCCAATGCACACTAGAACTTGGCTATTGCTCATACTAGCTCCTTATAACAATATTTGTTTTTGGGAGTACTATGAACTTGTTCTGATGGTCCTAGGTTAAAAAATGAAGATGGATCTATGTCGATATTCAAGGGTCTTGCATATGATCCTAAAGTGCAAATTCTGCAATCTATGTGATCTAGTACTTTAGGAAATCAAGTGTTTGTAATGTACATTCTCCTCTACTTTGCACTACTAAGTTCCATGAACCTGTTTATGGCTTGCTTCATCTTAGTACCTCAATCTCACCCAAAAAATGGTCAAAATACATCATCCTTCTCTAGGAAGTAATTATGTTGCATGTTAAAATTGAAACCAAGTGATTAGTATAATACAACATGATTGCTAAGTATGAGAAATGTATATTCAATACTCATTACCAAAACTCATTCAACTGGTGCTCTATCTTAGTAAGTATCAGGTGGCTTGGAAAGTACCTTTAGTTGGTATAACGTAGCCCATGACATGTACCACCACATATAATGATTCAATGCATGATTTCCCACATCAACTCCACCAGTACCTGACACAACAAATCCTCATTGACCCTCCTGTATAGAAACATACTACGGATGTTAAAGCTGCCAGTCCACTTCTGCTTTGCTCCATACATCCATGATGACAAAGATAGATTATATAGGTAGAACATTTATTGCCAGCATGCACCCAAACTACCAAATAACACGACTGAAGAAGTGTCATTCAACTCTCTTCTAACATATAAATGGTACAAGGGCCATTTAAATATCAACACCTTCCAAGGATATTCGTGCTACATGATGACAAATATCTTTATTGTAAGGCTCATAATTCATCTGCATTAATAAGCATTAAGCTTGTAGACAAAAGAAGCTAGTTCTATAAAACCACAAAATAGATAAACACTTTAATTATTCTTACCAGAGTTTAGAGTAAATTGTCCAATTCATCTTGATACAAGTCAACATTTTTAACTAGTCCCTCCTCTGGGCCATTCCTCATTCCATTTGTAAGAATAGGTTAATAGTTATGTTACATCTAATTTTTATAATAAGAACAAGTAAAAAGGTTTATTTGATTCAATTCATATATATTGCTTGACTTATACACTTTCCCTCTCAAATGTTTTTGGAAAAGAATAGGAAGTTTGGCTTGGATATTCTCCCAGGACCATATCTATAGTAAATGAACACAACCATGGCCTCGTGGCTTCTAGCAACCCCTTATAAACATGGGCCACTAATGCGCTCCCAATGGAATAAGTTCTAAATAAGGTCATATCCCCTAAAAGTAGATATTTTAGATAAACTTCAAATCCTAAAGTGTTAGAAAGTAGGAATCACCCAATTATAACTAATACATAAGCTTAGATTGTTGCAAATCTATTTTTCATGGCTTATGTTTTGATGATTGACAAACACTGTTTCTCTTGGACTGCTTGTTGCTTCTAACTTTTCAGGAATCGAAGATCGGACGATCAAGAAGAAGCCAGTTCAGGATTGCGTAGGTTTAGGGTTGAGTCAGTCTGTACCTTTTTTACCATTTTGAGTCTACTTGTAATGGTTAAGAGACTGATGCTAAGTAACCCTACACACACACACTTGAGAGACTTAGAATTTCTATTTTTGCCCACATCGGCCAGGCCGATATTCATATCGTCCTGGACGATCAGATTAAAATAGAAAGTCTAAATAAAAATTCTTAATTAAGGCAGCCGTCATTAACAGATCGTCCTGGACGATACGTGTATCGGTCAGGACGATAAGCTCAAAACAGAAAGAAGTTGCCGCCATAGACAATTAAGGTATACTGTATTTTTAAATTATCAGCCAGGACGATCCTAGGATCGGCCTGGACGATATTCACAAATTATGCCTTAATTGATCAGGAAATCAAGGGAGTAATTAAGGATGACTGATACAATCATATCGTCCTGGACGATCACAAGATCGGCCAGGACGATCCAGTTAAAAACCTTAAGTTACTTCAGGACGATAAATTTTGGCCAGCTCATATCCAAGGCTATTGACAGGATGATTTTCCTCTGATTTGAACTGATCGGCCAGGACGATCGTGAGATCGGCCTAGACGATCAAGCCAATTTTCAATTATCCTGTTTTGCATCCAGGGTGATGCTCTGGCCGAACTTTATTGATTTGTACTGATCGGCCAGGCCAATGTCCATATCGGCCTGGACGATATTGTCGGCAACTTGCAATTAATGAGCTCCTTTGAAGCTCTTCTATTTAAGAGCTCTTGTTCAACATTTTTAAAGACCTTTGGCTGCTACCTTGACCTGAGAAGACCTTGAGGAGAGAAAGAAAGAGTGGGAGAGAGAGAGGATCTTGTGAGGGGGAGCTTGTGAGGGGATTCACAAGGGTTGCTTCAAGGATCGCTCTGCTTGTTCTTCGTCTAGAGTTTCTCGTCCGTGGAAGGGTCGGTAGAGGTAAGGAGTTAGCTTTTGGTTGTGGTTCTCTGCCAGCTTCAGGAGGAAGCAAAAGGAGGTAGGTTCTCTGCCTTGTCGGGGTGGCAAAAAGAAGATTCTTGTGAGGGCTTCTCCGCCTAGCCGTGGGGGCTAAAGGAGAGTCACGTTTTGTAGTGCAATACTTGGAGGGTGCCTCCAAGGAGTGGACGTAGGTCGAGTTGATCGAACCACTATAAATTCCTGTGTTCTTATTTTTGCTTTCGCACTTTTATTTCCGCACTTTGTTTTTTTCTGTGGTGATTTTGGTTTGTGATTTTTATTCTTTGAGAAAAGAAATTTTTAATTACCAATTCACCCCCCCCCCCCCTCTTGGTTAGCTTGGGCAAGTTCTATAGGGCTTAACATCCCTAGCGAACTTTCATAGACATATTGCAAAAAAATTATTTTATTTAGGCCCTCATATGACTCTCAACATAATATTCAATGAAGCTACTGAAGTGGCATGCATAATTTGTCCATGTGCTTGATCCTATCAAAATATTGAAGATATTCTTCGGTTGACTGGGTCATGCTATATATCATCAGGTTCATGATGAGCACCTAGCAAGTCATCAGAACAATCTAGCTTGCTCAACCATTGTATTCCCGCCCTAACCACTAATGGTCCAACAAATATGTTTCCATCAACTTATAGTCCCATTAGCATCGATATGTCCTGTAATGTAACAGTCATCTCACCAACCTTGAAATGAAATGTGTTGGCTCTATAGGCACCATCACTCAACTAAGGCTATAAGTAGAAAATGATTGAGATAAATGTACAATCAATGTCTTATGCACTCATGACCAACTATGAATAAGCATTCTTAGAACCAAGGGCAAGTTACTGGTGCCATTTGTGAACCATGAGCATGTGTGTATATGGAGCCAAAATAATTCCCTATAAATAAAAAAATAATATAATTACATTATAACTTCAAGTCCGTTATAGCTAAAAATTTGAAACATAAACTACAAACATACCATATCATAGAATGAGCTTCTCTATGATGACCATGAAGAGAGGCAATACTAGGATGAACATCGGCTAGAGCTGGACCATAAGACTTGCCTCCACATGTTCTGAGTTTCTTCCTGATGTGGAGCTAATGAGAGGTAGATATCTCTTCAGTAATATTCCTGTAATAATGAGAGTTTACTAACACAAAAAAACAATGTTTTTAGCAGTTCTATTAAGAAGTTAAGTCCATTTAATTTTGTCTTATTTTGAACACACCTCTAATAATTTATACCTTAAAATCTTCATCATTTGCAAAAAATGACTTCAAGTTTCAAAGTTGATATAATTTTCATATCCATGCGAGGAAATTATTCAAAAAAAAAAAACTACAAACTACTTTTCAGTATATTAAAGGAAAAATTTGATTTGCAATGTTATATATGATTATATTATGCAGTTTGATATATTATTCTGATTAGTGTTATAATAAAATGCCTAAGGATATAATTCAAAAACTTAGCACGAGGCTTAACATAACTACTAGATTCTATTTACATGAAAATAAGATTCTATCGATATTATAGGTGAAGTTATATTATTCTTGAATTGAATTTTTAGGTAAGAGCTTCTAACATCCCAATTGATCATTATGTTATGAATTGACCATTATGGCCAAACTTGAGAGTAGTTGAGTTTTGTGGATTATGTGTCCTTCTCCCTATGAAGATGGCTATGTATTTAATCATAAGTTAAACAAAACATTAATAGTTTGACCATGCAATTAAGGGTCACCAATCATTATAAGGGATGAAATACCTTTTTGATGGACAAAAGGTTTTGTTGTGCCTATGTTATTTTTTCATAAACTGCAAATTCTTAATCGACGAATGGTTCTCTCATCCATCATATTTTTCTATAAATTTGTACATGAGGTCTATTAGAATGATTCTAAAAATTAGGAGGTTTGATAGGGAGCAAACCCATGCAATGAGTCATGTTGGGGCCAATCTGCCTTATCTAGGATGTTATGGAATTCAACTAAATAAGTTTGTTTGTAGCTCTCAATGGAGTAGTACTGGAAAGCAAAGTCAAAGTGATCCCTTATGTATGGCTGATAAAGCACTAATGATATGGGGGAAAGGTGGAAATGATAGATTACAGGCCTCCCACGACTATAAATACCACATCCTCATCTTCATTGAACCTGACCTTTATATGATCTAGTTAACATGTACGACACTTGAAATTCCTGTAAATTATTTTGTACTGGTTCTACTAACTGACTAGCTTCTAGCCAAAACCTTGCTAAACCAGCTTATATTTCCCCATATATACATTACTAGAGTTAATAAAATAAAGACCTATAGAGCAAAGTCCTTCTCGAGAAAATAGGAATTATATTGCAGTATACATACCAAGTAGAAGAGCTTGGATTTGTACCTCCTCTTGCATGCTTCAGGTCTCTATTGAATGACTCAGATGCATTTTTTGTCATTATTTTGAAATTAATACCCCCCATCATGAGTCAATGTCCACCTTTCTAGGTCTGGATCTACTACTAACCACTAGTAAGCCTTAACTTTAACATTTTTAATGTCCCTTATATGTTAGGTGAAATGTCCTTAAATTTTCTATATTACCAACAAAATTTATCTTCTGATAATGAAACTTAATATTTGATATACGCATGCTCCTTATTAATTGTTTGAAGTTCTCTTTGCAAATGTCTTAAGAAAGAGTGGTGTGTAACCCAATGGAAAATGTCCCTACAAACTCTTGTACAAGGCAGGCATGCCTATCTGATATAATTTACATAGATCCTCGCTCATGCCTATGAATGGAAGCATTTCTAATAAGAACTAGAGAAACTAAGTCCAAGATGTGTTTGATTCAAATTCAACCATAGTGAACTCCAAAGGAAAAGACCATTATTGGCATCTATCCAATGACAATAGATAGCAAAGTAGTGTGATATTTTTCAAGTAAGAAAGTATCGTCAAGGCATAGTACTGATTGATTATGCGGGCCCATCCAAAAATATAAGGATTGAATGCCCATAATAATTGTTCAAATTCTTTGTTCTATCTATATAGTTTAATCTATAAATAGTTATTTACAAGACCATACCTTCCATCAACAGGTTAAAATTTTTACAAGATTCTTTCCAACTACCAAAAATATTTATGATGGCTTTCCTTCGAGCATCCCATGCCTTCATATATATAACCTTAATATTAAACTTCTATTCAATTTGGCTGATGATTTTATGGTGCTTTATATCAATATGCTGCCTTATAACAAGATGGATAAATTAACTTACGAATTTGGAGTTGCAACTGTATATGACCAGCTACAAGAATGGGATTCATTCATGTATGACCATATCTAATATTTGACACTTTCCATGCCCCACCAAATTGCTTGCTAGATCTTGCATGAAGATTCTATTTGTAAGGTCTAGCTAGAGCTTTATAATGCAAACAACTTTTTTTTTTTGTTTTTTTTTGAGGGCTCCAAAAATTTAGGCCCCTGGCTCCCCCACTGAACTTTTCTTTAGGGGAGTTTTAACAATTTAAGTTCCAGGGTAAATTTTGGGAATGCAAATGACATTATAGATAATACACTACCTATTTATCCCTCATTTTGAAAGAACTTTATGTTCTAAGATCTATATTTTTATAGGCGCAAGCCCCTATATTAATTATCCCTCCTGATCACGAGATAGAACTTTCAATTAAGGCTAGTCATCATTGAATATGTCATACCCATAGAAATGCGATATCCAACATATAGTAGTAGCATGGGCTTTGGTATTGAAAGCTTAAAGATTTGATATTTAAAATTAAAAATTTTCAACATCTTTCACTTAAAGCTGATGGTGGGGGAATGGATGATGGACCCAATCAAGATCCTGTGGTTTTTCATCACGGGCCATCATGGTCCTTAGTCTACATAGTTAGAGGAGGTAGTCGACCCAACCTGATAGAAGGATCCTTATCGGAAGCCTTTGGTTTTTTCATCCAAAGGTATCTTGTAGACCTGGGGTGGTTGTTTATTTAAGGGGACAAATTTGAATCTACCTTAGCAAATATAGGGATTTTTTCTTATCAATTATATTCTATTGATTCATATCTCGAGGATCTGATGCCACTAAGGAATTTATTGGCTCTATCCATAACTGTTATATTGTGATATCATTTGATGGTAAAACCACTCAGGTTAGAGGGCCACCGGGTCATAATAGTTTATCCTAAAATCCCATTTGGGAGTAAAATTATCATTTAGAGGACATGTCCCATATTATCACTACCAGGAGATTGTTTGAGAATGAATCCTAGTGATATTCCTCAATGAACTTTAGTTTTTATGAGCTAAGGTTACTTTTAACATATCCACAATTATAAACTATTACGAAGGATGGATGGATTGTTCTTTAAGTGATTTGATAGATTATTTTAATTTAAAATATTCTAGACTTGAATGATTTTAAGAATTTTAGATTTTGGGTATTTGATATGGCATTTTTTGAATATTTAGAATTAACTTATTCGGTTGAGATCTACATTCAACACAACCATCATTGGGGTATATAGGCAATTTTATTTACTAAATCTCATCGGCCCTATCAGCTTACTGATAGGGGACTGGGTTCGTCGGGTGTATGATTTTATTGGTGAATTTCTCTATTCATAGGCCTTGAATGCCTTATATGAACGTATAAAATAGATATTCTAATCGACACCTTGATCTTAAATCTTTTTTATAATTTAAATTGTTTCGACTCCTATCTATCTATATAGAAGGATCGGGCTCAAATTTGGGTTTATTTATTGATTCGTGCAACATCACTAGACGTCACATGTATACCCATAACGTGCATGTTGGGGCCCATGTAGGTGTTTGGGTGTATTTTATTATTATTTGTTGAACTTTGTCCACTCATATTTATTTTTTAGGAGGATCATGTTCACATTTATTAACCCATGTAGCATCCCAAAATATCATGTGTATTCTTACAACACTTTCATTGGGAACCATGTGGGTGTTTGATTACATATGCCTTTGTGTGTACTTATGTGTATACAAATTACAGTACTTGTGCATGAGCATTTTAAAATATTTAGAATTGATCAGTTCAGTGGGAATCTGTCATTTCAATGTTACTCTTTACTTGAAAGCTTGTGCATGTCTTATGTCCTCTTGTATGCTTGTTACAGATCTTGTGGCATATTGTTGCATCTTATAGAAGCTCGTATTTGATGATGGTCTTCTGCATTTTCTCAGGGATCTCACTTTATATTTATAGAGGGTGTCCTGCAATAGCTCGTAGGAGCTTGTATTTAATGAATTCAGCTTGTATTTTACTTGAGGATAATAGATTAGGTGTACAACGGGTCTCCCACAGTGGCATGTAGGAGCTGGTGTACACTGTACATCTTTCACTTTTTAACCCTTTGCAATCATTAGTGTAAGCTTGGGAGATCACTAATTCATCGAGAACTCTTAAGCCTTAATGATCTTATTCTAGTTCAATTGAGATTCACTCATGCCATAATTATTTGATATGGCCTTCTATTCCTAAAACTTGTATAGGGATGCTATTGTACTCTTTGATCCTCCCCCTTGACAATTTTTGTTTTATGGATTGTATTCATCACCAAAATCCTCCTCATACGTTCATTAGTCATCCATCAAGCTCATTGTGTTGACCTTCAGCATTTGTAAGCTACCACTATGTTTATCTACGATTCGACTATCATTAAGTGTAGGAAAGTCATGATACTTCTCACACTCACTGAGAATTCTTGCATACCTAATTGTAATCAAACTGAGTATTCCTTCTTGATTTTTATTACTAGTGGGGTTGAATTCCTTCATTCGTATCTTAACACTGGTTGGGGAGCATTATTACATTCATCGCACCTTGGTACTGTGTTGTAGAAGGCAGGTGTATTCATACCCTTTATTTCTTGCAAGGTAGGTTGTATTTAAGTTCATATTAACATTAACTATAGGATGTGGCATTTGTTTTACATCGAAGAATCCCTTAATGTTGATTAGAATCATCATGTTGTTTGATTATAAGTGTGTCATTGAATCCTCTACAATGCTCACATGTTATAAGCGATAACACAAGCATTTGAGACTAGTTGGCAAGTTACACACTAATCCTCATGGATTTCATGAATCTATAGAAGATCATTGCCCGGTAACTTGTAGGTAGATCGTGCCATATCTCATAATTCTCATTCACTATTTATTAGGAATGAATTGAATTCAGTGTTACACATAAATTAGCATGGTACACAACCCCCACATCATAGTTCTGGAACCAAGCTATATCCTTCAGAATCTTCTTGTTGCTTGTAAGCAAGTTATAATTACAAGCAATTTGTCTTCAAAGATAATTCAATGTATATGATGGGTTTGATATATTATTTGTTGAACTTTGTCCACTCATATTTATTTTTTAGGAGGATCATGTTCACATTTATTAACCCATGTAGCATCCCAAAATATCATGTGTATTCTTACAACACTTTCATTGGGAACCATGTGGGTGTTTGATTACATATGCCTTTGTGTGTACTTATGTGTATACAAATTACAGTACTTGTGCATGAGCATTTTAAAATATTTAGAATTGATCAGTTCAGTGGGAATCTGTCATTTCAATGTTACTCTTTACTTGAAAGCTTGTGCATGTCTTATGTCCTCTTGTATGCTTGTTACAGATCTTGTGGCATATTGTTGCATCTTATAGAAGCTCGTATTTGATGATGGTCTTCTGCATTTTCTCAGGGATCTCACTTTATATTTATAGAGGGTGTCCTGCAATAGCTCGTAGGAGCTTGTATTTAATGAATTCAGCTTGTATTTTACTTGAGGATAATAGATTAGGTGTACAACGGGTCTCCCACAGTGGCATGTAGGAGCTGGTGTACACTGTACATCTTTCACTTTTTAACCCTTTGCAATCATTAGTGTAAGCTTGGGAGATCACTAATTCATCGAGAACTCTTAAGCCTTAATGATCTTATTCTAGTTCAATTGAGATTCACTCATGCCATAATTATTTGATATGGCCTTCTATTCCTAAAACTTGTATAGGGATGCTATTGTACTCTTTGATCCTCCCCCTTGACAATTTTTTGTTTTATGGATTGTATTCACCACCAACATCCTCCTCATACGTTCATTAGTCATCCATCAAGCTCATTGTGTTGACCTTCAGCATTTGTAAGCTACCACTATGTTTATCTACGATTCGACTATCATTAAGTGTAGGAAAGTCATGATACTTCTCACACTCACTGAGAATTCTTGCATACCTAATTGTAATCAAACTGAGTATTCCTTCTTGATTTTTATTACTAGTGGGGTTGAATTCCTTCATTCGTATCTTAACACTGGTTGGGGAGCATTATTACATTCATCGCACCTTGGTACTGTGTTGTAGAAGGCAGGTGTATTCATACCCTTTATTTCTTGCAAGGTAGGTTGTATTTAAGTTCATATTAACATTAACTATAGGATGTGGCATTTGTTTTACATCGAAGAATCCCTTAATGTTGATTAGAATCATCATGTTGTTTGATTATAAGTGTGTCATTGAATCCTCTACAATGCTCACATGTTATAAGCGATAACACAAGCATTTGAGACTAGTTGGCAAGTTACACACTAATCCTCATGGATTTCATGAATCTATAGAAGATCATTGCCCGGTAACTTGTAGGTAGATCGTGCCATATCTCATAATTCTCATTCACTATTTATTAGGAATGAATTGAATTCAGTGTTACACATAAATTAGCATGGTACACAACCCCCACATCATAGTTCTGGAACCAAGCTATATCCTTCAGAATCTTCTTGTTGCTTGTAAGCAAGTTATAATTACAAGCAATTTGTCTTCAAAGATAATTCAATGTATATGATGGGTTTGATATTATTACTCATTCATATTCCAATCGAAGTAATCATCTTTCATCATTCATTAGGAATTTGGTGCCATGATTCAATCATTCTCTTTATTGATTGCTCCTTTTTTTATTTTACCTAAATTTAAGTCATGGCTCTCTTATTATTCAAGTTCTCATTTCAATTTCATTTAAATTAAGTTCCAAAATCTTTGTTAATCATTTGAGTTTGATTTGAGTCCAATATTTGCAAGTTTGATCAATGTTCAAATTTAATTAAAGTGCATTATATTTTCTCAAATTAGAGTTCAAGTCGAGAGTTACCAGCTATCAAAATATTGCTCAAGTTTTCTGTGCTTCAAACGGAATTTCAATAGCCTCCTCGCGTCTCGCCGATTTAGGGCAAACTACGAGAAATTGGGACTTCCCACCACACCAAAAAAATGTGCATGGTAGGTGCCCTCGAATACCATGGTCGTAATCTTCATCCCCCACCATGCTAAGAAAAGTGTGTATGGGTCTTCTACAGCACCTGCTTGAAAAATGCAAACATTTCCTTGCGTGGGGGTACTTATAAGTGTCTCCACTTCGTCGTAGGCATTGCATCAGGTTTCCATACCACCACGCTAAGAAAAGCATGTATAGGTGATTTTTCGATGCACCACAAACCTCGAAAAATGGATTTAGGGTGATTACCCGCTTCATCACAAGCATCACGATGAACTTCCTCCCACTACGCTAAGAAGACATGTATAGGTAGTTGTTTTATCACACTGCAAGCAACAAAATTGGACTCTTGAGATTTTAGGGATCTAAGGGTTATGCCATTGCATTTTGGCTGCGTCGGAGTTTAATAAAATAAAAGCACAAACTCTTTTTTTTATTTTAACTCCTTTTCTTCTCTTCTTTTTTTTTTTTTTTTTTTTTTTTTTTTTTTGCTTTTCTCTCACACACACCTGCATGTATATACAGTTAAACTTGGCAATCATGACACAAGTAATCATTAATTCCATTTAACTAGAGAAGCTAATCAACACAAACTTCACCAGTTAGTATTAACAATTAATGCCGATGACTATGAAAAATAAAATTAAAAGTGAAAAAGATGCCACAAAAGAATGGTTCAAAACCCATCATCATTTTTTTCTTTTGGTTTTTGCAAATGGGCTTGGTGAGATTGAAGGCTATGATTTGAGGTTGGGCTTTTGGTTTGCTGTTATGAGAGTAGTGGCCCATTGTAATATGCAACCTTACTTATTGGTCAAAAGTTTAGAGATGGGGAAGGCTGCTGTTGGGCTGAGGTGGATTACTAAGGTTAATGTTGGACATGAGCTTGGCATGGACTAGAGAATGGGGTGATGTGGGTTTGCTATTGGAAGTGGGGATGAATGGGATGAATGTTGAATGCAGATTTTGATAAGCTATTAGTATGAAGTTTGTAGTTTTGATATAGACTCTAGATTTAGGATTGCTATTATGGAAATGGAGTGTTGGTGCAGCAGGTCATCACTTGATGTTGCTGTCAGAAGATAGAAAAGCTGCTGCATTTAGCCTTTGGATGGAATATAGTGAGTGATATGGAGGGCAATTACAAGCCACTAATGTGAGGAGCCTTATACATGGAGCAGATTTAATGGGAGGTTTATATGGGCTGATTATTAGATAAGGAACTTAATCTAACTTAAGAATATGCGCTTAGGAGAAAATGGCAAAAGAAAGTGTCATAGCATTGACAGCTGCTGCATGCCCCCTTTTAAAACAAAAATGTAGAGGAAAACTATGTGGATCTTCACATGCCCAACAAAGAGGCACGTTTTCCACCTGTTACTGGTATGGAGCTCGGTGAGAGCACTGATTTTGATGTAGGTCAAATGCATCTCATGCAATGGGTTTGTGGTTATAAAAGAACCGCACAGGTAGCGGCTCTAAGAAGAAAGATTCAGCTTTGGGAGATCCAAACATGTAAGTTTGGATAAATCATAAGGAAATTGTGGCAAGTTTTTTTTTTTTTTTTGTTTGTGGAGTTCAATTCATATGGAGTTGAAAACAAGAAGAAGGAAAGGGAAGTCAAAAAGTTTCACCTGAGGTATTATTGCTCTATGCAAGCCCTGTGAGGAGTTCGGCTAAGAAGTCTGGGACAGACAGCAGAGAAAAAAATATGAGAGCGTTAGGGATTGAAGCCAAAGTGCTGTGAATAGTGGTTGAGAAGTGGTTTTGAAGAGTTTGATCACAAAAGCTTAAGGAGTCCACTGCGGGAAGTGACAAATAAAAGACAAGAAATAGCCCTACTCAGTTTCATTTTAACGATAATTTAGTGCATTCGAGGTCAATTGCAAGTGGGACGAAGCGACAAACATAAGGTAATGCATTTAATTAGATGTTAATTTGATTAGAATTTTTTCTTGTTTGGAGTTTATCTTTGCTACCATTTTATAAGCATAAGAGCCTATATCGGTGATATATAATTAATATATCAATTTGAAAATATAGAGCTTTAATTAGCCAAGTCAAATCATCTTGATTTGTGTGAAATTTTCTTGAATTGCATGTGACTATCTCATTTACGTGTCAATTTTTTTGAATATCAAAATTAGATGAATTAGTGCATTTATGGTATTGCCAATGTTTTGGTCACAATGATGTAGTCCGTTTTATGATCGGACCTCATTTGAGCGATGTCGAGGCCTAAATATCTCAAATACATATTGTCACTTTGGAACCACCTCAATTTGTGTTCACAACCTCATTCAAATAAATTAATAGTGCATTTAGAGTATAGATGGTATCTCAATCACAATGATGACGTTCATTCATCCATCAGACCTCATTTGCATAGCACTTAGCAACCTTTTCTTTAAAATTTGTGCTTTGCCTTGATATTTGTATCAAACCCCTCGCATGTCTTTTATTTGTCAAATTGAATGTCATTCTTAGGTATTTTAACATATTTGGGATGTTCTGAACGTAATGATGAAGATCATTTCACGATCGAACTTTATTTGGGTAGCGTCGAGTCCTCTTTCCTTGATATGCATATTTTGTCTCGAGATTCATGCCACCAATCAGGATGCTTCAAATTGAATATAAAAAATATAGTTATTGAGTATTGAAAATATTTTGAATGCAAAGATGAATTTCATTTTTCAATCGGACTTTGTTTGGGTAGTGTTAAGGCATCTTTCCTCAATATATGTGTTTTATCTTGAGACTCATGTCATCAATCTGAATGCTTTAAACTAAATATAAAAAATATAGTTCTTAAGCATATGTAATATTCTGAATGCAATGACAAAGTCTTTTTTGCGATCGAACTTCATTTGGGCAGCATCGAGGTCGATTTTCCCTGAAATTCCTATTATTACCTCAGGATGCTTGCAACCAATCTGGGTGCTTCAAATTTAATAAATAAAATATAGTTTATAGAGATTGACAATATTATAGATGAAACAAAAAAGTCTATTCATCGATCCAACATCAATTGATCAATATTGCACTTTAATTTTGGGCGTCAGCAATCCCATTTGACAGATCTCATCCTATTTGACGGTGAGACACCTCAATCTAGTATAATTTGATATTTTTATTATAATGCCACTATTCTTTTGGCATTCGGAGGTTATTTGACCCTTTAAGTGGTGTATCTCGCCAACTCGCACGCTACTTAATTTACCTTTTTCATCCCTTTTTGATCATATTTTGAGTGATAGGGGTCAAAAAATGCCCCCAATAAATGTGGTATGCATCCAGAATGTTTCACATTTATTGTGAATTTGTTGGCAACCTTTAGTAGCTTTCTTCATGAGCATAAATGATTCTTATAATAGCTTTTTTATGCTTTTCCATTCTCTCCTACTGAAGTAGATATTTCATTGGCAGAGACCCGACGATCTTTCACCAGGTGATCCTAATGAGGCTTCCATTTGGGATACGATTAATAGGCAAGATCACCATAGCAGTGCTGATATTTGGGACAGACTCGAACAACACCAGTATATGCTATAGGGGTGAGACACCTTTCACAACTTCTTCATCCACTCTCCTTACTTCAAGAGCTTTCTAATGACTCTATTGTTTTTTAGGACTCGAACAATTGGGTTGCTATTCTTAGACTACAGAGTGGGGTGTACCACCCTTTTAAGCATTCAGTTGTCCAAGTCGGCTAGGGTACCAGTGATGTTCTAGTGCCTTTCATAGACATAGTTGAGCTAATTGGGAAGTCTTTTTTTTTTTTTTGTTGATCGACCATCAGTTATAGTCTTCACCTTAAGGGACTCAGTAGATGGACAGGTGATGAGTCCATCCAACATCTATGTTTACTGGGCTTGTTATACTTTACGGGCATAAAGGGGTACACTGCATGAGGTAGGGATCTACGAGACAATATATGCTTTACTATTTGACTACAGGCATCTTCCTCCTCCTTGCACCCATAGTTTGGTAGAGTTTTGGGATTCAAGCAGAGGTACAAGCTCGATTGGGACATAGGAGCTCATGATCACTCTTTCAAACCTTCATATAGGTTTGTGAGTGCCAGTTTTTGGTTACCACTTTGAGGATTGCATACCTCCAAACGAGCAATTATTTTAGCGAGTCCCTTTAGTGGACGGTGATAGGAGAGGCAAATTACTACTGCCAAATATTTTCCCAAGAGTTTCATAGCACTATCGTCAGACATATAGATCTTCAGACTTATCGAGGCGTACTAGGCTTCCTTGCCTATAGATGTTTGGATCCATAGTTTTTTATTGGAGAGGTACCTATCTCTTATCATAATGATGCTACACAGCTTTGTCTTACCGCATAGTACTCCATTATCAAAGGAGACCATCGAGCCTTTTTTTTATCCAGTTACACTTCTCCAACTTATAAAGAGATTAATGAGTATTTGATTTTAATGGGCTTCATAGTGCTTTGGCTAAGTACCTTTGTACTCCTACTCTAGACAGGGTCTTTGAGGTGTAGTGTTTTGTTGGCAGTCAGCCTATTCATATAGGGACATAAACTCTCACTAGCTCCAACTATACTAGCTAGAATTTATTGAGTTCTACGTATTGAGTCTAGTGAATAGGTTGTTAGACCTAAGTTAATGTCTCAAGGCTACCAAGAGAGGGGGAGAATTGGTATTTATTTTTTATTTTTTTAAACATAACCCTTTTTGAAGTTTTGTTGAAAATGAATTTTTTTAATGAAATTTTTATAGAAAAGTTTTTCAACCACAGAGTTTTTTTTTAAACAAAAGTAAAATGCAGAAAATAAAAACAATAAAGTAAAAGACACAAGATTTATAGTGGTTCGGTCTAAACCAGACCTACATCCACTCCCCAGAGGCACCCTCTGAGTATTGCACTAATACCAATAGTGTCTCTCCTTTTGCACCCACAGTAAGGCGAAGAAGCCTTTACAAACACTCTTTCACCACTACTCGGTGCGGTAGAGAACTGTCGTCCTTTTACACAATCCTCAGTGTTGGCAGAGAACCGTCCGTCCTTTCACACTCTCCTAGTGTGGGCAGAGAACCCTTCATCCTTTCACACTCTCCTAGTGTGGGCAGAGAACCCTTCGGCTGTTCACACTCTCCAAGTGTCGGCAGAGAACTGGATCTCTCTGACAAATCTTCTCACAAGAAATCTAGAAGGAAGAAAGAAAAGAATGAAGTATTGTCAATTCACAAGTAGAGATTCTTACCTTTTAAACATCAAGTGAAGCCTTCACGCTCAAGTGGTAGGAAACCTCATTTGAATGCTCTCTCACACTCTCTCCTTAACTTTTCTCTCAATAGGCACGTAGATCAAATGACAAAAAGATTGGGTGGCAGTCTAATTTGGACTATATATACAAAAGACAAGAAAAATCGCTCAAAAAACTGTAAGTTTTTAATTCTGTACATAGTGGATCATCCCGTACGATCGTGGATCGTCCTGGACGATATTACTTAAAAGCCTTGAAACGAACCTGTTTGTATATGTGTACGAAATGTTTTCGTACAAGCTGATCGTCCCGTACGAACCAAGTTTGTCCGGTACAAACGATTATAACAAGGTTGGTTCCAAAAACTGTAGAATGAATATAAAAAAAACTGTCCTAACTCGCTTATATCGTCTGGACAAAAATATGTTCCTCAGGACAAAAATCTTACAAAGAACAAATCATCCATGACGATAATTAATTTCGTCTGGACGAAATTCTTACAGAGACCAAATCGTCCCTGACGATAATTATTTTCGTCTGTACGAAATTCTTACAGAGAGAAAATCATCCCGAACGATATTTAATTTCGTACCGGACGAATAGGACTTTGAAAATTTTTCTAACCAGTTCCTATTCGTTCCATGTGATCTTAATAGGAGATAACTATCTGATCGTCCCGTACGAACTGATATCGTCCCGTACGATCAGTATAACTTTTATATGATCTCTTTATGTGTGTGTATGTATGTTTTTATTCACTCAATTACAATCACTCCCTCTCAATTCAAATGATAATTTTAAGCTTCAAAAACTAAAAGTATTTCTTGCTGAATTTGATTTGAAGACTTCGTGTTTGAGAGTTTGATTAACCTGAAATGTTAGTACACACAAGAGCAAATACAAATCTTCTAAAATTGTCAGGAGATAACTACACATTTGAACAATAATATTTGGAATCATCAAAACTATACAAGTTGCAAAAATGTAAAACATGCAAATAGCAACTATCTTAACAATCTCCCCCTTTTTGATGATGGCAAAACAATTATTATTTGTATGATTTTAATTTTAAAAAATCTCCTAAACTCCCCCTGAAATGATGAATACATGAAAATAAGGAGGCATTTTGAACTAAAGAACATAATTTTTGTTTTTTTTTAATAGACAAACAAACAAAAAAATTACAAAAAAACAAAAATACAAGACAATACTAATAACACAATCCAAATGACACAAAACTAAAATACAAACAAACAAACAATAATTTCTCTCCTTTTTTGACAACAACAAAAAGTGAAGAAGAAATAGACAAGAAATGTAAGTAATTATATGAAATCTATTTGAAAATTTAATCTAAAAAGTGATTGACATAAGGTATGCAAATTAAAACTAATAACATTTGGTAAATCATAGAAATTCATAGAATTTAAGAAGTGATATAACATTGTAAGTAAGAGAATTTATCAAAGACATAATTTAATTTAAACATTTGAGGTAAAGAAAATCATTACAAGAGAGATGAATAAAAATTGTATATTTCAAAGTTAAATAGAAATATAAATGAACATAAGATTAATTTGAATTAAGATATTGAAAGAATCTGGAAAGAAAAGAATTACCACATATCGCGCTTTGCGCATCTTTTTCAAGTATTGTGCACATTTTTGTGCATCTTTTTCAAAATTTTGGCACATTTTTGTGCATCTTTTTACATTGGGCTTATTTTGTGCCTCTTTTTCACATTTGCGAATCTTTGCGCATTCCTTTTGATTTTTTTTTTCTTTTTTTAATTTTTGTACTATTTTCAAGAGTAATTGATACCAATTCTTTCCAAGATCAATAATATAAAATTTCAAAATTTTCTAAGTGCATAAATATCAATTGAACAAAGAAATACAAAATAAGAAAACATCTAAATTACAATAATAATATTAAATTTAATGTAGTCTAAATGAATAGACATGAAATTAAAAATTCTAATTATAAAAAGTTATAAATAAATTTTAAATTAAGAAAGATTAGATTTTCTAATGAAATTAATCTCAAATTACAATCTAATTTAAGCACAATTAAGATTAAAAAGACTAATGAAATTCATAAAGACTAAATACATTTCAAAAACAAATAATACTAAAGAAAAACAAAACAACATACATTGATATTAATAAAAGGATTACATGATCAATTTATAATATCAATATAACTAGAAAGAAAAATACATAGAACTCTAAAAACAAACATATAACTAAAGATAAGATACATGAAACCATCTAGTACTCAAAACCCAAATTTCTATTCTTCTTGAGGAGGAGGAGGAACACCACCAAATAAGTTGAAGTAGGAATTTATCAACATAATATTGATATTAATTTCATGAACTTCATTTCTTATATTACCAATGTCCTGTTACTGCTGCTGAAGTTGAGCATCAATTTGATCAAATCGTTGATCAAAATGAGTCTCAAGTCTATCAAATTTCTCAATCAAATTCTGATAATTTGGTTGAGGTGTAGATGTTTGTGCACCTTCTTCTTCTTCTTCAGAATCACTGGCATGTGATTTCTCTTTGTCCTCCTTGAAGATTGCTCTAAAAGAAGCATCGTTGTAGTAGACCGGCTCTTCATACTCTTCATCAGGATGCACTAGATTGTATTTTTTTCCAAAATAAAAGTAACTAAGTGACCTAATGAAATATTCCTTTTTCTTTTCTGATCAGCATGCCCAATTTTGGAAAGCCCATAAAGATAGTCTAAGATAAGTTGGGCTTCATCAATAGGACTATTTTTCATAATAAAAAATGTCACAATAGAAAGGAGTGGAGTAATGTTGATTCTATCACCAGCTTTTGGAATAATAGAAGATCTAAGAATGTGCTGGATGATTTGAGCATTTTTTGTCATTCCAGAAACTCTAGCAATATGATAATCTAGGCTATTTCCTCTAATCACCCTATTGATTTCAAACCACTTGAAGGTGTTGTCGTTCATAAGGGTGTAGGCTCTAAAACCTTTAGTTCTTAAGTTGAGAAAAGCACCTAAGTCATGCTTTGTGATTTCAACCTTTTGTTTAAAAACAAAAGAACTGACAGAAGAGTGGTCGGAGTTGAAACTCATATTTGCTAGGAAGTAAAGAAAGATCTGTTTGTTGTAGAGGTGGATAAGAGTTAGGATAAATTCAAACTGAGTGGAAGCGAAAAGATGCATTACTTTGAAGTTTATCTCACTCTGGATAAGAATGCGAGATGGAGTGATTTTTGCAGGGGCAAATCGAGGAAAGGATTCCTCATTTGCTTTTGAAAGAAAGTTCTCGGAAGAATTCCTATGGGGTTTCTTTGCTAAAACCTTTGGTCGCTTGCTAGAGGAGGTCATTGTTGATCTAAAAATCGAAAGGGATTGAAAAAGATGTTTGGAAATGTGATTGTAGTTAGAAAGCAATATTTTTTAATGAAAACGATACGTTCGTCCTGGACAAAAAATGTTCATCCTGGACGAAAATTATCGTTCATCTTGACAAAAATTATCGTTCGTCTGGACGAAAAAGTTTCGTACAGACGATCAAATTCGTCCAAAATGTAACGGTTTTTCATAATCAACACAACTTACGATATGTCCTTTCGTACAGACTTTTGACTTGACCGATCGTACAGACAATTAATGTTCGTCCAGACGATCACACTTGTGATCGTTTTAATGGCAGTTTTAAAACCGTCCCCTACCTTGAACTGCCATGTTTTCATCCAGACGAAATTCAGGTTCGTACAGACGAAGTTCATAATAAAAACAATCTTATTCTTTCAACTGCTCCAATCAATCATCCCGACGTTTGAGAGAAAAAAAATTTCATCCCAGACGATCGTGAAGATCATACAGACGAACAACATTAAAAACTACTCTCAAGACGGTTTGAAATTACGCAGATTGACATTTTACACACATCGTCCTGTACGAAAATATTTCGTACCGGACGATTAACACAAATTTTTGAATTTTTGCATTTTCTTCAAAGAAACTAAATGTACATAGAAAACACAATAAACAAAGACAAATGTACAGACTCTAAATATAAAATCACTAAAAAATAAATAAAAATCACAAAAACAAAATCATAAAAACATAAACTACGAAAACAGAAACATCAATGTTGCAAAAACATTTTTATTTAAACATTCAAATCAATTACAAAAAGCCTTGTTCTTAATGTACTGAAAGTATCAAAGACTAAAGGTTTTGTAAAAATGTCTGCAAGTTGATTTTCAGTTGAAACATGAATATGTTCAATTTCTCCCTTGGATACATGATCCCTTATGAAATGATGTCTTATATCAATGTGTTTGGTTCTTGAATGTTGAATTGGATTTTTGGAAATGCAAATAGCACTAGTATTATCACAATAAATTGGAATAGTTCCTATAGTTAATCCTAAATCAATCAATTATTGTTTTAACCAAAGTACTTGTGCCACACAACTTTCTAATGCAATGTATTCTGCTTCTGCCGTAGATAGGGCCACTGAATTTTGTTTTCTACTAGATCATGAAACTAATGAATTTTCAATGAATTGATATGTTCCAGAAGTGCTTTTCTTATCCACTCTACAGCCTGCAAAGTCAGAATCTAAATAACCAATAATTTCAAATGAAGAGCTAAACTTAGGATACCAAATTTCTAAGTTTTGAGTTCCTAGTAAGTATCTTAATATCCTTTTTACTGTTATCAAATGTGATTCTTTTGGATCTGATTGAAATCTAGCACATAAGCAAATACTAAGCATAATATCTAGTCGGCTAGCAGTCAAGTAAAGTAAAGATCCAATAATCCCTCTATATTTCTTTTGATCAACAGATTTTCCCTTAAGGTCCTTATCCAACTGAACTGAGGAACTCATTGGTGTACTAATAGGTTTAGCATTGTCCATTTCATATTTTTTGAGAATGTCCTTAACATATTTAGTTTGACTAAGAAATGTACCTTCCTCAAGTTGCTTAATTGTAAAACCTAGAAAGTAATTTAAATATCTCATTAGACTCATTTCAAATTCACTACTCTTTGTTTTAGAAAAATCATCACAAAGATTTTTATTTGAAGATCCAAAAATGATATCATCCACATAAATTTGAACAATGAGTATATCCTTTTCAAATTTCTTTAAAAAAAGAGTTGTATCAACACTTCCTTTTTCAATAAATCTTTCAAGTAGGAAGGTGCTCAACCTCTCATACCAAGCCCTAGGTGCCTGTTTCAATCCATATAATGCCTTTTTTAACTTGAAAACATGATTTGAGTATTTAGAATTTTCAAAACCCGGAGGTTGTTCTAAAAAAACTTCTTCTTCAATTACCCCATTTAAAAAGGCACTTTTGACATCCATTTGAAACAATTTAAATCCTTTAAAACAGGCAAAGGCTAGTAAAATCCTAATTGCTTCAAGTCTAGCTACAGGGGAAAAAGTCTCCTCAAAATCTATTCCTTCAATTTGATTATACCCCTTAGCAACTAATATAGCCTTATTTCTAATGACTACTCTTAAGTCATTCATTTTATTTTTAAACACCCACTTGGTTCCAGCAACACTTTGATCTTTTGGCCTTGAAGTTAATTCCCAAACTTTATTTCTTACAAATTGATTCAACTCTTTTTGCATGAACAATATCCAAAATTTATCAGAAAGTGCTTGATCAGTATTAGTGGGTTCTATATTTGAAATAAAGGCTGAATGATTGACTTCCTTGTTTAATCCACGCCTAGTTCTAACACCCTCACTAGGTTCACCTATAATCAATTCCCTTGGGTGGTTTTTTAGAAAATCTCAAATCTCTAAGCAAAGGGTTTTCTGTTTCCAAATTCTCTTCCACATTTTCTTCCAAATTTATTTTATCAATCTTTTGGGAGTTTTCCTCAATCTCATCTTCAACATCATTTGGCTATTCCAAATTTTTAGATTCATCAAATACAACATGTGTGGTTTCTTCAATGACCAAAGTTCTTTTGTTGAATACCCTATAAGATTTTCCAACACTTGAATATCCAACAAAAATTCCTTCATCTAATTTTGGATCAAATTTTCCTAAGACAAATTTTTCGTTATTATGAATGAACACCTTGCAACCAAAAACATGCAAATGAGACAAATTAGGTGTTCTACCTTTTAGCAACTCATAGGGTATTTTATTTAAATTCGATCTCACATTCACCCTATTCAGAATATAACATGCAGTGCTAACCGCCTCAGCCCAAAAATATCTAGGAAGTGAGTATTCTGCCAACATTGCTCGGGCTGCTTCTATTAATGTTCTGTTTTTCCTTTTGACTAATCCATTTTGTTGAGGGGTTCTAGGTGCAGAAAAATTGTGATCAATCCCTTTTTCTTTACAAAAATTTTCAAATCTTTCATTTTTAAATTTTCCTCCATGATCACTTTGTATAGAAATTATTTCACACCCTAATTTCCTTTGAATCCAAGTCAAAAAATTTCTAAATTCTTCAAATGAAAATGATTCACTCTTATGAAATAAAAATCTAACCCAAGTGAATCTTGAATAATCATCCACTATAACAAATCTGTATACCTTCTCTCCTAGACTTACAGTTCCTACAGGTCCAAAAAGATCTGTGTAAAATTTCCAATGGTTTACTAATCCTAAGATCCTTATTGGACTTAAAAGAGGACTTCACTTATCTTCCTAATTGACATGCATCACAAAGGTGATCCTTAGTAAAGTCTAGTTTTTGTATACCTCTCACTAAGTTCTTTTGGGTAATTCTCCTAAGGTTTTTCATACTAGAATGACAAAATCTCCTATGCCAAAGCCATGATTCATCAGAAACAGTTTTCAAATAAAAAGCAGTAGGAGATTGAATACAATTTAAATCTAGCATGTAAACATTATTTACTCTTTTTTCATTTAAAACATTTTTCCCATTTAGGCTTAATATGCACCTAGTAGGTAAAAATTTTATATTATAGCCCTTATCACATAGCTGACTTATACTTAACAAATTATGCTTTAAGCCTTCAACTAATAACACATTGTCTATAAAAAAGTTTTTCAAATTTTCAATCATACCTGATCCAACCACTTTCTTTGTGGTATTATCTCCAAGTGTAACCTTGCCTCCACTCCTGACTTCCACCGTTATGAATTGAGCAGTATCTCCAGTCATATGCTTTGAATATCTGCTGTCCAGGTACCATATGCTCTCATGAGGTCTTGTGTGAGAGCAACCCTGTAAAAATATCAAATGTTAGACCTTGGAACCCAAACAAGTTTGGGTTCACCTTTTAGAAATTTATAATCAGATGCATGTATGATATGTCTAGATTTATGCATCTTAGGTCTCCACACCAAATTAGATTTCATCTTCAATGTACAGGTGTGAGCTATATGTCCAAATAAATTATTACATTTAACATTAGGAAAAGTATTCCTAAGTTTTCTTTCATTTGTTTGTCTTCTAAGGGATTCCATATATTTAAGATAATACTTAGGATTTGTAAATTCTTCAAGTTTGGGGGGTATCCTATTATCCTCAAGAGCTCTTATTTTCAATTTATAAAATGAATTCATATCTTCCAAGATTCCATTTGTATAATTGATTCGATATGTTTTTCATTCAGATTCATCCTTAAATATTTTAAAATCTCTATCAAGATCAGCATAGGATGATTTTAAATTCTCAAAATTCTTATTCAAGTCATCATATTCGTCAAGTAGTTTCATGTGGTTGTTATCTATTAATGTATGATCTTTCCTAAGGATTTCATGTTCCTTCTTAAGTTCTTCCAATTCTAAACTTACACTAGCATGCATCTTTTTCATTTTCCTATATGCATCATGCATGTGTTCAGAAACTTCAAACAATTCATAATAGGTTAAGTCACATACCTCTTCTTGATCTGATTGATCAATATTATCTTCCATCAAGCAAATATTGGTGACTTTTTCTTCTTTTTCAGTCTTAGATGAGTCTGAAGCTGAGTCCGCCCAGAAAGCTCTTTGAAACTTCTTCTTGCCCTTCTTTACAATTGGTTTCTCCTCTACCTTCTCCTTGCTAGGAGTGGCTTTGAGTTTTGGGCAATCAGTCTTGATATGACTTGGTTTCTTGCATTCATAACAAATCACTTCATTAGAAACCTTGCCATTTTTGTTAAACTTACCTCTATTCCATTGCTGACGTCTCTTCTGCTTCCTCTTTAGAAAGCTTCTGAATTGTCTAGTCATTAATGCAATATCATCTTCATCCTCAGATTGTGAGTGTTCACTCTCTGACTCTTCCACTTTTAGTGTTATATTCTTCTTCTTTCATGGTTCACCTGTATCAATCTTTTTTAGACTTACTCCTTGCTCATAAGCAATGAGACAAACCAAGAAGATTGTCAATAGAATAAATTTTTAAATCTTTAGACTCTATAATTGCAGTTATTTTAGCATCGTAAGCAGTAGGTAAATATAAAGAATCTTATTAACCATTTTAGCATTAGTTAATTCCCTATCAAGTGCATGCAAAGAAGTGACAATTTGTGTGAATCTTGTGTATATGTCAGAAATAGATTCATTTGGTTTCATGCGAAATAACTTATAATCATATAACAAGATATTGAGTCTTGATTGCTTAACCTCATTAGTCCCTTCATAAGTTATACAAAGTCTATCTCATTTGTCCTTTCCACTTTTGCAAGTAGAAACCCGCATGTAGTCTTCAGATTTTAAAGCACAAAAGAAACTATTTAAACATTTGGCATTTAGTTGAGCTAAGTCACGTTCTTCTATAGTCCAAACTGCAAAACGTGTTTCTACTCTAACTCCATCAACTAATCTAGTTCGTTTTGCATAACCTTCCTGGACTAGGATCCACATACGATAATCAAGTGACTGTAAGAAAGTAGACATGCGTGTTTTCCAAAAATCAAAAGGTATATTATCAAACAGTAGAGGTCTAGTAATAAAGTAACCCTCAGGTGTATTTCAATTTCCAAATATAGCCATCTACGTTAATCAAAAAGTAGTTTAAACTTATGATTTTAAAACAAAGCTCTGATACCACTTGTTGAGTCTAGTGAATAGGTTGTTAGACCTAAGTTAATGTCCCAAGGCTACATAGAGGGGGGGTGAATTAGTATTTATTTATTTATTTTTTTAAATTTAACCCTCTTTGAAGTTTTATTGAACCGAAATGAAATTTTTTAATGAAATTTTTATAGAAAAGTATTTCAACCACAGAGTTTTTTTTAAACAAAAGTAAAATGTAGAAAATAAAAATAGTAAAGTAAAAGACACAAGATTTATAGTGGTTCAGTCTAAACCAGACCTACATCCACTCCCCAGAGGCACCATCTGAGTATTGCACTAATACAAATAGTGTCTCTCCTTTTGCACCCACAGCAAGGCGGAGAAGCCTTTACATACACTCTTTTCACCACTACCCGGTGCGGCACAAAAATATCGTCCTTTTACACAATCCCCAGTATTAGCAGAGAACCGTTCGTCCTTTCACATTCTCCTAGTGTGGGCAGAGAACCCTTCGTCCTTTCACACTCTCCTAGTGTGGGCAGAGAACCCTTCGGCTATTCACACTCTCCAAGTGTCGGCAGAGAATCGGATCTCCTTGACAGATCTTCTCACAAGAAATCTAGAAGGAAGAAAGAAAAGAGTGAAGTATTCTCAATTCACAAGTAGAGATTCTTACCTTTAAACACCAAGTGAAGCTTTCACGCTCAAGTGGTAGGAAACCTCCTTTGAATGCTCTCTCATACTCTCTCATTGACTTTTCTCTCAATAGGCACGAAGATCAAATGACAAAAATATTGGGTGGCAGTCTAATTTGGACTATATATACAAAAGACAAGAAAAATAGCCCAAAAACTGCAAGTTTTCAATTCTGTACGTAGTGGATCGTCCCGTACGATCATGGATTGTCCTGTACGATATTACTTAAAAGCCTTGAAACGAACCTGTTTGTATATGTATAGGAAATGTTTTCATACAAGCTGATCGTCCCGTACGAACCAAGTTCATTCGGTATGAACGGTTATAATAAGGTTGGTTCCAAAGAATGCAAAATGAATATAAAAAAAATTGTCCTAAGTCGGTTATATCGTCTGGACGAAAATATGTTCGTCATGAAAAAAATCTTACAGAGAACAAATCGTCCCTAACGATAATTAATTTTGTCTGGACGAAATTCTTACAGAGACCAAATCGTCCCTAACGATAATTATTTTTGTCTGTACAAAATTCTTACAGAGAGAAAATCGTCCCGGACGATATTTAATTTCAAACCGGACGAATAGGACTTAGAAAATTTTTCTAGCCAGTTCCTGTTCGTTCCATGTGATCTTAATAGGAGATAACTGTCTGATCGTCCCGTACGAACTTATATCATCCCGTACGATCAGTATAACTTTTATATGATCTCCTTATCTGTGTGTATGTATGTTTTTATTCAGTCAATTACAATCACTCCCTCTCAATTCAAATGATAATTTTAAGCTTCAAAAACTAAAAGTATTTCTTGCTGAATTTGATTTGAAGACTTCATGTTTGATAGTTTGATTCACCTGAAATGTTAGTACACACAAGAGCAAATACAAATCTTCTAAAATTGTTAGGAGATAACTACACATTTGAACAATAATATTTGGAATCATTAAAACTATACAAGTTATAAAAATGTAAAACATGCAAATAACAACTATCTTAACACTACGCACCACTTCTGAGGCGAGTTCTCTTGAGGTATAGGACCTGGTTTTATCGTGATAATTTTTGAATGTGTGGGTCCATCTACATGTTCGGGGTGACTTCTCTTTCATAAAGACTCCCACCTACCTTTTTCAGAGAGGGTACCCTACAGCTGTTTAGCTATCATAGGTGTCTTTTATGTTTGAGTCAGAGTCTTCTTTGCCCCATAGTTAGTTTCAGACTGGTTCTCTCTAGTTCACCTGTTAGATATTTTTGGTTTACCTCCTCATAAGAGATGTACCATTATGGTGGATGGGGTTAACTGTAGAGAGAGATACAGGAGAGAGTTTACCCATTACTGAGTACTTCATCAACATTTGCTCGAGCTAGTTATTTTATAAAGCAGATGCTTCAGTGACTCTGGAGGGCTACTAGCCCAATAGGGTAGCCAAAAAGTTCATGCTATTCCACGCCATATCTTACGATGAACGGCCACTAGTCCTAGGAGTTATATATGTATGATGTATGGACACTGTTCCACTAGAGACCAAATTCTACACTGCTGTTCTGAATTGGTTACACTTATTGAGGCTAAGGACAGGTTCCAGCATTCTTTTGGCCCAACTATCATCTCACACTGGAGTTACTTACAAATGGTTATCTTGGTTAAAACAATCTTTTAGATCTACTTTGGAGTACGATGCTAGAAGGTACAAGCTTAAAGTATGGGAGCTTAGGGTACTGAGGGGACATAGGTCCTATAGAGGTTTTCAAACTCTACTTCTGATAGAGGTACTTCGTTACCCCCCTTTTTAGTCATTAATGTAATTAATTTTTAATTGCATAATTGATTCTTAACACTGAGATAGACATTTAGGTCTATACTACAGCAGGGGTTGTTATTCCTTCTCCAATAGAAGCTCCAGATGTGACACCTAAGCCATCACATATTGAGACCATTAGGCCTTCACGCAAATGTGTCGAATTCCATCATACTTCATCTTCTTGGATGTCTGTAGACATTCACATTTACTCGGAGACTCTAGCGAGAGTTTACAGAGACTGAGGAGGTCAGACTTTACTAGCTATAATATATTGGATCCTCTGGAAAACTTCTCTTTTTTGGTGTACCCTTATGGGTCTTTCTATCCTGGGGAGTCTTTATAGGCTGGAGAAGGCTTACTTTCAGAGTTCCTTGGAGAACCATCACACATACCAACAGTATCCAACTTGGTGCCTGTAGAATTTTCTTTCTTCTATGAGGGACACCCGATTGACTCTACAGACCATTCTTCTTTTCATGCTGGCTACTTTGTTGACCCTGTGAGCCCTCCGACAGGTTCATGTTGATTTAGTTTATTCATTTTGATGTATTATAATATTATATATCATTATATTGAGTGCTTGTGGTTTTTTATGTTGTGTCTGAGGGGGCCGATTATACTTCAAATTTCTCTAACCACATCCCATAACCCCAGATTTGAGAAGTGCTGATAGGTGCAACTAAATTATAGAGCTATTGAGGGATCTAATTTCCAGTATTGATCTAAGATCTCTAGAGTCTTGAATCATCTTTGTTCTTCTACTAACCAACTCCTTAGCCTGCTTGGCAGTTTTTGGGTGAGCATTATCAAGATTGTTTTATGGGAGTTGATGTGACATGAGGAGTCCTATATTCGAAGAATGAGGTCCCTTTCTATCTTATGGGATAAAGCTACACTTTCATAGTTGAAGGAGAGAGTTCCCAAGCGATGGGAGATAGCTGACAATGTCCATGATAGGTTCGATAATAGTGCAGGGTCTTGAGGAGGCACTATTAGAGCTCTTCTAGGATGACCTAGGAGTTTGACAAGCTAATAAACTACATGCAGGACCTTTTGAGAGACGTTGGATACGTGATGTCCCAGAGGTTTCACTTACAAGAGGGACGTGACTAGGGTGATCGCCTCACTAGGAGAGAGGAGTAGCACTATTAGACTTTACAACAGAAAATGGTGGTAGCCGGCTCTTCGCTTACACAGGTTGTTAAGGAGCTCCAAACTTCTTCGTAAGAGTTTTAGACCTTGGCCGAGTTTACTAGACTATTGAAGGGCTTATAGGCTTGCCTCTTCTAATGTGTCCCTATCTTTTATTTTCTTGAGAGTTATACCCTGTGGTGTCGATTCTCTTTTAGTACCTTTATTCTCAGTGTACTTATACCAGATGTTTATGATCACATATATAACTGAAAGATTTTTTTTACTATATAGGTTATGTTATGTGTTATACTTTGAGCTATGTTTTGGAGTTTCTTGAGTTATAGTAGGTGATTTTAAATATTTTTTTGGAGTTTTTGGTACGCAATGTGATGTTCACCCAAATAAATATTTAAAATGCCCCCTGTCTCTAAAGTTAGTGTTTAGCCTTATCACCCTAGTTATTGGATATAGTGAGTGATTATAGCTTTATCTCAGATTTTGGGGATTTTTGATTTTTCATTCTTATACTTTATGCGGCGGACTTAATGGAAAATATGCAAGTTTTAGATTTGATTGATAATACCAAATATAGGTAGCATCCTAATCCTTAACTAGCTAAGGAGACTTCAATCTGAGTCACCTGAGCTTACTAGATTGGGTGAGCTAGAATTTGATAGCTTTTAATCCTTAGGTTTCTGAAATGAGGGTTTCTCTACTGCGGCCTTTCTTATGGTGTGTTGAGTAGATGGAGCTGCTAGTGATCCGACTATATTTAGGTGTGTTGGATTTGGCCTCTTATACTCATTCATGCTTCAAACATAAGCTATGGGAAATAGGCTTTCCAATATTGAATTCAATGAAGTTGGTAGATTTAAATTCATCTCTTTGGGCTGTAGATTTGAAGTCTTCAAACATTTGGTAATTATTTACGACTGATCCTTTAGAGTGGAACTTTGATTCTCTGGTCAATTAGGAGAGTCTTGTAGACTACGACTACTTAAACTTGTTGAGTAAAATTAGCCTTCATTCTTCGTACAGTCCCTATTGACAGGTTAATGAACTGGTGGTTTTGCTGCAACGGCCTTTCTTCTGGTGTATTGAGTAGTCGGAGCTTCCAACAATTTAGCCATATTTAGGCTTATTGGATTCGACATCTTACACTCATTCGAACCTTAAGCTTTAGGTTGTTGTAAGACTTCAAGCTTTTTGGCTCAATTTGCTGGAGTCTATAGTCACAAAAATCTCTTTTTTGACTTTTGAACTCTTGGCATGTTGGAAGGAACAATGCCCTGAACTCTCAAGAAAATTACTTGTACACGTGTTAATAATGGAATTCACCATATCCCTATTCAAAGGAATATAAGGCATGATGATTTTAACTATTTATTTGGGGATTCCAGCACATAACACAGTGTCAACTGAAATAAACATTTATGAATACGTTGTCCCAAAAAAAGGTTTTAAAATGGGATAAATTTGGGAGTTTTCAATTTTTAAATATTCATTTAGGGATCTCAACACATAATACAATGTCAACCCAAATAAATATTTGAATACCCACTACCTCACAAAGGGAATTTTAAGGTGGGAAGAATTTATTTTTTTGATATTTTAAATATTTATTTAGAGACTTAGACATGTAGTACTATGTTGACTCGAACAAATATTTAAAATGCCCATATCTAGCAGGGGTATTTTGATGTAGGGTAGACTTGGAATTTTAAAATTCTATGTATCTACTTAGGGATCTCAGCACATTGTGTAATATTAACCTAAATAAATATTTATGATACCCCTTGCCATGTGGTGAAGGTTTTTTCTTATATTTCGGGCAAATTTAGAATTTTGAGATTTTAAATATTTATTCGAGGATCTCGACACACGGCTTGATATTGGCCCAAATACAAATTTAAAATGCCCCTAATTTTTTAATGCATTTTTGTATCACAAGAGAATTTTAAAATGTACACATGTCAATTGATTCATTTGAAGTGTCGAACACTTTAAGTGCATAATTATCCCTTTGCATGAGATTTCTTCAGGTATCGACCATTAATCGACGGGATGGGCCTCTAGCTATCTAGATTGACTAACTGATAGGCTCTTCTTTGATATATTTTTTTGATAATAAAGTGGCCCTTCCAATTGGATATGAATTTACCACCAATTTTTTTGAAGAGGGTTGATTGACCTTTTCAACACTAGAACCAACTCCCCTTCTTAAAATATCCTATGATGCACCATACGATCAAAGAATTTTACTATTCTCATATGATAGATTTTAAAATTATGTTGGTCTTGTAATTTGACTTCAAAGAGTGCATTGAGATCTTCTATTCTCAATCGAGCATTTTAATCTTAAGTGAGATCTTATTGAATGGCTACTAGAAGCGATGACAGTTCCATTTATAGGGACAACACTACTTCGACCTTGGACATAAGTGCATAATGAGTGGCTTTAGTCGATGTCTTGCCGTTTCTATGGTATGCCTTTAGTGCTTCCTCCATATTGGTTATTCACTCTCTTTTATTTTTGTTAAGGATGTTCTTCAACAGTTTCACCAGCATCTTGTTGAGGGCCTCCGGTAGGCCATTTACGCTTAGGTATATATTGACGAGTATCGCCAATAGATCTTATATAACTCGCCATTGTTTGTGATCATGTGGCTCGGTACATCAAGTATATAGATGACATTATTGGTGAAAAAGTTAATCACATGCTCAAACGTGATTTCTTTGAATGGAGCTGCTCCTACCCACTTAGAAAAATAGTCTATTGCTGCTAGTATAAAGAGGTGTCTGAATAATGACGGTGGATCTATCAACCTGACTATGTTTATGCTCAACCATTCAAATGGCTAGGATGCTACTGTTGGTGTAGTGGATTTGACGACCAATATATAACATCACTGTGAATCTTACACTCATAGCACCTCTTAGCATGATCAATATAATTAGTAACCATTATTGGCCAATAGTAACCCATCCTTATAATTTTAACAATCATTTTATTACCTGACTGATCTGCACCATAAAGTCCTTCATAGGCTTCTGCTATAAATCTCTCAGCTTCCCTTGTCCCTTGGCATCTTAGCCACATTTAATCAAAAGCTTGTCAGTACAGCCTGTCGTTAATAAAAATGTATCATAATGCCTTTTTTGGGATTTGTGCGGCTATAGATTTTTCCATCGAAAGTTTTTTTCTTTGAAGAAGTTGATGAATGGTTGTCTCCAATCATCTTCTACTTTAATATTTAAGTAATGCCACAATGATTTTGAATTTTTATGTGATATCTTTATGAATAATTTTCTATAATGATATGATAGAGAGGTTGAGGGTCAACCAGAATCATACCTTACTGGCTTGAATCTAATACTTCTTCTGCCTTTGAGAATTGTAATAGAGCCGGCTCCAAGACTTGACTATTATAAACTCCAATGAATATAGGCCTCTCCTAATTATTATTCATCATTTCCTTGGCCAATTTGGCAAAGCAATGTACTTTAGCATTCTATCCTCTGGGAACTCAAGCTATTTTGACATTTGGCACATGCTTTAGGAGATTAAAGGTTCATTAATGGTAATAGGCCAACTCAAGCTTGTAAATCTTGTAAATGTCCCAGACTTAATTTATCATAAGTTAAGAGTAACTGAAGATTTGTAGATTTTAAATTTTAATATCGATTGTAATCTATAATCCTACTATTAAAGCTTCAAACTCAGCCTCATTATTGGTCCAGGGTTTAGTTAAACTGAATGAAAATCTTATTATGCCTCCTTCAGGTGCTATAAAACTTAGGCCAATGCCGGCTAAGACTCTTATAATATTTGGAGGTCGGATAGGCTTAGTTGACGATGCCATGTTAAAGTATATCTCCCAAAGTGGTAATTTTTCATTCTCCTTTACCTGAATGATTTTCGCATTAGGTAAATCGCCATTGAGTGTTGAATCTGTATGAATTGGGTGGACAGCGAGAAAATCTTCCAAAGCTTGTCTCTTTATCGCATTTTATGGCATGTATGTGATATCAAATTATAGTAATATTATTACCCACCTAGCTAGATGGTTTGTCAATGCTAGTTTAATTATCAAGAACTTCAGTGGATCGATCTTATAAGAGAAGATATAATGTCGAAGTTTCTAAACTACAAAAAACAATGATAGACAATGCTTCTCAATTGGGGCATAGTGGATTTTTATTCTGATCAACCTCAGGCTAAGGTAATAAAGTGCATTCTCCTTACCTTCTTTATTATGTTGGGCTAATAGTGCTTCGAGGGATTCTTCTAGTGTTACTGTTTATAATATAAGAGGCTTCCTTGAGATTGGCACCATGAGAATGGGAAGATTTAATAAGCATCTCTTAATACTGTCGAATGCTTCATGATATTCTTTATTTCATTTGAAACAAATGTCTTTCTTCTTTAGTTTTGAAAAAGGCCGGCACCTACCCAACAGATTCGACATAAATCACTAAATGAAAGCTAGTTATCCTTATAACGAGTGAAGTTGATAGAGGTTTCTTGGTGGCAACATCTTCATAATTGCCTTAATAGAGAATGACGGACCCTATGATTTTTCCATAGGAGACCCTGAAAGACTATTTGAGGGGGTTTATCTTCAGATCATATTTTTTTATCCTCTTAAATGTAATCCTTAGACCACTTAATTGATATTTTTGGTCCATGCTCTTGACAACCAAGTCATCTACATAACACTCAACTTTCTAATGCATCAATTCATCAAAGCTAAATGTTATTGCATGTTGGTAGGTGGCTTCAGTATCCTTCAAGCCAACAGACATGGCCATATAGCATACAATGCTGATGAGCATTCTAAATGATGTGTGTTTTTCATCCTCAGGTGACATATTAATTTGGTTGTAGGCCAATAATTTGTCCATAAATAAGAACATATCATAGTTGGAAGTGATATCCACCAATAGCTCTAACGCTGGGAGGAAAATATTATCTTTTGGACATGCCTTATTGAGATCCCTAAAATAAATATAAACATAAATTTGATCATTCTTCTTCTTCATACGGATAATATTAGATATCAGTCAACATATTTTTCTTTGCAAATAAAGCTCGCTTCTACGAGCTTCATGATTTTGACAATCACTTGTTCCTCGACCTCCAATCTAGTTCTCCTATGTTGCATCAGGTTTAATGGCTAATCTATTAATTGTCACATCTAGCTAGGCATCTCAGCATATGTTTAGGCAAAGCAATCCCTGAATTCACAGAGAAGCACTTTCATTTCATCCACTTAATTATATGGTAGAAGAGAGTTAATGAAAGTTAGATTAGGGTCCTCCTCAATTGCCAATTTGACCTCCTTTAGCCCATCCATAGTGGTGGCCTATCTACCAAATTTAAGCTCTTCAGGTGCATGCCTAGCTTTTATGGGCTAATCATCATAATCATCAGCTTCATAAATCTCTTCAGCGCCATTGTCATCAAAATCAATTTTCCTGCATGTGATAACTTGACACGTCTCTTTTTTAGGGTACTTTTGCATGATGAATCCAAAACTTCTCCTTATGAGAATATCCTTTCATCGTAATGCATGAGGATTCTTTTGATAGCAAATCTTTAAGCAGAGACAAAGTTGTTGTGAAGGAGTATAAATTCTAGCCAATTTTTGCAACATCCTTTCGATATTTTTGGTGGCAAATATGGGCATTCTCACAGGCATTAACTCCCTATGATTAATGGGCTTGTAGAGCCAATCTAAATTCCCTTCTTCTTCATGCTCTCTAGATTTATAAAATAGAGTCCATAGTTCAGCACTTTTCCTTAAAGAAGGCGCATAAAATGTCATGAGCTCCTCGATATTATGCACATCATGGGGAACAATTTATTTTAAATTTTGAGGAGGAACACGCGTGACTACAAAAACATTATCTGAGATTTACATATTTTCTATTATACTTGAGAGTACATATTACACCTCATTCATATAGATAAACTAGTAGTCATAATGAGAACCAGATTATTTTACGTTAAGTTTTCCCCTTAGCTATTGATTGGCATATTTCATGGGATTTACTATGGCATTATCTTCATCCGTGTCACTCTCTAGATAAGGCACATGTTTCTTTGGTCTAGGAGTAATCACTACTTTAGGAAAAATCATCAAAGCCTTCTTTCTCCCCACTTACTTCTTTTCATCTTCTTGTTTGGGTCACTTTGCAACCTTTGGGTTTGTTTCCTTAATCTCGTGAAAACTCGACAACTTTGTCTCATTAGGGATAAAGCACCTAGTATCTTCATAGATTTTTACCTCATGAACTATAAAGGGATTAATATCATAAGATATTCTAAGTCCTCTCCATCCTTGATATACTTCATATATTGATGTAGTATTAATGGGGCAATGCCTTAGTTGTGGAATCTCGGGTGACCCAAAAGCGCCTTAAATGAGGTGTCCGCATCATTCATATGAAATTTTGCCTATGTATGAAGTTCTGTAAATATTATAGAGAACATGAATGATATGAGGGACTTTTTCCCCTTCTCATTAAGGCCGTGCACCATCAACTTATCTTGTCGGAGGTGCTGCACCTCGAGATAGAGTCATCTTAGTGCTTTCAAGCTTATAAGATTTATAGAATATCCAGAATCAACCAAAATTTGATTGATTATCATTCTATCACTCTCTGCAATAACATACAAGGGATGATTATGGTTAAGCATTCCAAGCATAATGTCATTTTCAGATAAAGTTATAATTGGCTCATTTCAAGCTTGCAAGAACTCAGTCAAGTTATGTTCAGTAAAGTATACTTTGTATCTTTACAAGATCTTTTAGAGCCTGATTTAAAGCCTCCCAAAATTTCTTAGATTTCACCAGGGCATCATATATGCTAAGTTGTGCTGAGATTTTCCTAAGACAGGACAATATCTTATAATCTATCCCTTTAGTTGAAGCTTCTTTTCCTTTTGGGTCCATGGGGATAATGTCTTTATTTATAATTATCTCCTTGCCTTTGACTTTATTAAGGGTCCCCTTACTCTGCAGAGAAGTTAATGTCTTACCACTTCTTAACTATACTTGGGCAATCTCTTCCTACTCAGCCTCATTTAACAATGCATTTTCTTTTGAGTTGATCATTAATGCATCTAGAGATGTTGAATCTAGTAATTAGGTTGTTAAGCCTAACTAAATGTCCCAAGGCTACCGAGAGGGGGGGGGGGGGTGAATTGGTAGTTTAAAAATTTAATCCCTCTTTGAAGATTAAGTTGAACCGAAATGAAAATTTTCTTTTAAAGTTTTTCTAGAAAATATTTTTCAACCACAGAGTTGTTAAAAATTAAAATAAAATGAGGAAACATAAAAAACTGTAAATGACACTAGATTTATAGTGGTTCGATCTATAACCAGACCTACATCCACTCCTCAGAGGCACCCTCTAAGTATTGCACTAAAACTAATAGTGACTCTCCTTTTGCACCAACAGCAAGGCGGAGAAGCCTTTACAATACACTCTTTTCATCACTACCCGGTGCGGCAGAGAACCGTCGTCCTTTTATACAATCCCCAGTGTTGGCAGAGAACCGTCCATCCTTTCACACTCTCCTAGTGTGGGCAGAGGACCCTTTCTTCCTTTCACACTCTCCTAGTGTGGGAAGAGAACCCTTTCGTCCTTTCACACTCTCCTAGTGTGGGCAGAGAACCTTTCCGACTGTTCACACTCTCTAAGTGTAGGAAGCGATCCTTTCGGCTATTCACACTCTCTAAGTGTCGGCAGCAAACCGGATCTCCTTGACTGATCTTCTCACAAGAAATCTAGAAGAAAGAAAGAAAAGAGTGAAGTAATCCCAATTCACAAGTAGAGATTCTTACCTTTGAACTCCAAGTGAAGCCTTCACGCTCCAATGGTATGAATCCTCCTTTGAATGCAGTCTTCTACTCACTCCTTAGCTATTCTCTCAAGAGGCACGAAGATCAAATGACAAAAAGATTGGGTCACAATCTAATTTGGACTATATATACAAAAGATAAGAAAAAATGCCCAAAAACTGCAAGTTTTCAATTCTGCACGCAGAGGATCGTCCTGTACGATCGTGGATCATCCTGGACGATTTTACTTAAATGCTTTGAAACGATTCTATTTGTATATGTGTATGAAATGTCTTCGTATAGCTGATCGTCCCGTACGAACTAAGTTCGTCCGGTACGAACGGTTATTACAAGGTCGGTCTAGAAAACTGCTAAAAACCGTTCTAAGTCGGTAAATCGTCTGGACAAAAATAGGTTCGTCTGGACGAAATTTTTACAGAGAGCAGATCATTTTCTAACGATAATAATTTTGTCTGGACGAAAATTTTACAGAGACCAGATCGTCCTGGACGATAATTAATTTCGTTTGAACGAAAATTTTACAGAGAGCAACTCGTTTTCTGATGATGATTAATTTCGTCTGGACAAAAATTTTACAGAGACCAGATCATCCTGGACGATAAAAATTTCATCCCGGACGAATAGGACTTAGAAAATTTTTCAAGCTAGTTCCTATTCGTCCTATGTGCTCAATAGGAGATAACTGTCTGATCGTCCCGTACGATCTGATATCGTCCCGTACGAACAGTATAACTTATATATGATCTCCTTATGTGTGAGTGTATGTTTTTATTCAATCAATTACAATCACTCCCTTTCAAATTTAATTCATAAAAAAATACTAGCTTCAAATTCATAAAGTATCTCATGTTGAATTTAATTTAAAGTTTTTGTAGTCTGGAGTCTGATTTTCCTGAAATGTTAGTACACACAAGAGCAAATACAAATCTTCTAAAATTGTTAGGAGATAACTACACATTTGAACAATAATGTTTGGAATAATCAAAACTATACAAGTTGCAAAAATGTAAAGCATGCAAATAGCAACTATTTTAACAATCTCCCCCTTTTTTATGATGGGAAAACAATTATTATTTGTATGATTTCAATTTAAACAAATCTCCTAAACTCCTCTTGAATTGATTAATACATGAAAATAAGGAGACATTTTGAACCACAGAGAAAAAAAAAATTTATTTTTTTAAAAAAAAATAATTAAATTTCAAAGTTAAACATAAAACCAAAATACAAACAAAAACTAAACATACAAACACAAGAATTTCTCCCCCTTTTTAACAACAACAAAAAGTGAAGAAGAAATAGACAAGAAATGTAAGTAATTATATGAAAATCATTTGAAAATTTAATCTAAATGGTGATTGTGATAAGTTATGCAATCTAAAACTAATAGCATTAGGTCAATCATAGAAATTCATAAAGTTTAAGAAGTGATATAACATTGTAAGTAAGAAGAATTTATCAAAGATAAGATTCAATTTAGACATTCGAATATAGAAAATCATTACAAGAGAGATGTATAAAAATTCTATATTTCAAAGTTCAATAGAATATAAATGAACATAAGATCAATTTGAATTAAGAGATTGAAATAATTTGGAAATAGGAGAATTACCACATGTGGCGCTTTGCGCATATTTTTCAAATTTTTGGGCACATTTTTGTGCATCTTTTGACATTAGGCTAATTTTGTGCATCTTTTTCATATTTGTGAAGCTTTGCACATTCCTTTTGATTTTGTACTCTTTGTATAATTTTTAAAAGTAATTGAGACCAAATCTTTTCAAAATTAATAATCTAAAATTTCAAATATTTCTAAGTGCATAAATATCACTTAAGTATAGAAATATAAAATAAGAAAACATCTATATTGTAATAATAATATTAACTTTTATGTAGTCTAAATGAATAGACATGAATTTAAATGTTCTAATTATAACAAGTTATAAACAACTTTTAAATTTAGAAAGACTAGATTTTCTAATGTAATTAATCTCAAATTACAATCTAATTTAAGCACAATTAAGATTAAATAAGACTAATGAAATTCATAAAATTTAACCACATTTTAAAAACAAACCAAATTTGAATCAAGTACAACATGCATTGATATTAATGAAAAGGATTACATATTCTTTTCATAATATTAAAACAACTAAGAAAATACACTTAACTTTTTAATAAAGATAACTAAAATAATAAAAAAAAATAAACACTAACACAACAAATTATTTAAAATAAAACACTAGTACAACAAACACAAAGAAATTCATCTCTCATTTTCTATTCTTCTTCTGGAGGAGGAGGAATGCCACTAAACAGATTGAAGTAGGAGGCCATCATCATAACATTGGTATTGATTTCATGAACTTCATTTCTGATAATACCAATGTCTTGTTGCTGCTGTAGGAGTTGAGCATCAATTTGATCAAATCTTTGATCAACATGAGTCTCAAGTCTGTCAAATTTCTCAATCAAATTCTGATAATCTGATTAAGGTGCAGAAGTTTGCTCTCCTTCTTCTTCTTTAGAAGCACTGGCATGTGCTTTCCCTTTTTCCTCCATGAAAATTGCTCTGAAAGAAGCTTCATTGTAGTAGACTGGCTCTTCGTATTCATCATCAGGATACACTAAGTTGTATTTCTTTTCCAAAATATATGTAACTAAGTGTCCTAATGAGATGTTCCTTTTTCTCTTCTGCTCTGCATGTCCTATTTCTGAAAGCCCATAGAAATGATCTATGATAAGTTGGGCTTCGTCGATAGGCTTACAATCGATAATCAAAAAGGTTAGGACAGAAAGAAGAGGGGTAATATTGATTCTATTATCATCTTTGGGAATGATTGAAGATCGAAGAATATGCTGGATGATTCAAGCATTCCTGGTCATTCCTGAAACTCTAGCAACATGATATGTTAGGCTAATTTCTCTAATCACCCTATTGACTTGATACCATTCAAATTTATTTTCACTCATTAGGGTGTGGGCTCTATATCCTTCAGTTCTTAAGTTCAGAAAAGCACCTAAGTCGTGCTTGGTGATTTCAACTTTTTGTTTAAAAACAAAAGAACTTATGCAGGAGTGGTCGGAATTAAAACTCATGTCGGCTAGAAAGTAGAGAAAGGTTTGTTTGTTGTAAAGGTGGACGAGAGAAAGAATGAATTGAAACTGAGTGGAAGCAAAAAGGTGCATTACCTTAAAGTTTATCTCGTCTTGAATCAGAATGGGAGAGGGAGTTATTTTGGCAGAGGCAAAACGAGGAAAAGATTCCTCATTTGCTTTTGACATGAAGTTTTCAGAGTTATTCCTGTGAGATTTCTTAGCCAACACCTTTTGTCTTTTGCTTGAGGAGGCCATTGTCGATTTAAAGTCGAAAGAGATTAAAAGAGAAGTTTGGAGATGTGATTGTTGAGTTAGAAAGCCTTCATATTTAAAGAAAAATGATACGTTCGTCATGGACGAAAACAGTTCGTCCTGGACGAAAATAATCGTTCGTTTGGACGAAAAAAGTTCATACAGCCGAACCAAATCGTCCAAAATGAAACGACTTTTCATAATCAACACAATTTACGATACATCCTTTCGTACAGAATTTTGACTTGACCGATCGTATAGACGAAAAAATTTTGTACCGACGATCAAAAGTTAATTCGTTTTAATGTCAATTGAAAACCGTCCCCTACGATGAAACGACGTCTGTTCGTCTGGACGAACAAAAAGTTCGTACGGACGAACTTCACATTTAAAACTGTCTTATCCACTCAACCGCTGCATTCAAACGTCCCGATGTTTGAGAAAATAAATATTTCGTCCTGGACGATCATTAGATCGTACTGACGAACTACATAAAAACCGCTCTCAAAACGTTTCATATCACTCAAACTGAATTTAACACACATCGTCCAGTACGAAAAATTTTGTCCCGGACGATTTCACACATTTTTGGATTTTTTTGAATTTTTTAATGAAGAAAAACATTCAAAACACAGAAAACAAAGACAAAACCACAGACTCTAAAATAAACTCAATCAAAACACTCAAAAATCACAAAATTTAAAACAAAAAATCAAAGACAAATAAACTAAGAAAACATAAATATCAATATTGCAAAAAATATTTTTATTTAAGCATTCAAATCAATAACACCAAGCCTTGTTCTTAATGTACTGAAGGTATCAAAGGCTAAAGGTTTTGTAAAAATGTCTGCAAGTTGATTTTCAGTTGAAACATGTGTGAGTTCAATTTCTCCTTTGGATACATGATCCCTTATGAAATGATGCCTTATGTCAATGTGTTTGGTTCTAGAATGTTGAATAGGATTTTTGAAAATACAAATAGCACTAGTATTGTCACAATAAATTGGAATAGTGCCTATAGTTAATCCTAAATCAATCAACTGTTATTTTAACCAAAATACTTATGCCACACAACTTCCTAATGCAATGTATTCTGCTTCTGCAGTAGATAGTGCAAATGAATTTTGTTTTCTACTAGACCATGAAACTAATGAATTTTCAATGAATTGACATATTCCAGAAGTGCTTTTCTTATCCACTCTACAGCCTGCAAAGTCAGAATCTGAGTAACCAATAATATCAAATGAAGAGCTAAACTTAGGATACCAAATCCCTAAGATTTGAGTTCCTAGTAAATATCTTAATATCCTTTTCACTACTGTCAAATGTGATTCTTTTGCATCTGATTGAAATCTAGCACATAAGAAAACACTGAACATAATATCTGGTCAGCTAGCAGTCAAGTAAAGTAAATATCCAATTATCTCTCTAAATTTCTTTTGATCAACATATTTTCCTTTAAGGTCCTTATCCAACTGAACTGAGGAACTCATTGGTGTACTAACAGGTTTAGCATTGTCCAATTCATATTTTTTGAGGATGTCCTTAATATATTTAGTTTGACTAAGAAATGTACCTTCCTCAAGTTGCTTAATGCTAAATCCTAGAAAGTAATTTAAATCTCCCATTAGACTCATTTCAAATTCACTACTCATTATTTTAGAAAAATCATCACAAATATTTTTATTTGAAGATCCATAGATGATGTCATCCACATAAATTTGAACAATAAGTATATCCTTTCCAATTTTCCTTAAAAAGAGAGTTATATCCACACTTTCTTTTTCAAAAGATCTTTCAAGTAGGAAGGTACTCAACCTCTCATATCAAGCCCTAGGTGCCTATTTCAATCCATATAATGCCTTTTTTAACTTGAAAACATGATTTGGAAATTTAGAATTTTCAAAACCTAGAGATTATTCTACAAAAATATCTTCCTCAATTACCCCATTTAGAAAGGCACTCTTGACATCCATTTGAAATAATTTAAAACCTTTAAAACAGGCAAAGACAAGTAAAACCCTAATTGCTTCAAGTCTAGCTACTGGGGCAAAAGTCTCCTCAAAATTAATTCCTTCAATTTGATTATACCCCTTAGCAACTAATCTAGCCTTATTTCTAATGACTACTCCTGAGTCATTCATTTTATTTTTGAACACCCACTTGGTTCCAACAACACTTTGATCTTTTGGCCTTGTAGTTAATTCCCAAACTTTATTTCTTACAAATTGATTTAACTCTTCTTGCATGGCCAATATCCAAAATTCATCAGAAAGTGCTTGATAAATGTTAGTGGGTTTAATATTTGAAATAAAGGCTGAATGATTGACTTCCTTGTTTAGTCCACGCCTAGTTCTAACACCCTCACTTGGTTCACCTATAATCAATTCCTTTGGGTGGTTTTTAAAAAATCTCAAATCTCTAGGCAAAGGGTTTTCTCTTTCAAAATTTTCTTCCACATTTTCTTCCAAATTTATTCTATCAATCTTTTAGGAGTTTTCTTCAATTTCTTTTTCAACAACATTTTGCTCTTCCAAATTTCCACATTCATCAAATACAACATGTGTGATTTCTTCAATGACTAAAGTTCGTTTGTTGAATACCCTATAAGATTTTCCAACACTTGAATATCCAACAAAAATTCCTTCATCTGATTTTGGATCAAATTTTCCTAAGGCAGATTTTCCATTATTATGTATGAACACCTTGCAACCAAATACATGCAAATAAGACAAATTAGGTGTTCTACCTTTTAGCAACTCATAGGATGTTTTATTCAAATTTGATCTCACATTCACCTTATTCAGAATATAGCATGCAGTCCTAACCTCCTCAGCCCAAAAATATCTAGGAAGCGAGTATTCTGCCAACATTGCTCGGGCGGCTTCTATTAATGTTCTATTTTTCCTTTCAAATACCCCATTTTGTTGAGGGGTTCTAGGTGCAGAAAAATTGTGATCAATCCCATTTTCTTTATAGAAATTTTTAAATCTTTCATTTTCAAATTCTTCTCTATAACCACTTTGTATAGAAATTATTTCACTCCCTAGTTTCCTTTGAATCCAAGTAGAAAAATTTCTGAATTCCTCAAACGATTCACTCTTATGAAAAAGAAATCTAACCCAAGTGAATCTTGAAAAATCATCCACTATAATAAATCTGTATACCTTCCCTCCTAGACTTACAGTTCCTACAGGTCCAAAAAGATCCATGTGTAGAATTTCTAAAGGTTTACTAGTCCTAAGATCTTTATTGGACTTAAAAAGTGGACTTCACTTATTTTTCTAATTGAAATGCATCATAAAGGTGGTCCTTAGTAAAGTCTAGTTTTGGTATACCTCTCACTAAATTCTTTTGGGTAATTCTTCTAAGATTTTTCATACTAGAATGACAAAGTCTCCTATGCCAAAGCCATGATTCATCAGAAACAGTTTTCAAACAAAAAGAAGTAGGAGATTGAATACAATTTAAATCTAGCATGTAGACATTGTTTACCCTTTTTCCATTTAAAACATTTTTCCCATTTAGGCTTATTATGCAGCTAGTAGGTAAAAATTTTACATTATAGCCTTTATCATATAACTTACTTATGTTTAGAAAATTAAGCCTTCAACTAATAACACATTTTCTATGAAAAAGTTTTTCAAATTTTCAATCATACCTAATCCAACCACTTTCTTTGTGGTATTATCTCCAAGTGTAACCTTGCCTCCATTCCTGGCTTCCAGCGTTATGAATTGAGCAGTATCTCCAGTCATATACTTTGAATATTCACTGTCCAGGTACCATATACTCTTACGAGGTCTTGTGTGAGAGCACTCCTGCAAAATTCTCAAATGTTAGACCTGGGAACCCAAACAAGTTTGGGTTCACCTTTATGAAATTTATAATCAGATGCATGTATGGTATGTCTAGGTTTATGCATCTTAGTTCTCCACACCAAATTAGTTTTCATCTTTAAAGTGCAGGTGTGAGATATATGTCCCAAAAATCCACAATTATTACATTCAACATTAGGAAAAATATTCCTATTTTTCTTCCATATGATTGTCTTCTAAGGGATTTCATGAATTTAGGATAATATTTAGGATTTATAAAATCTTCAAGTTTAGGGGGGTTCCTATTATCCTCGAGAGCTCTTATTGTGAGTTTGTAAAATGAATTCATATCTTCCAAGATTCAATTGGTATAATTGATTCTATATGTCTTAATCTCATATTCATCCTTAAAATTCTTAAATTCTTTTTCAAGTTCAGCATAGGATGAATTTAAATTCACAAAATTTTTATTCAAGTCATCATATTCATCAAGTAGTTTCATGTGGTTGTTATCTATTAAAGCATGATCTTTCATAAGGATTTCGTGTTCCTTATTAAGCTCTTCCAATTCTAAACCTAAACTAGCATGCAACTTTTTCATTTTCCTATATTCATCATGCATGTGTTCAGAAACTTCAAACAATTCATCTTAGGTTAAATCAAACACCTCTTCTTGATCTGATTGTTCAACATTATCTGCCATCAAGCAAAGGTTGGTGACTTCTTCTTCTTTTTTAGTCTCAGATGAGTCTGAAGCTGAGTCCGCCCAGAAAGCTCTTTGAAACTTCTTCTTGCCCTTCTTTACCATTGGTTTCTCCTCTACCTTCTCCTTGCTAGGAGTGGCTTTAAGTTTTGGACAATCAGTCTATATATGACCTGGTTTCCTGCATTCATAACAAATCACTTCATTAGAAACCTTGTCATTTCTGTTATACTTACCTCTATTCCATTGCTGGCGTCTCTTCTGCTTCCTCTTTAAAAAGCTTCTGAATTGTCTAGTCATCAATGCAATATCGTCTTCATCTTCAGGTTGTGAGTGTTCACTCTCTGACTCTTCCACATTTAGTGCAATATTCTTGTCCTTTCGCGGTTCACCTGCATCAATCTTTCTTGGACTTACTCCTTTCTCATAAGCAATGAGTGAACCAAGAAGATTGTCAATAGAATAAATGTTCAGATCTTTAGACTCTGTAATTGCAGTAATTTTAGCATCATAAGCAGTAGGTAAACAACGAAGAATCTTATTGACCATTTCAGCATTAGTTAATTCCCTACCAAGTGCATGCAAAGAAGTGACAATTTGTGTGAATCTTGTGTACATGTCTGAAATAAATTCATTAGGTTTCATGCGAAATAATTCATAGTCATGTAACAAGATATTGAGTCTTAAACATAAGTTATACAAAGTCTATCCCATATGTTCTTTCCACTTTTGTAAGTGGAAACTCGCATGTAGTCTTCAGATTTTAAAGCACAAAAGAAACTATTTAAACATTTGGCATTTAATTGTGCTAAGTCACGTTCTTCTATAGTCCAATCTGCATAAGGTGTTTCTACCCTAACTCCATCAACTAATCTAATTGGTTTTGTGTAACCTTCCTGGACTAGCATCCACATGCGATAATCAAGTGACTGTAAGAAAGTAGACATGCGTGTTTTCCAAAAATCAAAAGGAATATTGTCAAACAGTGGAGGTCTAGTGATAGAGTAACCCTCAGGTGTGTTTCGGTTTTCGAATGTAGCCATCTACGTTAATCAAAAAGTAGTTCAAACTTATGATTTTGAAACGATGCTCTGATACCACTTGTTGAATCTAGTAATTAGGTTGTTAAGCCTAACTAAATGTCCCAAGGCTACCAAGAGGGGGGTGAATTGGTTGTTTAAAAATTTAATCCCTCATTGAAGATTAAGTTGAATCGAAATGAAAATTTTCTTTTAAAGTTTTTCTAGAAAATATTTTTCAACCACAGAGTTGTTAAAAATTAAAATAAAATACGGAAACATAAAAAACTATAAATGACATAAGATTTATAGTGGTTCGGTCTATAACCAGACCTACATCCACTCCTCAGAGGCACCCTCTGAGTATTACACTAAAACAAATAGTGACTCTCCTTTTGCACCCACAGCAAGGCGGAGAAGCCTTTACAACACACTCTTTTCACCACTACCCGTTGCGGCAGAGAACTATCATCCTTTTACACAATCCCCAGTGTTGGCAGAGAACCATCCATCCTTTCACACTCTCTTAGTGTGGGAAGAGAACCCTTTCGTCCTTTCACACTCTCCTAGTGTGGGCAGAGAACCCTTTCGTCCTTTCACACTCTCCTAGTGTGGGCAGAGAACCTTTCCAGCTGTTCACACTCTCCAAGTGTAGGAAGTGATCCTTTCGGCTATTCACACTCTCCAAGTGTCGGCAGCAAACCGGATCTCCTTGACTGATCTTCTCACAAGAAATCTAGAAGAAAGAAAGAAAAGAGTGAAGTAATCCCAATTCACAAGTAGAGATTCTTACCTTTGAACTCCAAGTGAAGCCTTCACGCTCCAATGGTAGGAATCCTCCTTTGAATGCACTCTTCCACTCTCTACTTAGCTATTCTCTCAAGAGGCACGAAGATCAAATGACAAAAAGATTGGGTGGCAGTCTAATTTGGACTATATATACAAAAGACAAGAAAAAACACCCAAAAACTACAAGTTTTCAATTCTGTACGCAGAGGATCGTCCCGTACGATCGTGGATCGTCCTGGACAATTTTACTTAAATGCTTTGAAACGACCCTATTTGTATATGTGTATGAAATGTCTTCGTACAGCTGATCGTCCAATACGAACTAAGTTCGTTCGGTACGAATGGTTATTACAAGGTCGGTCTATAAAACTGCTGAAAACCGTTCTAAGTCGGTTAATCTTCTGGACGAAAATAGGTCCGTCTGGACGAAATTTTTACAGAGAGCAGATCGTTTTCTGATGATAATAATTTCGTCTGGACGAAAATTTTACAGAGACCAGATCGTCCTGGATGATAATTAATTTCGTTTGGACGAAAATTTTACAGAGAGCAACCCGTTATCTGACGATGATTAATTTTGTCTGGACGAAAATTGTACAGAGACTAGATCGACTTGGACGATAAAAATTTTGTCCCAGACGAATAGGACTTAGAAAATTTTTCAAGCCAGTTCCTATTCGTTCTATGTGCTTAATAGGAGATAACTGTCTGATCATCCCGTACGTTCTGATATCGTCCCCTACGAACAGTGTAACTTATATATGATCTTCTTATGTGTGAGTGTATGTTTTTATTCACTCAATTACAAATCACTCCCTTTCAAATTTAATTCATAGAAAAATACCAGCTTCAAATTCATAAAGTATCTCATGTTGAATTTGATTTGAAGTTTTCGTAGTCTGGAGTCTGATTTTCCTGAAATGTTAGTACACACAAGAGCAAATACAAATCTTCTAAAATTGTTAGGAGATAACTATACATTTGAACAATAATGTTTGGAATAATCAAAACTATACAAGTTGCAAAAATGTAAAGCATGCAAATAGCAACTATTTTAACAAGAGATTAATCTGTTGATTTGGAGTTACTGCCAAAGTTCACCTGCTCTTCATATTGGGGCAATCAGCTCGAAGGTGACCTGGCTTCCTGCACTCAAAACAAATTGTATCAGATGAAACCTTATTGGACCTTGAGCTCTTACCTTTATTCCAGCTGTTCTGATGACGCTTCTCTTCAAGAAATTTTTGAACTGTCGGGTCATCAGTGCTATTTCATCGTCTTCCTCCCCTGCAGAGCTTTCACTTTCTGAGTTGCTTGCTTTTAATGCCACCGTCTGCTCTTTTTTCTTTTCACCTGCATCACTTTGCCTTTGGCTCACTCCTTGCTCGTATGCAATGAGTGACCCAAGGAGATTATCAATAGAATAAACATTAAGATCTTTGGAATCAGTGATAGCAGTTATCTTAGCATCATAAGAACTAGGTAGGCATCTAAGAATCTTATTCACTTTCTCAGAATTTGAAATTTCTCTACCTAATGCATGCAAGGATGTCACGATTTGGGTGAACCTAGTGTACATGTTAGAAATTGTTTCGCTAGGTTTCATACGGAATAATTCATAATCATGCAGTAGAATGTTAAGCCTAGACTATTTTACTTTGTTTGTTCCTTCGTATGTAATGCACAGTCTATCCCAAATCTCCTTACAAGAAACACAAGTCGATACTCTCATATAGTCCTCAGATTTCAATGCACAAAAAAAGCAGTTTAAGCACTTAGCATTCAGTTGGGCTAACTCCCTATCCTCATTGCTCCATTCAATAAAAGGTACAGGAGTTTTCAAACCATTAACAATCTTAAACGGTGCAACATACCCATCACTTACTAACATCCACATGCGGTAATCTATAGATTGCAAAAATGTAGACATTCTAATTTTCCAGAAATCAAATGGAATGTTATCAAAAAGTGGTGGACGAGTTATTGAATAACCCTCCGCAGTGTTACGATTACCAAAATTCGACATGATCGTTTTTTCAAGATTTTCTAAAACACTATTTTTGAAAAACAAGCTCTAATACCAATTGAAATTACTAAATGACAAGAGGGGGGGGGGGTGAATTGTGAAAAACTTTTTCTTAATAAAAAGTAACCCTAAATAGGAGTTCTAATTTTTTTGTTCTTTTTGAAATTTGACAACAAAAAACTTAAACAAATTTTCTTCCACAAATTTCATCACGCAATAATGATGAAAATATAAGTGCAAGCAAAAGTAAATGACGATAAGGAAAAAACACACCAAGGATTTTTATAGTGGTTCGGTCAAAATATGACCTACTTCCACTCCCCGGAGTCCTCCGCTCTGGGATTTTTACTATCAAAATAGTTCTCCTTTTGCCCCCCTCGGCAAGGCGGAGAAGCCTTAACAAACCTCCCTTTCACCAACCCGGCGTAGCGGAATGCCAAACTCTGTTTTCGCCCTCCTGGCGACAGCAGAGAACCTTCTCGTTTTTCTCCCTCCTGGAGAAGGCAGAGAACCTCGAGGTAACGGATGTAGATGAGCCTTTCCCTTGGAGATCCTCCCTCAAATCCTTCTAGGGCCACAGGAGGAGCAAGATGCAGCAAGCTTGGAGCAACCGTGTGATCTCCCTCACACCTCTTCTCCCTCACAACGCTCACCTCCTCCTTCCTCTCTCAACCCTCAAGAATTTCTCTAGAGCTCTCTCCCTTGGAATCCCTCTCTAACCACGTTCACCCCCTCTATAATTCTTACTGAAAAAGGACTTGATTGACATCTAAAACGGGCTCCAAAAACCTCTAATTTCAAAAGTAGCCGTTACTGGTCGTACAGTATGATGCAACATCATATAGTACGATATGTATAAACAGACGTCGTCCTGGTACGAAGATGTACGAATAGAATAAATACAATTTGTACTGTACGATATAATATCGTACGGTACGATCCACAAAACACTATTCGTATAGGACGATGGTCTGGACGATCAGATGTCGTCTCTGTTCATCATATGGTATGATTACTATCGTCCAGTACGATGTTTAAAAATTAATTAGGCCTAGATTACATACACTAATTACGGGTTAATTTAAGTAAGTATTAAAAAAGGATCGTATAGTACGAACACGTTCGTACAGTACGAACGGCGCAAAAATCACTTACTCAAATTAAACTACGGCTAGGGTTTTGGATCTGAACATATCATACACTACGAATATATTCGTACAGTACGATCTCCAGAAAAGAATTTCTATAATATTTTGCATTTAAAAACAAACTCTCCCCCTGTGTGTGTGCATGGTAGCTCTTACTCTTATGCATTTTGTGGCCAGACTCAATAAAATTAAAAAAAAATAAATAGAAAAATATAATGTTTGACTCATACTCCTAATCTACCCTTTCTTGAGTCTTCCTGTCGTCATGAGTCACTTGTGATCTTCCTGAAATGTTAGTACTCAAGGACAATAGTAAATAAAATAGTATTCAATGAAAAGTTGTTCCAAAACACTCATTATTTGGCATCATCAAAATCTCAAACTCGGGGTCATGGATTGCAACAATCTCCCCTTTTTTGATGATGTAAAATAATTTGTTGCAAGTGAGTACGAAAAGCATTTCATTTATTTTTTTTATTTATATTTTTTTTATTATTTTTTATTTTTTTAAAGTAAACACAAGAAAAAAAAAGGATAACAAAAGCAAGTGTAAAACAAAAGGAATGCATTTAGATAACAGGCACAATAACAGGTACAACAAACTTCTCCCCCTTTTGACAGCACAAAAAGGAGGAGCAACTAAAAGCAAAAAGCAAAAGAAGAAAAAAAAAATGCAAACACGAACAATCTAAGCAGACGGGTCCTGATCTGGTGGTGGTGGAGGTGAATTTGGTTAAAAATATTGAAATAGAGCATCGAAGTGATGATCAATTGTAGTGAATGTTCTCCAAACCACTGCATATCAGTCTCATGTTGCTGATGTTATTCTTGAATATGCATGTCGAGACGAGTCTGCAGCTAGTCGAAGTGGGCAACTAAATCATCATTAGGGTGTGCTGGTGCTGGTGCAGGTGCTCGGGGTGCGGTATAGTGTCGTGGTCGGGTTGGAGCTGCGGATGGGGCATCTTCTCCTTCTTCTTCATCAAAGACTGGATCTTCAGGCTCATGTCCCCGATGAAAGAGAATACGGAAGGAAGCATCCGTATAAAAAATAGGAAGAATGTTGGGTTCATCAGGGTAGGACAAATGATATTTATTATGGAGGATATATTCTATTAGGTGACCAAGAGCTAGATTCTGTTTCCGTCGGGTGGTAGGTAGACGAACAAAAGTCATGTGGCGAATGTAGTTGCTAATTAAATTGACCTCATCAAACTTAATGTTGAACATAATAAGATAGGTAGCGACGGACAAGGTAGGGGTCAAATTGATACGGTCGCCACCTTGGGGTATGATTGAGGTTCGAAGAACATGTTGAAATATTCGAGTATTTCGAGTTAAGGATTGAACAAGAGGTTGGTGTTGATGAAAAGCAGTATTCCTAAGGACTCTATTTACATCGCTCCAATCAAATTCATCGGTAAGAAACGAGCGAACCATAGGTCCTTCAGTGGACAGCCCAATATATTGGGCGATATCGGCTCTAGTAATCTCAATGGTGCGGCCACAAATAAAAGAGTGAAAAGTGGTGTTGTCGACGGTGTAGGTGAGGTTGGCGAGAAATTCAAAAAGAAGTTCATAATTATATGGATACGCCAGGGTGAGTAGGAATTGGAAGGTGGTGGAAAAAAAGAGGCCCATTACCTCGAAATTGAGAGCAGCCTGATTAAGCATTTTTGAAGGAGAAATTTTGCAGGCTTTATATCGGTGGTAGGCTTCCTCATTTTCAGTATTCAGGAAATGATCAGGTTGGCGACTAGACAAGGAGGAGCTTCCAGCAGTCATCTAACCTCGCTTAGACATTGCAATAGGGCACGAAAACGAATGAAGGAGTGAGTGAGGAGAGGTTTGAGTGAAAAGAACGACCTAAGCAAGGGAACTTATAGGAAATTTTGTAAATCATACAGTACGATCTGGAATTATACAGTATGATAGATAATCAATATTCTGACTGCTCGTTTCGGGAAAAGGCAGTCAAATCATACAGTACGATAGGTATCGTATAGTACGATCATGCGAATTTTGATCGTCTCGAGGCCTCAGTACGACTATTGACCAAAAGTTTCGTACTGTACGAATAGGTGTATCGTATAGTACGATACATAATAAATATCGTACCGAATAGCTTTAACTCATAGTTATTCCGTGTGCTGATGTGGATCGTACCGTACGAAAGGAATATATCATACAATACGATACTCAATAATGTCGTATCAACCGGATTTAATTCGTACCAATTCGTTGCTGACGTGGATCGTATCGTACGAAGAAGAGATATCATACAATATGATAGGCAATTATGCGGGATGAATATCGTACAGTACGATGTAGATCGTACAGTACGATCAACAGAGCTGAAATCTGCTTGTTGAGGGATAGCATGTAGATTGAGATGTATCGTACAGTACGATGAACAGTCAATGCAAAGTTTTTATGAGGTGAGTGTGTGATGATCAAGAGCACCCCTAAAAAATTTTCGTGTGTGTTTTTTTTTATTAATGCGGTTATATCTATGACACCTAATATAGTCCTCAATGTGCTAAAGGTGTCGAAAGCTAAAGGTTTTGTGAATATGTCTACCAATTGATCTCCTGTAGCGATGTGATGTAATTCTATATCTTCCTTAGCAACGTGATCTCTAATGAAATGATGTCTAATGTCTATGTGTTTCATTCGAGAGTGTTGAATTGGATTCTTAGAAATATAAATTGCACTTGTGTTGTCACACATGATCGAGATGGTTCCAACAGGTAGTCCAAGATCAAGAATTTGTTGTTTTAACCATAGTACCTGTGCAACACAACTTCCTACTGCAATATATTCTGCCTCGGCTGTGGAAAGTGCTACTGAGTTTTACTTCCTACTCTACCAAGAAACTAATAATTTTATGATGAATTGGCAGGTATCAGAGGTGCTCTTTCTATCTATCCTACATCATGTAAAGTCAGAATCTGAGTACCCTAGGATTTCAAAGGAAGTGCTGTGTCTGGGATACCAAATTCCTAATTTTGGGGTGCCTAGTAGATATCTAAGAATTCTTTTGATAGTAGTTAAGTGAGACTCTTTAGGATCGGCTTGGAAACGGGCACAAAGGCACACACTAAACATTATGTCCGGTCTACTGGCAGTCAGGTAAAGAAGGGATCCAATCATTCATCTATATTTTTTCTGATCTACTGATTTTCCACCAGGATCCTTATCTAATTGGATTGTCGAACTCATTGGGGTGTTCATGGGTTTTGCACTATCCATTTCATATTTCTTTAAAATATCCTTAATATACTTTGATTGGATAAGAAAAGTTCCATTATCCATTTGTTTTACACTAAAGCCAAGAAAGTAATTAAGTTCTCCCATCATGCTCATTTCAAACTCATTACTCATTGTTTTTGAAAATTCATCGCATAAGTTTTTATCCGAAGATCCAAACAAGATGTCGTCCATGTTGAGTCTAGTAATTAGGTTGTTAAGCCTAAGTAAATGTCCCAAGGCTACCAAGAGGGGGGTGAATTGGTAGTTTTTAAAAATTTTAAACCCTCTTAAAACTAATGTTGAACCGAAATGAAATTTTCTTTTAAAGTTTGTAGAAAATTGTTTTTCAACCACAGAGTTGTTAAAACAGAAATTTAAAATGCGGAAACGTAAAAGCAATAAAGTAAATGACACCAGATTTATAGTGGTTCGGTCTATAACCAGACCTACATCCACTCCTCAGAGGCACCCTCTGAGTATTGCACTAATACCACAAAGTGACTCTCCTTTAGCACCCACAGCAAGGCGGAGAAGCCTGTACAAAACCCTCTTTTCACCACTCCCCGGTGCGGCAGAGAACCGTCGTCCTTTTACACAATCCACAGTGCTGGCAGAGAACCGTCGTCCTTTTACACTCTCCTAGTGTGGGCAGAGAACCCTACAGCTGTTCACACTCTCCAAGTGTAGGCAGAGAACCTTCTTCCTTTTACACTCTCCTAGTGTAGGCAGAGAACCCACGGCTGTTCACACTCTCCAAGTGTCGGCAGAGAACCGGACCTTCTTGAATGATCTTCTCACAAGAACCTAGAAGAAAGAAAGAAAGGAGTGAAGAAATCCAATTTCACAAGTAGAGATTCTTACCTTAGCAATCCAAGTGAAGCCTTCTTGCTCCAATGGTAGGAATCCTCCTTTGAATGCTCTCTTCCACTCTCCCCTTGACTATTCTCTCAATAGGCACGAAGATCAAGTGACAAAAAGATTGGGTGGCAGTCTAATTTGAAGTATTTATACAAAAGACAAGAAAAACCGCCCAAAAACTGCAAGTTTTCAATTCTGTACGCAGTGGATCGTCCGGTACGATCGTGGATCGTCCTGGACGATTTTACTTAAACGATCTGAAACGACCCAATTTGTATATGTGTACGAAATGACTTCGTACAGCTGATCGTCCTGTACGAACTAGGTTCGTCCAGTACGAACGGTTATTACAAGGTCGGTTCTAGAAACTGCTGAAAACTGTCCTAAGTCGGTTTATCGTTTGGACGAAAATTTGATCGTCTGGACGAAAATTTTCCAGAGAGCTGATCGTCCTGGACGATGATTTATTTCGTCTGGACGAAAATTTTCCAGAGCGCCCATCGCCGGGGACGATAATATGGTTTCGTCTGGACGAAAATTTTCCAGAGAGCTGTTCGTCTGGTACGAAATTTATTTTCGTCTGTACGAAAATTTTCCAGAGCGCCCATCGCCGGGGACGATATAAAAATTCGTCCTGGACGAATAGGACTTAGAAAAATTTTTCGAAGCAAGTTCCTATTCGTTCCAAATGCTCTATAGGAGATAACTGACAGATCGTCCAGTACGATATATATCGTCCTGTACGATCAGTATAGAATTTCAAGATCTCCTTAGTTTGTGTGTGTGATTTTATTCACTCAATTACAATCACTCCCTTTCAAAATTAATTCAAAGAAAAGACACTTCAAATAAACAAAATTTCTCATGTTGAATTTGATTTGAAGTTTTCGTAGTCTGGAGTCTGATTTTCCTGAAATGTTAGTACACACAAGAGCAAGTGCAAATCTTCTAAATTGTTAGGAGATAATTATACATCTGAACAATAATGTTTGGAATCATCAAAAATACATAAGTTGCACAAATATAAATCATTCAAATAGCAACTATTCAAACAATCTCCCCCTTTTTGATGATGGCAAAACAATTATTATTAGTATGGTTTCAAGTTAAAACACTATCTCTTATCTCCTAAACTCCCCCTGAATTTATGAGTATATTAAAATAAGGAGGCATTAAAGAACAAAATTTTTGTTTTTCAAAAAAATTTTAACACAGAAAAACATAAACCACAAACAAAAACATACAAACAAAAACATAAAAAAAATATACAAACAAAAACATAATAATTTCTCCCCCTTTTTGACAACAACAAAAAGTGAAGAAGAATAAGACAAGAAATGTAAATAATAATATGAAATTCATTGTTAAAATTTTAATCTAAATTGTGATTTGACATAGGGTATGCAATTTTAAACTAAAGATATTAGGTCAATCATAGAAATTCATAAAATTTATGAAAAGATATAACATTGTAAGTAAGAAGAATTTATCAAAGACATGATTCAATTTAGACATTTTGATTATTGAAAATCATTACAAGTGAGATGTAAAAAAAATTCTATATTTCAAAGTTCAATAGAATATAAATGAACATTAGATCAACTTGAATTAAGAGATTAAACGAATTTGGAAAGAAGAGAATTACCTCATGTGGTGCTTTGCACATCTTTTCAAAGTTTTGGAGCACATTTTTGTGCATTTGTCTTTGGTTGGGCTTATTTTGTGCCTCTTTTTCACTTTGCAAATTTTTGCGAATCCCTTTTGATTTTTGTACATTTGTACAATTTTCAAGAGTAATTTGACCAATTCTTTCCAAACTCTATAATCTAACATTTCAAATATTTCTAGGTGCATAAATATCATTTGAGCATAGAAATACAAAATAAGATAACATCAAAATTGCAATAACAATATTAAATTTTATGTAGTCTAAATGAATAGACATGAACTTAAAAATTCTAACTACAACAAGTTATAAACAAATTATAAATTTAGAAAGTCTAGATTTTCTAATATAGATAATCTCATATTACAAATCAAATTTGAGCACAATGTAGATTAAAAACAATATTAATGAAATTCATAAAGATTAGCCACATTTCAAAACAAATCTAAGACAAACAAACTTTCATTAATTAAAAAGAAAATTACATAAAAACATTGAACCAAAAAAAAACATAACAACAAAACAAAAAAAAAATACACCAGACACACATAAAAAAAAAAACTTCTACTGTTCTGGAGGAGGAGGAGGAGGAATGCCGCCAAAGAGATTGAAGTAGGAGGCCATTAACATTACATTGGTATTTATTTCATGAACTTCATCTCTAATATTACCAATGTCATGTTGCTGCTGCGTAAGATGAGCATCAAATTGATCAAACCTTTGATCAATGTGAGTCTCTAGTCTATCAAATCTCTCAATCAGATTCTGGTAATCTGATTGAGAAGCAGAAGCTTGCACTCCTTCTTCTTCTTCTTCTGAAGCACTATCATGTGCTTTTTCTTTTTCTTTTTCCTCCCTGAAGAGCAGTCTGAAAGATGCATCGTTGTAATAAACTGGCTCTTCATATTCCTCATCAGGATGGACTATATTGTACTTCTTCTCCAAAACATAAGTAATCAAGTGCCCTAAAGAAATATTCTTCTTCCTTTTCTGATTAGGATGTCCTATTTCTGAAAGCCCATAGATATGATCTAGGATGAGTTGGGCTTCATCAATAGGTTGTCTTTTCATGATTAAAAAAGTTAGACAAGAAAGAAGAGGAGTAATGTTAATCCTATCACCAGCTTTAGGAATAATTGAGGATCTAAGGATATGCTGGATGATTCGGGCATCTTGGGTCATACCGGCCACTCTAGCAACATGATTGTCAATTCCATTTTCTCTAATTACCCTATTGATTTCATACCAATGGAAGACGTTTTCTGACATTAGGGTGTGAGCTCTATATCCTTCAGTCCTTAAGTTTAAAAATGCACCAAGGTCGTGCTTGGTGATCTCAACTTTTTTCTTAAAAACAAAAGAACTAATGATAGAGTGGTCAGAATTGAAACTCATGTTGGCTAGGAAGTAATGGTAGGTTTGCTTATTGTAGAAGTGGACAAGAGAGAGAATGAAATGAAATTGGGTTGAGGCAAAGAGGTGTAATACCCGAAATTTCAACTCCGTTTGGATAAGAATGCGAGACGGAGTGATTTTTGCAGAAGCAAAACGAGGAAAAGATTCCTCATTTGCTTTGGAAAGGAAGTTGTCTGGAGCATTCCTGTTGGGTTTCTTCACCAAAACTTTTTGTCTCTTGCTAGAGGAGGCCATAGTTGATTTGATGTAGAAAGGGATTGAAAAAGATGTTTGAAAGTGTGATTTTCAAGTTTGAAAGCCCTCATATTTAAGGAAAAACGATATGTTCGTCCTGGACGAAAATATTCGTCCTGGACGAAAAATTATCGTTCGTCTGGACGAAGTAATTTCGTACAGACGATCCAATTCGTCCAAAATGTAACGGCTTTTCGTATTCAACACAACTTACGATGCGTCCCTTCGTACAGGCTTTTTGACTTGACCGATCGTACATACGAAAATATTTCGTACAGACGATCAGAAAAGCGTTTCGTTTTAATGACTCTTGAAAACCGTCCCCTACAATGAATCGACACATGTTCGTACATACGAAAAAATTTCGTACAGACGAAAATCGTATTAAAAACTGTCTTATCCACTCAACCGCTGCATTCAATCGTCCCGACGTTTGAGAGAAAAAAAATTCGTACTGGACGATCACAGATCGTACAGACGATCCAATAAAAAACTGCTCTCAAAACGGTTTAAATTCGCGCAAACTGTTTCTTAACACATCGTCCTGTACGAAAAATTTCGTCCTGGACGATTTCCTCCAAAAAAAATTTTTTAATTTTGACTTTTTTAATTTAACAAAATAAACAAAAACAATAAAAATAATAAAAAAAACAGAAAAACATAAGATACAATCATACATCCAAAAACAATTCATTCAAAAACACACAAAATTCACAAAATCACAAAAACAAAATACAACAAGTATCAATGTTGCAAAGACATTTTGATTAAGCATTCAAATCAATAACACCAAGCCTTGTTCTTAAAGTACTGAAGGTATCAAAGGCTAAAGGTTTTGTAAAAATGTCTGCAAGTTGATTTTCAGTTGAAACATGAATGAGTTCAATTTCTCCTTTGGATACATGATCCCTTATGAAATGATGCCTTATATCAATGTGTTTGGTTCTAGAATGTTGAATAGGATTTTTGGAAATGCAAATAGCACTAGTATTGTCACAATAAATTGGAATAGTGCCTATAGTTAATCCTAAGTCAATCAACTGTTGTTTTAACCAAAGTACTTGTGCCACACAACTTCCTAATGCAATGTATTCTGCTTCTGCAGTAGATAGTGCCACTGAATTTTGTTTTCTACTAGACCATGAAACTAATGAATTTCCAATGAATTGACATGTTCCAGAAGTGCTTTTCCTATCCACTCTACAGCCTGCAAAGTCAGAATCTGAGTAACCAATAATTTCAAATGAAGAGCTAAACTTAGGATACCAAATTCCTAAGTTTTGAGTTCCTAGTAGATATCTTAAAATCCTTTTCACTGCTGTCAAATGTGATTCTTTTGGATCTGATTGAAATCTAGCACATAAGCAAACACTAAACATAATATCTGGTCGGCTAGCAGTCAAGTAAAGTAAAGATCCAATTATCCCTCTAAATTTCTTTTGATCAACAGATTTTCCCTTAAGGTCTTTATCTAACTGAACTGAAGAACTCATTGGTGTACTAACAGGTTTAGCATTGTCCATTTCATATTTTTTGAGGATGTCCTTAATATATTTGGTTTGACTAAGAAAAGTACCTTCCTCAAGTTGCTTAATGCTAAATCCTAGAAAGTAATTTAAATCTCCCATTAGACTCATTTCAAATTCACTACTCATTGTTTTAGAAAAATCATCACAAAGATGTTTATTTGAAGATCCAAAGATGATGTCATCCACATAAATTTGAACAATAAGTATATCCTTTCCAATTTTCCTTAAAAAGAGAGTTGTATCCACACTTCCTTTTTCAAAAGATCTTTCAAGTAGGAAGGTGCTTAACCTCTCATACCAAGCCCTAGGTGCCTGTTTCAATCCATATAATGCCTTTTTTAATTTGAAAACATGATTTGGAAATTTAGAGTTTTCAAAACCTGGAGGTTGTTCTACAAAAACATCTTCTTCAATTACTCCATTTAAAAAGGCACTTTTGACATCCATTTGAAACAATTTAAAACCTTTAAAACAGGCAAAGGCTAGTAAAACCCTAATTGCTTCAAGTCTAGCTACAGGGGCAAAAGTTTCCTCAAAATCAATTCCTTCAATTTGATTATACCCCTTAGCTACTAATCTAGCCTTATTTCTAATGACTACTCCTGAGTCATTCATTTTATTTTTGAACACCCACTTGGTTCCAACAACACTTTGATCTTTTGGCCTTGTAGTTAGTTCCCAAACTTTATTTCTTACAAATTGATTTAACTCTTCTTGCATGGCCAATATCCAAAATTCATCTGAAAGTGCTTGATCAATGTTAGTGGGTTCAACAGTTGAAATAAAGGCTGAATGATTGACTTCCTTGTTTAATCCACGCCTAGTTCTAACACCCTCACTTGGTTCACCTATGATTAATTCCTTTGGGTGGTTTTTAGAAAATCTCAAATCTCTAGGCAAAGGGTCTTCTCTTTCTAAATTTTCTTCCACATTTTCTTCCAAATTTAATCTATCAATCTTTTGGGAGTTTTCTTCAATTTCTTCTTCAACAACTTTTGGCTCTTCCATGTTTCCATTTTCATCAAAAACAACATGTGTGGTTTCTTCAATGACTAAAGTTCTTTTGTTGAATACTCTATAAGATTTTCCAACACTTGAATATCCAACAAAAATTCCTTCATCTGATTTTGGATCAAATTTTCCTAAGGCAGATTTTCCATTATTATGTATGAACACCTTGCAACCAAATACATGCAAATGAGACAAATTTGGTGTTCTACCTTTTAGCAACTCATAGGGTGTTTTATTCAAATTTGATCTCACATTCACCCTATTCAGAACATAGCATGCAGTGCTAACCGCCTCAGCCCAAAAATATCTAGGAAGTGAGTATTCTGCTAACATTGCTCGGGCGGCTTCTATTAATGTTCTGTTCTTTCTTTCAACTACTCCATTTTGTTGAGGAGTTCTAGGTGCAGAAAAATTGTGATCAATCCCATTTTCTTTACAGAAATCTTCAAATCTTTCATTTTCAAATTCTCCTCCATGATCACTTTGTATAGAAATTATTTCACATCCTAGTTTTCTTTGTATCCAAGTTGAAAAATTTCTGAATTCCTCAAATGATTCACTCTTATGAAAAAGAAATTTAACCCAGGTGAATCTTGAAAAATCATCTACTATAACAAATCCATATACCTTTCCTCCTAGACTAACAGTGCTTACTGGTCCAAAAAGATCCATGTGTAGAATTTCTAAAGGTTTACTGGTCCTAAGATCTTTAATGGACTTAAAAGAGGACTTCACTTGTTTTCCTAATTGACATGCATCACACAGATGGTCCTTAGTAAAGTCTAGTTTAGGTATTCCTCTCACCAAATTCTTTTGGGTAATTTTTCTAAGATTTTTCATACTAGAATGACAAAGTCTCCTATGCCAAAGCCATGATTCATCAGAAACAGTTTTCAAACAAAAAGCAGTAGGAGATTGAATACAATTTAAATCTAGCATGTAAACATTGTTCACCCTTTTTCCATTTAAAACAATTTTTCCATTTAGGCTAATTATGCAGCTAGTAGGTAAAAATTTTACATTATAGCCCTTATCACATAGCTGACTTATGCTAAGCAAATTATGTTTCAAGCCTTCAACTAATAAAACATTATCTATGAAAAAGTTTTTCAAGTTTCCAATCATACCTGATCCAACCACTTTCTTTGTGGTATTATCTCCAAGTGTAACCTTGCCTCCACTCCTGGCTTCCAGCGTTATGAATTGAGCAGTATCTCCAGTCATGTGCTTAGAACATCCGCTGTCCAGGTACCATATACTCTCACGAGGTCTTGTGTGAGAGTATACCTGCAAAATTCTCAAATGTTAGACCTGGGAACCCAAACTAGTTTGGGTTCACCTTTATGAAATTTATAATCAGATGCATGTGTGATATGTCTAGGTTTATGCATCTTAGTTCTCCACACCAAATTAGATTTAATCTTTAAAGTGCAGGTGTGAGATATATGTCCCAAAAATCCACAATTGTTACATTTAACATTAGGAAAAATATTCCTATGTTTTCTCTCATATGATTGTCTTCTAAGGGATTTCATGAATTTAGGATAATATTTAGGATTTGTAAAATCTTCAAGTTTAGGGGGGTTCCTATTATCCTCAAGAGCTCTTATAGTAAGTTTGTAAAATGAATTCATTTCCTCCAAGATTCGATTTGTATAATTACCCTATATGTCTTGTGTTCAGATTCATCCTTAAATTTCTCAAATTCTTTTTCAAGTTCAGCATAGGATGATTTTAAATTCTCAAAATTTTTATTCAAGTCATCATATTCATCAAGTAGTTTCATGTGGTTGCTATCAATTAAAGCATGATCTTTCCTAAGGATTTCGTGTTCCTTATTAAGCTCTTCCAATTCTAAAACTATACTAGCATGCATCTTTTTAGTTTTCCTATATGCATCATGCATGTGTTCAGAAACTTCAAACAATTCATTATAAGTTAAATCACATACCTCTTCTTGATCTGATTGTTCAGCTTTATCTGCCATCAAGCAAAGGTTGGTGACTTCTTCTTCTTTATCAGTCTCAGATGAGTCTGAAGCTGAGTCCGCCCAAAAAGCCTTTTGAAACTTCTTCTTGCCCTTCTTTACCATTGGTTTCTCCTCTACCTTCTCCTTGCTAGGAGAGGCTTTGAGTTTTGGACAATCAGTCTTTATATGACCTGGTTTCCTGCATTCATAACAAATCACTTCATTAGAAACCTTGCCATTTCTATTATACTTACCTCTATTCCATTGCTGGCGTCTCTTCTGCTTCCTCTTTAAAAAGCTTTTGAATTGTCTAGTCATCAGTGCTATATCATCTTCATCCTCAGGTTGTGAGTGTTCACTTTCTGACTCTTCCACATTTAGTGCAATATTCTTGTCCTTTCTTGGTTCACCTGCATCAATCTTTCTTTGACTTACTCCTTGCTCGTAAGCAATGAGTGAACCAAGAAGATTGTCAATAGAATAAATGTTCAGATCTTTTGACTCTGTAATTGCAGTAATTTTAGCATCGTATGCAGTAGGTAAACAACGAAGAATCTTATTAACCATTTCAGCATTAGTTAATTCCCTACCAAGTGCATGCAAAGAGGTGACAATTTGAGTGAATCTTGTGTACATGTCAGATATAGATTCATTAGGTTTCATGCGAAATAGTTCGTAGTCATGTAACAAGATATTGAGCCTAGATTGCTTAACCTCATTTGTCCCTTCATAAGTAATACAAAGTCTATCCCATATGTCTTTTCCGCTTTTACAAGTAGAAACTCGCATGTAGTCTTCAGATTTTAAAGCACAAAAGAAACTATTTAAACATTTTGCATTTAATTGTGCTAAGTCACGTTCTTCAATAGTCCAATCTGCATAGGGTGCATCTACCCTAATTCCATCAACTAATCTAGTTGGTTTTGTGTAACCTTCCTGGACTAACATCCACATGCGATAGTCAAGTGACTGTAAGAAAGTAGACATGCGTGTTTTCCAAAAATCAAAAGGAATATTGTCAAACAGTGGAGGTCTAGTGATAGAGTAACCCTCAGGAGTGTTTCGGTTTCCAAATGTAGCCATCTACGTTAATCAAAAAGTAGTTCAAACTTATGATTTTGAAACTATGCTCTGATACCACTTGTTGAGTCTAGTAATTAGGTTGTTAAGCCTAAGTAAATGTCCCAAGGCTACCAAGAGGGGGGTGAATTGGTAGTTTTTAAAAATTTTAAACCCTCTTAAAACTAAGTTGAACCGAAATGAAATTTTCTTTTAAAGTTTGTAGAAAATGTTTTTCAACCACAGAGTTGTTAAAACAGAAATTTAAAATGCGGAAACGTAAAAGCAATAAAGTAAATGACACCAGATTTATAGTGGTTCGGTCTATAACCAGACCTACATCCACTCCTCAGAGGCACCCTCTGAGTATTGCACTAATACCACAAAGTGACTCTCCTTTAGCACCCACAGCAAGGCGGAGAAGCCTGTACAAAACCCTCTTTTCACCACTCCCCGGTGCGGCAGAGAACCGTCGTCCTTTTACACAATCCACAGTGCTGGCAGAGAACCGTCGTCCTTTTACACTCTCCTAGTGTGGGCAGAGAACCCTACAGCTGTTCACACTCTCCAAGTGTAGGCAGAGAACCTTCTTCCTTTTACACTCTCCTAGTGTAGGCAGAGAACCCACGGCTGTTCACACTCTCCAAGTGTCGGCAGAGAACCGGACCTTCTTGAATGATCTTCTCACAAGAACCTAGAAGAAAGAAAGAAAGAGTGAAGAAATCCAATTTCACAAGTAGAGATTCTTACCTTAGCAATCCAAGTGAAGCCTTCTTGCTCCAATGGTAGGAATCCTCCTTTGAATGCTCTCTTCCACTCTCCCCTTGACTATTCTCTCAATAGGCACGAAGTTCAAGTGACAAAAAGATTGGGTGGCAGTCTAATTTGAAGTATTTATACAAAAGACAAGAAAAACCGCCCAAAAACTGCAAGTTTTCAATTCTGTACGCAGTGGATCGTCCGGTACGATCGTGGATCGTCCTGGACGATTTTACTTAAACGATCTGAAACGACCCAATTTGTATATGTGTACGAAATGACTTCGTACAGCTGATCGTCCTGTACGAACTAGGTTCGTCCAGTACGAACGGTTATTACAAGGTCGGTTCTAGAAACTGCTGAAAACTGTCCTAAGTCGGTTTATCGTTTGGACGAAAATTTGATCGTCTGGACGAAAATTTTCCAGAGAGCTGATCGTCCTGGACGATGATTTATTTCGTCTGGACGAAAATTTTCCAGAGCGCCCATCGCCGGGGACGATAATATGGTTTCGTCTGGACGAAAATTTTCCAGAGAGCTGTTCGTCTGGTACGAAATTTATTTTCGTCTGTACGAAAATTTTCCAGAGCGCCCATCGCCGGGGACGATATAAAAATTCGTCCTGGACGAATAGGACTTAGAAAAATTTTTCGAAGCAAGTTCCTATTCGTTCCAAATGCTCTATAGGAGATAACTGACAGATCGTCCAGTACGATATATATCGTCCTGTACGATCAGTATAGAATTTCAAGATCTCCTTAGTTTATGTGTGTGATTTTATTCACTCAATTACAATCACTCCCTTTCAAAAATTAATTCAAAGAAAAGACACTTCAAATAAACAAAATTTCTCATGTTGAATTTGATTTGAAGTTTTCGTAGTCTGGAGTCTGATTTTCCTGAAATGTTAGTACACACAAGAGCAAGTGCAAATCTTCTAAATTGTTAGGAGATAATTATACATCTGAACAATAATGTTTGGAATCATCAAAAATACATAAGTTGCACAAATATAAATCATTCAAATAGCAACTATTCAAACAGTCCACATATATTTGAACAATGAGAATTTCTTCTTTGACCTTTTGTAAAAAGAGTGTAGTATCTACACTACCCTTTTTAAATCCTCTATCCAAAATAAATGCGCTAAGTCTTTCGTACCATGCTCTAGGTGCTTGCTTTAATCCATACAGTGCCTTCTTTAATTTAAATACATGATTTGGAAATTGTGAACTTTCAAATCCGGGGGGTTGCTCAACGTAGACATCTTCCTTAATTACCCCGTTCAGAAATGCACTTTTTACATCCATTTGATATAACTTAAAGTTCTTGAAGCAAGCAAATGCTAAGAGCCCTCTTAAGGCTTCTAATCTAGCAACCGAGGCAAAGGTTTCTTCAAAGTCTATCCCCTTAATTTGGTTGTACCCCTTAGCTACTAGTCTTGCTTTATTCCTTATTATTGTTCCTGAATCATTCACCTTATTCTTGAAGACCCATTTTGTTCCAACAACACTTTGCTCTTTAGGTCTCTTAACTAACTCTCAAACATCATTCCTCGTGAATTGGTTCAGCTCTTCTTGCATTGCTAGATTCCAAAATTCATCTCCTAAGGCTTGATCTATACTTGTAGGTTCTATCATAGAGATGAATGCTGAGTGACTAACCTCCTTCCTAAGTCCATACCTAGTTCTTACACCTTCTGAAGGGTCTCCTTAAATTAACTCTTTAGGATGACTAGAAGAATATCTCCATTCTCTAGGCAAATCTTCCTGAGGTTCGACCCTTTCTCCTAAGGTCATAGTCTCTACTCCTTGAATTGCCTCTATTTCATCATCTTCAACTTTAGATTCTGAGGGCTTATCTGATTCATTAAATACCACATGGGTGGATTCTTCTACTACAAGGGTTTTCTTATTAAAAATTCTATAGGCATTCCCTACAGAAGAATAGCCTAAGAAGACACCCTCATCAGACTTGGGATCAAATTTTCCTAAGGGATGTTTACCATTATTTAAGATGAAGCACTTACACCCAAAGACATGTAAATGTGAAAGGTTTGGTGTTCTACCCTTAAGGAGTTTATATGGAGTTTTATTCAGCTTCGATCTAATGTTTACTCTGTTTAAAACATAATAGGCTGTGTTGACAGCTTCTACCCAAAAGTATCTAGGAAGTGTATACTCCGCTAACATTGCCCTAGCAGCTTCTACCAAAGTTTTATTCTTCCTTTCAGCTATGCCATTCTGTTGGGGTGTTCTAGGGGTTGAGAAATTGTGTTCTATTCCTATCTCTTGACAGAATGACTCAAACCTATCATTTTGGAACTCTCCACCATGATCGCTATGGATTGTTGATATTTCACAACCTAATTTTTGTTGAATCCATGTGGAGAATACTTTAAATTCCTCAAAAGACTCATTTTTGTGTGCTAAGAATCTTACCCAAGTAAATCTAGTGAATTTATCTATGATCACAAATCCATAATTCTTTCCACCTAGACTGGCTGTACTAACGGGTCCAAATAAGTCCATGTGTAGAATTTCTAGTGGCCTAGAGGTGATCACATCTCTAATTGAGTGAAAGGATGATTTGACTTGTTTTCCTAGTTGGCAAGCATCACATAAGTGATCCTTGGTAAAGTCTAACATAGGTACACCTCTAACTAGGTTTTTCTGAGTGATGTTTCTAAGCATTTTCATACTAGCATGGCATAGTCTCCTATGCCATAGCCACGAGTCATCAACTATTATTTTCAAGCAAAATGATTTTGAGCTATCAACGCAATCAACGTCTAACATGTAAACATTGTTCATTCGTTTTCCTTCTAAAATTATTTCATCAAATAAACTAATCAGGCATCTATCAGTAAAAAATTTAACATCAAAACCTTTGTCACACAGTTGACTAATGCTAAGTAAATTATGTTTCAAACCATCAACTAGTAAAACATTTTCAATTAAAAAATTCTTAGCATTACCAACGATACCTGAGCCTATCACCTTCCTGGTAGTGTTGTCTCCCAACGTTACTTTGCCTCCAGTTATGGTCTCCAATAAGATGAACTTCTTCATATCTCCAATTTAATTCAAAGATTAGATTTGGGAACCCAAGTGAGTTTGGGTTCCTCCTTATGCATGCTGTGTGATGCAATTTCATGGTGCATCTTTTACTAATCTATGTGGGTGGTGGTGCCTCTTTCTAAAGTTTTGTGATGCATGCTGTGTTGGGGGTTTGCGAGGATGGCCTAATGTGAGTGATGCAATTTTATTTTCTAGTTCTTTTATTCTCTCACTAAAAGTTTTATTTTGAGCTGTCAATCCATCAACTTCTATTAATAGCAAGTGCTCACTATGATCTACTTCTAATGCAAGTGCCGTTAGTTTTTCAAACTCTACATCTAGTTCAATATGCGATGTTTTCAAGGATTCATGCGCTTCAATTAGTTCAATATGCTTCTTATTTAATGCATCATGCTCATCAAGAAGTAACATGTGATCTTTATCTAAATCAGAATTTTATTTAACTAAGTTAGCATGCTCAATTTGTAAAGAACTAAATTCAATATTAAGTTTAGCATGCATTTTTTTTCAGTTTCCTATACGAGTCATGAATATTCTCATAAATAAGTAGTAATTCATCATATGAAAGTTGACATACCTCGTCTTGATCCGATTGATCAAGGTTATTGTTAGCCATAAGACACAAATTAGTTACCTCCTCCTCTGCTTCTTCCTCTGACAATTCTGAGGCAGAGTCGGCCCAAAAAGCTTTTTGTGTCCTCATATTTCCTTTCTTGTATTTGGCTTTCTCATCACCTTTCTCCTTAGCTGGTTGGCTCTTCAGATTGGGGCAATCGGCTCAAAGGTGACCTGGAAACCTGCACTCAAAACAAATTGTATCAGATGAAACCTTATTGGACCTTGAGCTCTTACCTTTATTCCAGCTGTTCTGATGACGCTTCTGTTTTCTCTTCAAGAAATTTTTGAACTATCGGGTCATCAGTGCTATTTCATCATCTTCCTCCCCTGCAGAGCTTTCACTTTCTGAGTTACTAGCTTTTAATGCCACCGTCCGCTCCTTTTTCTTTTCACCTGCATCACTTTGCCTTTGGCTCACTCCTTGCTCGTATGCAATGAGTGACCCAAGGAGGTTATCAATAGAATAAACATTAAGATCTTTGGACTCAGTGATAGCAGTTATCTTAGCGTCATAGGAACTAGGTAGGCATCTAAGAATATTATTCACTTTCTCAGAATTTAAAATTTCTCTACCTAATGCATGCAAGGATGTCACGATTTGGGTGAACTTAGTGTACATGTCCGAAATTGTTTCGCTAAGTTTCATACAGAATAATTCATAATCAAGCAGTAGAATGTTAAGCCTAGACTATTTTACTTTGTTTGTTCATTCGTATGTAATGCACAGTCTATCCCAAATCTCCTTACCAGAAATACAAGTCGATACTCTCATATAGTCCTCAGATTTCAATGCACAAAAAAAACAGTTTAAGCACTTAGCATTCAGTTGGGCTAACTCCCTATCCTCATTGCTCCATTCAATAAAAGGTACAGGAGTTTTCAAACCATTAACAATCTTAAACGGTGCAACATACCCATCATTTACTAACATTCACATGTGGTAATCTATAGATTGCAAAAATGTAGACATTCTAATTTTCCAGAAATCAAACGGAATGTTATCAAAAAGTGGTGGACGAGTTATTGAATAACCCTCCGCAGTGTTATGATTACCAAAATTTGACATGATCGTTTTTTCAAGATTTTCTAAAACACTATTTTTGAAAAATAAGCTCTGATACCAATTGAAATTACTAAATAACAAAAGGGGGGGTGAATTGTAAAAAACTTTTTCTTAATAAAAATTAACCCTAAACAGGAGTTCTAATTTTTTTGTTATTTTTGAAATTTGACAACAAAAAACTTAAACAAATTTTCTTCCACAAAATTCATCACGCAATAATTATGAAAATATAAGTGCAAGCAAAAGTAAATGACGATGAAGGAAAAAACACACCAAGGATTTTTATAGTGGTTCGGTCAAAATATGACATACGTCCACTCCCCGGTGTCCTCCGCTCCGGGATTTTCACTATCAAAATAGTTCTCCTTTTGCCCCCCTCGACAAGGCGGAAAATCCTTTACAAACCTCCCTTTCACCAACCCGGCGTGGCGGAGTGCCAAACTCTATTTTCGCCCTCCTGGCGACGGCAGAGAACCTTCTCGTTTTTCTCCCTCCTGGAGAAGGAAGAGAACCTCGAGGTAACGGAAGTAGACAAGCCTTTCCCTTGGAGATCCTCCCTCAAATCCTTCTAGGGCCACAGGAGAAGTAAGATGCAGCAAGCTTGGAGCAACCGTGTGATCTCCCTCACACCTCTTCTCCCTCACAACGCTCACCTCCTCATTCCTCTCTCAACCCTCAAGAATTTCTTTAGAGCTCTCTCCCTTGGAATCCCTCTCTAACCACGTTCACCCCCTCTGTAATTCTTACTGAAAAAGGACTTGATTGACATTTAAAACGGGCTCCAAAAACCTCTAATTTCAAAAGTAGCCGTTACTGGTCATACAGTACGATGCAACATCATACAGACGTCGTCCTGGTACGAAGATGTATGAACAGTTCAAATACAATTCGTACTGTACGATATAATATCATACGGTACAATCCACAAAACACTATTCGTACAAGACGATGGTCTGGATGATTAGATGTCGTCTCTGTTCATCGTATGGTACGATTACTATCGTCCAGTACGATGTTCAAAAATTAATTAGGCCTTGATTACATGCACTAATTACGGGTTAATTTAAGTAAGTATTAAAAAAGGATCGTACAGTACGAACACGTTCATACAGTACGAACGACGCAAAAATCACTTACTCAAATTAAACTACGGCTCTGGTTTTGGATCTGAACATATCGTACACTACGAATATATTCGTACAGTATGATCTCCAGAGAAGAATTTCTATGACATTTTGCATTTAAAAACAAACTCTCCCCCTGTGTGTGTGCATGGTTGCTCTTACTCTTATGTATTTTATGGCCAAACTCAATAAAATTAAAAAAAAATAAATAGAAAAATACAATGTTTGACTCATACTCCTAATCTACCCATTATTGAGTCTTCCTTTCGTCGTGAGTCTCTTGTGATCTTACTGAAATGTTAGTACTCAAGGATAATAGCAAATAAAATAGTATTCAATGAAAAGTTGCTCCAAAACACTCATTATTTGGCATCATCAAAATCTCAAACTCGGGGTCATGGGTTGCAACAGATCCAATCCTTAAAGATGTGGAAATCTTCAATGAGATGGCCGAGTAGCCGGTGATACTGAGAGTAATTTGGTTTGCCATTTTCTTTCAACTCCACTGACCTTTTGCACTTTGATAGTTCTAGGCCTTCTTTTAATGTCTATCAAAATAACTTGGTGATGCTCTCTCTTTTAAATGTGTATTATTTATTCATCTTATCGTTGAGATATGGGAACATTTTATCACCAGTTCCCATTACTTGCCTTAGGCATTCCCCTCCACTTTGAAAAGTTCGTGGTCTATCATTCTCCAGATTATTTATTTCAACTGATGGTTAGGGTTGTAGACTTATTTTGGTTTTTCTTCGTGCTACATTGGTTATTTTCCTTTGTCTATATTATAAATGAGTTGCTTCCCCTTACTCAGCTTGAGAGAGGATGCAGAGTAGGTTTTACCCTTCTAAGCATCGAAAGCGTTAACCTTCCTGAGCTTATCAAAGTTGCCTTATGATCTTGACAAGTTTAGTTTCTCAAACTTGGTCACTCTATCCAGTAGATCCTAAAATATAGTGATTATGGCCATGCACAAGAATGGTTTCATCTTATCGTCGATGTTTCCCATTAAAAATTACACTGCATGTTCTTCCTTGAGCCGTTGCTCACATTTTAAGCTTAAGTTGCACTAGCGAGTTATATATTTTTATGCCAACTCCTCTTCTTTCATTTTTATAAAGCGAGGTTAACAATCGTGATTTTCTCAATCAAACTGGAAAACCTCTTCATGAATATAGCTTCTAACTCTACAAATTTCTTTATAGAGTTATTTGTCAATACAGTGTATCATTCAAAAGCAAATACTATCAAATTGCTGATGAATTATCAGAAGGGTAAGGCATTGTTTCCTTTATTCCCAGTAGTGTCCTTGAATTATGTCAAGTCTTGCCTAGGGTTATTATCACTATTGAATGTATGAAACTTCATGATTGAATACCCTTTCGGATATGGCACTTAGTCTTATTCAGCAGGGTATGGGCAACCCTTACCCACCAATTTCTCTTTTTGTTCGACAACTATTATAGCCTTAATTTTCTCAGTAATAATTCCTTTGAACTGTGCAATGGTCACAAGTTTAGAGGTACTTGTAATATTTTATGGGGTGGGCTGACAAAAAATGTTATGAGCCAAACAACCACCTTCAGGAGCTCCTCGTACTCCTGATACTTGTGACACTTGGAAGTTTGGAGGATCAGGAACAGGATTCGGCATGGGACCGACTACAATATTTCTCTATATCATCTGCATCATCGTTACCATATGAGCCATCATCTTAGTCATTTTCTCATTCAACTGAGAGATCTCTCTATCCTTGGATCTCATTTATCATCGCATATCGGCAAGTGTGATGCTTTCAACATCGAGAGAATTCTTCTCTGTTTCCTCTACTTATTCCTCTCCATATAAATGTCCACCTCTACCAGTGGATGATCCAGCTTCGTCATGATGTTGGTAATCTTGTTTGGACCAAGGCTTCCAATCACCATCACCATAGTCGACCTCAGTATGTCTCACCATGTAGATGACCTCCACGTTAATGGTGTTATTCATTTCTTCTATTTCTTTGTCCATATATTGCATATATTATTCTTCTTTATCTATTTTTTTCTTCCTCCCATATCTCCAAGCGATGGTGCCACATGATCTCCAGTTCTTGATTCAACAAGAAGATTTCTTTGTCCTATGGACTGCGATCAAAGTTAGTCGTCTCTTCCTTTGGAGGGGAGGGCAATTGATAGGATCTCCTAGGGCACTCCTTAGGGTGTTCGACCATGATGGTGGGCCTCAACGTGGGGCTTTTTGGAACCCATTTTTTATGATTTTTTTTTTTTTGTGGGGGGGGGGGGGGGGTCTCCAGGAAAACACACTAGATGTCACACCTGGATGAATCCTTTTTTTTTAATCAGTCTTCCTTTTCTTTTCTGTGATGTTTTGGCCTTTAGATCTCTTTTCCTTTTCATTTGGAACTTGTAATGGTAGATCCTTGAACATAAAATTTGGGTGTCACACCCTAATATTCACTAGGAAGGTTGTATCTCCTTTCATTCTGTCCTCCATGGCAGATTGTAGTGTTTCCCTTGGTCGGGTTCTCTTGGCCTCAATCATCAGTGGCCTCTAGAACTTGTTATTCTTTAAACCCCTCTTTTTCACTATCTTTAATACTCGGTACACACAAGAATCGATAGGGTTTCGAGTTTCTTCTTCTTTGGAGAGGTCAGAACCTCATGCTATTGATCCTAGAATGATTTCCTTAGCTCACCAGGAGAGCTATTTCTTTTGACCCATTTTAGGTCTGTTAATTCATTATGGGTAGGAATTGTAGCTTCTGTCACTTGAGCCGATAAGTTGGATGGATGAACTAGGAGTTGTTGTTGAGCTCGAAGCTCAGTATTCCTCTTCCTCCTCTGCCTCCAAGTAAGCCTTCTTCCGTATGAGGAAGGTTTCTTGATGATCTTCCCACATACAAAAAACTCAGTTCGTAGAGGTGTGGTGTTTGTAATCATGTGGATCTCTGAAAGGACACTGCTCATGAATATAAAGTGTAGAGGGTGTATGACCACACCACCCCGAGGGATAGAAATGATTGCAGAACTCTGTGCTCCTTACAAACAAGCTAATGGAAGGGCATATTAGATTGTAAATGTGACTAACCATTAAGGATAGCACCACTTATCAGTGCACCCTGATGGGTAGTGATATATATGACCTGATCAAAATAATAGGTTTTCTCCACCCAATACATTAGCTCAAGTGGAATTTATTTGATGGTGGAGTTCCATTTCCCATAAGGGCAAGCCTCTGTGGTTAATTGCATCTCGAGCCTATGGCCTGAGAAAACTCTTGATTAAGGATCCAATATTACTCTTTCCAAAAAGGGGATTAGTATACAAAGATGGACTAAGAAGTTCCTACTCAAAGGGACAGAAGGGCTCAAGTGGCTTAGTCAACATGCACGACTCACACTGATATTCAGAGGGACTAAGATAGCTGAGGAGAGAAAGAAACTCATACATTCAAAATATAAAGGGGGAAGGATAGAAGTGGCATCATCTACATGACGCGGATATATAGGATTTATAGTCCTTAAAGAAAAGGAAATTATCCATCATTTAGGCATACTGCGAGACAATTAATGTAGTAGCCTTGAACCCTAAATCTAAGGTGAGTTTAGTATTCTACCCAATACTAATACCCGTATCCTAGCTAATACACCTGGTCTTATATCCTGCTTGAAAAGGAAGACCAACTAACCACCTAAGTGCTTAAAATCCATGATGACCAGTCTTTATGAAAAATAGTTAGGTAGTTTAGTGTTTTGAAAGTAGGGCTAGCATATAGAGAGTTTCCTAATTGGTCTTGGACTTATATAGGATGAATGCTTCTAGAGCTAATTCAATTAAAGTTTAATTTAGTTAATTTTTAATGCAATGCATGATAGTTAAAAGGTCCAAATCATGTATGCTTAAGGTTTTAAAACCTGGCTTATAGAAAATATATTTTAGAAAAGGCTAGGCCTCCCCAAATCTAGCAGATCATCCTCATAGGCCAATTTATTTGGACTCTACCCGCAGGCAGGGAGGTGTCTTATTATAAGGAGAGAGAAGAATGCATTGATATGCATGCGACCCTGGATGATTTTGGCAGTTCCCTAGCTCATTAATTTTTTATATTTTATTTAATTCTTAAAATTTTAAATATTAATTAAAGTATAAAATAATTTTAATTCTAGAGAGCCTAGCGTAAATCAGGCCATACACATGAATAAAAGTGATTTAGAAAAGGCTAGTAATTTTTAATGCGCACATAAAATAAGCATATCAATATAAATCCACAAAACCCAGTAAAGTAAAGTTTACGGTAAGTGTCGAAGTACAACCCTGGATCTGTAGAAAAGTAATGGTTGTCAGGCTCCACCGACAACATCCTGAATTTTAATCCTAATAAATGATGAAAGTCTTAAAATCCAGGCATTTCATCTTTAAGTCTTTGTCTTTGAATGGATTGTCCTTCTCCAGATCATCTCCCTTTAGATTGTCTCCTTCGAGCTCCACATGGTTCGTCCTCCAAGAGGGTACCCAAATAACTAAAAAATTCCCCGTGAGGGGGCGTTTCTTATTCTGTTTGGGTACCTAGTATTTGAAATACTACTTTTAATGACTTTCATAACTCAATAAATATTACATCAAATTACATTATTAAAAGAGAAAATCTAGACTCAAACTCCTAATTGGTTATCCTAATAAAAATCATCTCAAGCAGTTTAATATAAAACATCATAAGCAATTATTTTTACAAAAAAAGTAAACACACTTGGCCACACTCTTTAATTTTAAAGGGGGCTAAGCCGTTTCTATAGCACTTGCAGAAAAAATCATTAATATTAAAACCTTAATGATTATGGCCCCCTTTATTTTAGCGCTGCACGAGCGTGGCCCCCTACATAAGACTGTATTAGTATCAAAATCACTCCTAACCCATGGGCAATCTAACACATAAATCACATCAAGAATAAAGTATAATAACAAAATAAATTTCACAATAAATATAGCATAATAGAGCAATCAACAAGCACAATGCCATACACAAAGCATCACAACATAGAAAGCAGAAAAAATAAACACTGACCCTAATCCTAGAGCTAGAAGTTGTGCTCTAACATATCTATGTGTGTGTAATAGGCTAGTGTGGCTTTGGATTGGTCTTATATTGGGTATTTAGTTGAAATTACCTAAATTGCATATATGTTGAAGGTCTTGAAAGAAAACTTTATTTATAGTTTAAATATTAATGATTTAGGATCAATTTTAATTAATTTAGTTTGTTGTTCCATTCTAATACTTAGGTTAGTGATATTTGAAGTTTAAATTATATTAGTCAATTTTGGGAAGTTTCGGTTCCTCCTATGTGCTAGGCTGAGGTTGTTCTAAAAGGTCACTATAGAAAATAGGCTAGGTTTGGGGGTTCTAAATTTTAATGAAATATTAGGCCTTAAGAGTAGTGGTTAATCTTTGAGTTTACTAGATTTAATGTTTTTTAGGAAAATTTATGAATTTTAGAAGTTTTGAACAAATAACGAATTATCGAAATTGTTTAATAAAGGGGCATTTTATGGTTTTGATTTAAATCAACTCCAAACTGATTGGAATCACTCTCAAAGGTCAAAAATGACCTAAGAAGATGTTCCCAGGTTTTTGGGGAAAAATTGGAATTTTTAATAATTTTTAATTATTTAATTAGGGCAAAAAGTAATGTTTAATTAAAATTAAATTATGGTTTGAATTAAAGTTAAATTAAGGAGCTCTAATTATCTAAGTTTAAGGGTTAAAATCTGAAGAGTTTGAGGTCTTATGGGTAATTTTATAAGTAAATTAGATTTTTTAGAATTTTTTGACGCTATCGGGTCCTAATTAACAGGTAAATTAAGGTTTGTTAATTTAAGGGGTTTAAAGGGTTCTAAAAAAATTTCCTAAAAAATTCTGAGAGGTTTAGGATGTCATTAAGTTCAAGTGTTCAAAGTTTCATGTCAATCAGGGATTTATCCTAGCTTCTAAAAATTTTCTAAGTTCTTTAGACGGGTCCTTAATTATTGTCCTTAGGGTGTCACTACGTTATATTGGCATAAAACAAGTGTTCAAGACTAACACTTAGGGAATACATGTAAGGTGTGCATAAAATTAGTAAACATACCAATCATAAAATCTAAGAGGGCCTAAGTTAAGTGCTTGTGCAACCTACGCATGCAAAAAATAGTAAAAATAATAATTAAGCACCCTTTACTATGCAGTTAGTGGATGATTGAAACTCAAACCACCCACTAATTTATCTCGCATGAATGATATTCATAAACATATTCAATTTTTAAAATTTCAAATAGTTGATCTTCCAAACTTAGGGATTTTATTATATAAGTAAATTAAAATATTTAAAAAACCCATAAATATAGAAATTTTGGAAAATAATATAATTAAATGTATTTTAATTAATAGGAATACCTAACGATAGAGGAGATCCACTGTTCACCAAAGCAAGGATAAAAAGGGGATTAAAAATAATTTTTGTAATTTCAAAATAATCAAGATATTAATTATTCAAATATTACTTAAATTTCTGAATAATTAAGTAATGCAAAAATAAACAAGAAAAGCAATTTTAGTTTTTGAAAATAATTGTAAATGAAAATGCATAATTTTCTAAAAATCTAATTTAAAATGAATTTAATATGAAATTTTGATGTTTAATGCGTGAAAAGGTATTTTTAAATAATTTAAAATAATAAATATTAAAAGATAATTATCAAATTATGTAAAATTAATTATTAAAATCTTCTAAAATTTAAAGTAATTTTTTTAAAAAATAATTTTTTCATAACATAAAAAAAAAGTTGAGTTTTAAATTTAATTAATTATTAGTTAAATAATATAAGTAATTAATAATAAAGAAATATATTTTAAAATAGAAAAATAATTATTTAATTTAAAACTAAATGACAAAAATAATACTCTGATTTTTAGAAAACAATTTAATAAAATTAACTTTTATAAGTTTAGAAAATATTTAAATTTTAAATCAATTAATCTTCAATTAGATCATTTAGGTAATTAATAATTTAAAGAAAGTATTTTAAAATAGTAAATTTTAAAATAAATAAATAAATAATAATAAAACTTTGATAGTTAAGATAATTAAGTGATATAATTTTCTTAATTTTAGAAAGTAATTAAATTTTAAATTAATTGATTATTAATTAAGAAATTTAAGTAATTCTTAATTGAGGAGAGTATTTAAAATAGAAAATATTTTGTAAATTAAAAAAAAAAGAAAATAAACAATAAAAAAATATCAAATATGTTGACATAATTAGGAAAGATGATTTTTACAAATTTAGAAAATAATTATATTTTAAATTAATTAATAATTCATTAGAGAGTTTAAATAATAAATTAATTAAAATAATTCAAAATAAGATAGTAGTTATTAACTTAAAATTAAATACTTAAAATAACTTATGTGGTGTTTTAAAGTAAATTAATAAAAATAAATTTTATAAATTTTGAAAGTATTTAAATTTTAAATTAATTAATTATAAATTAGATAGTTTAGGTAATTAAATAATTTTAATAATTTAAAATAGGAAAGTATTCATTAAATTAAATTTAGATAATTAAAATAATATATCTCTATATTTTTAAAATAATTAAGGAAATTAAATTTTTACTAATTTTAGAAAGTAATTAAATAATTATTAATTAATCTTTTTGACATTTAATTAATTAAATAATTTAAGAATTACTTAAAATAATAAATTTAAACATTAATTTAAAGTTAAATAATTAAAAGTAATAAGAATTTTTTTATTTTTCGAAATAAAATAAATAAAGAAAATTTAGTGTTATAATTAATAATTATTCGTAACTAAGTGTTTGAATATTAAGTTATTAAAACTATTTTAAATAATAATAAATATTACATAAAATAGATTCAATTTTTAAATTAGTGTATTTTAAAATAATTATTAAATATTTTAAACATATTTTTTAAAAAAAAGTTTTTAATTTTAATAAAAAAGTTCTTTTTAAAGATCAACGGCTTAAAATTAGTGCAATTCATACACACCGGATTCCGTGACCCTAAAACAAAAAAGGGTTTGTTCTCTCGATCGAGATGTCCAAATTTAATGAAATTTTAAACTTAGGTTAACATTATAAAAAGAAAGCATGAGGTGGTGTTTGTTTGGCTTAAAAGCGACTTATTAGAAAGCTAAATAGATCTAAGAGAGGTGACCTAAATCTAGAGTTTTTGAAGAATCTCACCATTAGATCTTCAAGTTCTTTATACGGTTGACCTTATAGATTTTCCTCGTATATTTCTCTAATTGAAACCCAGTCCAAAAGAGCTATGAATTAAGCTGGAGAAGAATTGGAATTTGCTTTTGCTCGGTTCGTCGGAAATCTCATCGCTGGCGAGGTGTTAACCGTGAGTTTGGCTTGGAGAAGATGGGGAAGGGTTAGGGTAATTCTCACATGAAGTCTCACAGCTTGGGAGTCCTATGAGATGGAGAAAAGATAAAAAAGCAAGATCCTCCCTCATGAAATTCTAAAAGAGTATTTAAAGTATTAAGGCCTTAGATCCACGTATAGGATTCATCCTAAGGCTAATCAGGAGGGAATTAAGGTGATTAAGCCTTGGGTTTGATTGCTTGATTTAGGAACAAATTTAAGCTCATGAGAAGAAAAATAAATAAATAAAGCATATTGAATTAAAATTAACCTCAAAATCAGATCCGATTCAGGTCAATTTGGGATTCAATTTGATTCACTTTAATTAATTCAATTAAATTTAAATACAATTATGACTCGAATCATAATAAACTCAATACAAATAAGGAGGACTAATCATGCTTAATTGATCAGGATCAAGTCTAATTTAACTTAATATGTGTTGATACAAGCTTGAATTGGACTTGATAGGGCTTGATTAAATCGATCAAAGGCCATCAAGGGCACTTGAACAAAAATCAAGGTCAACAAGTCACCATAGAAATCCTTCCATCAGTTATAACTCTTTTGGCGGTCGTGACTTCAGGCCGTAATAGCCTTTGAAACACAGATATCCTCTTGCGAGAATTTATAGCAGTAGTAGTAAACCGTGACAATGGCAGATATGTCAGGCATGTACAACTTCAATGATGGGTGTTACGCTGGCAGGTGCGCATGACGAGTAAAAGCTTCAGAAGGATGGAGTCTCCTTGCAGGCCTTTTCGTATTTATGCCAATCACAGGAATAGCAGTAGTCCTCACAACGACTACAGGAAAATCAATACTTTCAAACTAGATGGTAGCTCCAGTTTGTTTTTGTGCTAATGATCATATTTACCCATTGAATATTATTGCCACGTCCTAGTTGGATGGTGAATGAGGTGTTCAGCATATCCATCTATACAAATGAAAGGTAAGGGTTAGTAATCAGCATATGATACATCACCCTAAACTTTCAAAATGTAGAGACTTACACAGAACAAAAAAAAAAGATAAACATTAGCAAGTAATTAAGATAAATTCAAAACTTTGCTCAATAGGTTATCTCAATGAATTTGTTAAACAATTATTATTTTTTTAGAAAATTTCAATTTGAATAACCATTTTAGTACATTTAAACATTTAGTTCTCTAAATTATCTTTTTTTGGAGAATCCTAAAAATTCATGCCATGTTGATTTGACTGTTATAATAGCGCTGAGATGACTAGCCAAAGATGAAATGAGAAACTAGTCCCAACGGAGTCGCCAAAAATCCGCGGGCTTCAAAGATTAAGTCCTAGCCTCCCCTACTATTACTTTCTTTGGGGGGAATTTTAACGGATTTAAGTTCCATGATAAATTTTGGGAAAGCATATCAGATTTTAGATAAGACACTATTCAGAGATTTCACCATCATTTTGTGAGGACTTTAGAATCTGAGTTCTGGTTTCATATAGGCGCAAGCCCTTATAATTAATTGTCACTCTTGATCATGAGAGAGAACTTTTGATTAAGGCTAATCATCAATGAATGTGTCATACTAGTAGATATGCGGTATCTGACATATAGTAGCAGCATGGGCTTTCATATTGGAAGCTTGATGATTTGATATTTAAAATTAGAAATTTTTACCATCTTTAACTTAAAGCTGATGGCAAGACAATGGATGATGAATCCGATCATGATTCCATGGTTCTGTGATCTTGGGACATCGTGATCCCTGGTCTACTTAGTTAGAGGAGGTAGTCAACCCAACCTAACAGAAGGATCTTTGTCGATATCCATGGGTTGCTTCTTCCAAGGGTACCTTATAGACATAGGGTGGAAGTCTGTCTAAGGAGATAAATTTGAATCCACCTTAGGTCATAAAAGGCTTTTACCTAATCGATTATATCTTATTGATTCATATTTAAATGATTTAAAGCCACTAAGAAATGTATTGGCTTTAGCCATAACTATTATCTTGGAGTGCAATTTGGCGGCAAAACCACTCGGTTCAGAAGGCCCCAAATCATAACCATTTATCCTTTATTTCCATTGAGCAAAAAAATTATCGGTAAGAGGAAACATACCACATCTTTACTAACAAGAGATTTTTTGATAAAGGATTCTTGTGATATTCCCTGATCAGATATAGATGGAACCCGTTCAATAAGAATTAGGATGTTAAGCCTAATTAATTGTCCCAAGGCTAACCAAGAGGGGGGGTGAATTGGTAATTTAAAAATTATTCTTCTACTCTTGGATTTTTAGAAAACTTTTTTAATTATTAATGCAAGTTAAATTTAAAGTTTAAAAAATAAACTTTTCAATAAGAGTAAACAACTTGCAATGAAATTAAAGTGCGAAAACATAAAAACAGTAAAGTAAATGACACCAGATTTATAGTGGTTCGGTCTAAAACCAGACCTACATCCACTCCCCAGAGGCACTCTCTGAGTATTGCAATAATACCAATAGTGACTCTCCTTTTGCACCCACAGCAAGGCGGAGAAGCCTTTATAACACACTCTTTTCACCACTCCCCGGTGCGGCAGAGAACCGTCCGTCCTTTTACACTATCCCCAGTATTGGCAGAGAATCGTCCGTCCTTTTATACTATCCCTAGTGTTGGCAGAGAACCATCTGTCCTTTTATACTATCCCTAGTGTTGGTAGAGAACCGTCTTCCTTTTACACTATTCCAGTGTGGGCAGAGAACCCTTCGGCTGTTTACACTCTCCAAGTGTAGGCAGAGAACCCTTCGGCTGTTCACACTCTCCAAGTGTAGGCAGAGAACCCTTCGGCTGTTCACACTCTCCAAGTGTCAGCAGAGAACCGGATCTCCTTGACAGATCTTCTCACAAGAATCTAGAAGGAAGAAGGAAAAGAGTGAAGTAATCCCAATTCACAAGTAGAGACTCTTACCTTTGAAATCCAAGTGAAGCCTTCTCGCTCCAGTGGTAGGAATCCTCCCTTGAATGCTCTCTTCCACTCTCTCCTTGGCTATTCTCTCAAGAGGCACGAAGATCAAATGACAAAAAGACTGGGTGGCAGTTTAATTTGGACTATTTATATAAAAGATAAGAAAAACCGCCCAAAAACTGCAAGTTTTCAATTCTGTATGTAGTGGATCGTCCTGTACGATCGTGGATCGTCTTGGACGATTTTACTTAAACGATTGGAAACGACCCTATTTGAATATGTGTACGAAATGTCTTCGTACAGCGGATCGTCCTGTACGAATTAGGTTCGTCCAGTACGAACGGTTATTATAAGGTCAGTTCTAGAAACTGTTGAAAATTGTTCTAAGTCGGTTAATCGTTTGGACGAGAATATGTTCGTCTGGACAAAATTTTTACAAAGAACCGATCATCCTGGACGATTCTTGACTTCGTCTGGACGAAAATTTTCCAGAAGACCAATCGCCATGGACGATAATTTATTTTCATCTGGACGAAAATTTTCTAGAGACCAGATCGTCCTGGACAATTTTTATTTTCGTCTGGACGAAAATTTTCCAAAGGACCAGTCACCATGGACGATAATTTAAATTCGTCTGGATGAAAATTTTACAGTGAACTAATCGTCCTGGACGATAATTAATTTTGTCCTGGACGAATAGGACTTAGAAAAAAATTTTCGAGCAAGTTCCTATTCGTTCCATGTGCTCTATAGGAGATAACTGTCTGATCGTCCAAGACGAACTGATATCATCCCGTACGATCAGTATAAATTTTATTTGATCTCCTTATGTGTGTGTGTTTGTTTTTATTCACTCAAAATACAATTACTCCCTTTCAATTTGATTTCTAAGAAAAGTGCAAGCTTCAAATTTTACAAAGTATCTCATGCTGAATTTAATTTGAAGTCTTCGTAGTCTGGAGTTCATTTTTTCCTGAAATATTAGTACACACAAGAGAAAATACAAATCTTCTAAAATTGTTAGGAGATAACTACATATTTGAACAATAATGTTTGGAATCATCAAAACTATATAAGTTGCAAAAATGTAAAGCATTCAAATAGCAACTATTCTAACAATCTCCCCCTTTTTGATGATGGCAAAATAATTATTATTTATATGGTTTCAATTTAAACAAATCTCCTATCTCCTAAACTCCCCCTGAATTGTTGAATACATGAAAATAAGGAGGCATTTTGAAGCAAAGAACAATATTTTTGTTTTTCAAAAAATTTTTAACTCAAACAATCACAAAGTCAAACACACAAAAGCAAAATGCAAACAGAATAATCAAAACAAAACAAATCATACAAACACAAAAATTTCTCCCCCTTTTTGACAACAACAAAAAGTGAAGAAGAAATAGACGAGAAATGTAAGTAATTTATGAAATTCATTTGAAAATTTAATCTTAATAGTGATTGACATAAGGTATGCAATTTTAAACTAAAAATATTAGGTCAATCATAGAAATTCATAAAATGTAAGAAGTGATATAACATTGTAAGTAAGAAGAATTTTTCAAAGACATGATTCAATTTAGACATTCGAATATAGAAAATCATTACAAGAGAAATGTAAAAAAAAAATTATATTTCAAAGTTCAATGAAATATAAATGAACATAAGATCAATTTGAATTAAGAGATTGAAAGAATTTGGAAAGAAGAGAATTACCACATGTGACGCTTTGCGCATCTTTTTCAAATTTTTGGGCACATTTTTGTGCATCTTTTGACATTAGGCTAATTTTGTGCCTCTTTTTCATATTTGTGAAGCTTTTCGCATTCCTTTTGATTTTTGTACTCTTGGTACAATTTTCAAGAGTAATTGAGACCAATTCTTTCCAAAATTAATAATCTAAAATTTTAAATATTTCTAAGTGCATAAATATCACTTGAGCATAGAAATACAAAATAAGAAAACATCTAAATTGCAATAATAATATTAACTTTTATGAAGTCTAAATGAATAGACATGAATTTAAAAGTTCTAATTACAACAAGTTATAAACAACTTTTAAATTTAGAAAGACTAGATTTTCTAATGTAGATAATCTCAAATTACAATCTAATTTAAGCACTATGAAGATTAAATATTACTAATGAAATTCATTAAAATTAACCACATTCCAAAAATAAATTTAATTTGAAACAAGTACAACATGTATTGATATTAATGAAAGGATTACACATTTCGTAATATCTAAAAACAAGTAAGAAAATATACTGAACTTAAAAGAAAAAACAAACATAAAAACAAACACTTAACATAAAAACTGACACAACAAAACATAAAATATGAGTACAACAAACACAAAAAAATTCATCTCTACTGTTCTGGAGGAGGAGGAGGAATTCCGCCAAAAAGGTTGAAGTAGGAGGCCATCAACATTACATTGGTATTAATTTCATGTACTTCATTTCTAATGTTACCAATGTCTTGTTGCTGCTGCTTAAGTTAAGCATCAAATTGATCAAACCTTTGATCAACATGAGTCTCTAATCTATCAAATCTTTCAATCAGATTCTGATAATCTGACTGTGGTGCAGAAGTTTGCTCTCCTTCTTCTTCCTCTTCTGAAGCACAGGCATGTGCTTTTCCTTTTTCCTCCTTGAAAAGCAATCTGAAGGAAGCATCATTATAGTATACTGTCTCTTCGTATTCATCATCAGGAAGCACTAAGTTGTATTTCTTTTCTAAAATGTATGTGACTAAGTGTCCTAATGAGATGTTCCTTTTTCTCTTCTGTTCTGCATGTTCTATTTCTTAAAGCCCATAGATATGATCTATGATAAGTTGGGCTTCATCAATAGGATGACATTCTATATAAAAAAAGGTTAGAACAGAAAGGAGAGGGGTAATATTAATCCTATCACCAGCTTTAGGAATGATTGAAGATCGAAGGATATGCTGGATGATTCGGGCATTTTTGGTCATACCGGAGACTCTAGCGACATGATAGTCAAGACCATTTTGTCTAATTACCCTATTGACATCATACCATTTGAAAGTGGTTTGTGTCATTAGGGTGTGAGCTCTATATCCCTCAGTTCTTAAGTTCAAAAAGGCACCAATGTCGTGCTTGGTGATTTCAACTTTTTGCTTGAAGATATAAGAACTTATGGAGTAGTGGTCAGAATTAAAACTCATGTTTGCTAGGAAATAGTGGAAGGTTTACTTGTTGTAGAAGTGGACGAGAGAAAGTATGAAATGAAATTGGGTTGAGGCAAAAAGGTGCATTACCTTAAAATTTATCTCTCTTTGGATTAAAATGCGAGAGGGAGTTATTTTGGCGGATGCAAAATGAGGAAAGGATTCCTCATTCGCCTTAGACAGGAAATTTTCTGAGGCATTCCTATTGGGTTTCTTTGCCAACACCTTTTGTCTCTTGCTTGAGGAGGCCATTGTCGATTTGAAGTAGAAAGGGATTGAAAGTAAAGTTTGGAAGTGTGATTGTTAAGTTAGAAAGCCTTCATATTTAAAGAAAAATGATACATTCGTCCTGGATGAAAAACCTTCGTCCGGGACAAAAATCATAGTTCGTCTGGACGAAAATATTTCGTACAGGCGATCAAATTCGTCCAAAATGTAACGACTTTTCGTAATCAACACAACTTACGATGCATCCCTTCGTATAGGCTTTTTGACTTGACCGATCGTACAGACGAAATTATTTCGTACAGACGATCAAAAAGTAACTCGTTTTAATGTCTCTTGAAAACCGTCCCCTATAATGAAACGACATTTGTTCGAATATGTGTACGAAATGTCTTCGTATAGCGGATCGTCCTGTACGAATTACGTTTGTCCAGTACGAACGGTTATTACAAGGTAAGTTCTAGAAACTGCTGAAAACTGTTCTAAGTCGGTTAATAGTTTGGACGAGAATATGTTCGTCTGGATGAAATTTTTACAGAGAACCGACTTAGAACAGTTTTCAGTAAAAATTATTGTTCAAATCGTCCAGGAATTGTTAGGAGATAACTACACATTTGAACAATAATGTTTGGAATCATCAAAACTACATAAGTTGCAAAAATGTAAAGCATTCAAATAGCAACTATTCTGACAGATATTAGCTCTTTGTGAGCTGAGGTTACTTTAAACTTGTCTATATAGGCAAACTATTGCGAAGGGTGGATGGAATTTGCTTTAAGTTACTTGTTAAATTATTTTAAATTTAAATATATAGACTTGAATGATTTTTGGAATTTTAGATTATGAGTATTTGGGATGACATTTTTTTGAAATTTTTTAATTAATTCCTCCGATTAAGATATGCATTCAACACGACCATGATTTGTGTATACAGGCATTTTTATTGACTAAATCTTGTCAACCCTATCAACTTATTAATAGGGGATTGGGTACATCAATTGTATGATTTTATTGATGAATATCTCTATTCATAGATCTTAAAGGCCTTATATAAACATATAAAATAGCTATTCCGGTCAACTACTTAATCGTACATATATTTTATAATTCAAACCATGTCGACTCTTATCTATGTATATAGACGGAACGGGCTCAAATTTGGATTTATTTATTAACATGTATAGCATCCATATACATTATGTGTGTATCCATAACATGCTCGTTGGGGCCTGTGTGGGTGTTTGAAGTTATTTTATAATTATTTATTAAAACTTGCCACCTACTATTTATCTTTTTAGGAGGATCAAGTTAAAATTTATATGAATGTTTGTTAGGGTTGTTAATGAAAGTGCTCATATGGCACTTGAAAGTTCGTTAGGGATGCTAAGCCCTATAAAACTGGCCCAAGGCTAAATAAAGAGAGTGGTGAATTAGTAAAGAAGAAACTTTAAATCAAAACACAAATTAAAATCACCACAAATAAACCAAATGCGGAAATTAAAGTGCGGAAGCAAATAATAAGAAAGAACACATCGGATTTATAGTGGTTCGGTCAAATCTTGAACTACGTCCACTCCATGGAGGCACCCTCCAAGTATTACCCTAAAATAAGTGTCTCTACTTTAGCCCCCACAGCTAGGCGGAGAAGCCCTTACAAAATCACTTCCACCTTCCGTGGTGCGGCGGAGTCACCGGGTCCTTTAACACCAATGAGATCTTCTTCTTTGGTGAACTTCCCTCAAGATAAGCCTTGAATCCGACGGTATTCAGGTGCGAGCTTGCCGGAGCAACCGTGTGGATCCCCCTCCACACTCCCTTGAGTTCCCCCTCACAGAATCTTCTCCCTCTACAAACTCCACCCTTTCCTCACTCCCTTTCAAGCTCTCTCTTCAAGTTTCCCCCACAAGAATGAAGCTACAATGGCTGCCAAAAACACTTATAAAGTTTCTTGACAAAGAATAAATAGAAGCTCTCAAAACGAGCTCATTAATACAAGTTGCTGACATTATCGTCCAGGACGATATCTATATCGTCTTGTACGATCAATACAATTTCAGCTCATCAGCCTAGGATGATTTGGGACGATCAGAAAAAAATTGGTTACATCGTCCTGGATGATATCATGATCGTCCAGGCCGATTAGTTTAAAACTGATTTCAATCGTCCTGATCATCGCCTTGAATTTGAGCTGTTCGATGTAGATCATCCAGGACATCATCCCGGCCGATCTTGCGATCGTCCCGGCCGATCCTATGATCGTCCCGATCAATCCTGCGATCATCCCGGATGATGTGATTTTATCAATCAACCATTAATTCTTTCCAAAGAAACCAGATCAATTTAGGCATAATTGAGTTAGATCGGCCTGAACGATATAAATATCATCCTGGCCGATTTCCTAAAACAAAGAATTCCTAAACTGATTATGGCGGTTGATTAAGACTATCATCCTGGCCGATACAGGTATCGTTCAGGCCGATCTATTTATGATGGCTTCCTTAATGAGGATGCCCTAATTAGGGTTCTGATTTTGGACATATCATCCAGGACGATATAAATATCGGCACGGAAGATATTTCCAAAAAATAGAAATCTACTAGGGAACAACTGAAAATCTTCCAAGTTACAAACCAACAGGTCCCACACCAAATAAAATAGACTCAAGAAAGAAAAAAGATTACAAACTAACTCAGACCTAGTCTACCCAATTTTGAGCTGATTCCAAATTGCAGTCCCATCGTGTGAACCTGAAACGTTAGTACGTAAGGCAATCGTAGAGAAATAAGAAATGTTTGCTATCATCAAAATCATAGACCATAGATCCGCAACAATCTCCCCTTTTTTTATGATGGCAAATAATTTCAATTTGAATTTTTGAAAAGAAATATTTTCTCGTAATCTCCCCCTTACTAGAATAACACATTTAAAAATAGGGGAGATGAAAAAACATTTTTGTTGTTTTTAAATTTTTTGAAAAGAAAAAAAAAAGGATACAAATTCAACATTACGTTCTCCCCCTTTGACATTATCAAAAAGAGAAGAGGCACAAAAAATAATTCGAACAAAATACAAAAACGTTCCATGATCTAGTGAAAAAGCAAATATTCTTAAAATGAGAAAGTTACCTCTTAATTTTAATCAAAAAACTTAGTAGAACCGGGTTGACAACACATAGCCCATAAAAGGTTAGAAATTCAGAATTCTATAATCCAAACTCAAGTTTTTTAAAAAGGTTCAAAAACTTTTTAGTTCAATATCTAAATCATAAGAAAAATTAGAGAAAGAAACAGTAATTTTTTAAAACTCCTTTTATAAAATATATCTAATAGAAGATTAATGAACGAATTGTTGAATCAGGAATCAAGATTTTCAAACTCAAGTATCGAAAGTATCAAGGGTTTTCTTAAGCTTTTAAGAAGTACAAGAATGGTAAGCATTACATTTTGTGAGCTCATTTTATGCCTCTTATCAATTTGAATGACGTTCTTTACGCATGTTTTGATTTTTTATATACTTTTGTGTATATTTTTCAATTTGGCATCATTGCGCATCTTTTATTTTGGAATCATTGGCTACTTTTTTTTTTAATATGCTATCTTTTTAAATCTTAAAAAACAAAAGTAAACCCATCCTATTGAGAAACCAAATTTTTGATTAAGAAAATTATGAGTTAGATTCAACAACTTGCAAAAGATCCCTATGCGATAAATAAAATGTAAGGAGATAAAAAATTTAGTTTCAAAAACCAATTTAAAAGATGAAAAAGATTTTAAATCAAAAGTAGGATAACCTCTTTTAGGAAATAGAGATTGAGAATCAAAAACATGAGTTTCCTTCCTTTGACTGTTTTAGAGAAGTCAAACACAACTTACCAAAGATTTCAAGAAAAAATAGGAAGTAGATTTTTATTTTTAGAAAAGTGAATGTGTGTGTTGATTAGAGAAAAAATTTCATAAAAATAAAAATTTCAAAGAATAAATAAAACAAAAATACAAAATAAAAATGAAAAATATAAAAACAAAACACAACACAAAAACACGAAAGGCTTTTAACCATTATCTCTCTCCTGGTCCAATGCTTCAGAAACCAGATCTACCCATGAGATTTTTTACCTCTCAATTTTTCCCCAGTTTAAATTTTGCTTCGCCTTGTCCTTTTCTTTCATAGGAAGAATTCTTAAATTAGGGCACTAATTTTTCATATATCCAGGCTTCCTGCATCGAAAGAAAATAACGTCAGAAGAAATATGGACATCCTTACCACTTTTACCTTTTTTTTCACTTTTGCTTATGCTTTGGTGAGCTTTGTGATTTCCTTGTCAAGTTATTACATTCGTCACCAACTAAGCTATCTCTTTCTGTATCTTCAGTTTTTAGAACAATCGTTTTACCTGCATCCAAAAGTCTTTGACTCAAACCTTACTCGTAGGCAATGAGTGAGCCAATCAAATTATCAATAGAATAATCATTCAAATCTTTTGATACACAAATAGCAACTACTTTGGCATTAAACTTATCCACTAGAAACCGAAGAATTTTGTTAACTTTTTTAAAATTTAAAAATTCTTTTCCTAAAGCATGCAATGAGTTTCAGTATCATGCATTAACAAATTCAATTTGGATTGCTTGATTTCATTCATGCCTTCGTATATGGTATGCAGTTTATCCCAAACTTTCTTACCAGTAGTGGAAGTGGATATTAACATGAAATCATCAGAATTTAAAGCACAGAAAGAGCAATTTAAAGATTTTGCATTCAGTTGAGCATTCAATTATTCTTCCTTATTCCATTGACTAAAATGAATATTAATTTTAACTCCATTAATAATATGTGACGGTGATGAATAACCAGTTAAAATCATATGTCACATAGCGAAAATCAATCGATTGCAAGAAAATAGACATACGAGTTTTCCAAAAATTAAATGACATATTTTCAAATAAAGGAGGTCTGGTGATTGAATAACCTTCTGCAACATTACGATTAGAAAAATTAGACATGGATCAGATTCAAAAGCTTTTAAAAACTTATTTTATGAAAGAAGCTCTAATACCACTTGAAAGTGCTTAGATGGCACTTGAAAGTTCGTTAGGGATGTTAAGCCCTATAAAACTGGCCCAATGCTAAATAAAGAGAGTGGTGAATTGGTAAAGAAGAAAATTTAAATCAAAACACAAATCAAAATCTCCACAAATGAACCAAATGTGGAAATTAAAGTGCGGAAGCAAATAAAGAAGAAAGAACACACCATATTTATAGTGGTTCGGTCAAATCTTGACCTACATCCACTCCTTGGATGCACCCTCCAAGTATTTCACTAAAACAAGTGTCTCTCCTTTAGCCCCCACAGCTAGGCGGAGAAGCCCTTTCAAAATCACTTCCACCTTCCACGGTGCGGCAGAGTCACCGGATCCTTTGACACCAAAGAGATCTTCTTCTTTGGTTAACTTCCCTCAAGACAAGCCTTGAATTCAACGGTATTCAGGTGTGAGCTTATCGGAGCAACCGTGCGGATCTCCCTCCACACTCCCTTGAGTCCCCCCTCACAGGATCTTCTCCCTCTACAAACTCCACCCTTTCCTCACTCTCTTTCAAGCTCTCTCTTCAAGTTTCCCCCACAAGAATGAAGCTATAATGGCTGCCAAAGACACTTACAGAGTGCCTTGACAAAGCTTAAATAAAAGCTCTCAAAATGAGCTCATTAATGCAAGTTGTCGACATTATCGTCCATGACGATATCCATATCATCTTGTACGATCAGTACAATTTCAGCTCATCAGCCCGGGATGATTTGGGACGATCAGAACAAAATTGGTTACATAGTCCTGGACGATATCATGATTGTCCAGGCCGATTAGTTTAAAACTGATTTCAATCGTCCTGATCATCGCACTGAATTTGAGCTGTCCGATGTAGATCATCCAGGACATTGACCCGGCCGATCCTGCGATCGTCCCAGACGATGTGATGGTATCAATCAACCAATAATGCTTTTTAAAGATTCCAGATTAATTTAGGCATAATTGAGTTAGATCGGACTGGACGATATAAATATCATCCTGGCCAATTTTCTAAAATAAAGAATTTCTAAACTGATTATGACGATTGATTCTTTCTGAATTAAGACTATCGTCCTGGCCGATACAGGTATCATCCAGGCCGATCTGTTTATGACGGCTGCCTTAATGAGGATGCCCTAATTAGGGTTTCTGATTTTGGATATATCGTCCAGGATGATATAAATATTGGCTCAGACGATATAAATATCGGCCCGGACGATATTACCAAAAATATAAATCTACTAGGGAACAACAGGAAATCTTCCAAGTTACAAACCAACAGGTCCCACACCAAATACAACAGACTCAAGAAAGGAAAAAGATTACAAACCGACTCAGACCTAGTCTACCCAATCTTGAGCTGATTCCAAATTGCAGTCCGGTCATGTGAACCTGAAAAGTTAGTACGTAAGGCATTTGTAGAGAAATAAGAAATATTTTCTATCATCAAAATCATATAGCATAGATCCGCAACAGTTAAGCCCTTATGAACTAGTCCTGAGGTTAACCAAGAGGGGGGGTGAATTGGATATTTAAAAACCTTTTTTTTTACAAAAAGAAAAAAAAACCCATTCCGAAAGCTTTTTTAATATATAAAAATAGATAATCAATACATCGTAATATTAATCATAGATTTTTATCCAAGCAGTTATATCCAAAAATAAATGTAGAAATTAAAGTGCAATAAAAATAATAAAATAAAAAAAAACACACAAGATCTATAGTGGTTCAGTCCAACCTGACATACGTCCACTCCTTGGAGACACCCTCTGAGTATTATACTAAACCTTTAGTGAATATCTATTAGCCCCCATAATTAGGTAGAGAAGCCCTTACAAAATCACTTCCACCATCCCCGATGCGGAGGAGTAGCCAGGTCCTTTATTACCAAAGAGATCTTCTTCCTTCCAAAACTTCCCTCAAGATGAACCTTGAATCCGATGGTACTAAGGTGCAACTTTTTGAGAGCAATCATGTGAAACCCCCTCCACACTCTCTTGAAATCCTCTCCAACGATCTTCTCCCTTTCAAACTCTACCTTTTTCTCTCTCCCTTTCAAGTTCTCTCTTCAAGTTTTCTCTAGAAAAAATGAAGCTTCAATGGCTACCAAAGAAACTTATCAAGTTCCTTGAGAAAGCTAAAATAGAGGGCTTTAAAAAAGAATAAAAATAAATTCTGTTGGCAAAGATCATCTTGGACAATCGCAAGATCATTCAATACAATGTGCTTAAAAAGAGGGCTTCAGAAAACCTTAAAAACTCAATTCTAGTGCCAACTATCATCCAATACGATCACAGCATCATCTAGGATGATATGCAGAATTTGACCTGATAGTCCTAGATGATCTCCGGATAGTCCAAGATGATCACTTCAAATTTGTACAGATCATCTGATATGATATTTGGGATCGTCCTGGATGATTAGAAGATAAATTATGAAATTTCATCTTGGACAATTTTGAAAAATCAAATATGTCAGCAAACATCATCTGGTATGATATACAGATCATCCAAGATGATCTGATTGAATAATTTAACCATAATTATTCCCCTAATCATATGATCAATTTTGGCACATTGGCATTGATCATCTAGGATGATTAAAACAAAATTTGAATCAAATCCTTTCCTAAATTATCATTGGCAGCTATTTTTCAAGATCATAAAAGGATCATCCTAAACGATCAAAATCATCTAGTACAATTAGTTCAATGAGCTGATTATCCTGGATGATCATAATCGCCCAATACAATTAGTTTAAAACTTAAACTACTAGTTTTGAATCAATCTCACTTGGCCTAAGTGTGTGTGTGCATGGTCACCAAGCAAGCATACACTCTCACAGGTCTTGACTCAATAAATCAAAATTCATCAATAAATATTCTAAACATCTTTACAACATAACCTTTTCTACCAAATATTAAGCCATGAATCTGTATTGGATATTGCATGATATTCTTAAAAAGTTAGTACACACACAAATAAAAATATATTGTAAATATAAGTAGATAATAGGATGTGAGCCATAATATTTATTGTCATCAAAAATATAAATTGTGAGCTTGAGTTGTAACATTGCTAACCCGTACAACAGCCCTAGATGTCACATGTGTTCTTACAACACACTCACGGGACCCATGCAAGTGTTCGATTATATATGCCCTTATGTGTATCTATGTATATATATATATATATATATAATATATATATATATATATATATATATATATATATATATATATATATATTATATATATATATTATATATATATATATATATATAATATATATATTTACAATATATTACGTACATGTTAAAATACAGAGCATTTTGGAATATTTAGTATTGATTATTTAAGTGGTAAACCATCATTTGAATGTAAAGCTTTACTTAGAAGCTCGTACACACCATCTGTCCACTTGTATGCAAGTTGCGGATCCGGTGGCGTATTATTACTTCTTATAGAAGCTCATATTTGATTACAGTCTTCTACATTTGCTCGGGGATAGCATTTTCTATTTATAGCTAAACTTTTATAATAACTCTTAAGATCTTGTATTTAATATATTCACCTTGTATTTTACTTGTGGATAATATATTAGGTGTATAATGGGTCTCCCATAACGGCTTGCAGGAGCTGGTGCACACTGTACTTCTTTCACTTTTTAGCCCTGTGCAATCATCAGTGTAAGCTTGGGAGATCACTAATTCATTGCAATCTCATAAGCCTCAATGATCTTATTCTTGTTGAACTTAGATTCACTCACTCCATAATGATTTGATATGGCCTTCTTTTCCCAAAACTCATATAGGGATTCTATTATACTCCTTCATCCACCCCCTTGACAAAATTTTGTTTTATGGGTTGTATTCATTGCCAACATCCTCCTCATACGTTCATCAGTCATCCATCAAGCTCATTTTGTTTACCTTCAGCATTCGTAAGCAACCAAGATGTTAACCTATGAGTTGACTGTCATTAACTAAAGGGAAGTCATGATACTTCTCGCACTCGTTAAGAATTCTTACGTACCTAACTACAATCAAACTATGTATTCCTTCCTGGTTTCTATTGCTTGTGGGGTTGAATGCCTTCATTTGTATCTTAACATTGGTTGGGGAGCGTTATTATGTTCATCGTACCTTAGTATTGTGTCATAGAAGGCGGGTGTATTTATATGCTCTGTTTATTGTAAGGTAGATTATGAAAGTTCGATGGGGATGTTAAGCCTTATGAACTTAGTCCCAAACTAACCAAGAGGGGCGGTGAATTGGTATTTTAAAAACTTCTTTTTAAACAAAGAAATAAAATCACATAAACCAAATCACACCACAAAAAAAGTGCGGAATTTAAAAATGCGGAAGCAAGAAAAGGAACACAGAAATTTATAGTGGTTCGGTCGACTCGACCTACGTCCACTCCTTGGAGGCACCCTCCAAGTATTGCACTACAAAAAGTGACTCTCCTTTAGCCCCCACGGCTAGGTGGAGAAACCCTCACAAGAACCTCCTTTTTGCCACCCCGGCAAGGCAGAGAACCTATCTCCTTTTGCTTCCTCCTGAAGCTGGCAGAGAACCAGAACCAAAAGCAAAACTCCTTACCTCTACCGACCCTTCCACGGATGAGAAACTCTAGATGAAGACGACGCAGAGAGATCCTTGAAACCCTTCATAAGCTCCCCCTCACAAGATTCTATCTCTCTCTCTTTCTCTCCTCAAGGTCTTCTCAGGTCAAGGCAGCAGCCAAAGGTCTTTAAAAACGTTGAACAAGATCTCTTAAATAGAGGAGCTTCAAAAGAGCTCATTAATTGCAAGTTTCCGACAATATCGTCCAGGCCGATATGGACATCGGCCTAGCCGATCAGTACAAATCAATGATGATCGGCCAGAGCATCGCCCTGGATGGAAAACAGGATGATTAAAAATTGGCTTGATCGTCCAGGCCGATCCCACGATCGTCCTGGCTGATCAGTTCAAATCAGAGGAAAATCATCCTGACAATAGCCCTGGATACGGGCTGGCCGATATTGATCGTCCTTAAGTAACTTAAGGTTTTTGACTAGATCGGTCTGGCCGATCTTGCGATCGTCCAGGATGATATGATCGTATCAATCATCCTTAATTACTCCCTTGATTCCCTGAACAATTATGGCATAATTTGTGAATATCGTCCAGACCGATCCGAGGATCGTCCTGGCCGATAATTTAAAGATACAGTATACCATACTTGACTATGGCGGCTACTACTTTCTGTTTCGATCTTATCGTCCTGGCCGATACACGTATCATCCAGGACGATCTGTGAATGTCAGCTGCCTTAATTAAGAATCCTTATTTAGACTTTCTGTTGTAAGCTGATCGTCCAGGCCGATCCAAGAAATCGTCCTGGCCGATATGAGTAAAAACAAAAATTCTAAGTCTCTCAAGTGTGTGTGTGAAGGGTTACATAGCATCAGTCTCTTTGACTATTACAAGTGGACTCAAAAGGTAAAAAACAAAAGTACAGACTGACTCAACCCTAAACCTACGCATTCCTGAACTTGGCTCCTTTTTGATTGTCCGATCTTCGATTCCTGAAAAGTTAGAAGCAACAAGCTGTCCAAGAGAAACAGTGTTTGTCAATCATCAAAACATAAGACATGAAAAATAGATTTGCAACAATCTCCCCCTTTTTGATGATGGCAAAACACAAGTAGGACAAAAATAGATTCATTAGAAAAACAAAATTACAATATCAACTTTTTCCTACCACACCCTATCCTACTCCCCCTTTTTGTCATCACAAAAAGAGAGTCCAGAAACAGCAGAAAAAAAACATCACGAAACACTAACTACCAAAAGCCAAGAAACAATAACTCAAAGCACACACTAAAAGAACGAGGGATCCTGATCATCAGATGGAGGAGGTGGAGGTGGCTGCTGAAAGTAACTGGCAAGGGTGGTAAACTGAGCATTGAACCAGGCGATGTCCTGGTCATGCTGCTGCTGCTGGTGAGTAAGAAAACTGTCAAATTAAGCTAAATCCTCAGCGCGGTGATGCTCGTAGCGGGCAATGTCCTCAGAGTGTTGCTGCTCCTGGGCAGCAACATACGCGTCAAACCGGGTCTCCCAACGATCAAATCTCTCAATCAACGGATCAACTGGTGAGTGTTGGTGGAGAGGAACAGGGTCAGGAAAGGGAGCTGGAGCGGGAGCCTCCTCCTCTCTAGCCCCCCGCGATTGGTCAAAAAGGCGGTCCAATCGTCCGGGCCGATCAGATATCGGCCAGGCCGATTAGACACAGGCTATCGGCCCGAGCAGTCAGTCCGGACGACCGTTGAAAAAGCAGATCGTCCGGGCCGATTAGGTGTATCGTCCAGGACGATGCACAATAATTGATCGCACCGGCCGAAGTTAAAACGTTTTAAATGCTTGCCACGTGTATCGTCCAGGACGAACAGTGGATCGGTCCGGCCGATGGTCCAATAATGGATCGTCCGGGGCCGAATTTAAAGATCAAAACATACTGACATGTGGATCGTCCGGGACGGTCCAGTGTATCGGCCAGGATGATGCACATAGAATGCATCGGCCAGACAAATATACTATCGGCCGAGACTATCACCATGAGTTCGATCAAATCGTCCATGACGATAATGTATCGTCCAGGACGATGAATTGCAGTAAGTACAGAAAAAGGTCAGTAGATGGATTTTGGAAAGAATTTGTCATATCGGCCAGGACGATATAAATATCGGCCAGGCCGATCTGACTTGAATTTGAAATCAAGACAGAAAAGGTGATGATCAGGATTCTCAAAAATTAAAATAAAAGAAAAGACATTCAAAGACACAAAAATAACACAATGAAAACCAACCACCGAACATTTTTTTTTTTTTTTGGATTTTAATTTTTCTATTTTTTTTTGTTTTATGGAGGCATCATATGAGAATTCTTTTCATGAATTTAAACTTTTAAAGTTTTAGGAGATCAAGAGGTTTAATAAAATCCAATCACAAGAAGGTAGAAAAACTGATTCCATTTACCCTAGATCGGACATCCTTCAGGGTACAAAATTCTCTTAAAAACAACAGAGTCCTAACTTGGAATAACAAAAGAGGATAAGAAGATCCAATCAAGGCTTGTTAACAACAAAAATATCTCATAAATAATAAACCAAAATAATTTTTCTCAATCATGGAAATTGAAATCAAATCTTTGAAGGTATCACATAATCAATGAGTTTTCTAAGTTTTAAGAGTTTTACCAAAGAGATGATAGCTTGCATTGGGCTAATTTTATGCCTCTTGTCACTTTTATTGGCTCTTTGAGCATCTTTTGATTTTTGATACACTTTTGTGTATATAGTTTTCTTTTCAATTTGGCTTCATTGGCCTCTTTCCTTTTTAACTTTTGCAAGCTAAAAATTCTTTAATATACCCTTAAAGAAAAAAAATACTTAGTTGTGAGTATATCCTCCAAATATTAGAGAATAGGAGCTCTCCCTCTAACATAGGGAAGAACAATCCACAACACAAAATCAAAATCACGGGATAACTGCAATGGTAAGATTTCAAAAGCTTGAATGATATCAAAGAATTTTGACTATTATGCATAAGATGATTTAATGTAGCAAGATTAGAAAGAGATCTTAAAACGCCATTGGTTAAACTGAGTTTAGACTTTTGTTTTATAGAAGAAAATCATGCCACTAAACAAAGTCAGAAGAAGGAAAAAACATCAACAGTTTTCTCCCTTTAACCAATTTTAAAAAAAAAGCTAAACCCTATCTCCAAAAACTCCAATATTTAAAAGCTTGAGAAGTTTCATCATATGGAAGGCCAAAAAATCAAGACCAAAGTGAAAAAATAAAAACTCATAAAAAAAAATAAAGCAAACTAAAAACAACACAAAGTGAACACAAAAACTAAAAATAAAAGACACACAAAAACTATAGATTTCAAGCAAGTGATAAAGCAACGGATTTAAGCAATTGAGCTGCAAGCCTCCTTATGTTCAGTTATCTTATGCTCTCACGAGGTCTTTGGTGAAAGCACTCCTATAAAACTCAACAACAGTCAGTTTTAGGAACCCAAACAGATTTGGGCTCCTTCTTAAGAAATGTAGAGTGCAATGCAGATGTGGTATGCTTTGAATCATGCATCTTAGGTCTCCACACCCAATGTGTACTGCGGTGAACTGTGCAAGTGTGTGAGATGTGTCCTAGCATGCCACAAGAAAAACATTGAACTCTAGGAAAAGATTTTCTTAAATGGTTTGGGTAAAAATGCCTCTTCCTAGGTTCTGGCCTTTGATTAAAAGTTGGTCTCATCCTGGCTTTCTTACATGTTTCCAAATCATTTTTAATTCTCAAGTTAGTTCTTTTGAATGCATCATTCTCAATCCTCAAATTTTTCTCAATCTCTTTAGATTTCTTAAGATCATCGTTAAGTGAGGTGTGTGAAGCTTTTAATGTATTACTTTTATCAACTAATTCCAAATGCTTCTTGTTTAATTCATCAAATTCATCAAGGAGAGCCATGTGATTTGAATCAATCGTTGCATGATCTTTGAGAAAAACTTCATGCTCTTTTTGTAGATTTGAATGTTCTAATTTTAGGCTAACATGAGTTTTCTTAAGTTTTTTGTATGATGTATGGATTTTTTCACAAATTTCAAACAATTCATCATAGGTTGGTTTACATACCTCTTCCTCATCACTTTGATTTTCTCCCATGAAACATAAGTTTGTAGTCTCTTCCTCTGGTTCAGTCTCAGAGGAATCAGTACCAGATTCTGCCCAGAAGCTCTTTTTATTTTCTTATTCTCCTTCCTAGACTTAGCTTTCTCCTCACCTTTTTCCTTTTCTTTGCTTGAATGATCTTGAAGTGTAGGACAATCGGCTCTTACATGTCCAGGTTTCCTGCATTCAAAACAAACAACATCAGAAGATCCTTTAATATGTTTATGATCCTTACCTTTTCTCCAACTTTGATGATGCTTTTGTTTCTTCCTTAGAAAGCTTTTGAATTACCTTGTGATGAAGGCAACTCCATCGCTTTCAGACCCGGAAGATTCAGAATCCGATTTGTGTGCCTTCAATGTAATTGTTTTCTCCTTTTTCTTCTCACCTGTATCAAGATTTCTTTGATTCACCCCTTGCTCGTAAGCAATGAGTGAGCCAAGCAAGTTATCAATAAAATAGGTGTTTAAATCTTTAGATTCAGTGATTGCGGTATTTTTTGCATCATAAGACGAAGGCAAGCATCTCAAAATCTTGTTAACTTTTTCATAGTTCGAAAGTTTTTTTCCTAGTGCATGCAATGAAGTAGCAATCTGAGTAAACCTAGTGTACATGTTAGAAATCGATTCATGAGGTTTCATACGAAAAAGTTCGTAGTCATGCAAGAGAATGTTTAAACGGGATTGTTTAACTTCATTAGTGCCTTCATAAGTAATGCACAATTTATCCAAATTTCTTTACCAGTTTTGCAAGTTGAAACACGCATGTAATCCTCAGATTTTAAACCACAGAAAAAACAATTCAAACATTTCGCATTTAATTGAGCTAAATCTCGTTCATCAAAAGTCCATTAGGTAAAAGCAACTTCAGTTTTAAAACCGTTAATTTCACGAGAAGGTGGAGAATAACTTCTTGAATAAGCATCCACATGCGATAATCAGTAGATTGTAAAAAAGTTGACATGCGAGTTTTCCAAAAATCAAAAGGTAGGTTATCGAACAGAGGAGGTCGGGTAATAGAATACCCTTCCGTAGTGTTGCGATTCCCAAAGTTAGACATGGATCAAATTCAAAAGTTTTCAAACTTTAATTTTCGAATCAGCTCTGATACCACTTGAAATTTGATGGGGATGTTAAGCCCTATGAACTTAGTCCCAAACTAACCAAGAGGGGGGGGGGGTGAATTGGTATTTTAAAAACTTCTTTTTAAACAAAGAAATAAAATCACATAAACCAAATCACACCACAAAAAAAGTGCGGAATTTAAAAGTGCGGAAGCAAGAAAAGGAACACAGAAATTTATAAAGGTTCGGTCGACTCGACCTACATCCACTCCTTGGAGGCACCCTCCAAGTATTGCACTACAAAAAGTGACTCTCCTTTAGCCCCCACGGCTAGGTGGAGAAACCCTCACAAGAACCTCCTTTTTGCCACCCCGGCAAGGCAGAGAACCTATCTCCTTTTGCTTCCTCTTGAAGCTGGCAGAGAACCAGAACCAAAAGCAAAACTCCTTACCTCTACCGACCCTTCCACGGACGAGAAACTCTAGACGAATACGACGCAGAGAGATCCTTGAAGCAACCCTTGTGAAACCCCTCACAAGCTCCCCCTCACAAGATCCTCTCTCTCTCCTCTCTCTCTCTTTCTCTCCTCAAGGTCTTCTCAGGTCAAGGCAGCAGCCAAAGGTCTTTAAAAATGTTGAATAAGAGCTCTTAAATAGAAGAGCTTCAAAAGAGCTCATTAATTGTAAGTTGCCGACAATATCGTCCAGGCCGATATGGACATCGGCCTGGCCGATCAGTACAAATCAATGATGATCGGCCAGAGCATCGCCCTGGATGGAAAACAGGATGATTGAAAATTAGCTTGATCGTCCAGGCCGATCTCACGATCGTCCTGGCCGATCAGTTCAAATCAGAGGAAAATTGTCCTGACAATAGCCCTGGATACGGGCTGGCCGATATTGATCGTCCTGAAGTAACTTAAGGTTTTTGACTAGATCAGTCTGGCCGATCTTGCGATCGTCCAGGACGATATGATCGTATCAATCATCCTTAATTACTCCCTTGATTCCCTGAACAATTATGGCATAATTTGTGAATATCGTCCAGGCCGATCCGAGGATCGTCCTGGCCGATAATTTAAAGATACAGTATACCATACTTGACTATGGCGGCTACTTCTTTCTGTTTTGAGCTTATCGTCCTGGCCGATACACGTATCGTCCAGGACGATCTGTGAATGTCGGCTGCCTTAATTAAGAATCCTTATTTAGACTTTCTGTTGTAAGCTGATCGTCCAGGCCGATCCAAGAAATCGTCCTGGCCGATATGAGTAAAAACAGAAATTCTAAGTCTCTCAAGTGTGTGTGTGAAGGGTTACATAGCATCAGTCTCTTTGACTATTACAAGTGGACTCAAAAGTAAAAAACAAAAGTACAGACTGACTCAACCCTAAACCTACGCATTCCTGAACTTGGCTCCTTTTTTATTGTCCGATCTTCGATTCCTGAAAAGTTAGAAGCAACAAGCTGTCCAAGAGAAACAGTGTTTGTCAATCATCAAAACATAAGACATGAAAAATAGATTTGCAACAGATTATATTTGATTTCATATTAAAATTAACTTTAGGATGTAACATTTGTTATACATCGGATAATCCCTTAATGTTTATTGGAAATCTTTATTTTGTTTCATTGCAATTGTGTCATTGTATCCTCTACAATGCACAAATGTTATTACCGATAACAATAGCCTTTAAAACTAGTTGGCAAGTTGAACTTCAATCCTCATGGCTTTCATGAATCTATTAAAGATCTTTGCCTTGTTACTTATAGGTAGATCACCCCATGTCGCATAATTTTCATTCATTGTTGATTAGGAATGAATTAAATTCAGTGTTACACATAAATTATCATGGTACAAAACCACCACATCATGGCTTTGGAACCAGGCTATGTCCTTCATAACCTTTTTATTGCTTGTAAGTTATAATTAAAACTCATTTGTCTTCAAAGATAGTTCAGTGTGTATGATGGGTTTGATATTATTACTCATTTATATTCCAATCAAAGTAATCATCTTTCAACATTCATTAGGAATTTTATACCATGATTCAAGTCATTCTCTTTATTTATTGCTCCACTTTTTATTTTACCCAAATTCAAAGTCATGGTTCACTTAATTCAATTTCTCCTTTCAATTTCATTTCACTTAAGTTCAAAAATCTTTGTTATTCTTTTGAGTTATATTTTAGTCCAATATTTACAAGTTCAATCAATGTTCAAATTGAATTAAAGTGCTTTGTATTTTCTCAAATAAGAGTCCAAGTCTAGATTTCCTTGCTTTTCAAATATTGTTCAAGTCCTTTGTGCTTCAAATGAAATTTTAGTAGCCTCCTAGCGTCTCTCAAATTTAGGGGAAACTACCAGAAACTGGATCTTCCCACCATGCTAAGAAAAGCCTGTATGGTAGGTGTCATCGGACATCATGCCATAATCTTCATCCCATACCATGCTAAGAAAAGCATGTACGGGTCTTCTACAACACCTGCTGGAAAAATGCAATCATTTACTCGCAAGTGAGTACTTATAAGTGTCCCTACTTTGTTGTAGGTATCACATTTGGTTCCCATCCCATCACGCTAGGAAAAGCATGTATAGTTAGTTTTTTGGTGCTCCACGAATGTCGAAAAAGGGATTCTGGATGATTACCTGCTTCTTCACAAGCATCACAATGAACTTCCTCCTAAACCATGTAAAGGAGGTTGTTTTGTCATGAGGCTAGTGATGAAATCGATCTCTTATGGTTTTAGGATCAAAGGGTTATTTCTTCGCATTCTGTCAGCGACGGAGTTATACAAAAAAAAATGCACAAACATTTTTTTTATTTTCCCACCTCTTTTTTTTATTTTCCCACCTCTTTTTTTTGAACTCCTTTTCTTTTTTTTCTTTTTTTCTTTTTTGCTTTTCTCTCTGACACACAAGCATGTATATACAATTAAAGTTAGCAATCATGACACAATTAATCATTAATTTAACTTAACTAGAGAAGCTAATCAATCCAAACTACAACAATTAGTATTAATAATTAATGCCGATGATAATGATAAGTAACATTAAAGTGAACAAGATGACACAAAAAAATGGTTGAAAACCCATCATCACATTTTTTTTCTTTTGGGTTTTTCAAATGGGCTTGGTGAGATTGAAGGGTGTGATTTGAGGTTGGGCATTTGGTTTGCTGTCATGAGAGTAGTTGCCCATTGTAATATGCTAACTTACTTATTGGGCAAAAGTTTAGAGAAGGGGAAAGCTGCTGTGTGGCTGAGATGGATTACTAAAGTTAATGTTTGTCTTGAGCTTTGCATAGACTAGGTAATGGCGTGATGTGGGTTTGTTGTTTGAAGTAGGAATTACTGGGCTTTTGAATTGAGGAAATGGCAGCTACTATTTGGGTTTATGTTGGCCTAATACAATGGGCTGAAGTGGGCTTGATAGATTTTTGAAGTGATAGAGGGACTGTCTAAAGAGTGAGCTAAATACTGAGTGCAAATTTTGTTGGGCTATTAGTATGAAGTTTGTTGTTTTGATATAGACTCTAGATTTCAGATTGCTATTATAGAAATGGAGTGTGGGTGAAGCAGGTCATCACGTGATGTTGCTGTCAAAAGACAGAGAAAAGCTGTTGCATTCAGACTTTGAATAGAATATAGTTTTTATTTTTTATTTTTTTTGGGACATTTAGGCCATTTAAGGCAAACTCACACACAACTTTGAATAAAGAAAATATTCCCTCAAGCTGATATGGAAGACAATTACAAGCCACTAAATAAATTTCAAACCAATGAAAATTAAAAGCCCGGTCACAACCTTTAGAATTAAAAAATACAAAAAATAAGAAAAAATATTAATTAATTAAAAAGTATTAAAAACACCAAATAGGTTTTAAACAATTATAATCATGCATGAGAGTTATTCTTGAATTTTGGAGAAGATTTCAAGAGGTTTGGAGTTGATTTGGTACAAAAATAAGCAATTATCTCTAACTAAATAATTAAATAATTTATTAAAATCATCGAACTTTAAAATTCATAACTAATTACAGGGCTATAAAAGGGGATTTTGGATGGTTTTTATGGTTTGATGTAATTTATAATGCTTATGATGTGATGCTTCTACTATAATATTAAATATATAATATGCAATGGGCTCTAGTTTATTAAGTTAGGAAAAATCTAGATATTAATATATCTTTTATAGGTGGTTATAAGGCTATAAAAGTGGGCTAATAAAAATATGATTAACAAGTTTTCTGTAGGTGCTCAAATTGCTAAGCCCCCATAAAAGAAAAAAATAGAAACATAGTCAAGTGAATGTTTTGGGTCAAAAGTGGGTAATTTATTATATATAAATACTTGGAATTTTTTATGATTTTATATAAACTACTTAAGATAACATGCAGGTTGTATACAGTCTTTTAATTTTTCAATAATGTAAACTTAAAAAGAGTTATGAATATTAATTAAAGTGGAACATTTGGTATCTAATTTGGAATTCAAAGAGGAAGAAAACATCTCTCAAGGAAGAGTTTCTTCATTCGGAGATTAAAATCCCAAAGAAAAAGAAAAACCCATTTGAGGAGGAGTTCTTTTCATTTGGATGTCTGGAACTGGTGGATCTAAGGAGCTCAAAGGAAGGAGCTGAAGAAATAAAGATAAAGAAAATATTCCACTTTAAAATATTTGTCATCAATATGAAATTCTACAATGTTGTAAGTAGATCTCGGCCACTTTAATTTCAATAGATCATTGTTTATAATTAAATGGCACTTATCATTTGACCTTTCATATTTGATTAATATAGTTTGGTGCTTTCTGATTCTATTTAAATTACATGCTTAAGAAATTACCAATTTTTTAGGTTAATTATCTGCATGTGATATTTTTAGCCTGCAATGCAATTAGGCATCTAAGGACAATAAAGATGTTTTACTTGTATTTAAATAAAAAAATTTAGGCTTACATAGAAAGATAACTTTTCTAAGAAATAAGCCCGTGCTCGTTAGGAGATTTTTACATAAAAGATAAATTTGTATGCATTGCATTATAAACAATTAAAAATTAATTAATATTTAATTATATCGAGCATAATCATACCATACAATTCTCTAGATGTCAAAAATTCTCTAGATGTCAACCCTAATTTCTCAAAAACTTAAATAATGAGCCTTACTTATCTCTCATAAGACTGGAGTTATAATTTTAAAGAGCTTGGGTGGATTTCCCGGCTTTCCAATCCAAGCTTATATAAGTCCATAATACTTTAGTTAGGTTTGGGTTACTAATATATATTGCCCAACTTAGATCAAGCTTTCGGGGCGGACCCATAATCTTAAGTCCCCAACATAAAAAATTTTATCCCAAATTTCTGATAAAATATCAACTTAAACCAAATTTTATGTCCTTCAAAATTTAAACACAATATAGGATAGGTTAGGGAACTTTTGAATAGTTTTCATAATCCCAATGTGCTCCCTACCTTTCATCCTTTGGCCTCTTAAATAATCCAAGATAACAGTTATCTTCATATTTAAAGTTCTCAATAATAAATGATAATTTTATTCTTATGAAAGATATATAATTTGTTATTAAGACATTTGGATATAAAATTAATGATAATATACCTAAGTTATTGTACTTAGATGTGTAATTAACCCCTTGGGGCAATATGTAGTCCACTAGGATGATCATATTACAATAATTGGTGATAAAGTACCCTAGCTATCATAGCCAAATGTATGATTGAATATTATTTTGATTCTTCGAAGTTATATGTAATTTTCTCTTGAGTTTGATTTTAATAATTGGGATAAAGTTCATGGTTTCATAATCAGAACTTATTAGAGAATGGTATTATCACTATCTGATATGATATATTATTCATAATGATGTGTTCGATTTTAAAACTAAAAATTTAAAAGTCTATGTTTAAATTGTTCCCAAAAATACAATCTAATTGATTGCACATTCCCAATAAAAGTTTATAAACAATCCCTAGTTAGGAGGCATCTTATATAAGAATTGCTATCCCTAAACTATCATCAATCATAGTCATATCATATCCCCTTATTCCTCCCATCATGTATCGACTTCACACCACTAAACCTATATTTAAAAGAAAGTTTATCAGCCCACCCTCCTACGTCAGGTATCATATCTCCATCAACCTGAATTATATATTAGAAGTCTTTCTTGCATACACATAGTACACAACACATATGTAACATAATAATATTTAACATTATACTAAATATCCAATTTATTGTATCAATTTCTTGTACAAGTGAAATGACGAGGAAAATAAATATAAAGGTTGTTCTAGGACAATGCATTATTCTCATTTTTATATATATCATATCGACAATGAACCATAGTATCAAGTTATGATAAAATGAGTCATGTAAAATGTAAATGTTATGCTAAATATGTATATCATTCATTTTGTCTAGACCGAATGCAATAACCAATTACCATTTTTTACTATCTCAAATTTTGATAACATATCTCAAATTTCAAAATTGGTGAAAATTAAATATGATAATGTTAATAGGTGCAAAATGAGTAAATTTGTAATATAAAATTTATACGATAAAGATTTGCTAAATATCAATATATCATAACTTTTACAAGTTCTAACTAATTCGACAAATGTGTTACAACTCGGGCTTCTGAGTTTATGATTTTGATGATAACAAATAATATTGATTATCTTTTATTTCTCCTAGTATTTGTAGTGCATGTTTATTTCTGTGTTAACAAATATTTTAGGTACACCATGCACCGTTCTTTGAAGATTCAAGGCTCAAGATTGTGTAAAATTTGTTGTGTTAAATGAGTCTGTAATTTTCATTTCTTGAGTCAAGTCTTCCTGAAAAAAAAAATATTTTTAAAATATAACTAATCATACAGTACAATCACCACATCATACTAGATGATCAGTTATAACTAGAAAGCCCACCGTCCATTAAATTAGGCAAAAATTTGAATTTGAAAATTTGTTCTAATCGTATTATACGATCATGATCATATTATATAATGTTTAAAATATTACCTAATTTATTCATGTAATTAGTCAATCAAAATAGATTAATTTTAATATTTTGATCATACTGTATGAACTGGATCATACGATATAATCAACGAGATGATTTCGGCCATCCCATGCTTTTTCCTGAATGAACTGCTCTTTTTAAATTGTTCTTACAGCACATCATACCAGTCATCGTATAGTATGAACATGCAATTGAAATGTTCGTATAGTATTAATTGGACATCATATAGTACTAACAGGTAAATTTCTGTATATTGTAATGGACGATCTTGAGATCGTACTGTATGATCTTTGACAGCTGAATTGAGTTTTTTAGGGTTTTTTGGGCCCTCTATTTAAGCACTCTCATAAGACTTTGTAAGGGTCTTTTGGCATCCATTGAAGCTTCATTTTTTTTGGGAAAAAACTTGAAGAGAGAACTTAAAAGGGAGAGAGGAAATGGTGGAGTTTGAGAGATGGAGAAGATACTTAGAGGGAGTTTCAAGGGAGTGTGAAGGAGATTTTACACGGTTGCTTTGGTGAGCTTGCACCTCAGTACCACCGGATTCAAGGTTCATCTTGAGGGAAGTTTTGGGAAGAAGAAGATCTCTTTGGTGTTAAAGGACCCAACTCCTCCGCCGTACCGGGGAAGGTGTGGAAGTGATTTTGCGTAAGGGTTTCTCCGCCTACTTGTGGGGGATAAAGGAGATTCACTTAAGGTTTAGTGCAATTCTTGGAGGGTGCCTCCGTGGAGTGGACGTAGGTCAAGTTTTGATCAAACCATTATAAATCTAGTGTGTTCGTTCCTTTGTTATTTCTGCTCTTTATTTTTGCATTTATTTTTATTGTGATTAATTGCATTGGTGAACTTGATAAAATCTCTTTTTATTATGAATGAAATTCGATTTCACATAAAATTATAAAAAGATATTTATTTTCATTAAAGAAGTTTTTAAATATCCAATTCACTCCCCTCTTGGCGCATATCATACTTTCTAAATGAAAATGTCTTGAAGACCATTAAACACTTCTTATCTCTCCTCCTTTTATGTTCTTAATTCTCCCATCCAAATGAATGAAATGAAATTCTTTTATATTTTTATTATGATTTGATAATAGATTTGCATTTTTTTTAAATATTGACCGAGCACTAAAGCATCAATATTTTCTAGCACCACAATGCTCTTAAGGAGAGATTTAAAAAATACAAAAGAGAGACCTCAGTGTTGTAGTGCCACATATTCAGCATCACAATGCCAACCTCCTAGTGCCCATCTAATAGAGAGGGTAGTGCTACTACCATTACAACGTCATAGTTCTCCCAAGGCGAAATTTCTAGATATGTATAAAACTTTTGATAAATCTTATATAACATAAATTTTCCTATTTGGTTACTTCATGTAATCTAATAATTTAAGAATATGAAATTTTATATATATATATATATATATATATATATATATATATATATATATATATATATATATATATATATATATATATATATATATATGCATCAATTAAATTTGTAAATGAGCATAACTTGCTAGCCTCCTTTTATGCTTAGTAGAAGGAATAATATCACTAGTACAAAGTGAAGCACCCATACCACCAACATCAAAAGCCCAATTCACCCTATTTTCTTGCCTACTTTAGGTGTACTCATTAAAATTCCACTTTTGGTTAGTATATGTAATCTTAGTGGAAGGAATAGATAACTAGCACGAAGTGAATCACCATACCACCAACATCAAAATACCGATTCTCCCTATTTTGTTGTCTGGTTTAGGTGTACTCCTTAAAATTTTGCATACTAGCAAAGTCTCCTCCCCTCCCTCGACCTCACTCAAAATTTGCTTCCTAATCTAATTGGTCACTACATGTTTTCTCCGCATAAAGTGTATTTGTATATGACTTATGATCATATTCTCCATGACTTGTCTAATATGAATAATTTATTATGGTAAAAATCCTTTTTTTATATAAATCCACACATACTATACCAATTGATTGTAAAATTGGATTCTTATGTATAGAATATGCAAATCAAATTTTACATTCAAGAATAATTTTTTGTTAACATGTGCACCTATAAAAAATTGAACTTAACATAAAAATTGATTTCTTGAGCCTATCTTTGTAGGATGTATTATATTGCATGTAAATTTAATTATGAGATATGATATCCATGTTAAATAAAATAAAATATGATAAATCACACTTCTTAACAGAGTCACATTCACTTTCATTAAGATGAACCTATTGAGTTATACTTGCTTCTTTTAAAATAAACAAATAAATTTACACTTTTTTTGCATAAAATAAATCTATGAAAAAATTATTCCATGTTGTTTTTGGAACATACTTGGGGCACTGAACTTTAGCAAGGGGAGAAAAGTAAGGTTGCCTAAGTGAGGATGGAGCAAATAAAAATATAATTCTCGACCAAAGTAGTGAAAGAGAGTAAGCTAAGAAAACTTGAATAGAAAATAGTGCCATCAACAATTGATAGTGGCTAAGGCTTCTACTAGGCAGCCAAAAAAATTCAAGAGCGGGAAGCCAACAACAAGTGTGAGAAGGGAGCTAGTGGCTAGGGTTGATGGTTAATGTGATTAGGAGTTGGGTTACTTTGCAAGTAAAAGAGGATCTCAAAATAACTATGCCTAAAATTTAAAGTCACACTTTATAAGAATACCATGACTAATAATTAAATATTATCTTGTGAAGCCAAAACATTGTGACCCCATATTTGATATTTTTTGGCCCATCACATTTGATATTTTATAATTCATGTGATTGTATCATATGTGTTATGTATGTTTGCTCACATGCATTTTGTATGTTATATCTGAATACATGAAAATTGGAAAATAGATGCTTTGATGTCTGTAGTAGAAACTCAAGCTCATAAGTTATAATTTTTGTTGTGAAATAAAAATTAATGATTATAATAAAAAAATAATTTATATGATTTTCCATAAAGAATTAACTTTCTATGCAATTTTTTTTTTCATCCATGTAACCCCATTATGGAATGAACTAGTCAAATCTTTCAAGTAAATATGCCCATATGTTCTTAAGAAAAGAAGAAAGTTTTTAAAAAACTATGCACATTCATGATGGAGAGGCAGAAGAATTCATTCGAATGAATAAAAGCATTTTCCTATTCAACCCAATCTGAGGAAAAAAAATTGAGCTTGATAAAAATTAACATAATGAGGAAGTTGCAAAATGAAAGTTGATTAAGAAATAATAATTAGTTTTAATATATAATATGAAAGACAAATAAATAAAATTTTGATCATACTTATCTCAAAATAAATCTAACAATTTTAGATTATATCTATTGAAATACTTGATGAGAATATCCCAAGCTAATTTTCTTAATGATAGCTCAAGTGTCATTATCCTTTTTACTCATAAAAATTCCATAAATTATTATCTTCCAAGACTTCTAGTGGCTAATCAGACTATGTAGTGCCAAATCTTGGTGGACTCATCATCAACCCCTGTGCCATCTCAATCAAAATCTGTGGCATATTAAATAGTTCTTCCTCATCCACATACTCAACTATCTCTTGTGGTGGCACCTCAGATGTGTCCATAGGCTCAGGCCTCGCACTAAATTGTGTTGATGTTACCTCTGCTTCTACTCCAATATCAGAAATTGAATTTGATATTGGCACGGGATTTGATCGTATAATCTGTGGCATATTGAATTGTTTCTCCTCATCCATATACTCACCTGTCTCTTGTGGTGGCATCTCAGATGTTTCCATAGGCTCAGGCCTCGCACTAAATTGTTCTATTGCTGCCTTTGCTGCTACTCGAATATCATCAGTTGAATTTGATTTTGGCACGGGATGTGATCGTATAATGTCAGGAAAATTAAATACTACATTGTCCCCACGGATTGTAAGCATGGCCACATCATAAGCAATGGCGGCCATTTCTGGTGTGGAATAAATCCCGATATAGATACTTGTACAATTTTCACTCTTATAAACTTTTGTTAACCATTTTGCTTTCCATAAGTAGACTCCATGATAATGAGGGGGAGGAACACTTGGTTTGGTGTTTGGGGCTGGGATTTGTACCTGGGAAGGGGCAGTGGAGTTAGCTATTTAAGATTTGGAAGGTTTATTTTTATGTTAAAATGATGAACATAAAGAAGGGAATAAATAAGATTATAAATCTTATTCTTTTTCACTCAACTAATGAATATATATAAAAATATTTATAAAATTTAAATCTATGAAAATATATGAAATCAATAACATGTTATAGTAATAGATCCCATGCAAGAAAATATAGAATACTTATAATATTTTACTATGATTAAGCCTAAAATATTTTACTTATATAGACATTTGAGATCCTGCTCAATTTTGGTCCAACACTATCCCTATAGTTGGAGTTATAATTGAAATGTCAATAATGCCCAACTTATGAAGCAGATGATAACAAACATAACCATCAAGTGATCTGGGAGGTTTGCTAATTGGTTCTTTGTGGTAACATATCTATAATATCAGATGTAATAAATATTTATAATAAGTATCTTCAATAATTATTATGTATACATCTTCATTATAGAGGATACTTTCTTTTATACTGTTTCTTTTTTTTTATTATTTTCTCTTGCATATCTAGAAACGTTTACACTAGCATGTTCAATTTATTAAAGATATACTTATTATTATCAATTTTTAACTAATTTTTATAAATACCACTGTCATGTTATTTTTAGCAAAATTATATGTTGAGTCTTAACATAAGTCTAATTTTAAACCACCACATAGTCCTTATCAAAGAAAAATTTTGAAAAGTATGTGCCTATTAGAAAACACAGAGAAAAAAAATGTTTTTACGTATGCACATAAGTTTTCCATGAATCATGAGTTTTCTTTCCATTTTATAGTACTAAAAATGTGAATGACTTGAAATATTGATTTAATGTACAATCATGTAAATTAAGAATGAGCATATATGACATAGAAGATATGATAAAATTGATCAGTGTTGTATGATTTAATATGCTAAATTTTGTGAAGACATTTTATAATTGGTAGAAAAAAAAACTATTAGTTGTGAGCAAAAGCAAACCATAGGATCTGTTTGGGACAGTTTCATGTTAATTATTTAATGTTTCCATTACAATGTAATCTATTTTACATCTAATTATGATATATGATATCCATATTAAATAAAATTAAAAATATAAAAAATCACACTCAATTAAGGAGTTGCACTCACTTTATTTAAGATAAACTTATGGGGTTGCACTTATTTCATCAGAATTAAATATATAAAGTGACACTCACTCCATCTAAAATAAATCTATGGAAACTTATTTCCTACCTTTTTTGGAACATAGTTGGGGAACATATCATTAACAAGAAGAGAAGAGCAAGCTGCGTGAGTAAGAATGGAACAAATCAAAACAAAATTATTAACCTAAGTAGTGGAAGAGAGGAAGCCATGAAAACATGAATAGAAAATAGTGCCATTAACAAGAGACAATGACTATGTCCTCGATAGTGTAGGCGGCCAAAAACGTTAGGAGCAACAAGGCAGCAACAAGTGTAAGAGTAGGGATAACGACTAGGGTTGATAATTGGTGCACTTAGGAGTTGGATAACTTTGAGAGAAAAATAAGCTCTCAATAATACTATGCCCAAATTGTACATAAAGTCAAGCTTTATAAGAAAACATGACTAATAATTAAATATTACTTTGTGATGCCAAAATTATTATGACTTTATATATGCAATTTGTTTACATCACCTTTAATAATTTATTATTCATGTGATTGTATCCAATGTGATTTTTTAAGTTTGATCAAATGAAATTCATATGTTATATATGAACACACAAAAATAGAAGCTTTGAAGTTAACTAAAGATGCATATGCTCTTAGATTTTTTGCTTCGTTGATTAAAAAATTATTGGCCATAATTAAAGAATCATTTAGGGGGCTATTCGGTTGCTTGAAAAAGGAATGCATAATACTTTGGAGTTGTTTGGATGATTGCAAAAGGATTGCTTGATTTTACCTTTTTTGTTTGATTTTAAGTAAATTGTCAACGTAAAGTGTAAGTAGGTTGTGCCTGAGTGGCCGGCGGCAAGTGGTGGTTGGCAAAGGAGGGGTGGTAGCTGGTGGTGGAGGCTAGTTATAGGTGGTGCCAGCCAAAGGTGGAGGCTACCGGAGACGGCGGTCGAGGCTGGTGTTTACCAGAAGTAGTGGTGGTTGTGGTTGGAGCTGGGAGAAACAGCCATAGGAGGAGGCAATTAGAGGGGGTGGTGGTAGCTAGAGGTGGATTTAAATAAAAGTGGCATTGCCGACTGGAGGTGGTGGTGAGAGGTAGTGGTGGCCAGAGGTAGCGATAGTCTGAGAGGGTCGTGGTCAGAGGTGGGGTGATTAGAGGTGGTGGCCAGGTGGAGTGGTCAGCATTTAATGTATTTATAATATATTTATTAATTACCCCAATTCGTGGAATTCCATATACACCAAAAATGAACTAGTCAGTGTATGTCAAATATACTAAATTTTACTCTGCATTTTTTTTACTTCAAATGAAACACTAATATTTTTAAAATCTTGCATTTGGAATACCTTACACCCTAAATGAAGCAAACCAAACAACCTCAATATGAAGTCATAAATAATTAACTTTTTACAGGATTTTTGTCCATCCACGTAGTCACATTATGACATAAAGAGTCAATTTTTCCTAGTAAACAAAGCCATAAATTATGAGGAGAGAAGAATTTAGCCACTTTTTTTAGATTTATATGTACAAGATTAACAATAAGAATAATTCAATTTCATAAATAAAATCATTTTCCTATTCAACCAAATTTGGGGAAGAAGATAACATGATTAATGTTGATTCACTAGGTAAATTCTTCTTCTAAGACTTTTAGTAACTCATCAAACTACAGTGGGTCTAATCTTAATGGACTCACCATCAACCCCTCTACCATGTTAATCAATAATTATGGCATATAGAATAGTTCCTCCTCATCCACATACTCACTTATCTGTTGCGATGGCACCACAGATGCGTCCATAGCATAAAGCCACACACTAAATTGTGATGCTCATGCCACTATTATTATTTGTATATTAATTGGAGAAGTTGATAGGGGCATATGATGTGATCGTCCTGCATTAGAATAATTAAGTACCATGTTGCAACCACAAAGTATGTGCCTTTCCACATCATAAGCAATAGCGGCCATCTCAAGCATGGAATAATTATCAAGCCATAAAGTTTTGGTGTCACGTTGATTGTAGATTTGTGCTACCCATTTCTCTCTTCACAAGTGGATGCCACAGTAGCATGATGGATCACCGATGGGTGGGGCACTGGATGCAAGGATTGTACTTTGGAAGGGAGAGTGGAGTTAGCCATTTAAGAGTTAAAAATGACGAACACAAGTATGGACAAAAATGTTTTTATAAATATCATTCTATTTTATTCAACAACTATATATATAATCATAAAACTCAAATACACATAAACATAGAGAATTGGTAACCTCTTATATTAATAAAGCCCATACAAATAATTATTTAAGACTATTAATTTTTTACTATGATTAAGCCAAAAATATAGGGCAAATATGGATATTTGAAATCGTCCTCATTTTGGCCCCCTCAAGTTGCAGTTGGGATTGAAATATCAAGAACACAAAACTTGCAAAAGCAGTTGAAATGATCATGAGGTTTTACCGATTGGCTTCTAGTATTACCATATCTTTAATATCGCATGCACTAAATGTTTAAAATAGGAATCTATAATAATAATTATTATAGATATATTTATTATAGAGGATATTCTCTTTCATTATATTTCTTTTTTATTGTTTCTCTTGCATATATAGACAAGCTTGTATTAGCATGTTCAGTTAATTAAAGATGTTGTCATTTATTATCATTATCATGGGATAAGAAACTTCTTGATCAATAAATCCTTTCTAATCTCATACAACTTCAATCTTCTCCATGACTTTCATTAATACCACCATCTTTTTTTCTTTTCACCACTCTATTCTTCCTCTTTCTCTGCCAACACATCAATCCCACAAGATTTATTATTTCTTTTCTTTTAAGATCAATCTCCCTTAAACATCATAGTACCGAGTCAGCAATGGAATGAAGTATGGGAGATCATTGGTGTGATGTCATTATTCTCCAATTTCATGTTCCTTAACATCGCCCTCTACTCAAGTTTCTCCTCATGGCCATCTTTAATTAATTCCTACTTAAGTCTAGTCACTACTATAATTGTATCTGATTACTCTTTAATTTGACCCACCCCAACCCACCCTCGCTGCCCTCCCCCACAAAAAGAATAATAAATTCAATAATATAGAAGATTGTATCTTCTTCATTTAGTAAGCCACCTTCCTCGTTACTATATACCAATCTTAATATTCATATATGTCATATAATCATGGCTAAGTTCACAAAACTTTTAGAGTGGATGACCTAGCCTCTTCTCCTCACTTTCACCTCTTATGATTTTATCAGTCATGTGTTTCACTACTTATCACTTGGAGAAGGTCACCTATCATTGGTTCATTCACTCATATTGACTAGATGTATTATTATTGCAATATTTTTTATAATTATGCTAGCATACATCATCTTGAATTTGTAAGAGAATAACACTATATCTTTATAATTATGTGTACTTAAAAATTTATTGTAGGAATATGAAATTATTACTACTTTAATAAATATTCATTATTCACTATTATGTTTATGACATAATAGTATACAACAATGAACACAACGTAGTAAAATGATTGATGAAGCCTACCCGACGTAGTGGGAGAAAGGCTTGATGTTGTTATATTGATGATTATATTCTTTTTTCTATATATATAAAAATATTGTATTAGTAAATTCAATTAAATAAAGATAGTTTCTTTTTATGATTTATAATTTAAATTCCTCTTTAACATCATCAATATTTATGACACATATTTTCAACATTTTTTCAACTATCCATGTGGCAAAGTAATTTAATCATTTGATTGGATATGAATCCTTAAGAAAAAAATAAATCTTATTTTGGTATTCCTCTTCTAAACTTAAACTATAACAAATAGTTTGGTTGGATCATAAATTTCAATCGACACACCTCATTTCTATTGATAAAGAATATCTTGAGAAATAGACCATTCAAAGCATTCATTTGACTATGAGATCAAAACTAACTATCACAACCAACATCAATTACATATCGCACCTAGTTGGAGAAAGGCTCGATGTTGTTGCATTAATGATTGTGTTTCTTTTTATCATTATATTCTCTTTTCTATGTATAAAAAATCTTGTATCACTAAATTCAATTAGAAAAGAAAAAACCTTTTATGGTTTATAATTTAAATTCCTTTTTAACCTCATCAATATTATGACTCACTATTTTCAATGCTTCTTAAATCATCCATGTGACAAAAGTGATTTAATCATTTGATTTGATATGACTCCTTGAGAGAAGTATAAATCTCATTTTAGTATTCCTTGTCTAAACTTAAACTAGAAGAAAAAATTTGATCTGTTAAAAATTAACTTTCACAAAAACTTTCAACCGACACACCTCATATGCATCCACACTCTCAAGCCTCGCACCAAACTTTGTTGCTGCTAAGATTGCTGCAGCTTGAATATCGATAATTGAATTTGATTTTGGCACAGGATGTGATCGTATTGCATCAGGAAAATTCAACACCGCTTTATCCCCGTTGAACGCGAGCGCAGCCACATCATAAGCAACGGCCGCCATTTCTGGCTTGGAATAGACACCGAGATATATGAATTTAGAATCACGCCAACTGAAAATTTCTGATGTCCATTTGCCATTTTTTGGGAAGATGCCATTATAATGAAGGTGGTCAATGATGGGTAGGGGTTTGGAGGTAGGGATTTCTACTTGGGAAGGCAGATTTGATTCTGCCATTAAGAGTGGTGGTTTTCTAGATGCGAAAATGATAAACACAAAGAAGGATAAAAATGTTATTATAAATCTTATTCTCTCGTTCCACTACTAAATATATATATAATTCAAATATAAAAAAATATAGGGAATAGATAACCTATTATAGTAATAAAGGCAATGAAAATAAATATAGAATAATATTAATATTTTACTATTTTTAAGCCCCAAAATTTGGGTGATGTGAACATTTGAAATCCTCCTCTGTAGTTTTGGTCCAATATTATCCCTAAAGTTAGAGTAGTAATTGAAATGTCAAGAATGCCCAACTTGCAAATAAATAGACAATAAGCATAATCATCAAGTGGTTTGGCAAAGAGGTTTGCTATTTGACTGATAGTATTACCGAATCGATAATATCTAATGTATTAAATATTTCTTATAAGATTCTTCAATAGTTTTAATTGTATTTATATATATTCATTATAGATGATATTTTTATTTGATGTTATTATTTTTTTTTAATTTCATCTTCCATACATTTAAAAGCTTACATTAGCATGCTCAATTAATAAAAGATTTAGCCTTTTATTACCGCCATCATGGGATAAGAACTTTTATCAAAAAAAAAAAAAAAAACTCCTCTCTAATCCATACACCTTCAATCCTCACCATGAACTTCATTACTACTATGTTCTTGTTTTTATACCAATATAATCTTTCTCTTTCTCGGCCAACACATCAAACCCATAATATACATCAAACCCATAGGATTTCTTATTTCTTATTTTTAACCACCAATCTCTCTTCAAGCATCTTAATACCCCATCAATAATGAACTAAAGTATCCTAGACTCCCATGACTAGGATATACCTAAATTCAATTAAAAAAAGAAAAAAAAACATTTTGTGATTTATAATTTAAATTCATTTTTAACATCATCAATATTTATGACAACTTGTTTTCAACGCTTCTTAAACTATCCATGTGACAAAGGTGATTTAATCATTGGATTTGATATATGTCCTTTATATAGGCTGTTACTTTGCAATCTATCACAGAATTTTCATGTATACTGTTGTAATTTGAAACTCTAATTATTTAGTTAATTTATTTGTTAATGATAAATTTAATAAATTTGTCATTAGAAGTAACTATACATAATAATGATCATATCAAAATAAAATTTGAGAATTATTTTTAGAATCACTACCTATAAATATTTTAAGGTAATTGTAACTATTAAAAAGTAGAATCATCTTGTTGAGTTAAGAATAAAACACGATGAAGGGAAATAAACATCGCATATTGTAATTGAGAGAAAAAAGAACAATTGATTTAGATTAAAGCTTCGTTTGGGACTGTTTTTTTCTTGTTTTTTAAAGCAGTTTTTTTAATAAAAAAATCAAAAATTTTGTACTGAAAAGTTGTTGAAAGTAGCAGCAAAAAATCCATTCCAAATGAAGCCTAAATATATTTTAAAAATAAGAGATTAAAGAGCATATTTGTAGCTAAAGGTGCTAATCACCTCGAAGTATTAGGTTATAAATATATTGCTTTTGCTTTAAAACGAGTAGCAATGCCTAGATTGTTTGAACTTTCTCCAAGGAGTAGAAGAATAAGGCTGGCAAAGAAAGCAAAATTAGATATTGAGATTTAATAGAACCCTAATGCTCAGCTACCTCGTAGTCCTTATCTAGGAACAATTCTGGTTGGTATTTGTCTATTGGAAAACATAAGGAAAAAATGTTTTTGCAGATTTTTTTTCATTGTATAGTACTAAAAAAGTTTTTGCAGTTAAAAAATGCTTTTAGCAACTAAAATAGGTAAGTTACTTTCTCTACAAAAACTTCACAATTAACCTTATAATATTAAATATTATAGTAGTTATGTTTTGACCCTTATACTAATTCAAAGAAAATTTGTATCATAGTTGAAATATTATGCCACTTCACAATTAATTCCATATAAAAATTCTTTTCTGAAGTGGAAAGTTAGGCCTCTTAAGTGAGGATGGAACAAATCAAAACAAAATTGTCAACAAATATAGTGAAAGAGACGAAGCCATGAAAACATGAATTCGAAATAGTGCCATCAACAAGAGATAATGACTAGGACTTCGATAGTGTAGGAGGCCAAAAAAGTCAAGAGCATAAAGCCAACAACAACTGTGAGAGCGGAGCTAGTTACTAGGGTTGAACGTTGGTGTTCTTAGGAATTAGGTTACTTTGAGCGCAAAAGAGGCTCTCGAAATAACTATGCCCAACTTGTACATAAATTCATAGTTTATAAAATTATACGACTAATAATTAAATATTACTTTCTCACGCCCAAAAAATTGTGACCTTATATATGCAATTTTTTTGTCCCATCACATTTAAAATTTTATAATTAATGTGATTGTATCCAATGTAATTCATATATTTGCTTGTATGCAATTCGTGTCTTATATGTGAATACATGAAAATGGATGCTTTGAAGTCTGACAAAGAAGCTCAAGCTCATAGGTTATAATTTGTTGTTATGAATAGAAAGATGAGTTATTATAATTAAAAAATAATTTATAAGAGTTTCCTTAAAGAGTTAACTCTCTATGTGATTTTTTCCATCCACATAGCTACCATAAATGGTCAAATCTTTCAAGTAAATATGCCAAAAAGATCTGAGGAAAGAAGAATTCAATCTCTTTGATTTTAAGATTTACACATTCAAGATAGGGAGTAAGAAGAATTAGTTTGCATGAATAAAAACATTTTCCTATTCAACACAGCCTTGAGAAAGAAGACTTAAACTTGATAAAATTTAATTTAGTAAGGAAATTGCAAAATAAAAGAGGATTAATAAATAAGAATTGGTTTTAAGATAGAACATAAAATACAACTAAATGAAACTTTTGATCATACTTATCTTAAAATAATTCTAGCAATTTTAAATTTTATCTAATAAAATATTTGATGAGAATATCCTAAGCTAATTTTTTAATGATAGCCCCATATGCAACTAGCCTTTTTACTCATAAAAATTCCATAAATTATCATCTTCCAATACTTTTAATGGCTCATCAGACTCCAGTAGGCCTAATCTTTGTGGACTCACCATCAACCCCTCAGCCATCTCAATCAACACTTGTGGTTTATTGAATAGTTCCTCCTCATCTACATACTCACCTATCTCCTTTGATGGCACCTTGATGCGTCCACAGCCTCAGACCTCGCACCAAATTGTGCTGCTGTTGTCGCTGCTACTTATTGAATATCAATAATTGAAGTTTATTTTGGCATGGGATGGGATCATAGGGAAAATTAAACACCGAATTATCCCCGTTGAACTCGAGCATAGCCACATCATAAGCAATGGAGGCCATTTATGGCGTGGCATAGGTACCAAGCCATATGGTTTTAGAGTTACGCAAACTATAGATTTTGTAAGGAAAGTTGGTATTTGTATGTTTTACATTCTTGCAACTTGTACAGTTTTGATGATTACAAATATTATTATTTTATATGTTGTTATCTCCTAACATTTTTTGGAAGATTTATTTTTGCTCTTGTGTGTACTAATATTTCAGGAAAATCGAACTTCAAACTACAAAGACTTCAAATCAAATTCAACATGAAATACTTTGAAAATTTGAAGCTTGTACTTTTTATTTGAATTAAATTTGAGATGGAGTGATTGTAATTGAGTGAATAAAATCACACACACTAAAGGAGATCTTGAAAAAGTTTTGTGCTGATCGTACGGGATGAACATTGTTCGTACGGGACGATCAGATCAGTTATCTCTTTGTAAGAGCAATGAAACGGACAGAAACTGAACTGAAAATTTTTTTCTAAGTCCTGATCGTCCAGGATGAAACATTTTTGTTTCATCCTAGGACGAAACATTTTCGTCCTAAGACGAGTTGCTCTATGTAAAAATGTCGTCCAAACGAAGTCAAGTTCATCTCAGGACGATGGGAACTGACTATGCAAGTTTCTAACAATGTTCTACAATTTTTGGAACCGACATTTGATATAACTGTTCATACCGGACAAAATTTTTCGTCCCAGGACGAACCTATTTCGTCCCAGGACGAAATTAGTTTGTACTGATGCACAAATGGTTCGTACGGGACAGGTTTTTACATAGTTCGTCCGTACTAACTCAGGTTCATACGGGACGATCCACTGCGCAGAAAAACTTTAAATTATCAGTTTTTTGGACTGTTTTTCATGTCCTTTATATATAAAAAGTCATAGAAACTATTACAAGTGTCTTTGGAGTTGTTTTCTCTTGTGTGGGGTCATTGAGTGTGAGTGTTTGGGAGAGATTGTAAGAGTGAAGAGTGAGAGATCAAGTGAGGGGTTTGTGAGGGATTCACAAGGTTACTTGAAGAAGAAGATCTCTTTATTTCTGCCCATCTCCTCTGAAGACTCTCAAGTGAAGTTCAACAACATCGATCCGGTTCTCTGCCGACACTTGGAGAGTGTAAAAGGATGACAAAGTATTTCTTTGACAGTCATTGTGTCTTCGTTCTTTTGGAGAAAACTAGAAGAGAGAGCTTGAAAGGGAGAGAGGAAAGGGTGGAGTTTGAGAGAGAGAAGATCCTTGAAGGGGATTTCAAGGGAGTGTGGAGGGGATATTCACACGGTTGCTCCGGCGAACTTGCACCTCAGTACCATCGGATTCAAGGGTCGTCTTGAGGGAAGTTTTTGTGAGAAGAATGTCTCTTTGATGTCAAAGAACTCGGCTACTCCGCCGCACCGGGGAAGCTGAAAGTGATTTTGTACAAGCTTCTCCACCTTGCGTTGGGGGCAAAAGGAGAGTCACTTTGTTGTATTAGTGCAATTCCCGGAGGGTGCCTCCGGGGAGTGGACGTAGGTCAAGGTTTAATCGAACCACTATAAATCTGATGTGTTTTTTTCTTATTTTTCTTCTGTATTTAATTTAATTGCATGTTGTTTACTCTGGTTGAAAAGTTTATTTTTAAACTTTAAATTTAACTTGCATTAATAATTAAAAAGATTTTCTAAATATCCAAGAGTAGACGTATAATTTTTAAATTATCAATTCACCCCCATCTTGGTTAGCTGTGGGACATTTAATTAGGCTTAACATCCTATTTCTTTTTTAACGAGTTTCAACAAGTGGTATCAGAGCTTTGTTTCAAAATCATAAGTTTAAACTACTTTTTGAAAAATGAGTATGGCTAATTTTAGAAACCATAAAACATCAGAAGGATATTCGAATGTTAGACCACCTTTATTTGAAAATATTTCTTTTGATTTTTAAAAAATTTGAATGTCTACTTTCTTGCAATCAATAGATTATCGAATGTGGCATATGATTCAAAGTGGTTATTCTATACCATCATATAATATAGATGGAATCAAAATTGAGACCCCTTTTTCTGAATGTAGTAGAGTAGAAAAAATTTATGTTGAATTAAATGCTAAATGTATGAATTGTTTGTTCTGTGCTTTAAATTCGAAAGATTATATGAGAATCTCAACATGTACTACCGGCAAGGAAATTTGGGACAATTTATGCATTACATATGAATGTACTAGTGAAGTCAAGCAATCTAAGTTGATTTTTTTGATGCATGACTATGAACTCTTTAGCATGAAACCTTACGAGACGATCTTAGACATGTATACTAGGTTTATTCAAATTGTAACATCATTGCATGCTTTAGGTAAAAAAATTTCAAACTTTGAAATAGTCAATAAAATTCTATGTTGTTTACTTGACAAGTTTGATGCCAAAGTTATTTCTATTTGCGAATTAAAAAATTGAATGAATATTCTTTTGATAATTTGATTGGCTCACTCATTGCCTACAAGCAATGTTTGGGTCAAAGACTTTTGGATGCAGGTGAAACAATAATGCTTAAAGCGGAAGACATGGAGAAAAGTGGCTTAGTTGGTGAGGAAAGCGATGACTTAACAAGCAAATTGAAAAGTCCACTAAAGCACAAGCATAAGCATCAACAAAAGTGGAATAAAGGTAAAAATGGTAAGAATGTTCAAATTTCTTCAAATATTATTTGCTTTGGATGTAGAAAATATTGACATCTTAAAAGTTAGTGTCCTAATTTGAGAATTCTTCATGCTAAAGAAAAAGGTAAACCTAAGCAAATTGTAAAAAGGGATAATAATGAAAAGCAAAAAATCTCCTGGGCAGATCTAGCTTCTGAATCATCAGACCATGAGCAAAATGATATTTAAACCCTTTTTTATGTGTTTTTGTGTGCATTTTTTTGTATTTTTATTTTTGTTTATTTTTTGTGTTTTTCTATCTTTATTTTTAGTGTTTTTATATGATTTTGAAATGTTTTCACATATGATTCCATGTTTTAGATCGATTGTGCAAATTTTTTTAAGTTTTATATTCGTACTGGACGAAAATATTTTATACTGTACAAATTCTGTAGCAAATTGATAATTGGTTTTTATTGATTGTGTATTGTTTAATTTTTCCAATACATATCGTACTGTACAATCTTCTGATCGTCCTGGATGATTTGTATTACTTCTTCTGTACGCATATAAATGGCTATACGGGTAAAATGTTGAGAACGAATCTTTTTGTGAGACATTTGGAATGTGATATGAAGATTTTTATAGTTTATGTACTTTTGTTTTGTACTTGTATTGCTTTAGATTTTTTTTTAATATTTAAGTGATTTTGTTATGTGTTTGAAATGTTCGTTAGCCTATATGAAAATCTCTAAAAAATTTGATCTTACAAGTGATATACTTTGAATTGCAACATAAAATTGAATTCATTAGAAAATATAATTTTTCTAAATTTAAGTTGTATTTATAACTTGATATTATTAAAATTATCAATTTCATGTCTATTATTTAGATTACATTAATTTTTTATATTATTATTATAATTATGATGTTTTTCTTATTTTGTATTTCACTTATCAAATAATATTTATGCATTTAGAAAAATTTAAAATTTAAAATTATTGATTTTGGAAAGAATTCGATTACTCTTGAAAAATGTACAAGTGTACAAAAATCAAAAAGAATGCGCAAAGGTTCGCAATGTGAAAAAGAGACACAACATAAGCCCAAATGAAAAGATGCACAAAAATGTGTCATAAATTAGTTCGTACTGATGCACAAATGGTTTGTACGGGACAGTTTTTTACACAGTTTATCCGTATTAACTCAGGTTTGTACATGACGATCCACTACGCAGAAAAACTTGAAATTATCAGTTTTTTGGATTGTTTTTAATGTCCTTTCTATATAAGGAGTCCTAGAAACTATTACAAGTGCCTTTGGAGTTATTTTCTCTTGAGAGGGGTCATTGAGTGTGAGTGTTTGGGTGAGATTGTAAGAGTGAAGAGTGAGAGATCAAGTGAGGGGTTTGTGAGGAATTCACAAGATTACTTGAAGAAGAAGATCTCTTTGTTTCTGCCCATCTCCTCTGAAGACTCTCAAGTGAAGTTCAACAACATCGGTCCGGTTCTCTGCTGACACTTGGAGAGTGTAAAAGGACGACAAAGTGTTACTTTGACAGTCATTGTGTCTTCGTTCTTTTGTAGAAAACTAAAAGAGAGAACTTGAAAGGGAGAGAGGAAATGGTGGAGTTTGAGAGTGAGAAGATCCTTGGAGGGAATTTCAAGGGAGTGTGGAGGGGATATTCACACGGTTGCTTCGGTGAACTTGCACCTCATTACCATCGGATTCAAGGGTCGTCTTGAGGGAAGTTTTGGTGAGAAGAAGGTTTCTTTGGTGTCAAAGAACCCGGCTACTCCGCCGCGCCGGTGAAGGTGAAAGTGATTTTGTACAAGCTTCTCTGCCTTGCGTTGGGGGAAAAAGGAGAGTCACTTTGTAGTATTAGTGCAATACTCGGAGGGTGCCTCCGGGGAGTGGACTTAGGTTAAGGTTTGATCGAACCACTATAAATCTGGTGTGTTCTTTCTTATTTTTCTTCCGCATTTAATTTAATTGCAAGTTGTTTACTCTGGTTGAAAAGTTTATTTTTAAACTTTAAATTTAACTTGCATTAATAATTAAAAATGTTTTCTAAATATCCAAGAGTAGAAGTATAATTTTTAAATTACCAATTCACCCCCCCCCCCTCTTGGTTAGCTGTGGGATATTTAATTAGGCTTAACATCCTAATTCTTTTTGAACGAGTTTCAACAGATTTTTTATGTTCATTTTCCTCTTCGTGAGCCGATGCCAAGATAATGAGAGGGTGGAATGATAGGTGGGGTTTTGGAGGCGGGAGTTCTACTTTGGAAAGGGGATTTGAGTTGGCCATTTAGTAGTGGAAGATTTTTTTGTATGTTAAAATAATAAACAGAAAGAAGGATAAAAATATTCTTATAAATCTTATTCTATCATCCAACAACTAACCATATATAGAAAAATTGTGTGGTCCATATTCTTTATGAATCACTCCTAACGACAGTTTATCCGGTAGAAGTTCTGGTGGATAACCTGTAAGAACTTCCAGTGGATTATTTCTTTCAGAAATTCGATACATTTTCATCATTTCTCCATTTCCGGTGGATATTCCGCCAGAAACGTGCAGAAAAAAAAAACAATCCCTCTTATATTCATGATTTTTTACAACATAACAAGTTTGCATAAAAATATACATATATCATATTCATTCAGATATTGAACATAAACAAACATTTTAACATTCATCAAACAGTTTAATAACAGATTTGTTGTATTGATGATTGTATATCTTCTTATCATTATATTCTCTTTTTCATATATAAAAAACATTGTCTTACTAAATTCAGTTTAAAATGGACATAACCTTTTATGATTTATAATTTCAATTCCTTTTTAACATTATCAATATTTATGACACCTTGTTTTCAACTCTTTTTAAGCTATCCATGTGACAAAGGTGATTTAATACTTGTGAATTGATATGAATCCTTAAGAAAAATATAAATATCATTTCAGTATTCCCATCTAGACATAAATTAGAACAAATAGTTTGATCGGATCATCAGATTCAACCGACACACCTCACCTCTACTGATCACATATTTCTTAAGAAATATCTCTATCAACTAGTTCAGAAATGCCTGCTCAAATCATTCCGTTGACTATGAGATCAAAGCTAACAATCGCGATCAACATCAATCCTCTTTTGAGCTAAGGCTAGCTTAACCAACTCTCATTTGCTCCAACAGACACCATATATTGTGGTTATATGGTCTAAGCATTTCCCTTGAATAGAAAAAAAAAAAAAAAAAACGTTTGCCAAGATTGTAGGTGATCTAAGCCTTACCTTAAACGACAAAATTTTGAAATGATTTGTATAAATATCATTGTCATGTTATTATTGCCATCCAATATTTTTTGGAAGGGAAAAAATTGGTACGATTGCAAAAATAACAAATATAAATATAAAATAACTATTCTACAATCGATAGAACCAATATGATTGATGTATACTTCCATTTTGATATATGATATTCCGAAAATGTTAAAAATATATTGATATAAATGTATGTAAATAACAGTTTTATTTCATGTATACTATTATAATTACGCACAATTTAATTACATGAAAAAAAATTTAAAAATTTAACCGTAAAAATAATTAAGAATATCATATCAACAAAAAATTTGAGAAATGTTTTTGAATATTTTAAGAAAATTATATATAACTATTAAAAAATTTATTGAGACTCGGTTAGGAAGCTAACTCGGGAGCGGGTTCGGATCATTATTAATATTTTAAATAACAATTATTTTATTAAATTTAAATATCTTAAAATAAAATTAATAATTATAATAATAGTTTAATGTTTCCGAAGCTGCAACAGTACAATTTTTATTTGGAAAATCTATACGTTACACAACTCTCCTTGGCCTATTGGTTGAGAGCTTAAGCTTCCAACTAAGAGGTCTAGGGTTCGAGTCTATGTGTATGCGTTGTGTGTGTGAGTTTGCCTTAAATGGCCTAAGTGTCCCAAAAAAATTAAAAAATCTATACGTTTTTTTTTTAATTAATAAAAAACTGTAAAGATATTTTGATTCAACCTCACGGCCTGTCAGCTTCCTACAGAACCTGCATGGTTTTTAAAAAATATTAATAAACGACTGTAAGGCATTAAAGCGCACAGCCATTTCTTCTTCTTCCGCAACGCAAGTTTTTTCTTCCTCAACCCTTCATCTTCTTCCTCCCGCAGCTGCCTGTTTTACCTTTTTTTTTTTAAACAAACTTGCAAGCCAGCTCGCGAGCTTTCTGTTACTGTCACGAGCCAGCTGCCTGTTTAACCATTTTTTGTTAATCTTGATTGACATATCACCAAAAATAAGACTTGATCAGGCACGAATCCAACAATTGGTTTGAAAACATTCAAAATTAACTTCATGGCCGTTCAAACTCTGATTTTTCCAAACTTGTAGTCAAACTATGTGTCTTGCCTAAGACAACAGAAAAGATCAAATCAGAGCACAAATAGTCCTAAACCCATGGCCTAAAGTGTATATAAAAGCTTTAAGATAACCAAATGTTCTCTGACATCATTAGGGCATCTCCAACCAAACGACTTTCACCTGTTTGCAGCTCCGAGGAGCTTCCACCCAAACAGAAAAAGAAAAGCATTTTTCTGTTTTTTTATTGTGTATGAACAGTGCAATTCTGCATTGCACTATTCATATAAACACATTTTTTTAGTTCATTAAAATTAATTTAGTAGGGAAATTGCAGAAGGTAATTGCAAAATAAAAGAGGATTAATAAATAAGAATTTGTTTTAAGATAGAATATGTAGTACGAATAAATGAAAATCTTGGTCATACTTATCTCAAAATAAATCCAACAATTTCAAATTTTATCTAATGAAATATTTGATGAGAATATCCTAAGCTAGTTTTCTTAAGGATAGCCCCAAATGCCATTATCCTTTTTACTCGTCAAAGTCCATAAATTATAATCTTCCATGACTTTAGCAGCTAATTATATGGAGGGCCAAATCTTGGTCGACTCACCATCAAACCTTCTGCAATCTTGATCAACAATTGCGGCATATTAAATAGTTCATCCTCATCTACATACTCGTTATTTCTTGCGATGGCACTTCAAATGCATCCACAACCTCAAGCCTCGCACTAAATTTTTCTGCTGCTGCCGTTGCTGGAGCTTGAATATCAACAATTGAAGTCCATTTTGGCGCGAGAAGGGATTGCATTACATCTGGAAAATTAAGCCATGCTCTGACCCCGTTGATCGCTAGCTCAGCCACATCATCAGCAATGGCGGCCATTTCTGGTGTAGAATATGTACAAAGCCATATGCTTTTAGAGTCATGCAATTTGTAGACTTTTGATGCCCATTTGTCTCTTCGTAAGACGACTCCGCGATAATGAGAAGGCGGAATGCTGGGTTAGTCGTTGGAGGAAGGGATTTGTACTTGGGAAGAGGGAGTGGAGTCGCCCATTTAAGAGTTGGAATGTTATTTTTGATGTTAAAATGATAAACACAAAGAAGAGTATAAATAAGATTATAAATCTTATTCTATTTCATTCAACTACTGAATATATATATATATATATATATATATATATATATATATATATATATATATATATATATATATATATATATATATATATATATATCATAAAATTCAAATATAAAAAAGTATAAAGAATTGATAACAAGATAGAGTAATAATGCATGCTTATGCAAGAAAATATAGAATACTTTTAATAGTTTCCTATGATTAAGCCTACAATATTTGATTATATTGACATTTAAAATCCTTCTCCATCTTGCTCCAATACTATCCCTAAAGTTGGAGTTGTTATTGAAATGTCAAGAATGCCCAACTTCCAAAGCAGACAATACTAAGCATAACCATTAAGTATTTATAATATTAAATGTATTAAATATTTATAACAAGACTCTTCAATAATTATCATTATATATATATATATATATATATATATATATATATATATATATATATATATATATATATATATATATATATATATATATATATATATATATCATTATAAAGTATATTCTCTTTTATTATTGTTGCGTGTCATAAAATACGCGGCGGTAGAGTTTTGTAAATTCGCGTCCGAGCGTTGCACGTAAGTTTAACACACAAACAGAAAAGAGGGTGAACACCGAGGGTTTTTACGTGGAAAACCCAACAATGGGAAAAACCACGGGGCCTCGCCCAGTTGCAAATTTCCACTAGTGTTTTCGTAGGTTACAAATGGCGGATTTCGTCCCACAAGTCGGGATAATTCAAATACAACTTGTTTCTTCCAGTGAGTTTACAAAATCCCTGCGAATTCCTAGTGTTTCTCAAAAATCCGGCAGAGTTCCGGCGTCTTCAGGCGGCAGGAAGAGTTTCGGCGGCGGTCGAGGAGGTGAGGAATCTCCTTTTCCCCTTTCTCCTCTTCTTCTTCTCTCTTCTGCGAGTTCCTGGCGTTTCCTAAAAGTCCGGCAGAGTTTCGACGTCTTCAGGCGGCAGGAAGAGCTCCGGCGGCGGTGGTCGAGGAGGTGAGGAATCTCCTATTCCCCTTTCTCCTTCTCCTTCTCTTCTTCTTCTCTCTCTTCACTTGAGTCCCTTGGTGTAGAATGAGGGCTCTATTTATAGTTTTTCTGGAGTGGCATAGCCCGTAAATAGGCGTGAGATCAAGGGCGAACAGGGAGTGGTTTGAATGGACGGTCGATATCGAATCTTTTAATCATGCACCGTTCGTTGGACATTTGATGGCCTTAATGATGTCGGAATTCGATGATCTTGGGCTCGTTGGATTTGTCTCGTCGAGCCACTCGATTCGAGTATAAGCTCGTCAAAATCGGAGACCGTTTGGTAACTCAAATTGCGGTTTGAATCTTACAACAGCGCTTCGAACCTTTGATTCGGACTCATTTGGGCTCGGATTGGGTTGATCTTGGTGTCGTTGGGTTTGTATTTCCGAGACGCTCAGTTTGACTGTAAGCTCGCTGAAATCGGAGTTCATATGCTCCCGAAATTAATTTTTGAAGTTTCCAACTAGGTTTTGCCTCGAGATTCGTGCCCGATCAAGATGATTTTGTGATGCCGTATCAGTTGCCCCCCTATTTTCGGACGTCGTAGCTTCAGGGGTCCAAAAATATGTGTCACAAATTTCGGAAAATTTTTCTGAGTGACCCAGGATTGATCGGGATTGTAGAAGCCCCGAACGGCTCTGAAAATGCCAAAATTGAGTCCGGAACGTCGAAAAACGGGTCCGGGAACCCCAAAAACGTCCGATTTGGTCTTCCCGGGGCGAAAAAATGGGCCCAAAATGGACCAGGCGACCGAACCGGCCGAACCGGCCGTCGCCGCCGTCGGCCGACCGCCGCCACTGCCGGCGGCGCTGCGGCCGGGTGCGTGCCTGCGGCCGAACCGCGCGCCCGCAAAGGGCTGCGCCCGCGCCTGCGGAGGGCTGCGCCTGGGCTAGCCGCGCGCCTGGCTAGTCGCACCCGCGCTTGGGCTAGCCGCGCGCCTGGCTAGTCGCACCCACGGAGGGCTGCGTCTGGGGCTGCCGCGCGTGGCTGCCGCGCCTGCAGCGGTGGCTGGCCGCAATCCGCGCGTGCCTGCCGCGGATTGCCGCGCTGGCCGCGCCTCTTCGTGCGGTCGGTTGGCCGCACCGACCTAGTGGGCCCCACGTACGTTGAAAAATAGCATTTTTGCTATTTTTTGGTCCAAAAAATTCCGAAAAAATCCCAAAAAATTGCAAAAAATTCCTAAAATTTTTCTAAAATAGGATAATTCCGAAATTTGTAATAACTTCCCCCCTTTTTCTCCAAAAACCTATAAATAGGACTCCTAGGCCCTTAGGAAACTTGCACCTTCTCCTCTCTCTCCCTCTGGCTCTCTGGCATTGAGGCTACCGCTGTTTTTGCGCGTGGGAAATGTCCCTCGCTCGAATTAGCGCTCCCTCTCTGGTGCAGGAGTTACGGGATTTCTTCCTCTCCCTCTGGCTCTCTGACATTGAGGCTACCGCTGTTTTGCGCGTGGGTAATGTCCCTCGCTCAAATTAGCGCTCCCTCTCTGGTGCGGGAGTTACGGGATTTCTTCCTCTCCCTCTGGCTCTCTGACATTGAGGCTACCGCTGTTTTACGCGTGGGAAATGTCCCTCGCTCGAATTAGCGCTCCCTCTCTGGTGCAGGAGTTACGGGATTTCTTCCTCCCTCTCCGGCTTATTGGCGGATGAGGCTTCCGCTATTTGCGAGTTGGAATTCTTTCCTGCTCGACTTAGTGCCCCTCCTTGCGCGCAGAAGCCTACGGGATCTCTTTTTCATCTGAGCGGAGGTTTGTTGGCGATGGACGATCGAGTTGAAGCCCGTTAGTAGACAACGATCGAGTGTGGAGTCAAAGGGGAGAGTTCGAGAATGCGTTGTGAGAAGCCGATGACGCGTAGTAGTCTGCCGACGAGCAGAAGTCCGACGACAGGAAGAAGTCTGACTTCGGGTAGAAGACCGACGAAAATTCGTCGACGAGCAGGAGTCTGGCGACGAGTAGAAGTTTGCTGACGAGCAGAAGTCCGACGTCGGGTAGAAGTCCGCTGACGAGCAGAAGTCCGACGTCGGGTAGAAGTCTGCTGACGAGCAGAAGTCCGACGTCGGGTAGAAGTCCGCTGACGAGCAGAAGTCCGACGTCGGGTAGAAGTCTGCTGACGAGCAGAAGTCCGATGACGAGTAGGAGTCTGCTGATGAGCAGAAATCCGACGACAGGGAGAAGTACGACGTCGGGTAGGAGTCTGCTAATGAGCAGAAATCCGACGATGCGTAGGAGTCTTCTGACGAGCAGAAGTCTGACGACGAGCAAAAGTCGACTGACGAGCAGAAGTCCGATGTCGGGTAGAAATCCGCTGACGAGCAGAAATCTGACGACAGGGAGAAGTACGACGTCGGGTACGAGTCCGCTAACGAGCAGAAGTCCGACGATGCGTAGGAGTCTTCTGACGAGCAGAAGTCTGACGACGAGTAGAAGTACGACGTCGGGTAGGAGTCCGCTAACGAGCAGAAGTCCGACGATGCATAGGAGTCTTCTGACGAGCAGAAGTCTGACGACGAGTAGAAGTCCGCTGACGAGCAGAAGTCCGATGTCGGGTAGAAATCCGCTGACGAGCAGAAATCCGACGATAGGGAGAAGTACGACGTCGGGTAGGAGTCTGCTAACGAGCAGAAGTCCGACGATGCGTAGGAGTCTTCTGACGAGCAGAAGTCTGACGACGAGCAGAAGTCAACTGACGAGCAGAAGTCCGATGTCAGGTAGAAATCCGGTGACGAGCAGAAATCTGACGACAGGGAGAAGTACGACGTCGGGTAGGAGTCCGCTAACGAGCAGAAGTCCGACGATGCGTAGGAGTCTTCTGACGAGCAGAAGTCTGACGACGAGTAGAAGTACGACGTCGGGTAGGAGTCCGCTAACGAGCAGAAGTCCGACGATGCATAGGAGTCTTCTGACGAGCAGAAGTCTGACGACGAGCAGAAGTCAACTGACGAGCAGAAGTCCGATGTCAGGTAGAAATCCGCTGACGAGCAGAAATCTGACGACAGGGAGAAGTACGACGTCGGGTAGGAGTCCGCTAACGAGCAGAAGTCCGACGATGCGTAGGAGTCTTCTGACGAGCAGAAGTCTGACGACGAGTAGAAGTACGACGTCGGGTAGGAGTCTGCTAATGAGCAGAAATCCGACGATGCATAGGAGTCTTCTGACGAGCAGAAGTCTGACGACGAGTAGAAGTCCGCTGACGAGCAGAAGTCCGACGACGAATAGGAGTCCGCTGACGAGCAGAAGTCCGATGTCGGGTAGAGGTCCTATCCGAGGTTGTATGTCAGAACATTTGTTCGATGATATTAACCTGTATGGAAGAGACCGAGAGAATCCACCAAGGATGTAAGACCTATCCGAGGTTGTATGTCGGAGCCCTGCTCGACGACGTTAACCTGTGTGGATGAGGTCAGGAGAATCCACCAAGAATGTGAGACCTATCCGATGTTGTATGTCAGAACATTTGTTCGATGACATTAACATGTGTGGAAGAGGTCGAGAGAATCCACCAAGGATGTAAGACCTATCCGAGGTTGTATGTCAGAGCCCTGCTCGACGACGTTAACCTGTGTGGAAGAGGTCAAGAGAATCCACCAAGGATGTAAGACCTATCCGAGGTTGTATGTCGGAGCCCTGCTCGATGACGTTTAACCTGTGTGGATGAGGTCAGGATCAAATCCCCCTGGGATTGATCGTCCGGTGATTGAGATACAATATGAATTGTGTATTCCTCGAATCACGGAGAAAGAGTTTGAGAAGTTTATTCTTATCTTTCATAAGAGGAAAAATCATATCACAACAACATGAACATTCTATTACTGCATTACGTAAGCATAGTACAATAGTTTCCTGGTACGACTTACAAATTTCAAAGTACTCAACACACAAGATCTTCGCACGGTGACAATACGACAACATTCAACTTGAAAGAAGATATTAGAGATATCAAAGTGACACTCAACTCAACATAAAAATGAGAACAAGACAAGTAATATTTGTTAATACAAATACACGAAGTGCGTGATCATTCAATCTCTCCAACCATTTGAACATTATTCAATGGTTGTCTTTGTTGTTGATTCTGCCCCCCAGTCGGACCAACTTCATCTCGGGTTGGTGTATTCTTGATGAATTGTCGGAGATATCCTTGTCGGATCAGTCTCTCAACTTCTTCCTTGAGCTGCCAACATGCTTCAGTAGTGTGCCCACGGCTACGGTGGAAGTGGCAATATTGCTCCTGGTTTCCTACGTTGGGCTTCAAAGGGTGTGGCCATTTCACGTTCTCTTGATCCCGGATGGCCATTAATACATTTGCTTGGGATGTATTAAGTGGGGTGTACTCCTTTTCTTGGCGAGGTCCTCGTCGTGGTGACGGAGACCTATGAGGTAGATTATTCTTCTCATGCTTTTTCTGCTGTGGGAAAGAATTATCCATCCCAGGTGCACCTTTGCGCTTCCCGCTGATTTGCTCAAACTGTTTCCTGTGAGCATTTATAGCTTCATCCGCAGAGATTTGTGCCTCCACGCGATGGATCAAGTCAGCGTACGAATGGACGGTGTCTCGCATAAGGGCCGAATAGAAGGGGCCAGGACGAAGACCTCCAAGAAAGACCCCTCTGAGTAATTCAGGGTCTACTCCTGGAATCTGTCGTGCTTCAGTGGAAAATCGTTGAAAATACTCCTTCAACGATTCTCCCTCATTTTGGCGAATCCCGGAGAGGTGGGAAGAATCCTTAGCAATTCTTCGATTGGCCACAAATTGTTCGACGAATACTTTTGCCAATTTGACAAAAGAGGGGATCGTTCCAGGTGGAAGCGAGTAGAACCATGTTCGGGCCTGTCCTTTAAGGGTGGCGGGAAAGACCTGGCAGAGGAGTGCATCTGATGCTCGTTGAATATGCATGATGGTTCTGTAGTAGTCGATATGCTCATATGGGTCGGTCGTCCCGTCGTAGGACTCAACATTTGGCACTTTGAATCCTACTGGAATGGGGTGCTGAAGAATGGCTTCCGTTAGAGGTGATGATTCCTGGAAATTCCTCTGTCGGAGAGCATGCCTCACATCTTCCCGGGGGAACTCTTCCCGTACCAATTTTTGCAGTTCGCGACGCAGGACATTGTGAGGGAATCCCGCGATGTGTGGTTGGGGAGAGCCTTCGAGGAGATCCGAAAAAATGCGAGGATGTGTTGAACTCGCTGTATCGGCAAGTTCATCTTCCTGTTGTGATTGAGGATGTGGAGGAAGACGAATTTCTTCTTGTCGACGCTCGAATTGAATATCTTCAACCCTTGGTGGATCCCGAGGGGGAAGGATCTCCTCCAACGTCGGCTGTCGATCATCTCGTAGGAGTTGGAGGATCTCGTTTTGCGATTCTTCCATCTTCCGGATTCTTTCTTCTAAAGAATGTCCCAAAGTCCCTTCTCCAGCAGCATTCTGCCCCCCAGGGTGAAAAGATGCTGACATTAGTCGTCTATGGTTAATAGACGGATTTCTGGACTGATGAGAGTTGGAGCGAGAAGCTCCAACCAAACGACTGCTGCGCCTATTCACCATCGTAGCAGTACTCGAAGTAGTGGGATAGTTGTTCCCACAGACGGCGCCAAACTGTTGCGTGTCAGAAAATACGCGGCGGTAGAGTTTTGTAAATTCACGTCCGAGCGTTGCACGTAAGTTTAACACACAAACAGAAAAGAGGGTGAACACCGAGGGTTTTTACGTGGAAAACCCAACAATGGGAAAAACCACGGGGCCTCGCCCAGTTGCAAATTTCCACTAGTGTTTTCGTAGGTTACAAATGGCGGATTTCGTCCCACAAGTCGGGATAATTCAAATACAACTTGTTTCTTCCAGTGAGTTTACAAAATCCCTGCGAATTCCTGGTGTTTCTCAAAAATCCGGCAGAGTTCCGGCGTCTTCAGGCGGCAGGAAGAATTTCGGCGGCGGTCGAGGAGGTGAGGAATCTCCTTTTCCCCTTTCTCCTCTTCTTCTTCTCTCTTCTGCGAGTTCCTGGCGTTTCCTAAAAGTCCGGCAGAGTTTCGACGTCTTCAGGCGGCAGGAAGAGCTCCGGCGGCGGTGGTCGAGGAGGTGAGGAATCTCCTATTCCCCTTTCTCCTTCTCCTTCTCTTCTTCTTCTCTCTCTTCACTTGAGTCCCTTGGTGTAGAATGAGGGCTCTATTTATAGTTTTTCTGGAGTGGCATAGCCCGTAAATAGGCGTGAGATCAAGGGCGAACAGGGAGTGGTTTGAATGGACGGTCGATATCGAATCTTTTAATCATGCACCGTTCGTTGGACATTTGATGGCTTTAATGATGTCGGAATTCGATGATCTTGGGCTCGTTGGATTTGTCTCGTCGAGCCGCTCGATTCGAGTATAAGCTCGTCAAAATCGGAGACCGTTTGGTAACTCAAATTGCGGTTTGAATCTTACAACAGCGCTTCGAACCTTTGATTCGGACTCATTTGGGCTCGGATTGGGTTGATCTTGGTGTCGTTGGGTTTGTATTTCCGAGACGCTCAGTTTGACTGTAAGCTCGCTGAAATCGGAGTTCATATGCTCCCGAAATTAATTTTTGAAGTTTCCAACTAGGTTTTGCCTCGAGATTCGTGCCCGATCAAGATGATTTTGTGATGCCGTATCAATTATCATTATTATTATTTTTTTATCATTTCCTCTTGCATATATTGAATAGCTTATATTAGCATGTTCCATTAATTAAAGATATAGTTATTATTATGAATATCATAGGATGATCAAATGCCCCTCTCTGATCTCATACACATTTAATACTCTTCATGACCCTCATTAATTCTATCATCTTCTTTTCATTTTCACCACACTAATCTCTCTTTCTTATCCAACAGATCAAACTCACAATATTTCTTATTTCTTATTTTTAGACACCAATCTCTCTCAAAATATCTTAGTACCCCATCAGTAATGGACTAAAACCTCCTGGACTCCCGTGGCTACGATATCAAAGACGTGTTGTCATCAATCTCTCATTTCACTGTTATATACAAAAAATTTATCAATGTCGTTACCTTCCTCAATACTATGATAAGTATATGACCTAAGCCTACTTTAAACCAAAAATTTTGAAATGATTTTTATAAATATTGTTGTCATTTTATTATTAGTATCCAATAATTTTCGAGTGAGAAAGAAATTTTACAAGGTTAGCACTCCAAGGGATTTGTGAATAACAAATATAAATATTGATAAATATTTGAAGATAATTATAACTATTAAAAAGTAAAATTCATTTCATTGAGTTAAGAACAGTACAACGACCAAGAGATATAACCATCGTATTTTGTACTCGAGAGAAAAAGAACAATTGTTCAGCCACCACGTAGAAATCCTTATCTAGGATAAATTTGTTAAAAGAATAATATGTTAATTTAAAGTTTTAGATTCATTTTTTCATCTAAGAAAAACAAAATTATTTGAAAAAAAAAAAATTGTTCAGGATATTCAAATATCATTTTTAGAAAGGATAGGTGCATAAAATCGTTGGATTTAATTTAACATGAGTACAATAAAAAATACACAGAAACACACCAATCTCGAAATAAATCAATGATTTCAAAGCACATCTGGAGCAAAATTGTATCATTATTGATACATCACAAAAAATATGGCTTCATCTGGTACGAATCTCACATTTGGTTTGGAAATAATCAAAGCTAACTTCGTGACCATCTGAATTCCAATTTTTGCGAACTTATAGTAGAACTGAACAACTCAACAAGATGAACCCAACAATGCACAAATTAAAAAGGACAATCCAAGCACAAATGAGCTTAAATTCAAAGCCTAAAGTATATTTTGATGACCAATTGATCTCCAAATTTAACATGTTTATTATCGAATTGAGTGGCTTGACGAGACGAATTAAACAAGCTTAACAAGGTTTAATTCCAACATCATTAGGACACTTAAATGCTAAATAAATGATATATAATCGAGTACTCGATATTTGTTTTGAATTGCCTTCATATAATGGAGCATGCCACTCAAAAATCTATAAATTGGCTCTACTCTCACAACATGAAGATCAGTTGGCTAGATATTCAAAAAAGGCTTTGAAGGTTAAACTATCCTAGAGTTCCACCTGAGCGCCACTACTAGCTTGCATTTGGCGGCCAACCACTACCATCAAAGCTTTGTTGCCTGACCATTGCTGTCAACCATAAGCAAACTTGACTGTAGTAGCCTAATCTCTGCCTTGCTATCGTTGCCATGCCTCCGCTCGATTGTCATTGCCATCACCAAACCTCTGCCTGATTGTTGTCGCCGCCATCAAACCTTCACCTCTCACCTTGAGCCTAAACTGTTTTGTACTAAAAAGTTGTTTAAAAAATGTAAGAAAGCAGTCCCAAATGAAGCCTAAATAGCTAAGTTGAAAGTTTTCATATTTACAACAAATACCTTATTTTTTAGATAATTGTTAATTATTTTATAATATAAAAATATTCAATTTTATAGTTGATAATATTTATATTTTTATATTTACTTATATTTTATGGACAATTAATTTTTAAGTATTTAATTATACCCATGAATGCTTTATTTATGAATTTTTTATACAATTTATATGTGCAAATTATATAAAAATATGTAAAATAAATTTGTAATAATTTATATTAATTATATACACTTATCTAAATTAAATTTAGATTAAAAATATAATAAGTAATAGATATTAATAATGATAGTAAATTACAATAATCCTAAAATATAATAGCAATTGAAATCAAACAAGCGAAAGAATATGAAAAAATTGAATAGAAAATGATGTACAGAATAAGTAATAGATATTAATAAGCAAACAAATAATCATAAAGAACTAAAATTTTACAAAATATACTATTTACAAAATCACTAGTTTTGAAACACATTTTATAATTTTCTAATTATCCTTCTACTCTATCTCCTATCCCTTACCCTTTTCTTCCTCTCTAACCTCCTAAGTGGTTCATGTTCTCCATCTACAGGTGTTGACGACAGTGGTGGTGGTGGTCGTAAGGCTAGCTACCATTGAAGAACATCTCGATAATATGTTGTTGCTCGGCCTTTTTACTTCCCACTTGACTCTGGTGTTTCACAATTACAGTAGTGACTAAACTATTCACTAACTCTTGTATGTCATGTGGTTGTTATGGCATACTAATAGCTATATATGATGGCTATGTACATAATACACTACCATGACACACAACTCCATACAATATATTTTTCATAAATATCCCAATAGCTTGTGTTCTCAAATCAATATTTGCTCATTGGGAGGAGGCTTCTTATGTATACGAATGACCTCTTTTAATCGTATAAATTCATCCTACACAATATTAATATTAGGAGTGACTTTAATAAAATAAATAGTTATAATATATTAATATTAACAATATTATTCTTTATATACCATCAAAAAATTATATTAATTGGGCACGAATTTCGGAGCAAAAATCAAGTTGGAAACTTCAAAAATTAAATTGGAGAACATTTGAGCTCTAATTTCAGCAAACTTATAGTCAAACTGAACGTCTTAGAAATATGAACCCAACGACACCAAATTCAACTCAATCCGAGCCTAAATGAGTCCAAATCAAAGTCCTGAAGCAAATATGGATCCATAATTTGGGTTATCAAATAGTTTCCAAATATAGCATGCTTATAGTTGAATTGAGTAGCTTGACGAGACGAATCCACGAGCCAAAGTTCTCCAAATTTTGATATCATTAGGGCCTTTAAATGTTGAATAAATAGTCCAAGATCAAGGGATTCAAGATCAGCCGTCTATTCAAATCACTCCCAATTTTCCCCTGATCTTCCTCTTATCTACTGATAATGCCACACTCAAAAAACTATAATTAGCCCTTCATTTCTCTTAAGAGGGGGCCCTAATCAAGAAGAGAAGAGAAGAAGCGAAGAGGAAGAAGAAGAGAAGGGATGAGACTCCTCCTCAACCACCGCCAGAATTTCACCTAGCAACCAACCTAACACTGGAGTTCCGCTGGACCACTACCTTACACCAGAGTTCTGTCAGACAACCACCTAACGCCGGAGTTCCGTCGGACCACCACCTGACGTCTGTGTTCCACCGGACCGCCACCTGATGCCGGAGTTTCGCCAGATCACCATCTGACGTCGGAGTTTCATCGAACCACCACATGATGTAGGAGTTTCACTAAACTACCACTTGACGCAGGAGTTCCAGCCAACCACTCAACATCACTGGATTTTCACTCTTTGTTTGTAATTGAATTTCAATATGAATGTTGATTATTGTAATATGATCGTCTTCAATTTCAAGGATGAGTCAACTACTTGTAACCCAAGCAAACACTAGTGGAATCCTTTCAATCTGGGCATGGCCCCGTGTTTTTTCCATTTTTTAAGGTTTTCATGTAAAAATTTTGGTGTTACATTTTTCTTCTGTTTGTGTGTTGGATATCAGTAAAACACTGAGATAAAAAGTTTCTAACTCTATCATTGCATAAATTCTAGCCCAACTAGTTTAGTGTCAGTTGTGTGAAACACTATTCCATAATTCTAAGTGTTGCTTTGATGGCTAACATATATATCAATCGTATCTTGGGAACTTCATGCTCCAACTCCCACCAATCCAGGAATCAGTCTATGAATTATGGATGCCTAGTATCTGCATCTTTTCATCTTGGAGGCAAAATGCTACTGGAGAAGGAACTTCATGACCTTTCCTAGAAGAACATATTTGAAAGATGGAAGAACCCTAAATTGAGATCCTTCAATTCTTATGACAGACTCAACAACTGGCACTAGTACAACAAGAAGAGGTTCTTCTCCCTTGAGATCCACCACTAGCTAAAGGTGTTTAACTCGAACATCTTCACGCAGAGATCCCTCTTCCTCCACCAAGGTGTCATCCATAATCACATAAAGATAACAAACTTGCTGATACAGCAAGTTCTACCCATCCTTCTCACACAGGTCGGCAACCTCGCATTCCTTCAAACCTCCCTAAAGACTTAGCCAGACCGCACGTTACTTAGCTCCCTCGTATTGCCCTACTTCATAAACTACTAAGATTGGTCCGAGAAGAGTTTTCCAGTAAAGGTGTAGGATGACCTCTTCATAAATGGGACTTCTAGAAGTCATCACCATTGACTGAAGCCATTCTTTAGCACCCCATTCTAGTAGGATTCAAACTACTGTGCATCGATTCCTATGACGGGACATCTATCCCATATGAGTATATTGATCACTATAGAACCATCAAGCATATGCAATGAGCCTCAAACACTCTCCTTTTTTCAGGTTTTCCTGCTACCCTCAAAGGACAAGCTCGAACATGGTTCTATTCACTTCTAACCAGAATAATCCCTATATTTATCCAATTGGCCAAAGTGTTCATCGAACAATTCATTGCCAATTGAATAATTGCTAAGGATTCTTCTCACCTCTCTAGGATCTGCCAAAATGAAAGAGAATCATTGAAGTGGTATTTTAAATGATTTTCCAAAGAGGCTTTACAAGTTTTAAATAGTTGTCCTGAGCTGCTGAGAATAATCATTCTTGGTGGCATTCATCTTGACCCCTTTTATTCAGCACTCATATGAGACACGATTCATTCGTACACCGACTTGATCTATCATGTAGAGTCACAGATCTCTATAGATGAAGCTATAATACTCATAAGAAGCAATTCAAGCAAATAAATGAAAATAAAAAAAAAGTGCACTTGTGATAGATAATTTGTTCTCACAATGAATGAAATAATGGAAGAATAGTCTGCCTCCTAGGCCTTCAAATCCACAGCAGGAACCTTGATAGGAAAAGGAATATAAAACATTGAAGGTATCTCAAGGAAATGTGTTGATGGCCATCTGAGATGAGGAGAACGTAAAGTGGCATAGTCCTTTAAAGCTAAATATAAGGAATTTGTATCAATACTATCATTTTCATCATAGTCGTGGCCATATAACCTAAGCCTACAAATAGCTCAAGGATGAAATTAAAAGAATAATCCGTCATGGTTATCTTTGATGATTTATTCGAGATCCACTTACTCTAGGGGAAGCTCGTCCCACTGGGGGGTAAAATCAACACAGCAGGAACCTTGATAGGAAAAGGAATATACAACATTGAAGATATCTCAAGGAAATGTGTTGATGGCCATCTGAGATGAGGAGAACGTAAAGTGGCATAGTCCTTTAAAGCTAAATATAAGGAATTTGTATCAATACTATCATTTTCATCATAGTCGTGGCCATATAACCTAAGCCTACAAACAGCTCAAGGATGAAATTAAAAGAATTATCCGTCATGGTTATCTTTGATGATTTATTCGAGATCCACTTACTCTAGGGGAAGCTCGTCCCACTGGGGGGTAAAATCAACAACAGCAGAGACAACTGTCGAATAATCTTTTAATAGTTGGTGAAATTTAGACCATCATAGGAGGCCCCTTATTATCTAATTATGTCTTTCTAGTTGTAGATGAAAATATGACATCAAAGAAGACTCATATTGATCATTCTATCACTTTTGATGATTCTAGTTTGGAGGGAGTAAAATCCCCTCCCCAAGATCCGCTTGTGACTAATATGGTGATAGGTGACCTATATTATAATGTCAAAAGAATTCTTGTGGATAATGGTAGCTCTGTAGATGTCCTATTATATTATACTTTTCTCAATATGTGTCTCACTAGAGAAAAGCTTCAGCCTGATGTAGATCCACTGTACAAGATTTTATAATCAACCTATATGAGTAGAAGGGACAATCTGTCTCCTAATTATACTTAGAAATTTTTCTCGACAGATCACACACTCTATCTTGTTCATTTTAGTAAACTCAGAATTGACTTACAATGCTATATTTGAAAGGCCACTCCAATCGATCTTTGGAACTATTGCCTCCATCCCCTACCTTATAATGAAGTTCCTTACTCCGGTGGGAGTAATTATAGTATGCGGAGATCAATAAATAGCACAAATATGCTATTTTAGGTAGGCTCAATCATGTCTAACAATTACCCAAAGCATCAAAGGATTTAATCTCCGAATTGAAGACATCCCTCAAAAAGCTTCTCCTATAGAATACCTCACTACTGTATCAATATCAAAAGAATATCCATTAAGGACCATGCAAATTAGATCCCTTCTCTCAGACAAGGAGAAGAAAAAATATATAGAATTTATAAGTAAGAATTAGGAAGTTTTTGCATGTAGTCTAGCATTTATGCTCGAAATCGATCCTAATGCAGTCCCTCAAAGTTAACCCAACATGTAAGCCAGTAATCCAGAAAAAGTAAAATTTTGTGCTAGATCGGCAGCAAGTAATCGAGTAGGAAGTATATAAGCTTTTAGAAGCTAGATTTATATGGAAAGTGCACTACCCACTTGGTTGGAGAATGTTGTCATAGTATGAAAGGCAAGTGGAGCTTGGAGAATGTGTGTAGATTATATAGATCTTAACAAAGCCTATTTGAAAGATAACTTTTTGCTTCCTCTTATTGGCCAGTTAGTCGATACCCCCTCTAGACATCAGATATTGAGCTTTATGGATGCCTACTCTGACAACAATCAAATAAAGGTGGATCCTAAAGAATATCAAGGAGGTCTAGAGCCTAAATGGAAAGATTATAATATTATCTCATTTCCTAGCATGTTTAGAAGATAAATATATGCCCTTTTAAAATACTCAGAGGTGCTTGTAGCTTAGGATTCTAATGGACTGATAAATTCCAAGAAGCCTTCGAATAACTATGAAAGTATTTGGCATCTCCGCCACTACTTTTTAAAACTATAAAAGAAGAAAAGTTGTATTTATATTTGGCTATTTTTACCCAGGTAATCAGTTTGGTCTTGCTCCGAAAAGAGAATATTGTATAATGTTCCATATATTATATCAATAAAAGCTTGTCTTAAATAGAGAGAAGCTATCCTCTAGTAGATAAAATAGCTTTGACATTAGTTTACTTCACCAAAAAACTATGCCCTTATTTTTAAGACCACATACAATTGGAGTCTACACAAATCTACGACTGAGAAGTATCCTATAAAAGCTAGAAGCATTTGGTAAACTTATCAAATGGTATGTCGAACTAGGAGAGCTTAATATCCACAACTTGCCCATACCCAATGTCAAATCTTAAGCACTTACGAATTTTTTGGATGAATACACCATCCCTATAACGGATGATCCATCAAGTGCTTCTCCTTCTCCTCTGTGCTGAACTTTGTATGTTGATGGAGCTTTTAGAAGTTTTAGCACTGGAGTAGAAATTATGTTGATCTCTCCACAACAAGTTATCCTGAGATATGAGCTCTAACTTAGGTTCCCTGAAATGAAAAATGTAGCAGAGTATAAGGCCCTTATTACTAGACTAAGGTTGACAATTGACTATGAAATGTAAAACTTGGTGGTCCACACTGATTTGTAATTGGTCACCTCTTAGGTGGAAGGGGAATTTGACATCCACAACCCACAATTTGCCTAGTATTGCAACATCTTAAAGTCACTCTTAGCTCATATAAAAGAGCATCAAATCATTCATGTTCTCTAAGAGCAAAATTCATGAGCTGATGCTCTTTCTAAACTTTCTACATCATTGACAAGAGATGTATATAAGATAAACTGTACTGAGAAGAAACACTTTTCAAGTATCTAGGTGTGTAAGTTATACAGTCAATCGATGAACCTAGAGAGGCTTCTAGGATTGATCTCATCTTGTCCTTCTTATAAGATTGAGTATTGTCTTAAGACCCCATAGTTGCGACATAACTTCTGAGACATGCATCAAATTTCATTATTATTGGTGGTTAGTTATACAAACAAGCCTTCACTAGATAATATCTTAAATGTCTCTCACCTTTAAAAAATAATTATGTACTTCGAGAAGTTCACTCAGGAGTATGTGTAAAACATCTGGGAGGAAAAGCATTAGCCTACAAGATAATGATGCAGGGATTCTATTGGCCTAAAATTAAACAAGATGCACTTGAGTTTACTTAAAAGCATTAAAATTGCTAATTATATTCTAATCTCACCCATACACCAGCTCTAAAGCTTACATCACTTCAAAGACCCTAGCCTTTTAGCCATTGGGGAATTGATATAATGGGACCATTTTCTATAGCCATTGGATAGTGAAAATTCATCATCCTTATTATAGATTACTTCACCAAGTTGGTCAAGATAGAACCTCTAGCAAATATTACTGAAGTTATTACAAAACAATTCCTTTGGAAAAAATTAATCTGTGATTTTGGCATTCCTGTAAGGGTCATCACTGACAACGAGAACTAATTTACTGGAAAAATCTTTACATCTTTTTATAAGGATTTTAATACTCAGCTAATCCACACTGATGTTTCCCATCCTAAAGCAAATAGGTAAAAAGAGGTTGCAAACCGAACAATCCTAAAACGGCTAAAGACACGCCTAGGGAAGGCTGGGGTCAATGAGCTGAGGAGCTTGAAAGTTCGTTAGGGTTGTTAAGCCCTTATGAACTAACCTGAGGCTAACTAAGAGGGGAAGTTGAAACTGAAGTTTTAAAAATTCTCAAACAAAAAGAAAAATCCCTTTTGAAACTTTTTTGAATATTTTAAGACAAAAAAGTTCAACCTTTAATGCAGAAGCGATTAACAAAAAAATTCTTTTGGGACGTATATTACATTTAGAAGAAAACAAATCATGTATCGTCATGTACAATTATGAATGATTTTCCTGGATGATATGATCATTCAATCTAACCATAATTAAATGCCTAATCATGGATCAACCTATACGATTAGATTAAAAAATTTTAATTATCAAATCTCGCATAAAATATCTCTGGCAACTGGAGGTTTGAGTAATATCGACGATCCTATATAATTAAAGGATCATCTTTATTGATTAATATAATTAAGCTTATTTAACACATAAGCCCTAATTAGTGTTTTGAGCTCAACATATCATCCACGATGATTTAGAATCATCTTGTACAATTTTTTTTTAAAATTAGAATAACCCTAACTTACTCACTCCCTTGAGTGTGTGTGTTCAAGGTTACTTAGCTTTAGGATTCATCATATTACATTTGACTCAATAATAGGTGAAAAAACATTGAAAATACAGACTTACTCAATCCTAATCTACCCAATCTTGAGCTTGCTTGTAAGTGAGCTTATCATCCTAAAAGCTAGTCTATCACAAAGAAAAAACATGTACACAATAAATTTAACCAATAAGAATTAATATGATAAGCAAAATAAAAATGTTTTTTATTATCAAAATTATAGTACTTAGTCCAAGATTTGCAACAATCTCCCCCTTTTTGATGATGACAAACATTATTGTTAAAATATTTCAAGAAATTCCTTACACTCCCCCTGACCAGGTTAATTCACTCATTTAATAAATTAGGGAGTTGAAACAAAGAACAAAAAATCAAAACAACATAAATTACTAAACATAAATATTAGTAAAGACTAATATGAAAGACAAACTTTTACAAAACAAATAACACCCTACTCCCCCTTTTGATAACTCAAAAAGAGGAAATTAAAAATAACATAAGTAGAAACTAAACATGTCAATACAATAACAGTAATAAAGCAAACTAAAGACTAAAAGGAACCCTGATCAGGAGGAGGAGGTGATGGCTGAAAAAAGCTAGTAATGGAGAAACTGCTCTCCGAACTAGGTCATGTATTGCTCATGCTACCATTGCTGCTCAGCTACATATTCATCAAAATGTGCTTCCCACTGGTCAAATCTCTGTTCTAACCTATCTAGATGGGACTACTAGCAAATATTAATAGGAGCAGGAATAGGTTCTGCCCCTTCATCCATAGCTTCCCCATGTTCTGCATAATGGTGAGTACTATGGAGGATGATGAAGAAATTATTGCAATAGAAAGTTGGTTATTAGTCAGCTGGGTTAGGATATTGAGTTTTATACTTGGTTTCTAGGACATAAGCAATGATGTGTCCTGAAGCTAAACTTAATTTCTCTTATGGCCTGGATCCCTAATACTAGTGAGGTGTTCAATATATCTGAATAACAAATCAACGATATTAAAATCTCTACAAGCCATTATAAAGTAATTTGTGAGGGAAAGGATGGGAGTGATGTGAATTTGATCCACAGCTTTGGAAATAATAGAAGTTCTAAGAATATGATGGATAGTCCGGGAATCTTTCATAAAAGAACTTGCTACAGAGTAATGAAAATGATCATTGGTGTTCCTAAGTAGAGTATTAACATGACGCCAAGTAAAGTCATGATAAAAAACCAAGAGATGAATCTTATCTTCAGTGGTGGAAAGGTGAAGAAGTTCATGGATGTCCTGATAAGGGATTTCAACGGGTCATCTGTTCACATAGGATTGGAGTGAAATGTAGGTGGAGTTAATTCAAAGGTTGGTGAAAAACTCAAATAGAAGATTAGAGTTGAAGGGGAAAGCAAGAATCATAATGAAAGCAAGAGATGTATGGGAAAAGAGCTTAAGTACCCGATAAGCCAAAATATTTGGATTGACCACTTTTGAAGAAGTAATCCCTGTAAATTTGTATCAAGCATAAACAACTCAGTAAAATAGGGATACATAGTTTCCCTGGAGGAACTTCCTTGCAGCATTCTAGAACATTTGCCATCAGCCATTTTAAGTGTTTAACTGAAAGAAAGAAAGATTTGAAGGATTTTACAGTGAAAAAGCCATTGGAAATCATATATTTATACAGGGTCGGGGACATCATCTAGGATAATCGTAGGATCGTACAGGATGATCAAGAGCAATTATTCATCTAGACTGAATGGTAAAAAAAAGCGGTAGTATTGTTCAGGCCGATCAAGTATCGTATTGGATAATTAGACATAGATAATCATCCCGAGGAGTCATACTGTATAATAATTGATTGGCTCGATCGTCTAGGATGAAGAGGTGGATCATTTAGAATGATGAGTTCTTAAGGATTATACCAACCGAATTCAAATCATCCAATCATTTTGTCCATATGGATAATCCCGGATGATAATAGTTAGTACACACACAAATAAAAATATATTGTAAACATAAGTAGATAATAGGATGTGAGCCGTAATATTTATTTTCATAAAACATATAAATTATGAGCTTGAGTTGTAACATTGCTAACCCGTACAACATCCCTAGATGTCACATGTGTTCTTACAACACACTCACGGGACCCATGCATCTGTATCTATGTGTATATATATTACAGTACATGTGCGAGAGCATTTTGGAATATTTAGCATTGATCAGCTAAGTGGGAAACCATCATATGAATGTAAAGCTTTACTTAGAAGCTCGTACACACCAACTGTCTGCTTGTATGCAAGTTGCGGATCCGGTGGCGTATTGTTACATCTTATAGAAGCTCATAATTGATTACGGTCTACTACATTTTCTCGGGGATAGCACTTTCTATTTATAGCTGAACTTTTATAATAACTCTTAGGATCTTGTATTTAATATATTCTCCTTGTATTTAACTTGTGGATAATACATTAGGTGTATAATGGGTCTCCCATAACGGCTCGCAGGAGCTGGTGCACACTGTACTTCTTTCACTTTTTAGATCATCAGTGTAAGCTTGGGAGATCACTAATTCATTGCAAACTCATAAGCCTCGATGATCTTATTATGGTTGAAATTAGATTCACTCACTCCATAATTATTTGATACGGCCTTCTTTTCCCAAAAATCATATATGGATTCTATTATACTTCTTCATCCACCCCCTTGACAAAATTTTGTTTAATGGGTTGTATTCATTGCCAACATCCTACTCATACGTTCATCAGTCATCCATCAAGCTCATTTTGTTAACCTTCAGCATTCATAAGCAACCAAGATGTTAACCTATGAGTCGACTATCATTAACTAAAGGGAAGTCATGATACTTCTCGCACTCGCTAAGAATTCTTACGTACCTAACTACAATCAAACTATGTATTCCTTCCTAATTTCTATTGTTTGTGGGGTTGAATGCCTTCATTTGTATCTTAACATTGGTTGGGGAGCATTATTATATTCATCATACCTTAGTATTGTTTTGTAGAAGGCGGGTGTATTTACATGCTCTGTTTATTGTAAGGTAGGTTATATTTGTTTTCATATTAACATTAACTATAGGATGTAACATTTGTTATACATCGGAGAATCCCTTAATTTTTATTGGAAATCTTCATTTTGTTTCATTGCAAGTGTGTCATTGTATCCTCTACAATGCACAAATGTTATAACCGATAACACTAGCCTTTAAAACTAGTTGGCAAGTTGAACTTCAATCCCCATGGCTTTCATGAATCTATTAAAGATCTTTGCCTTGTTACTTGTAGGTAGATCACCCCATGTCTCATAATTTTCATTCATTGTTGATTAGGAATGAATTAAATTCAGTGTTACACATAAATTATCATGGTACAAAACCCCTACATCATGGCTTTGGAACCAAGCTATGCCCTTCATAACCTTTTTATTGCTTGTAAGTTATAATTAAAACTCATTTGCCTTCAAAGATGGTTCAGTGTGTATGATGGGTTTGATATTATTACTCATTTATATTCCAATCAAAGTAATCATCTTTCAACATTCATTAGGAATTTTATACCATGATTCAAGTCATTCTCTTTATTTATTGCTCCACTTTTTATTTTACCCAAATTCAAAGTCATGGTTCACTTAATGTTCAATTTCTCCTTTCAATTTCATTTCACTTAAGTTCAAAAATCTTTGTTATTCTTTTGAGTTATATTTGAGTCCAATATTTACAAGTTCAATCAATGTTCAAATTGAATTAAGTGCTTTATATTTTCTCAAATAAGAGTCCAAGTCTAGATTTCAGATTTCCTTGCTTTTCAAATATTGTTCAAGTCCTTTGTGCTTCAAATGAAATTTTAGTAGCCTCCTAGCGTCTCTCAAATTTAGGGTAAACTACCAGAAACTGGACCTTCCCACCATGCTAAGAAAAGCCTGTATGGTAGGTGTCCTCGGACATCATGCCATAATCTTCATCCCATACCATGCTAAGAAAAGCATGTATGGGTCTTCTACAGCTCCTGCTTGAAAAATGCAATCATTTACCCGCAATTGAGTACTTATAAGTGTCCCCACTTTATTGTAGGTATCACATTTGGTTCCCATCCCATCACGCTAGGAAAAGCATGTATAGTTTGTTTTTGGGTGCTCCACGAATGTCGAAAAAGGGATTTTGGGTGATTACCCGTTTCATCGCAAGCATCACAATGAACTTCCTCCTAGCATGTTAACAAAACCATGTAAAGGAGGTTGTTTTGTCATGAGGCTAGTGATGAAATCGATCTCTTATGGTTTTAGGGATCGAAGGGTTATTCCTTCGCATTCTGGCAGCGACGAAGTTTTACAAAAAAAAAAATGCACAAACACTTTTTTTTATTTTCCCACCTCTTTTTTTTTTTAAACTCCTTTTTTTTTTTTTTGCTTTTCTCTCTGACACACAAGCATGTATATACAATTAAAGTTAGCAATCATGACACAATTAATCATTAATTTAACTTAACTAGAGAAGCTAATCAATCCAACTACACCAAATAGTATTAATAATTAATGCCGATGATAATGATAAGTAACATTTAAAGTGAACAAGATGACACAAAAAAAATGGTTGAAAACCCATCATCACATTTTTTTTCTTTTGGGTTTTTCAAATGGGCTTTGTGAGATTGAAGGGTGTGATTTGAGGTTGGACATTTGGTTTGCTGTCATGAGAGTAGTTTCCCATTGTAATATGCTAACTTACTTATTGGGCAAATGTTTAGAAAAGGGGAAGGCTGCTGTGTGGCTGAGATGGATTACTAAAGTTAATGTTTGTCTTGAGCTTTGCATAGACTAGGGAATGGCGTCATGTGGGTTTGTTGTTTCAAGTAGGAATGAGTGGGCTTTTGAATTGAGGAAATGGCAGCTACTATTTGGGTTTATGTTGGCCTAATACAATGGGCTGAAGTGATAGAGGGACTGTCTAAAGACTGAGCTAAATGCTGAGTGCAAATTTTATTGGGCTATTAGTATGAAGTTTGTTGTTTTGATATAGACTCTAGATTTCAGATTGCTATTATAGAAATGGAGTGTGGGTGTAGCAGGTCATCACGTGATGTTGCTGTCAATAGACAGAGAAAAGCTGTTGCATTCAGACTTTGAATGGAATATAGTGAGTGATATGGAGGACAATTACAAGCCACTAAATAAATTTCAAACCAATAAAAATAAAAGCCCCATCACAAACCTCTAGAATTAAAAAATACTAAAAATAAGAAAAATTATTAATTAATTAAAAAAATAATTAAAAAATATAAAAAACACCAAATAAGTTTTAAATAATTGTAATCATCCCTGAGAGTAATTCCTGAATTTTGCAGAAGATTTCAAGAGGTTTGGAGTTGATTTGGTACAAAAATAAGCAATTATCTCTAATTAAATAATTAAATAATTTATTAAAATCATCGAACTTTAAAATTCATAACTAATTACAGGGCTATAAAAGGGGATTTTGGATGGTTTTTACGGTTTGATGTAATTTATAATACTTATGATGTGATGCTTCTACTATAATATTAAATATATAATATGCGATGGGCTCTAGTTTATTAGGTTAGGAAAAATCTAGATATTAATATATCTTTTATAGGTGGTTATGCTTTTATAAGGCTATAAAAGTAGGCTAATAAAAATATGATTAACAAGTTTTCTGTAGGTGCTCAAATTGCTAAGCCCCCATAAAAGAAAAAAAATAAAAACATAGTCAAGTGAATGTTTTGGGTCAAAAGTGGGTAATTTATTATATATAAATACTTGGAAATTTTTATGATTTTATATAAACTACTTATGATAGTCTTTTAAACTTAGAAAGAGTTGTGAAAGTTAATTAAAGAGGAATATGTTGTATATAATTTCTAATTCAAAGAGGAAGAAAATATCCCTCAAGGGAGAGTTTCTTCCATTTAGAGATTAAAATCCCAAAGGGAAAAGAAACACCCATTTGGGGAGGAGTTCTTTTCATTTGGATATCTAAAATTGGTGGATCTAAGGAGCTCAAAGGAAGGAGCTGTAGAAATAAAGATAAAGAAAATATTCAACTTTAAAATATTTGTCATCAATATGAAATTCTACAATGTTGTAAGTAGATCTCGGCCACTTTAATTTCAATAGATCATTGTTTATAATTAAATGGCACTTATCATTTGACCTTTCATATTTGATTAATATAGTTTGGTGCTTTCTGATTCTATTTAAATTACATGCTTAAGAAATTACCAATTTTTTAGGTTAATTATCTGCATGTGATATTTTTAGCCTGCAATGCAATTAGGCATCTAAGGACAATAAAGACGTTCTACTTGTATTTAAATAAAAAAATTTAGGCTTACATAGAAAGATAACATTTCTAAGAAATAAGCCCGTGCTCGTTAGGAGATTTTTGCATAAAAGATAAATTTGTATGCATTGTATTATAAACAATTAAAAATTAATTAATATTTAATTATATCGAGCATAATCAGACCATACATTAGGGTCGACTTAGAAAATTCTCTAGATGTCAACCCTAATTTCTCAAAAACTTAAATAATGAGCCTTACTTATCTCTCATAAGACTGGAGTTATAATTTTAAAGAGCTTGGGTGGATTTCCCGGCTTTCCAATCCATGCTTATATAAGTCCATAATACTTTAGTTAGGTTTGGGTTAATAATATATATTGCCCAACTTAGATCAAGCTTTTGGAGCGGACCCATAATCTTAAGTCCCCAACATAAAAAATTTTATCCCAAATTTCTGATAAAATATCAACTTAAACCAAATTTTCTGTCCTTCAAAATTTAAACCCAATATAGGATAGGTTAGGGAACTTTTGAATAGTTTTCATAATCCCAATGTGCTCCCTACCTTTCATCCTTTGGCCTCTTAAATAAGTGTTCAAATTTGATATAATCCCGATTGAATTTTCAACATCTCTCCTTCTTTGAAAATTCAAATAAAATTTCTATCATTATTCGAATCGAGAGTGTTCATAGGATGCCCAAACTTCCTATGATGAAATAAAGTGTGAGGGCTTGCCTTCATAGACAATTTAAGACTCCATTTAAAATAAACCCCATTTAATTTAGCTTTTGAATAGGATGGGAGAAAATTATTCTTTTTTGAAAATAAAATATATAATAATAATAATCCAAGATAACAGTTATCTTCATATTTAAAGTTCTCAATAATAAATGATATTTTTATTCTTATGAAAGTTATATAATTTGTTATTAAGACATTTGGATATAAAATTAATGATAATATACCTAGGTTATTGTACTTAGATGTGTAATTAAGCCCTTGGGGCAATATGTAGTCCACTAGGATGATCATATTACAATAATTGGTGATAAATTACCCTAGATGTCATAGCCAAATGTATGATTGAATATTATTTTGATTCTTTGAAGTTATATGTAATTTTCTCTTGAGTTTGATTTTAATAATTGGGATAAAGTTCAGGGTTTCATAATCAGAACTCATTAGAGAATGGTATTATCACTATCCGTTATGATATATTATCCATAATGATGTGTTCGATTTTAAAACTAAAAATTTAAAAGTCTATGTTTAAATTGTTCCCAAAAATACAATCCAATTGATTGCACATTCCCAATAAAAGTTTATAAACAATCCCTAGTTAGGAGGCATCTTATATAGGAATTGCTATCCCTAGCCTATCATCAATCATAGTCATATCATATCCCCTTATTCCTCCCATCATGTATCGACTAAACCTATATTTAAAAGAAAATTTATCAGCCCACCCTCCTGCGTCAGGTATCATATCTCCGTCAACCTGAATTATATAGAAGAAGTCTTTCTTAAATACACATAGTACGCAACACATATGTAACATAATAATATTTAACATTATACTCAATATCCAATTTATTATATCAATTTCTTGTACAAGTGAAATGACGAGGAAAATAAATATAAAGGTTGCTCTAAGACAATGCAATATTCTCATATATATATATATATATATATATATATATATATATATATATATATATCATATCGACAATGAACCATAGTATCAATTTATGATAAAATGAGTCATGTCAAATGTAAATGTTATGCTAAATATGTATATCATTCATTTTGTCTAGACCGAATGCAATAATCAATTTACCATTTTTTACTATCTCAAATTTCAAAATTGGTGAAAATTAAATATGATAATGTTAATAGGTTCAAAATGAGTAAATTTGTAATATAAAATTTATACGATAAAGATTTGCTAAATATCAATATATCATAACTTTTACAAGTTCTAACTAATTCGACAAATGTGTTATAACTCGGGCTTCCAAGTTTATGATTTTGATGATAATAAATAATATTGATTATCTTTTATTTCTCCTATTATTTGTAGTGCATATTTATTTCTGTGTTGACTAATATTTTAGGTACACCATGCACAATTCTTTAAAGATTCAAGGCTTAAGATTGTGTAAAATTTGTTGTATTAAATGAGTTTGTAATTTTCTTTTCTTAAGTCAAGCCTTCCTGAAAAAAAAAACATTTTTAAAATATAACTAATCATACAGTACAATCACCACATCGTACTGGATGATCTGTTATAATTAGAAAGCCCACCGTCCATTAAATTAGGCAAAAATTTGAATTTGAAATTTTGTTCTAATCGTATTGTAGGATCATGATCATATTATACAATGTTTAAAATATTACCTAATTTAATCCTATAATTAGTTAATCAAAATAGCTTAATTTAATATTTTGTTCATACTATACGAACTCGATCGTATGATATAATTAATGAGATGATTTCGGCCATCCCATGCTTTTCCCTGGATGAACTGCTATTTTTAAATTGTTCTTACAACGCATCATACCTATCATCATATAGTACGAACATGGAATTGAACTGTTCATACAGTACTAATTGGATATCATATAGTACTAACAAGTCAATTTCTGCATATCGTAATGGACGATCTTGAGATCGTACTGTATGATCTTTGACAGTTGAATTAAGTTTTTTAAGATTTGTTTAGCCCTCTATTTAAGCACTCTCATAAGACATTGTAAGGGTCTTTTGGCATCCATTGAAGCTTCATTTTTTTGGGAAAAAACTGAAGAGAGAACTTAAAAGGGAGAGAGGAAAGAGTTGAGTTTGAGAGAGGGAGAAGATCCTTGGAGGGCGTTTCAAGGGAGTGTGAAGGAGATTTTACACGGTTGCTCTGGTGAGCTTTCACCTCAGTACCACCAGATTCAAGGTTCATCTTAAGGGTAGTTTTGTTAAGAAGAAGATCTCTTTGGTGTCAAAGGACCCGACTCCTCTGCTGCACCGGGGAAGTTGGAAGTGATTTTGCGTAAAGGCTTCTCCGCCTATTTGTGGGGGCTAAAGGAGATTCACTTAGGGTTTAGTGCAATTCATGGAGGGTGCCTCCGGGGATTGGACGTAGGTCAAGTTTTGATCAAACCACTATAAATCTAGTGTGTTTGTTACTTTGTTATTTCTGCTCTTTATTTCTGCATTTATTTTTATTGCTATTAATTGCATTGGTGAAGTTGATAATATATCTTCTTATTATGAATGAAATTTTCTTCCGCATAAAATTATAAAAAGATATATTTTTTTCATTAAAGAAGTTTTAAATATCCAATTCACTCCCATTTTGGCGCATCTCATAATTTAAAAATGAAAAATGTCTTGAAGACCATTAAACACTTCTTATCTCTCCTCCTTTTAAGTTCTTAATTCTCCCATCCAAATGAATGAAATGAAATTCTTTTATATTTTAATTATGATATGATAATAGATTTGCATTTTTTAAAAATATTGACTGAGCACTAAAACATCAATATTTTCTAGCACCACAGTGCTCTTAAGGAGAGATTTAAAAAATTCAAAAGAGAGACCACAGTGTTGTAGTGCCACCTATTCAGCATCACAATGCCAACCTCCTACCTCCTAGTGCCCATCTAATAGAGAGGGTAGTGCTACTACCATTACAATGTCATAGTTCTCCCAATGCGAAATTTCTAGATATGTATAAAAATTTTGATAAATCTTACATAACATAAATTTTCCTATTTGGTTACTTCATGTAATCTAATAATTTAAGAATATGACATTATATATATATATATATATATATATATATATATATATATATATATATATATATATATATATATATATATATATATATATATATATATGCATCAATTAAATTTATAAATGAGCATAACTTGCTAGCCTCCTTTTATGCTTAGTAGAAGGAATAATATCACTAGTACAAAGTGAAGCACCCATACCACCAACATCAAAAGCCCAATTCACCCTATTTTCTTGCCTACTTTAGGTGTACTCATTAAAATTTCACTTTTGGTTAGTATATGTAATCTTAGTGGAAGGAATAACAACTAGCACGAAGTGAATCACCATACCACCAACATCAAAATACCGATTCTCCCTATTTTGTTGTCTGGTTTAGGTGTATCCTTAAAATTTTGCATAATAGCAAAGTCTCGTCCCCTCTCTCGACCTCACTCAAAATTTGCTTCCTAATCTAATTGGTCACTACATGTTTTCTCCGTATAAAGTGTATTTGTATATGACTTATGATCATATTCTCCATGACTTGTCTAATATGAATAATTTATTATGGTAAAAATCCTTTTTTTATATAAATCCACACATAATATACCAATTGATTGTAAAATTTGATTCTTATGTTTAGAATATGCAAATCAAATTTTACATTCAAGAATAATTTTTTGTTAACATGTGCACCTATAGAAAATTGAACTTGACATAAAAAATTGATTTGTTGAGCCTATCTTTGTAGGATGTATTATATTGCTTGTAAATTCAATTATGAGATATGATATCCATGTTAAATAAAATAAAATATGATAAATCACACTTATTAACAGAGTCACATTCACTTTCATTAAGATGAACCTATTGAGTTATACTTGCTTCTTTTAAAATAAACAAATAAATTTACACTTTTTTGCATAAAATAAATCTATGAAAAAATTATTCCATGTCATTTTTGTAACATACTTGGGGCACTGAACTTTAGCAAGGGGAGAAAAGTAAGGTTGCCTAAGTGAGGATGGAGCAAATAAAAATATAATTCTCGACCAAAGTAGTGAAAGAGAGCAAGCTAAGAAAACTTGAATAGAAAATAGTGCCATCAACAAGTGATAGTGGCTAAGGCTTCTACTAGGCAGCCAAAAAAATTCAAGAGCAGGAAGCCAACAACATGTATGAGAAGGGAGCTAGTGGCTAGGGTTGATGGTTAATGTGATTAGGAGTTGGGTTACTTTGCAGGTAAAAGAGGATCTCAAAATAACTATGCCTAAAATTTAAAGTCACACTTTATAAGAATACAAGACTAATAATTAAATATTATCTTGTGAAGCCCAAAACATTGTGACACCATATTTGATATTTTTTGGCCCAACACATTTGATATTTTATAAATCATGTGATTGTATCATATGTGTTATGTATGTTTGCTCACATGCATTTTGTATGTTATAACTGAATACATGAAAATTGGAAAATAGATGCTTTGATGTCTGTAGTAGAAACTCAAGCTCATAGGTTATAATTTTTGTTGTGAAATAAAAATGAATGATTATAATAAAAAAATAATTTATATGCTTTTCCATAAAGAATTAACTTTCTATGCAATTTTTTTTTCATCCATGTAAACCCATTATGGAATGAACTAGTCAAATCTTTCAAGTAAATATGCCCATATGTTCTTAAGGAAAGAAGAAAGTTTTTAAAAAATTATGCACATTCATGATGGAGAGGCAGAAGAATTCATTTGGATGAGTAAAAGCATTTTCCTATTCAACCCAATCTTAGGAAAAAAATTGAACTTGATAAAAATTAACATAATGAGGAAGTTGCAAAATGAAAGTTGATTAAGAAAAAATAATTAGTTTTAATATATAATATGAAAGACAAATAAATAAAATTTTGATCATACTTATCTCAAAATAAATCTAACAATTTTAGATTATATCTATTAAAATACTTGATGAGAATATCCCAAGCTAATTTTCTTAATGATAGCTCAAGTGTCATTATCCTTTTTACTCATAAAAAATCCATAAATTATTATCTTCCAAGACTTCTAGTGGCTAATCAGACTATGTAGGGCCAAATCTTGGTGGACTCATCATCAACCCCTGTGCCATCTCAATCAAAATCTGTGGCATATTAAATAGTTCTTCCTCATCCACATACTTAACTATATCTTGTGGTGGCACCTCAGATGTGTCCATAGGCTCAGGCCTCGCACTAAATTGTGTTGATGTTACCTCTGCTTCTACTCCAATATCAAAAATTGAATTTGATATTGGCACGGGATTTGATCGTATAATCTGTGGCATATTGAATTGTTTCTCCTCATCCATATACTCACCTGTCTCTTGTGGTGGCATCTCAGATATTTCCATAGGCTCAGGCCTCGCACTAAATTGTTCAATTGCTGCCTTTGCTGCTACTCGAATATCATCAGTTGAATTTGATTTTGGCACGGGATGTGATCGTATAATGTTAGGAAAATTAAATACTGCATTGTCCCCACGGATTGTAAGCATGGCCACATCATAAGCAATGGCAGCCATTTCTGGTGTGGAATAAATCCCGATATAGATACTTGTACAATTTTCACTCTTATAAACTTTTGTTAACCATTTTGCTTTCCAGAAGTAGACTCCATGATAATGAGGGGGAGGAACACTTGGCTTGGTGTTTGAGGCTGGGATTTGTACCTAGAAAGGGGCAGTGGAGTTAGCTATTTAAGATTTGGAAGGTTTATTTTTATGTTAAAATGATGAACATAAAGAAGGGAATAAATAAGATTATAAATCTTATTCTTTTTCACTCAACTACTGAATATATATAAAAATATTCATAAAATTTAAATCTATGAAAATATATGAAATCGATAACATGTTATAGTAATAGATCCCATGCAAGAAAATATAGAATACTTATAATATTTTACTATGATTAAGCCTAAAATATTTTACTTATATAGACATTTGATATCCTGCTCAATTTTGGTCCAACACTATCCCTATAGTTGGAGTTATAATTGAAATGTCAATAATGCCCAACTTATGAAGCAGATGATAACAAACATAACCATCAAGTGATTTGGGAGGTTTGCTAATTGGTTCTTTGTGGTAACATATCTATAATATCAGATGTAATAAATATTTGTAATAAGTATCTTCAATAATTATTATGTATACATCTTCATTATAGAGGATACTCTCTTTTATACTGTTTCTTTTTTTTATTATTTTCTCTTTCAAATCTATAAACGTTTACACTAGCATGTTCAATTTATTAAAGATATACTTATTATTATCAATATCTTGGGAAAAGAACCTTGATTGAATTCCTCTCTCTCTAATCTTATGCACATTTAATCCTCTAAAATACCTTTATTATTTCTATCATCTTATTTTCTTTTTCATCACTCTACTCACTCACTTTCTTTCCCAAAACATCAAACCCAAAAGATTTCATATTTATTATTTTTTTCCACCAATCTCTCTTGAAACATCTTAATACCCTATCAATAATTGAATAAGTCTTTGGGACTCCTATGTCTAGGATATTACTAGCGTGCTATCATTAATCTCCAATTTCATGTTCCTCATCATTATCATCCACTCTGGTTTATCCTCACTACTATCTTCAACTAATTCCTTTTTTATTATACTCACTACTATAATTGTCTCTTATTCCCCTCTGAATAACCCGCCCCCCCTGCACTAAATATTTTTTTTTTTTTAAATACCTTCCTCAAGTAAACATTTTCATGCTATTTACCAATGTTGTTGCCTTCCTTTGTGTTATAGTTAGTATATGATCTAGGCTTTATCTTGAAACAAAATTTTGAACTAATTTTTATAAATACCACAGTCATGTTATTTTTAGCAAAATTATATGTTGAGTCTTAACATAAGTCTAATTTTCAACCACCACATAGTCCTTATCAAAGAAAAATTTTGAAAAGTATGTGCCTATTAGAAAACACAGAGAAAAAAAATGTTTTTACGTATGCACGTAAGTTTTCCATGAATCATGAGTTTTCTTTCCATTTTATAGTACTAACAATATGAATGACTTGAAATATTGATTTAATGTACAATCATGTAAATTAAGAATGAGCATATATGACATAGAAGATATGATAAAATTGATCAGTGTTGTATGATTTAATATGCTAAATTTTGAGAAGACATTTTATAATTGGTAGAAAAAAAAACTATTTGTTGTGAGCAAAAGCAAACCATAGGATCTGTTTGGGACAGTTTCATGTTAATTATTTAATGTTGCCATGTGTAATGTATAAATAATTGAACTCCATATAAAATTTCATTTATTAAGCCGCTTCTTCTTGAATTTAATCTATTTTACATCTAATTATGATATATGATATCAATATTAAATAAAATTAAAAAGATAAAAAATCACACTCAACTAAGGAGTTACACTCACTTTATTTAAGATAAACTTATGGGGTTGCACTTATTTCATCAAAATTAAATATATAAAGTAACACTCACTCCATCTAAAATAAATCTATGGAAACTTATTTCCTACCTTTTTTGGAACATAGTTGAGGAACATATCATTAACAAGAAGAGAAGAGCAAACTGCGTGAGTAAGAATGGAACAAATCATAACAAAATTATTAACCTAAGTAGTGGAAGAGAGAAAGCCATGAAAACATGAATAGAAAATAGTGCCATTAACAAGAGACAATGACTATGTCCTCGATAGTGTAGGCGGCCAAAAAAGTTAGGAGCAACAAGGCAGCAACAAGTGTAAGAGTAGGGATAGCGACTAGGGTTGATGATTGGTGCACTTAGGAGTTGGATAACTTTGAGAGAAAAATAAGCTCTCAATAATACTATGCCCAAATTGTACATAAAGTCAAGATTAATAAGAAAACATGACTAATAATTAAATATTACTTTGTGATGCCAAAATTATTATGACTTTATATATGCAATTTTTTTACATCACCTTTAATAATTTATTATTCATGTGATTGTATCCAATGTGATTTTTTAAGTTTGATCAAATGCAATTCATATGTTATATATGAACACACAAAAATAGAAGCTTTGAAGTTAACTAAAGAAGCATATGCTCTTAGATATTTTGCTTCGTTGATTAAAAAATTATTGGCCATAATTAAAGAATCATTTAGGGGGCTATTCGGTTGCTTGAAAAAGGAATGCATAATACTTTGGAGTTGTTTGGATGATTGCAAAAGGATTGCTTGATTTTACATTTTTTGTTTGATTTTAAGTAAATTGTCAATGTAAAGTGTAAGTAGGTTGTGCCTGAGTGGCCGGCGGCAAGTGGTGGTTGGCAAAGGAGGGGTGGTAGCTGGTGGTGGAGGCTAGTTATAGGTGGTGCCAGCCAAAGGTGGAGGCTACCGGAGGCGGCGGTCGAGGCTGGTGTTTACCAGAAGTAGTGGTGGTTGTGGTTGGAGCTGGGAGAAACAGCCATAGGAGGAGGCAATTAGAGGGGGTGGTGGTAGCTAGAGGTGGATTTAAATAAAAGTGGCATTGATGACTGGAGGTGGTGGTGAGAGGTAGTGGTGGCCAGAGGTAGCGATAGTCTGAGAGGGTCGTGGTCAGAGGTGTGGTGATTAGAGGTGGTGGCCAGGTGGAGTGGTCAGTATTTAATGTATTTATAATATATTTATTAATTACCCTGATTCGTGGACTTCCATATACACAAAAAATGAACTAGTCAGTGTATTTCAAATATACTAAATTTTACTCTGCATTTTTTTTACTTCAAATGAAACACAAATATTTTTAAAATCTTGCATTTGGAATACCTTACACCCTAAATGAAGCAAACCAAACAGCCTCAATATGAAGTCATAAATAATTAAATTTTTATAGGATTTTTGTCCATCCACGTATTCACATTATGACATAAAGAGTCAATTTTTCCTAGTAAACAAAGCCATAAATTATGAGGAGAGAAGAATTTAGCCACTTTTTTTAGATTTATATGTACAAGATTAACAATAAGAATAATTCAATTTCATAAATAAAATCATTTTCCTATTCAACCAAATTTGGGGAAGAAGATAGCATGATTAATGTTGATTCACTAGGTAAATTCTTCTTCTAAGACTTTTAGTAACTCATCAAACTACAGTGGGTCTAATCTTAATGGACTCACCATCAACCCCTCTACCATGTTAATCAATAATTATGGCATATAGAATAGTTCCTCCTCATCCACATACTCACTTATCTGTTGCGATGGCACCACAGATGCGTCCATAGCATAAAGCCACACACTAAACTGTGATGCTCATGCCACTATTATTATTTGTATATTAATTGGAGAAGTTGATAGGGGCATATGATGTGATCGTCCTGCATTAGAATAATTAAGTACCATGTTGCAACCTCAAAGTATGTGCCTTTCCACATCATAAGCAATAGCGGCCATCTCAAGCATGGAATAATTATCAAGCCATAAAGTTTTGGTGTCACGTTGATTGTAGATTTGTGCTACCCATTTCTCTCTTCACAAGTGGATGCCACAGTAGCATGATGGATCACCGATGGGTGGGGCACTGGATGCAAGGATTGTACTTTGGAAGGGAGAGTGGAGTTATCCATTTAAGAGTTAAAAATGACGAACACAAGTATGGACAAAAATGTTTTTATAAATATCTTTCTATTTTATTCAACAACTATATATATAATCATAAAACTCAAATACACATAAACATAGAGAATTGGTAACCTCTTATATTAATAAAGCCCATACAAATAATTATATAAGTCTATTAATTTTTTACTATGATTAAGCAAAAAATATAGGGCAAATATGGATATTTGAAATCGTCCTCATTTTGGCCCCCTCAAGTTGCAGTTGGGATTGAAATATCAAGAACACAAAACTTGCAAAAGCAGTTGAAATGATCATGAGGTTTTACCGATTGGCTTCTAGTATTACCATATCTTTAATATCGCATGCACTAAATGTTTAAAATAGGAATCTATAATAATAATTATTATAGATATATTTATTATAGAGGATATTCTCTTTCATTATATTTCTTTTTTATTGTTTCCTCTTGCATATATAGACAAGCTTGTATTAGCATGTTCAGTTAATTAAAGATGTTATCATTTATTATCATTATCATGGGATAAGAAACTTCTTGATCAATAAATCCTTTCTAATCTCATACAACTTCAATCTTCTCCATGACTTTCATTAATACCACCATCTTTTTTTCTTTTCACCACTCTAATCTTCCTCTTTTTCTGCCAACACATCAATCCCACAAGATTTATTATTTCTTTTCTTTTAATATCAATCTCCCTTAAACATCATAGTACCGAGTCAGCAATGGAATGAAGTATGGGAGATCATTGGTGTGATGTCATTATTCTCCAATTTCATGTTCCTTAACATCGCCCTCTACTCAAGTTTCTCCTCATGACCATCTTTAATTAATTCCTACTTAAGTCTAGTCACTACTATAATTGTATCTGATTACTCTTTAATTTGACCCACCCCAACCCACCCTCGCTGCCCTCCCCCACAAAAAGAATAATAAATTCAATAATATAGAAGATTGTATCTTCTTCATTTAGTAAGCCACCTTCCTCGTTACTATATACCAATCTTAATATTCCTATCTGTCATATAATCATGGCTAAGTTCACAAAACTTTTAGTGTGGATGACCTAGCCTCTTCTCCACACTTTCACCTCTTATGATTTTATCAGTCATGTGTTTCACTACTTATCACTTGGAGAAGGTCACCTATCATTGGTTCATTCACTCATATTGACTAGATGTATTATTATTGCAATATTTTTTATAATTATGCTAGCATACATCATCTTGAATTTGTAAGAGAATAACACTATATCTTTATAATTATGTGTACTTAAAAATTTATTGTAGGAATATGAAATTATTACTACTTTAATAAATATTCATTATTCACTATTATGTTTATGACATAATAGTATACAACAATGGACACAACGTAGTAAAATGATTGATGAAGCCTACCCGACGTAGTGGGAGAAAGGTTTGATGTTGTTATATTGATGATTATATTCTTTTTTCTATATATAAAAAATATTGTATTAGTAAATTCAATTAAATAAAGATAGTTTCTTTTTATGATTTATAATTTAAATTCCTCTTTAACATCATCAATATTTATGACACTTATTTTCAACATTTTTTCAACTATCCATGTGGCAAGGTAATTTAATCATTTGATTGGATATGAATCCTTAAGAAAAGAATAAATCTTATTTTGGTATTCCTCTTCTAAACTTAAACTAGAACAAATAGTTTGGTTGGATCATAAATTTCAATCGACACACCTCATTTCTATTGATAAAGAATATCTTGAGAAATAGACCATTCAAAGCATTCATTTGACTATGAGATCAAAGCTAACTATCACAACCAACATCAATTACTTATCGCACCTAGTTGGAGAAAGGCTCGATGTTGTTATATTAATGATTGTGTTTCTTTTTATCATTATATTCTCTTTTCTATGTATAAAAAATCTTGTATCACTAAATTCAATTAGAAAAGAAAAAACATTTTATGGTTTATAATTTAAATTCCTTTTTAACCTCATCAATATTATGACACACTATTTTCAATGCTTCTTAAATCATCCATGTGACAAAAGTGATTTAATCATTTGATTTGATATGAATCCTTGAGAGAAGTATAAATCTCATTTTAGTATTCCTTGTCTAAACTTAAACTAGAAGAAAAAATTTGATATGTTAAAAATTAACTTTCACAAAAACTTTCAACCGACACACCTCATATGCATCCACACTCTCAAGCCTCGCACCAAACTTTGTTGCTGCTAAGATTGTTGCAGCTTGAATATCGATAATTGAATTTGATTTTGGCACAGGATGTGATCGTATTGCATCAGGAAAATTCAACACCGCTTTATCCCCGTTGAACGCGAGCGCGGCCACATCATAAGCAACGGCCGCCATTTCTGGCTTGGAATAGACACCGAGATATATGAATTTAGAATCACGCCAACTGAAAATTTCTGATGTCCATTTGCCATTTTTTGGGAAGATGCCATTATAATGAAGGTGGTCAATGATGGGTAGGGGTTTGGAGGTAGGGATTTCTACTTGGGAAGGCAGATTTGATTCTGCCATTAAGAGTGGTGGTTTTCTAGATGTGAAAATGATAAACACAAAGAAGGATAAAAATGTTATTATAAATCTTATTCTCTCGTTCCACTACTAAATATATATATAATTCAAATATAAGAAAATATAGGGAATAGATAACCTATTATAGTAATAAAGGCAATGAAAATAAATTTAGAATAATATTAATATTTTACTATTTTTAAGCCCCTGAATTTGGGTGATGTGAACATTTGAAATCCTCCTCTGTAGTTTTGGTCCAATATTATCCCTAAAGTTAGAGTAGTAATTGAAATGTCAAGAATGCCCAACTTGCAAATAAATAGACAATAAGCATAATCATCAAGTGGTTTGGCAAAGAGGTTTGCTATTTGACTGATAGTGTTACCGAATCGATAATATCTAATGTATTAAATATTTCTTATAAGATTCTTCAATAGTTTTAATTGTATTTATATATATTAATTATAGATGATATTTTTATTAGATGATTTTTTTTTTTTTTTTCATCTTCCATACATTTAAAAGCTTACATTAGCATGCTCAATTAATAAAAAGATATAGCATTTTATTACCGCCATCATGGGATAAGAACTTTTATCCAAAAAAAAAAAACTCCTCTCTAATCCATACACCTTCAATCCTCACCATGAACTTCATTACTACTATGTTCTTGTTTTTTTTTATACCATTATAATCTTTCTCTTTCTCGGCCAACACATGCATCAAACCCATAATATACATCAAACTCATAAGATTTCTTATTTCTTATTTTTAACCACCAATCTCTCTTCAAGCATCTTAATACCCCATCAATAATGAGCTAAAGTATCCTAGACTCCCATGACTAGGATATACCTAAATTCAATTTAAAAAAAAACATTTTGTGATTTATAATTTAAATTCATTTTTAACATCATCAATATTTATGACAACTTGTTTTCAACGCTTCTTAGGCTTCGTTTGGGACGGCTTTTTTACTGCTTTCTAAAACGGAGTTTTAGTACAAAATTTTTTATTTTTGTACTAAAACTCCGTTTTAGAAAGCAATAAAAAAGCCGTCCCAAACGAAGCCTTAAACTATCCATGTGACAAAGGTGATTTAATCATTGGATTTGATATATGTCCTTTATATAGGCTGTTACTTTGCAATCTATCACAGAATTTTCATGTATACTGTTGTAATTTGAAACTCTAATTATTTAGTTAATTTATTTGTTAATGATAAATCTAATAAATTTGTAATTAGAAGTAACTATACATAATAATTATCATATCAAAATAAAATTTGAGAATTATTTTTAGAATCACTACCTATAAATATTTTAAGGTAATTGTAACTATTAAAAAGTAGAATCATCTTGTTGTGTTAAGAACAATACACGATGAAGGGAAATAAACAACGCATATTGTAATTGAGAGAAAAAAGAACAATTGATTTAGATTAAGGCTTCGTTTGGGACTGTTTTTTTCTTGTTTTTTAAAGCAGTTTTTTTAATAAAAATATTAAAAATTTTGTACTGAAAAGTTGTTGAAAGTAGCAGCAAAAAATCCATTCCAAATGAAGCCTAAATATATTTTAAAAATAGGAGATTAAAGAGCATATTTGTAGCTAAAGGTGCTAATCACCTCGAAGTATTAGGTTATAAATATATTGCTTTTGCTTTAAAACGAGTAGCAATGCCTAGATTGTTTGAACTTTCTCCAAGGAGTAGAAGAATAAGGCTGGCAAAGAAAGCAAAATTAGATATTGAGATTTAATAGAACCCTAATGCTCAGCTACCTCGTAGTCCTTATCTAGGAACAATTCTGGTTGGTATTTGTCTATTGGAAAACATAAGGAAAAAAATGTTTTTGCAGATTTTTTTCATTGTATAGTACTAAAAAAGTTTTTGCAGTTAAAAAATGCTTTTAGCAACTAAAATAGGTAAGTTACTTTCTCTACAAAAACTTCACAATTAACCTTATAAAATATTATAGTAGTTATGTTTTGACCCTTATACTAATTCAAGGAAAATTTGTATCATAGTTGAAATATTATGCCACTTCACAATTAATTCCATATAAAAATTCTTTTCTGAAGTGGAAAGTTAGGCCTCTTAAGTGAGGATGGAACAAATCAAAACAAAATTGTCAACAAATATAGTGAAAGAGACGAAGCCATGAAAACATGAATTCGAAATAGTGCCATCAACAAGAGATAATGACTAGGACTTCGATAGTGTAGGAGGCCAAAAAAGTCAAGAGCATAAAGCCAACAACAACTGTGAGAGCGGAGCTAGTTACTAGGGTTGAACGTTGGTGTTCTTAGGAATTAGGTTACTTTGAGCGCAAAAGAGGCTCTCGAAATAACTATGCCCAACTTGTACATAAATTCATAGTTTATAAAATTATATGACTAGTAATTAAATATTACTTTCTCACGCTCAAAAAATTGTGACCTTATATATGCAATTTTTTTGTCCCATCACATTTAAAATTTTATAATTAATGTGATTGTATCCAATGTAATTCATATATTTGCTTGTATGCAATTCGTGTCTTATATGTGAATACTTGAAAATGGATGCTTTAAAGTCTGACAAAGAAGCTCAAGCTCCTAGGTTATAATTTGTTGTTATGAATAGAAAGATGAGTTATTATAATTAAAAAATAATTTGTAAGAGTTTCCTTAAAGAGTTAAATCTCTATGTGATTTTTTCCATCCACATAGCTAACATGAAATGGTCATATCTTTCAAGTAAATATGCCAAAAAGATCTGAGGAAAGAAGAATTCAATCTCTTTGATTTTAAGATTTACACATTCATGATAGGGAGTAAGAAGAATTAATTTGCATGAATAAAAACATTTTGAGGAAGAAGACTTAAACTTGATAAAAATTAATTTAGTCTGGAAATTGCAAAATAGAGGATTAATAAATAAGAATTGGTTTTAAGATAGAGCATAAAATACAACTAAATGAAAATTTTGATCATACTTATCTTAAAATAATTCTAGAAATTTTAAATTTTATCTAATAAAATATTTTTTGAGAATATCCTAAGCTAAATTTTTTAATGATAGCCCCATATGCAACTAGTCTTTTTACTCATAAAAATTCCATAAATTATCATCTTCCAATACTTCTAATGGCTCATCAGACTCCAGTAGGCCTAATCTTTATGGACTCACCATCAACCCCTCAGCCATCTCAATCAACACTTGTGGTTTATTGAATAGTTCCTCCTCATCTACCACATCATAAGCAATGGAGGCCATTTATGGCGTGGCATAGGTACCAAACCATATGGTTTTAGAGTCACGCAAACTGTAGATTTTTTATGTCCATTTTCGTCTTCGTGAGCCGATGCCAAGATAATGAGATGGTGGAATGATAGGTGGGGTTTTGGAGGCGGGAGTTCTACTTTGGAAAGGGGATTTGAGTTAGCCATTTAGTAGTGGAAGTTTTTTTTAGATGTTAAAATAATAAACAGAAAGAAGGATAAAAATATTCTTATAAATCTTATTCTATCATCCAACAACTAACTATATATAGAAAAATTGTGTGGGCCATATTCATCGTTTATGAATCACTCCTAATGACGGTTTATCCGGCAGAAGTTCTGGTGGATAACCTGTAAGAACTTCCGACGGATTATTTCTTTCAGAAATTCGATAATCATGTCTCCATTTCCAATGGATATTCTTCCAGAAACCTGCAGGAAAAAAAAAAAAAGCAATCCCTCTCATATTCATGATTTTTTACAACATAACAAGCTTGCATAAAAATATACATATATCATATTCATTCAGATATTGAACATAAACATGCACTTTAACATTCACCAAACAGTTTAATAACAGATTTGTTGTATTGATGATTGTATTTCTTCTTATCTTTATATTCTCTTTTTCATATATAAAAAACATTGTCTTACTAAATTCAATTTAAAATGGATATAACCTTTTATGATTTATAATTTCAATTTCTTTTTAACATTATCAATATTTATGACACCTTGTTTTCAATCTTCTTAAACTATCCATGTGACAAAGGTGATTTAATACTTGTGAATTGATATGAATCCTTAAGAAAAATATAAATATCATTTAAGTATTCCCATCTAGACATAAATTAGAACAAATAGTTTGATCGGATCATCAGATTCAACCGACACACCTCACCTCTACTGATCACAAATTTCTTAAGAAATATCTCGATCAACTCATTGAGAAATGCCCGCTCAAATCATTCATTTGACTATGAGATCAAAGCTAACTATTGCGATCAACATCAATCCTCTTTTGAGCTAAGGCTAGCTTAACCATCTCTCATTTGCTCCAACAGACACCATATATTGTGGTTATATGGTCTAAGCATTTCCCTTGAATAAAAAAAAAAAAAGTTTGCCAACATTGTAGGTGATCTAAGACTTACCTTAAACAACAAAATTTTGAAATGATTTGTATAAATATCATTGTCATGTTATTATTGCCATCCAATATTTTTTGGAAGGGAAAAAATTGGTACGATTGCAAAAATAACAAATATAAATATAAAATAACTATTCTACAATCGATAGAACCAATATGATTGATGTATACTTCCATTTTGATATATGATATTCAGAAAATGTTAAAAATATATTGATATAAACGTATGTAAATAACAGCTTTATATGCAAATAAATTTTAAGTTTTAGTGATTGTATATCGATCTTTAATATATTAAATTATAATTACTCCTAAAATAATTATATATAAAATTAGCACAGTTGACAACACTTTTTATATTATAATCATTTTATTTAGAAGAAAATTTTATATTATTTTTCTGATTCAAGGCCTCAATAATATTTTCTTAATAAAAATAGTCTAAATTGCTTCTTAATACATATCACAAATACTTTTAGTCATTTTTATACATAAATGATATAATTATTTCATGTATACTATTATAATTACGCATGATTTAAATACATGAAAAATATTTAAAAATTTAAGATATGCCCTTCATAAAAATATTTTAACCCGTAACCATAATTAAGAATTTCATATCAACAAATTTTTTTTTTTTTTTTTTTTTGATAAACTGCCGAATGCATTAATAATAAAAGAGAAAAGAACAAACAACTAAGTGATAGCAATTCTATCACTCTCCTCCTTTAACAAAGCATAAAAAATAGGAAGAACCTTATTAAACTCTAACAAGTCCCAAAAGAAATTACCTTTCAAAGCATGGTTAGCACACCAATGTGCTAACTTATTACAAGTTCTATTAACAAATTGGAAAAGGAGTACCTCAAATCTTCTTAGGAATTCCAAGTCTTCTCCTATGTTCTTATCTCCTCCTCGACTATGTAGACCAACCAAATTTTGTAAATGAGTGGACATTAAAGTTGTCTCCTTCCACAATTAAGCATTTTGCATCGAACATCCAATCTTGTATGACATTTTTTAAGGACCGAACAGCAAAAAGCTCCAAGAATCCTGCATCCCAATGCAATACCGAAAAACCAAAAGCTAGAAGCATCCTTCCTTTATGATCTCTGAAAATGCCTCCAATACCAGCTTCATTAGATCTAAGGAGAGAAGCATCTACGTTCACTTTAATCCATCCGGGTGGAGGGGGATGCTAATAAGAAGAAATCAGCTTATGTTGTTGTTTAACATCCCAGTTATCTGAAAGGATTATAGATGGTGAACTAGATGCATGGATAATGGCATTAGTCACAATGAATGCACAACTAAGCTCTTTTCCTTCATGAACCACCAAGTTTCTATTCTTCTAAGAGTTGAACACCTGAGAACAATAAAAGTTGGCTATGAATTGGTTTTCTTCCATTTGTTTCCTCAAATAACCCAAACATTCTTCAAGGCTGTTCAGCACAAGAATTTGAAATCCCCACCAGCTTGCAATCTGAATTGCCTATTTCAATTTAAAGTAGTTTACCGCTATGTGCTCTGCATTTTCCATCATGTTACAACCTCTTGGGCAAAGGTTGGTACCAGCCAATCTTCTATAAAATAAGAAATCCATAGATGGGATTGCATTTTTCAACAATCTCCACCAAAAGAATAGAACCCGTGGGTTTAGTTTCATTTTCCTGATACAATTCCAGTCTTGGTTCCATGATGTTTGAGTATCTTCATTGGCAGCTATTACAAATCTGATCATTCTAGAAATTGTTTTACCAAAGTGAACCTTTAACAACTCCAATTTGTCCTCATGCTCTTCCCTTACTATCTTTATATTGCAGATAATTTTCACCAGTTCTCCCCCGAAATATTCTTGTAGCTTCTCAATCACCCAATCACCTTCCGATATGAAGCTAGAAAGATTATTGAAACTATCAATTTCATAAGAGATGAAAGTAGGCCAAGTTTCCAATCTCCTATCTAGAATCCAAATATACTTCATAATGTCGACAGAATTCCCATCCTTGATGCTCCATCTCAAAATTTGCTTTAAACCTTTAGCCCCACTCAATAACAACTTCCAAGCTGTTGAAGAGCTCTGGCTGCTACCATCATCCCAAAAATTCTTTCCATATTTAGCTGTGATAGATCTACTGAATAAAGAATAAGGCTTCTTAAGGAAATTCCATACCAACTTGGCTCTCAGAGGCTCCACCGAATCAACAACCGAATGGATACCCTGCCCCCCTTGGTCTTTCGGTTTGCAAAGATCCTTCCTAGAAACAAAGTGAAGACCATTCTCTCCATTGCTTTTGTTCCAGATAAAATCTCTGCACAATCTGTCAATTTCTTCAAGATAGAAATCGGCACCAGAGACATAGAAGTGTAGAAAACCGGGATAGCCTGAAGAACAGAATTAACAAGAGTAATCCTGCCCGTAGAAGATATCATCTTCTTGCCCCATACATCTAGTTTGAAGGAAGCCTTCTCCACAATTCCTGAAAAATCTGCAACAAAATGTCTCCTTAACGTAATTTTGTTTCCCAGATATGTAAGATCTTTGGTTTCTCAAAATCCCAGCAATCTAGAAACAATCCTTCTCCTCCTTCTCTCCATCTTTTTACTAAAAACAATAGAAGATTTAGAAACATTAATAAGCTGACCGGTCCAGTTACAATACTCCTTGGTTATTTTAACAATTTCCTTGATATTCTCAACTTTAGCATCCGAGAAGATCAAGATGTCGTCTGCAAATAACAAATGAGAGATTCTTGGTGCCAAAGGGGCAATCTTCACACCCAAAGTACTGCCTTTGGATAAAAAAGCATTCGTAAATAGTTGAGAACAAAATATGAATAAATAAGGAGAAAGTGGGCAACCCTGCCTAAAACCACTTCTTCCTTTGATCCCTTCCAATTCTACTCCATTGATATTGACAAAGAAACTAGGATAAGGAACACAATCCATAATGAGGTTAGAAAACCTTCTAGGAAATCCAAAATAATTCAAAACTTGATTGAGGGTATCCCAGGCCATGCTATCATAAGCTTGTTCCATATCAAGTTTTATTGCCACCAAGCCCCTTTTCGATTTGGAAAATCTAAATTTATGAAGAATTTCCTGAGCAAGAAGCATATGCTCAGATAAGGACCTCCCTTCAATGAATGCCACTTGTTCTTCTGATACTAAGTAATGAATGATTTTCTTCAACCTATTTTGTAGTATCTTTGCCACAACTTTATAGATTGACATACAAAAGCTTATTGGCCTGAAACTAGAAGGAGAAAGAGGATTACTTACTTTGGGAATAAGAATCACTAGTGTTTCCTTCCACTTGGCAGACATTTGTCCCGAATTGAAACAAAGTTGGATTGCCTTCCACACATCCAACCCAATAATCTTCCAATAAGCTTTAAGAAAGGAGTATGTAATTCCATCCAAACCATGAGAGATGTTTTTGCCAAGATCTCTAATCACAATTTCCACCTCTTCCATAGTAAAATCGGAATCCAAGATTCTACAATTCTCCGGCTTCAAAATATTTTCATTTCCAGGCCAATTGAGTAAACTACACTCTCTGGTCTTCCATTTATTATAAAAAAACTGTAAGAAACAGTTTCTAATAGCACCCGGGTCTTCAATTTATAACCCATCTTCATTTTTTAATTGCTTAATGAAGTTTCCATTTCTTCTCCCACTAGCAAATGCATGAAAGAAGGAAGAATTCACATCACCTTGCTTCATCCATTTAGTTTTGGCTCTTTGTTTCCACCATGTATTTAATCTTGCAAGAGTGCAATTAAATTCCTTTACTTTGGATCTCAGTAATAAAGCTTTAGTGTACGGAAACACTGATGTCACAGCTTCCTCTTTCTGTAATTCTTCAATCTCCTTTCTTAAGACCTCCGTCAAATCCTCCAGTTTTTTATGACTAGCCTTGCTCCAAAAGAATAATGCTTTAAGAACTCTATACATTTTCTTATTTAAAGCCTCGATATCATCGCCTTTCACTGGTTTAGCCCAGGATTTCTTCACCACATGGGTAGCCGTTGAATATGAAAGCCAAACATCTTCAAATTAGTGGATTCTGGTTCTTTGAAATTCATGATTAAACAACGTCAACAAAATGGGACAATGGTCCGATGCAATTCTCTCCAAGTGCCTCATAGCTGCAATGTTAATCAAATCCAGAGCTTTAGAATTCAGCAAGCATCTATCCAGTTTTTCTAAAATCTGAGCACTACCAGTCTTGTTATTGCACCAAGTGTATTTAGCTCCAATAATACCTACATCACGTAGGTCATTGTTATTCATAAATGTCTTCATATCCAACGGGCCATGAGAAAAGGAGAACTTCTTCCCACCTTTTTTCTCATCTTGAGAAAGAATACAATTGAGGTCTCCTCCAATCACATATGGAATATCCTGTTATACCAATCCATCCAAAGAACTCTAAAGTTCCCTTCTACCTTTGTAATCTCTACTACCATAGATGGTAGCTATCATCCACTTGCTTTTGCTGAAAATTTCCAATTCTCCAAGCAAGCATTGATCCGGAGAGTTGATCAAGGTAAAAGAGGCCACATTAGTTTTCCATATCACCAAGATTCCACCTGAAGAACCTCTGGACTGCTGCAGGCAAAAGTCCCAATCTACATCCATAAACTTGACAAATTCTTCTCTAGAAAGAGAAGAAATTTTAGTTTCAATGATACCCACAAAAAAAATATCCCAGTTTTTTATGTACTCCTTCAAGTAAAGGGAAGCTTCTCTCTTATTAGCCACCCTACAATTCCAAAAAACTAATGGAAGTCATTTGGAGACTAGTGGGGGAAAGCCCCCACCCACTCTCTTGTTCATATAGTTTCTACCTTACCTGGAAGATAAATTCAAAGGTCCCAAATGCCTTAGCTCTTTAGCTAGCTTAGTCTTCTGGGAAGAATTCTTCTCCAAACTCCTAGCCCCAATTTCATCAGTCCCAACAACCGATTTTTTAACACCCTATCCAGAGAAGTTTCCACAATGCCATTGTTGCTGCCTTTCTCCATAACCTTTCTTACTTCTCCTTCCTCCAAATCATCTTCTGAGGGATCAGCTTGAGCATCCACACCAAATTCTTCCTCGTTTAATGAGTTTAGCAGCTCAAATTTATTGTTTGGAACTATTAACGTCTTCCTGATGGAATCAACATCCAAATTCCCTTCAGGTTCTCTATGCTCTGACATACATCTTGCTTGAATGTTCTGATCCTTCTCAGCCTCCGAAGACTTTTGTACAGCTTCAGACATACCATGAACGTCAACCTGATTTCTCATCAAATCCAGGTTTTTTAATAACCTCCCCTCTTCCAGGTCCACAATCTTTAACACCTCAGTGTTTCCAATGATAGCAGTCTCCATTCTGTTGCCCTCCCTAGTAGTTTCCACGAGACTTTTCCCTTCATCCAGTTTTTTGTTCGCAGCAACAGGATTCAAAATCTTTTCCTTTATAACAACAGGAATAGATGAACCATCTTCAGAGCCTTCTTTCTAATTTTCATTCAACTTCTTCCATTGTTTTTTGACAACCTTTTGATTAACCAATAACCTCTCTGAACTCCTATTGTTATTCTTTTTAACCATTATCCATGGTCCATAAGATGGTTCCTGCTCCCTGCTCTTCCACCATGACAAGTAAAATTTTAGTTGCTTTGACACAACAAATGCATTGTTTATATTTAACACTCAAAGCATTTATAGAAGTTCCTTTCATACATTTACTTCTTAAACATGAAGTAAATGTATGAAAGGAACTTCTATAAATGCTTTGAGTGTTAAATATAAACAATGCATTTGTTGTGTCAAAGCAACTAAAATTTTACTTGTCATGTTCAATATCAAAGTTTTCTCTGTTTCCACCACATGCCTTGCCTCTTTCAAATCATTAAATTTCTCCTTGGTAACCATCACCTTATTTTTACATTCAGCTCTCGTATGCCCAATCAATCCACATTCGTTACAGAATGTCAAAATTTTTTCATATTCAAATTTCTGAAAAAACTTCTCTGATATACTCTCCACCCAAACACCTAGGGAAGCTGTTGATCCAACTTCACCCTTACACAGACTCTGGCAAATTCCCTCTTCCACCATTGGAACATGTTCCCATCCATCATAATAGGTTTTCCAACCGATGAAGCAATCCTAGCCACATTAACCTCATCCCAACATTGGAGGGGCAAATGAGGCATTCCGATCCAGATCGATGAAGTAAGACCCTTCAAGGATAGTGGAGAAAAATCAACAGTCCATTTCTCCATTCCCACTATATGGCCATTTACAAACCAAGGTCCTCTAGATAGAACTCCTTCCATCATATCAGATGATTCAAAAGAACAGAGAAAAAAATTTGAGGGTTATTTTTAAATATTTTAAGATAATTATATATAAGTATTAAAATTTTGATGAGACTCGACTTTGAAGCTGGCTCGAATCATTATTAATATTTTAAATAACAATTATTTTACTAAATTTAAATATCTAAAAATAAAATTAATAATTATAATAATAGTTTAATGTTTCCAAAGCTGCATCTGTATGATTTTTATTTGAAAAATCTAAACGTTTTTTTTAAAAAGAAATAAAAAGCTGTAAAAGAAATTGATTCAACCTCACGACCTGTGAGCTTCCAACAGGACCTGCATGGTTTTTAAAAAATATTAATAAACAACTTTAAGGCATTAAAGGGCACATCCATTTCTTCTTCTTCCGCTCGCGAGCTTGCTGTTACTATCATAAGCCAGCTGCCTGTTTTACCATTTTTTGTTAATCTTGATTGACACATCACCAAAAATAAGCCTTGATCAGGCACGAATCCAGCATTTGGTTTGAAAACTTTCAAAAGTAAATTCATGGCCATCCAAACTCTAATTTTTACAAACTTGTTGTTCAACTATGTGTGTCGTCTAGATGAAATCCGAGCACAAATAATCCTAAATCGATGGCCTAAAGTGTATTCAAAAGTTTTAAAACATTAATTGAATAACCAAATTATCTCCAAAATCATAGGGCATCTCCAACCAAATGACATTCACCCGTTTGCAGCTCCCGCGAGCTTCCACCTAAACATAAAAAAGAAATGCATTTTTGTGTCTTTTATTGTGTGTGAACAATGAGATTCTGCATTACACTATTCATAGAAACACTTTTTTTTAGTTCATTAAAATTAATTTAGTGGGGAAATTGCAGAAGCAAATTGCAAAATGAAAGAGGATTAATAAATAAGAATTTATTTTAATATAGAATATGGAGCACGAATAAATGAAAATCTTGATCATACTTGATATGTTATCATAAAATTATCTTTATCGGGCACGAATCTTGAGGCAAAATAAAATTGGAAACATCAAAAATTAAATTTGGGATCACCTGAACTCCGATTTTAGCAAACTTATAGTAAAACTAAGCATCTCAGAAATTCAAACCCAACAACATCATATTCAACTCAATCTGAGCCCAAATGGGTCTGAATCAAGGATCCGAAGAGTTGTTGGAAGGTTTGAACCACAATTTAGGTTACCAAACAATTTTTTAACATAATGTGCTTATAGTCAAATCGAGCGGCTCTACGAGACAAATCCAACGGGCCCAAGATAGCCAAATTCCAACATCATTAAGACCCTCAAATGTCTGATGGACGGTACACAACCAAGAAATTCAATATCGGCCATCCATTGAACCACTCCCCATTTACCCTTGATCTCTCACCTATTTACAGGTCATGCCATCCTCAGAAATCTATAAATAGATCTCTCATTTTTCTTGAAAGGGGACCCATGCAAGAAGAAGAAGAAGAGAAGAGTAGGAGGGAAGAAACTCCTAGACCACCGTCGAGATTCTGCCCGACATCCACGGGATGCCGGAATTCCGCCCGACCTCTTAGTGACGCCGGAATTCCGCCCGACCTCCAAGTGATGTCGGAATTCCACCCGACCTCCAAGTGATGTCAGAATTCTGCTCGACCTCCTAGTGACGCCGGAACTCCGCCCGACCTTGAAATGACGCCGGAGTTTCACTCGAACTCCAAGTGACGCCGGAGCTCTCCTCGGCTGCCAACCAATGCCGGACCTCAGCTCATCGCCAAGTTTCTACCCAACACCAGACTTCTTATTGTTGTCAGACTTTCGTCGGACATCTATCTTATGCTGGATTTTTGTCCATTGTTGGACTTCTAGTGGACATAGTTCTTCTAACCTCCATCGTCAGACGATAGTCCCTCCGAACCCATCGCTAACGGACTACGGTCCTCCTGACTTACGTCGTACACGGACTACAGTCCTTTCGACCTTCGTCGCTTGCCAACTATTGTCCTCCTGACTTACATCGCTCACTGACTACAGTTCTTCTGACCTCCGTCGCTCGCCGACTACAGTCCTTCTGACTATAGTCCTTTCAACCTCCATCGCCCGCCGACTACCGTCCTCCTGACTTACGTCGCTCACCGACTATAGTCCTTCCGACCTCCGTTGTCCGCCAACTACAATCCTTCTAACTTACGTCACCCATCGACTACAGTCCTTCAGACCAAATAAATATATCAGCAGTGATTCTTTATATTCTCATCAAGTAATGTACTTTATGAGATGTGCATCAAATTAAGGCCTTCCCTTAAGGAAGGGCCTCATTTGCAATCAACTACAATACTAGTCGATTCATTCAAACTGTTGCGGATCTATGATTTTGATGATAGCAAATATTCCTTATTTCTCTACGATTGCCTTATGTGCTAACGTTTTAGGTCCACACGATCAGACTGCAATCTGGAACCAGCTCAAGATTGGGTAGACTAAGTCTGTGTCAGTTTGTAATCTTTTTCCTTTCTTGAGTCTGTTGTATTTGGTGTGGCATCTGATGATTTGTAACTTGGAAGATTTTCTGTTGTGCCCTAAAAGATTTCTATTATTGGTAACATCGTCAGGGACGATATTTATATCGTCCTGAACGATCTGACTAAAGTAGAAACTCTAATTAGGGCATCCTCATTAAAGAAGTCGTCTTTTTGCAGAACACATCGTCCTAGACGATTTTGTATCGGCTAGGACGATCGGCTCAATTCAGCAAGAATCTGCCGCCATATCTACTTAAGAAAATCTTATTTTTGGATATCATCCTGGTATATCGGCCTGGACTATAAAATATCGTCATAGCCAATCCAGGTCAATTTTTCCAAAATTTCTCAGGCAGTTTTGGAAAGCAATTAATGGAGATTTCGTCCCGGCCGATCGCAAGATCGTCCGGGATGATTAGACATCGTCCAGCTTCATTTCAGGGCGATATTCAGGATGATTTTTCTCATATTTGAACTAATCGGCCAGGACGATAAGCCTATCATCCTTGATGATAATGTCGGCAACTTGCATTAATGAGCTCGTTTTGAGAGCTTCTATTTAAGCTATGGCAAGGCACTTTGTAAGTGTCTTTGGCGGCCATTGTAGCTTCATTCTTGTGGGGGAAACTTGAAGAGAGAGCTTGAAAGGGAGAGAGGAAAGGGTGGAGTTTGAGAGGGAGAAGATCCTGTGAGGGGGAGGAACTCAAGGGAGTGTGGTGGGGGATCCACACGGTTGCTCCGGCGAACTCGCACCTTAGTGCCATCGGATTCAAGGCTTGTCTCGAGGTAAGTTCACCAAAGAAGAAGATCTCCTTGGTGTCAAAGGACCCGGCGACTCCACCGCACCGGGAAAGGTGGAAGTGATTCTGTAAGGGCTTCTCTGCCTAGCTATGGGGGCTAAAGGAGAGACACTTATTTTAGTGCAATACTTGGAGGGTGCCTCCAAGGAGTTGACGTAGGTCAAGGTTTGACCGAACCACTATAAATCTGGTGTGTTCTTTTCTTATTATCACTTCCGCATTTATTTTTCTTCCGCACTTTTTTGTGGTGATTTTGGTTTAGGTTTTTGTCTTTGTTTAAAAGATTCTTCTTTTCCAAATCACCTCTCTCTTTATTAGCCTTGGGCCAGTTCATATAGGGCCTAACATCCCTAACGAACTTTCAAGTGATATCAGAGCACTTTCTAGTGTCATCTGAGCACTTTCACAAACTAGTCTTGGCCCAATGTTTTTCCCCCTTTTCAGGGGTTTTCCAAAAAAAAATCTTGGTGTCTCATAAATGCTAAACCCTCTCTCTTATCTTATTACGTGCCAGATTTTTGTATAATACTAAGAGGCTAAATTTTATATTTCTCTACCGCCGTGAATACTCCAAGACATAACCGTTTGTCGCCTTCTGTGGGAACGTGGTTCCCGACTGGGGGGAAAATTTTGCTACAACCTCGAATAGGTTTCACATCCCTTATGGAATCTCTCAACCTCTTCCACACAGGTTAACATCATCAAGCAAAGGCTTCGACATATAACCTCGGATAGGTCTTACATCCTTGGTGGATTCTCTCGACCTCGTCCACACAGGTTAACGTCATGGAACAAAGGCTTTGACATACAACCTCGGATAGGTCTTACATCCTTGGTTAATTCTCTCGACTTCTTCCACACAGGTTAACGTCATCAAGCAAAGGCTGCGACATACAACATCAGATAGATCTTACATCCTTGGTGGATTCTCTTGATCTCTTCCATACAGGTTAACGTCGTCGAGTAAAGGCTCTGACATATAATCTCGGATAGGTCTTACATCTTTGGTGGATTCTCTCAACCTCTTCCATACATGTTAACGTCGTTAAGCAAAGGCTCCAACATATAACTTTAGATAGGTCTTAAAACCTTTGTGAATTCTCTTGACATCTTCTATATAATTAACGTCATCGAGTAAGGCTCTAGCATACAATCTCGGATAGGTTTTACATCCTTGGTGGACTCTATCGACCTCTTCCACATAGGCTATTATCATCGAGCAAAAACTCTGACATACAACCTTGGATAGGTCTTACATCCTTGGTGGATTCTCTCGACCTCTTTCATAGAGGTCGAGCAGTGCTCTGAATGAACGACATTATATCTATAAAGATTCCATAAAAGTGAGTGATTTATAAAATCACCCCTCACATAAAGACCTTGGCAGTATAACAATACCCTTAAAAAATATGCGGGGGTAATATATCACGACATATTTCAAAGATGCAATAACAATTTAGTTTCCTCAAAGGGACAAGTTCTCAATATCAATGGAGTTATATTGCAAAAGATTGTACATTAAGTTTATTTTTACAATAATTTAATATTAAAAGTACATCAGCATTATATGTACAAGTCATTAAGAAATAAGAAATTTCAAAATAGTCAAATATCCTTAGTAAATTTAAATGACTTCTTCTTTACTACACATTGAAGCATCTCCTACAAATTTTTATTCAAAGAAAGGAATATCTGATGTCTGCACATGTCAACATAGATGCATATTGACTTAGCAAAATGCGATTGGACATCCACGATCAACGGCCCTTCTTCTGATATTTACAGGCGATCCTTTACTTCAACCATCATCGGATTGTCGCTTGACTACTACTTGCAGCACACCTTCGAACTCTCTCCTTCAGCTCTCCACTTGATCATTGACTGCCAATAAACTTTCTCTTGATCGTCCATCGCCAACAGAATTTCGTTCAAATAGCATTAAAATTCACCCCATCTACTCATCACTTATGGTTCTCCTCCAGGACACCATTATCATCAGATTTTCTCAAATCGCCCTTACATATAAGCAGGAATTTATCTTCTTATACTAAGGGTTTTCTATTAAGAAGATAGTCTCTCATCGTGACTCCTTCTATACAAGAGAGAGGAACTGAAGCTTAATAGGGGAATGCCACCTATCTCCAATAGTGGAATGCTTCCAATGTAAGAAGAAGTTCGTAAGAGAAGAATAAGAAGAAAAAATTCTCCTTATACATAAGAGAGGGGCACTGAAGCTTAATAGGGCAATGTCACTATCTCTAACCGTGGAATGCCTCCAATATAAGAAGATGAATGCAAACGAAAAACAAGGAGGAAAAAACTCTCCTTCTACACAGCAAAATGGGGCACTAAAACATGATAGGGGAATGCTACCTATCTTTGATAGTGGAATGCCACTAATGTAAGAAGAAAACTATGTTGAAACTTGTTCAATATGAATTAGGTTGTTAGACTTAAGCTTATGTCCCAGTGGCTAACAAAGAGGGGGGTGAATTAGTAATTAAAAATTATCCCTCTTTTTGAATTTTCAAACCGAGAATAACTTTAGTAAATTTTTATAAAAAATGATTTTCAACCACAAATTAAAAAGTAAATACAAAAGCAACGAAAAATAAAAAGACACAAGATTTATAGTGGTTCGGTCAAACACGACCTACATCCACTCCCCGGAGTCACCCTCTGAGTATTACACTAATACCACTAGTGACTCTCCTTTTTCACCCACAACAAGGCGGAGAAGCCTTCACAAAAACTCTCTTCCACCACTACCCGGTGTAGCAGAGAACCGTCATCCTTTTACACTCTCTAAGTATTGGTAGAGAACAGTCTATCCTTTCACACTCTCCCAGTGTAGGCAGAGAACCATTCATCCTTTCACACTCTCCCAGTATAGGCAGAGAACCCTTCGGTTGTTCACACTCTCCAAGTGAAGGCAGAGAACCCTTCGGCTGTTCACACTCTCCAAGTGTTGGTAGAGAACCGGATCTCCTTGATAGATCTTCTCACAAGAAATCTAGAAGGATGAGAGAAAAAAGTTAAGTAATCACAAATCATAATTGGATATTCTTACCTTTGAGTACCAAGTGAATCCTTCACGCTCCAATAGTAAGAATCCTCCTTCAAACACTCTCTCGCACTCTCTCCTTCACTCTCCCTTTAGTTAACATGAAGATCAGTAGGAAAAAAGATTACAAGACAGTTTTAAGTGGACTTTATATAGGAAAGACATGAAAAACCATCCAAAAACTATTCAATTTTAAGTCTGTACAACTCAATCGTCTTGGATGATCGTTAGATCATCCCGTACGAATAATGTTAAATTAGTTGCATACGAATCCAATGTATATTGGTATGAATTGACTTCGTACCCAATCATCATCCTTTCGAAATAAGTTCATCAAGGGATGAACAATTATATCAAGGGTTCGTTCTGACGAAACTTCATGATGGTCCCAAATTTTCATAGAACATATGACATCATCCTGGGACGAACGTGAATGTTTGTCTGGATGAATAGTTCAAGTCATGTGTCCAGAGAACTTCATCTAGAGACAAGCAGAATGGATCGTCTCGACGATTAGTTTAACCCATGTGTCTAGAGGACTTCATCCTGGGATGAACCGGATGAATCTTCTGGACGATTAATGCAACTCAAGTGTCCAGAGGACTTTGTCCTGGGACAAACAGAATGAATCGTCTGGACGATTAGTGCAACTCAAGTGTCCAGAGGACTTCATCCTAGGATGAATGGTACACTTCATTTGGATGAACAGTTCAAAGTGAGAATCCAGATAGCATTTGGTGTGAAAAAAATTGTGTCACCACGCAGATTTTGATTTCTCCTAATTTGTAATTAAATACTACATTGAGAATAAAGTACAGTCTCGAGAGGCCGACACAATATTCTATAATGGATTCAATATCAAAATAGGGTTTTGAAAATTGATATTTCTATAATCAAACATAGTTCAAAGAATAACATATCATCTCAAAAGATGAACATGAAATTCTATAGAATAAGTTTAAAGATAGAAATACGATTTTTGAAAAACGTTTATTCATTCTTTTGTTTAGATATCGCAAGAATAATATTATATCATCTTAAAAGATGAACATAACATTATTCAAGATATCCAAAAGCGAGAATGTGTTTTATAAAATTCATCATTTCTAAAGTTGAATATAACAAGTATAATATTATATTATCTGAAAAGATAATAATAACATTCTACAAGTCTATTCAAAATTAGAAATGAGGTTTTAAAACTATCTACGTTCCCAAAGATTCTTCCCTTATTTTATACGAATAAAACAAGGTTTATTTTAGTCTGGGATTCTCAAATCCCTATAGATGCAAGCCCCTATAGTTAATTACATCTTAGGAGGAATGCTCCTAAGAAAACTCTTGATTAAAGTAGTGATTTCATACCCTTTGACTACAAAGTAGAAGAAAAGAAACAGAAGTATGAATTTTCCAAGGTGAAAGCTCAATGTTGAACATTTATTAGCGAGTCAAAGGATGAAAAGTAGGAGGTGTCGGATTCTGAGAAGCCCAGAGACAACCTCAATCTATCCTATATTGGGCTTTACATTTTAAGAGAAAATTTTATGTTTAAGTTGACATTTTATTAGAAATTTGGGATTATATTCCCGGAGGGCGAGGACTTAAGATCTAAAAAGAATCTGCCTCAGAACCTAAATCTAATTTGGGTACTACAAAATAGCGACCCGAACCTAACTAATGAAGTGCAAATCTAGACTTACCCCGGCCTGGATTGGGGAGCCAGCTAACCACCTAGGCGCTTGAAAACCATGTGTCCAGTCTCTTATGAAAGATGGGTAGGGATGTTGTTTAAGTTTTAAGGAATTGGGGCTGACATCTAAGACAATTCCTAATTGGCCCCTTAACTTATGTAGGGTGAGAAATGCCTAGAAATGTTATTAATATTTTAGACTCTTTTTAGTTTGTATCTAATGCAATGCATGCTAATTGACTCGAATGTATAAAATGAATATGAAGCAGCTTTAAAAATTAGGCTTAGAAAATAGATTTTTCCCTAGAGATTGCACAACTTCCCCTTAACAGAACTGCACCCTCATAGGTCAAGTGGTCTGCCAGAACCCGCAGGCGGGGAGGTGCCTAATAAGGAAGAGAAAGTATTAATATGCTTATGCTGACTCTCGGCTGTCCCGAGCTTACTTCTTAGATCGTTAGAGTTACTATGTGAGCCTAAAAATTTTTATTTTTAATTACAAGTAAAAGAATTTTAAGCGTACCCTTACGAAAAAAATCTCTCCGATTCGAATCCAGGCTAAAACAAAACACGACATGCAAGGGCCCTAAAAAAAAAGCTACTGCACAAACAATATAAACAATCAATTTTAATAATCCAAATATAATGTCCAATGTCCAATGTCCATATTACACCCAGAATTTGCAGAAAAGTAAAGTGGCCGGGCACCACTGACAACAAACCCGGATTCTAATCCTAAGAATGACACAAGTGATTTTTGAAATGGGATATATTGTTCCTTAAATCTTCATTTCTTCATCTTCTTTCTTCAATCTTCTTGTTCTGTCTTTTCTTCTTCTACGAACTTCTCGGGTCCGTCGGGTTCTGGATATCCAAATGAAAAGAAACTCATCCCTAAGAGGGGTATTTTCTTTTCTATTTGGATATTGAATCATCCTAATTTGGCTTTTCAAATAAAAGAGAATAATCCTTTAAGGTATATTCTCCTTTCTTTGGATTCCAAATTGGATGTAATATCCAACTTTCAAAATCACTTTCACAATTTATAATATTTTTCAAACGCATTTACATTTACATTACATTTCTTAGAAAGAAAAGAAAAATCTAAACCACCTGCAGGGTTATCCTAAGCAATTTATAATAAAAATTATCCCACGCAATTATATATATATGCAATTGAATTTAAATTATTAAGCCTCACTTGGTCACACTCTTCTTCATTTGGGGGCTAAGCAGCTGAAGCACCTGTAGCATTTACTTATTATTAATTAATTAGCCCCCTTTTTCTGCCCTGCATGAGTGTGGCCACCTGCAGAAAATCATATTAACAATCCAGATCGCTCCTAACCTATGGGTAATCTAATCGTTAATCAAATCACAACACAGAGTGCAGTAAAAATAAACAAACACACCAACATTTCACAACCAGCATGCAATAAAACTCGAGAAAAAGCCTGTCACAGTGCAGTAAGGAAATAAACACCGGCCTAACCTAAAACTAGAGTCGGTTGTCTTAGCAAACAATTCTAAGTGTGTGTATTAGAAAGTGTGGTTTTGATATGTCCTAGGTCAACTATTAGCTAAAGTTTTCTAATTGATTAAATTTTAATTTAAAAATATTCAGTAATCCTAAGGTGAGGTGTCACTAAGTTTTCTTTGTTATATGTTTCTATCCTAAAGTGTGCATGCATCCTAAGTCTAGGTTTTCTAAGACTCAGTCCTTAATTATTGTCCTTAAATGTCACTACTGTTGTATGGGATAAAAATTTGTTATTACTAACCCTTAGGACTTTGAGCGTGTGTAAAAGGGGTTTAGGGATCTAAAATAAAGCAAAAAAAGTAAACCTAATTAAATTGAAGTTACTACAGGGACCTAAAGGAATGGTTCACGCATACCACATCAAGAGGCCCCTAAAGGTTTTCTAAGTTTAGAAATACTCACAGTCACCGGGGGCTACGACCCGGTGGTTCCGCCCGTAGCACCTCTACCCGGCTGGATAGAGGCGACTGACGTCATTAGCTCCTTGTCCTTTTGTTCCCTCGACCGATACCATTTCTCACAGTTCATGCAAATAAACAGAAAAGAAAAACAAGGAAAATAGGAAAAAACAGGGATTAGAAAGCACATTTAATATTTAATAATGAAATAATTAAAATTTTACTAAAAGAAAAGACGTACCTTTCTTCGGGCTTGAACACCAGTTCGTTGAATGTCTTTTTGGAACCTTTCCTTTTTAATAGCATATTATACTTTTCCAACATTTATCTCGAGGCACAAGAAACAAAAAGTAGAAGGGGGAAAGAGAAGTAGAGAGAGAAAGAAAATTTTTCTTTTCTTTAAAACTTTAATTTTTCGATGATCGCCCAACCAACTCGTTCTCCAACACAAACAACCCTTCAACTCCTTTTCCAAAATCCACACACCTTTCACTTCTCAAAATACTTCAACTTTGAATAACTACACATTCAAAACACCATTCGACACACTTGCACCTCATTTCTTATAATAATTCAACCTTTAACAAACATACACTTTAAAACATAATTTGACATATACATATTTTTATTTCTCAAAATCTAACATTTATTTTTCACCTTTCTAACATTTGATCTTTTAAACATATACCTTTCATTCTCCAAAAACTCAAAATTTACTTTTCAAAACCAACACATTTTTACCCTTCAAATCTCCATAATTTCCTTTCTCAAAATATACACAAATTCCACCACATTCCCATATTTAAGCATTCTAACACTTACACATTTTATCTTTCAAAATAATATACACTTCACTATTCAAATATTAAACTACACTCTTAACACTTACATTCACAAATCATCCTTCAAAACATACACCTTTCTTTACAAATACAAAATTTCATATTTCTAAAACACATAAGTTTCACATTTTCGAAATCACAAGCCCTACTTATTATTTTTCTATACATATCGCATTTTCAAAACAAAACAATTTTTATTCTTCAACAATCAAGTTTCAAATTACCATTCATAACCACTCTTCATTTTCTAAAGCATATTCATGCTAATCATTGCAACATACAAGTTCACATAAACACTTTTAACAGTAATAATGAGAATGAACAATTAAACCCACTTTACTCTTTCCAAAAATTCATGAATATTTCCAATGTAAAGCATATTACCTTTCCAATAACTTTATAAGCCTCAAGAACACATGTATATAACCATTTACACAAAGCCATTTGATTGCATTGAGATGAGAATGGAAACCATACAATATAAAGAGCCTATAACAACTTGCTTTATTTCACCGTCAAGATTTCATTGAAGAGAAAATAAAAACAAAACATTTACTAAATGATTATGAGAACTAATCACTAGTGAAGATTCAATCAAATGATTTAAGAAATCCACTCAAACTTTATAAAGACCGAGCAAACTATCAACAAAAGTTTATTATTTATTTTCTCATTATTTCTTTGTTATCAGAAAAAATTGACAACTCAACAATAACAACATCTAAGTTAAAAGGAGATGATTCATATGCCCTTGCTATTATTATTTCGGTGAGACAAACATTGCAATTGTAACTATCTCCACAATGGAGGAGGAGGAAATGAAGAAATATTGCAGTAGAAGGAGAAGCAAAGAGGATTACCTAAGGATGAGAAGGTTTTCGGCACCATCAAGAGCAGAGAAAGATAGGGATCCTTCGGCTAGAGCTGCTACTGTCCACGCAAGCAAGTGAGGCGGAGACTTCCATTTTGCTTCCCTGGGTTCAATCGGATAGCAGCTGCTGCTATAGGGGGATTTTTGGCCTGGTCCCGTGCGAAGCAGAAAGACAACGGACTGGGGGTTTTGGAATTTTTGCCTGGACTTCACGCCTGAAGACTTCTCGTGCAAATGGGGAGGAGGCCAGTTCGGAACTGCCGTGCGAATCATCCAGGAGAGGGGGCAGTTCGCGAATGAGTGTTAGTGGCCTGGGCTGTTTTGCGAATTTGAGTGCGAATCGCTGGGAGAGGGAGTCGGAGCAGGTAGTTCGTGTGTTCAGTTCTGGTGAATCTAGAGAATGATGGACAGAAGCTGGTTGAGATTTCTCATGCGACCGAGAAAGAGACGAGCTGGGGGCTTTCATCTGTTGTGTTTCTCATGCCTGGAACCAAGAGGAATAGAGAGCACAAGAGAGACCATTGAGGGAAGGATTTTGTTCATTTTTGAGAATGGGAGATCGGAGAGGAGGGGCTGTTCGCGAATGGAGTTCGGCGGTTCTCCTCTGCATCTCCATGAGAGAGCAGCAGTTCGTGAAATTAAAAGGGGAGATAGGGCGGTGGTTTGCGAAAATGAGAGAGAGAGGGAGTAACGGCGAGGGCTGGGTGGTTGTGGGGGAATTCGAAATTGTATGTGTGAATGAAGAATGGGCTGAATGGGTTAGTGGATTTCGGTTCTAGGCTTTGTTTGTGAGAGGCTACGGGAAAGAGATGGAGGCTTTTGTGTTCTGTTTGTGAATGAGAGTGTGAGGGAGGAGTGGAAGTTCAGACCTGGGGGTTGGACCGGTCCTAATTGCATCTAAATCTCACACTTATGTCTATTCCACTTCAAATTGAACGGTTTATATTAATCATAACTTAAAAATGAATTTAGGAGTTAGTTTATAATTTAAAATGATTTAGAGACTAATTTAGAAAATAATTGATAATTTAAAATATATATTTTGAGTTAATTTTAAAATAAAAATAATTTTGAAATACTAATTTTATCTCATTTATAACGATTTGAATTTGATTGAGTCGATCGACATGGACGAATCAAAAAAATCGAGGTTGATTTGAGTTTTTTTTGGAGTTGAATTAAAATTGATTGAATTGATTTTGATTCGAATTGAGTGATAGGCTCGAGTCGATGCTACGTCAATGGGCGTTCACCTAAGGGAAATCCTATGGGCGACGTCTACACTAGGCTATGAAGACCTAAGTGCTAGAGTCGATTTCTGGGAAATTGATCTCAAATAATGAGGTCAACAGCATTGTCTAAGGATGAATATGGAAATTCGTCTGGACAATCAAGACTTAGAAAAATTTTCTCACTTCCTTTTCATTCCATTGCACCTCCGAGGGGATAACTGACCTGATCATCCCATACAAACTTGGTTCGTCCCGTACGATCACTGTGATTTTTTTAAAGATCTCTCTAAGTGTGTGAGTGCTAAGCTACTCAATTACAATCATACCTCAAACTCAATAAAATAAAAAATACAAACTTCAATTTACAAACTATCTCATGCTGAATTTGATTTGAAGTATTCATTAGTTTGGAGTTCGATTATCCTGATATGTTAGTCCACACAAGAGCAAAAATAATTCTTCCAAAAAGTGTTGGGAGAAAATAATACTTAAAACAATAATATTTGGAATCATCAAAACTATACAAGTTGTAAGAATGTAAAACATGCAAATAGCAACTCTCTTAACAAACTAGAATAGAAGAAAAGAAAAAGTTACAAAAATCCTAACTTCCATGCAAGGAGAGAGGCCCTGAATTTGAGTAGGGGATGCCACCTACCAAAATAGGGGAATGTCTCAACTGTAAGAAAGTTAGAATGCTGGAATAGAAAGAAAAAAAAATGGCTACAAAAGGTCTAACTTCTGCACAAGAGGAGGGCGCCGATTTTAATAGGGAAAGTAACATATGAAAAATAACGGAATGCCTCGACTGTATGAATATTGACAGAGAAGAAGACAATGGAAAGAGAAAAACAATTCTTCTACACAAAAGTGGGGCGTCGATTTAAGTAGGGAAAGTCACCTATGAAAAATAGCGAAAGGCCTCTAGAGCAAGAAGAAAAATGGGGGGAAAGAAGGAAAAAGAGGAAAAATTTCTAACTTTTGTACAAGAGGAGGGGCACCGATTTAAGTAGGGAAAGTCACCTACAAAAAATAGCGGAATGCCTCCACTATAAGAAAGCCAAAAGGAGAGAAAGATGGGAAATCTCCAACTTCTGTATAAAAGGAGGGGCACTAAGTCAACTAGAGAAAGTAACCAACTAAAAAATAGTGGAAAGCCTCAACTATCAGAAAGCTAGAAGGAGAAAAGGAGAAGGTGCAAGTTTCCCCCTGGCCCTAGTGGGCTATTTATAGCATTTTTGGGAGGAAGAGAAAAGTTTCTAGAATTTTTTGATTTTCAAAATTTTCTAAATATTTTCAAAAAAAATTAAAATTTTTTGGGAATTTTTTAAAATTTTAGTGGGCCCCACAGAAATAAAAAAAAGTCATTAACCGCCCGGCTAACCATGCGTGACCGTGCGGGACGCGCCTGTTCGCACGTGCGCAGGCGACAATTGGCGACGGGCGGCGGCCAACTAGCTGGTTCGGCCGCCTATGCCTGTTCGGACCCGATTTTAAACCCAGAGGATCCAAATCCGATGTTTTTGGGGTCCCCGGAAACACTTTTCAACATTCCATAGTCAATTTTGGTACTTTCGGAGCTCAACGGGATCTCTATAATCAAGTTTGATCAAGCTTTTAATTTTTAGAATGCAATTTTTTACTATTTAGCAATGTAAAATTTTGATTCAAGTAATTTCAGACTTCTAGAGCTTCGACATTCGAAAATAGGGGGGCAACTGATATATTATCATAAAATTATCTTGATCGGGCACAAATCTCGAGGCAAAAATCAAGTTGGAAACTTTAAAAATTAAATTTGAGATCACCTGAACTCTGATTTTAGCAAACTTATATACAAACTAAGCATCTCAGAAATACAAACCCAACGACACCAAATTGAACTCAATATAAGCCTCTGAATCATGAACCCGAAGCATTGTTAGAAGGTTTGAACCACAATTTGGGTTACCAAATGATTTCCTAATATAATGTGCTTATAGTCGGATCAAGAGGCCTGACGAGATAAATCCAATGAGCCCAAGATCGCCAAATTCTGACATCATTAAGACCTTCAAATGCCTTACGGACAGTACACGATCAAGGGATTCAATATCGATCGTCCATTGAACCACTCCCCATCTACCCGTGATCTCTCACCTATTTATGAGTCATGCCATACTCAAATCTCTATAAATAGATTCCTCATTTCTCCTTAAAGGGGAACCATGCAAGAAGAGGAAGAAGAGAATAGTAGGAGGGAAGAAACTCCTCCTCGACCACCGTCGGGATTCTGCTCGACTTGCACAGGACGTCGGAATTCCGCCCGACCTCCTAATGACACAGGAATTCCGCCCAACCTCCAATTGACGCCGGAATTATGCCCGACCTCCAAGTAACGCCGGAATTTTGCCTGACCTCCTTGTGACGCCGAAATTCCGCTTGACCTCCAAATGATGTCGTTATTTCACCCGAACTCCAAGTGACGCTAGAGCTCTCCTCAGCCACCAATCAATGCCAGACCTCCGCTCATTGCCAAGTTTCTACCTAACATCGGACTTCTTCCCGTTGTCATACATTCGTCGGACATCTATCCGATGTTGGATTTTTGTCCATTGCTGGACTTCTACCTGACACAGTTCTTCTAACCTCCATTGTAAGACAATAGTCCTTACAACCTTTGTCGCCAGCCAACTATGATCCTCCTGACTTACGTCATACAATGACTACAGTCCTTTCGACCTTCGTCGTCCGTCAACTATGGTCCTCCTGACTTACATCGCTCACCAACTGCAGTCCTTCCGACCTCCTTCGTTCGCCGACTACGGTCCTCCTGACTTATGACTCTCACTAACCACAGTCCTTCCAACTTCCATCGCCCGTCGACTACGGTCCTCTTGACTAACATCATTCACCGACCATAGTCCTTCCGACCTCCATCGCCCGTCGACTACAGTCCTTCCCCCAAGGAAGTGCCTCATTTGTAATCAATTATAATACTAGTGGATTCATTCAAACAAGGCTAGGCCCTGTGGTTTTTTCCCCTTTTCAGGGGTTTGCCACGTAAAAATCTTAATGTCTCATAAATGCTAAACCCTCACACTTATCTGATTGCATGCCAGATTTTTGTACGATACTAAGACGCTAAATTTTATATTTCTCTACCACCGCGAATATTTCAGGACGCTACAATACTTCTCTAAATAAATCCAACAATTTCAAATTTTATCTAATGAAATATTTGATGAGAATATCCTAAGCTGATTTTCTTAAGGATAGCCCATATTGCCACTATCTTTTTTACTCATCAAATTCCATAAATTATAATCTTCCATGACTTTAGCAACTAATCATATGGAGGGCCAAATCTTGGTGAACTCACCATCAACCCTTCTGCCATCTCTCGATCAACAATTATGGCATATTAAATAGTTCATCCTCATCTTCATACTCAGTTATCTCCTGTGATGGCACCTCAAATACATCCACAACCTTAGGCCTCACACTGAACTATTCTGAGGCTGCCACTGCTGATGCTCGAATATCAACAATTGAAGTCCATTTTGGTGCAGGAAGGGATTATAGTACATCAGGGAAAATATGCCATGCCCTATCCCTGTTGATCGCTAGCTCAGCCACATCATGTGCAATGGAGATCATTTCTGGTGTGTGTGGACCTCCGAAAAGAGCACCGCGCGAACGGGTCGATTGGAAGGGACATATTGGATCGTGCATACGACTAACCATTGGGGATAGAGGCTTTCACCAATACACCTCGATGGGTAGCAATATACACGACCTAGTCACGGGTTTCCCCCATCTGATATAAAGGCTCGAATGGGGTTTAGTAGATGTGGGGCCAAGTTTTCCACGGGCGCAAGCCCCCGTGGTAAAATTACATCCCAAGCCGGAGCCTGAGAAAACTCTCGATTAAGGATCATACATTATCCTCTCCTAAAGTGGGATCAGCACGAGGGTACAGACTAGGAAATCCTACTCAAAATGGAAGAAAGGTCCGAATGGTTGAATCAACATGCGTGGCTCATACCAGCACTCTGAGGCTCTAGGGTACTAAATGGAAACTGGAAAAAGAAAAATCAAACACTCAATCACATGCGTGAGAGAAGGATGGAGGTGGCGTTATCCTGTAACGCTGATAAGTAGGATTTAGGGTCCCTGAAAAGAAAGGACCTACCTACTATTTAAGGCTTACTACGAGACCGAATGTAGTAGCCTCGAATCTTAAATCTAGTTTGGACTTAGTGTACGACACACACTAAGACCAGTGTCCTAGCTAATGCGACGCAAAGATCTGGACTTATCCCGGCCTGGATTGGGGGAGCCAGCTAACCACCTAATCGCTTCAAAAATCATGCTATCAGGTCAATTATGAAAGATGTGTGGGAGGTACAGTTTATTGGAAAGAGGACCGACATCTAGAGAATTTCCTAAGTGGTCCTGGACTTATGTTGGGTGAATGCCCCTAACCAATGCAATTAAATTTTAATTAAATTAATTTCTAATGCAATGCATGCTAGTTGAAATGTCAGCTCATGAATGCTTTGGATTTTAAAAACAGGCTTAGTATAAAATAATTTTTAGAAAAGCCTGGGTCTCCCTAGGTCCGGCACTTCATCCTCATAGGCCAGATTATCCGGACTCTACCAGCAGGCAGGGAGATGTCTTATAGCAAGGAAAGAGAAATGCAGTAATATGCATGCGACCTCAGACGGTTCCGACAATTCCCTAGGTTTGTTAAGTTTCTATATTATTTAAAGTCTTAAAATATTAGAAAAATAGTTATGAGTATACAAATTTTATAATCCTTAAAGAGCCTAACGATATCCAAGCGAAAACAAAAATCGACATGCAATGAATAAACCTAGAAAAGCAGGTATTTCTACTGCGCAATCAGGTAAAGACATCAATATAAATCCAAAAATAATCAACTAAATGGCCATAGGCAAATTGCCCTTATTACAACCCAAATATGCAGAAAATAAAGTGGCCGGGCACCACTGCCAACAACCCGGATTTCTAAGCCTATGATAGACGCCAACAACTTTGAGTGGGATATTGGGTCTTCAATCTTCTGGGTGTCTGCTTTTCCTTGGGCTCCTTGGATCTCTTCTCCTTGGACTCCTTGGATCTCTCTTCCTTGGACTCCTTGGATCCGTCGTGGCTTGAATATCTAAACGAAGAGACAATTCCCCCTTGATAGGGGGCATTGCCTTTTCTCTTTAGATATTTAAAGCCATCCCACTCGATCTCCCAAATGGAAGAAGACTCTCCCCTATAAGGATGTCTTCTTCTTTTGGGATTCAAGTGGGATAAGGATATCCACACTCAAAGACCATTTTCATAACTCTTAACTAATATCACAAATATTATATTCATTGAAAAAGAAAATTCTAGACTCCCTGCATGGTTATCCTAATAAAAATCTCAAGCAGTTTATAAAAAAAAGAAAAGTGCTAACACCATTAACACTGTGCCAAGCCATACTCTTAATTTTGAGGGCTAAGCAACTCCATCTGTGCAATTATAATTATTTATTTAGCCCTCATTTTTATCTAGGGGGAGCTGAGCAAGCACCTGCATAAAGCATTATTAGAAATAATTATAATGCTCCCCCCTTTTATTAGCTTGAGCATGGCCACCTGCACGGAAGAACAATATATATATATGACGTTCCTAACCTAGGGGTAGATCTAGCGCTCATCACATCACAGAGTGCAATAAATATAAACAAATACACCAATCATTTTTCAAATAGCATGCAATGAAATCCACAAAAACTCCGGCCCACAGCAGAAAAGTAAAACCCTATGGCCTAACCTAGCTCTAGAAGTGGTGCCCTAGCAAACAGTTCTATATGTATGTAAGGCCGATGTGGCTTGGATAGGTCCTAGATTGGGTAGTTAGTTAAAGTTGCCTAGAGTTCGGGTATGTTGGGGGTCAAAAAGGGAAATTTTTATTGAAATTCAAATATTAGTGGATTAGGGTCCATTTTAATCATTTTAGTTTGTTGATCAGTTTTAAGAGCTTAAGATATTCATATTTGAAGTTTAAATTGTATTAGTCAATTTTGGAAAATCCCGGGTCCTCTAATGTATTAAGCTAAGGGTCCAAAAAGTCACTATTAGAAATGGACTAGGTTTTGGGTTTCTAACATCTTAGGAAGATACTAGACCTTAATACGAGTAGTTAGATAGGCAGTAGGCTGAAATCGGAGTTTTCTAGGCAGAGTTATGAATTTTCTAAGTTTCGGGCCCTAAATGAACTACGGTTGACCAAAACGTTGACTTTCTAATCTAGGCCAGTTTCTAAAAACCTAAAATTTTTAATAAATACTAGACCCTAATTGGAGTCTAATTCAAGTGAGTTTACCTAATTTGGAATTTTCTACAATTAGTTATGAATTTCTAAAGATCAGGGTAATTAAGGAAATTTTCTAAATTTCCTAATAAAGGGCCTTTTTTACTATTTTGATCCAAATGAGCTCCAAACTGATTGGAATCACTCCCAAAGGTCAGGGATGACCTGAGAAAGTGATCCCAAGTGTTTGGGGAAGATTTGAGATTTTAAATAATTTTTAATGATTTATTAGGGGCAAAATGGTAATTTTCACCTATGGTCAAATTAAGGGTCAACCTAGAGTCAAAGTGATGAGCCCTATTTATCTAAAGTCAAGTGTCAGATTTTGAACAAATCAAGCCATTATGGGTAATTTTTTGACCTAAAATGTATTTATTGCAATTTTTGGAAGGCTACTAGACCCTATTTAGCCGGTTAATTAGGGTTGGTTAACTAAGGGGTCTAAAGACTCCTAAAAATTCCTAGAAAATTCTGGGATATTTATGATGTCACTAAGTTTAAATGTTAAAGTTTTCATGTCAATTCAGGATCTATCCTAACTCCTAGAAAACTTCTAAGTTCGCTAGACGGGTCCTTAATTTTTTGTCCTTAAGGTGTCACTACGTTATATGGGTTTGAATCGAAGTTTTAACTAACCCTCAAGGTAATAAATGCATGGGAGTACAAAAATGAAATAAACACCCCATGTCCTTAGATCTAGGAGAGCCTACGCTAAGTGCTCGTGGTGCGACCTACACATGCAATCTACGAAAGATTAAAGGACAGACACCTAATGAAGGGATTAGTGAATGATTGGAACTCAATCACCCACTAATCCACTCCCCCATGATTGCTCTTCATATCTAGAACCCATGTTTAAAATTTCATATGATAGCGGATCTCCCATAATTAAGAGATTTAATATATAAATAGTTTCAAAATAGTTTTAAAGTACTTAAATATAGATATATAAATTTTGGAAATTAGGATAATTAAAAATAAGTCAAATTATAGTAAATAGGTATATGGGAAACCCCCTGACCACCCAATCGAGACTTCAACACGATTTGAAAATAGTTTGTATCCTGAAAATAATCATTATATTAATTAAATAATAATTTAATAATCAAATATTGCTCCAAGGCAGAAATCTGCCAAAACAGCTAAAATCAGGGAGGCTGGAAATAGTTTCAAAATAAAATACACATTTGTTTGAAAAGAACGAGGGGTTATACACAAAAATCCGATTTAAAACGACGAAGATATGAATTTCCGAAGTTTAAATACAGTAATATAATATTTTAAAATAGTGTCATTTCACTGTTTTTGGCATAACAGAAAATACATACATAATTTTTATACAAAAAAGACTTAAACTGTGCAGAATTCAAAGTACACCCAAAACAAGGTGCTGTGCATCAAAATCCGACTCAAAACGAGGAAGTTACGCGATTTCAAAGTTCGAAGACAATAATTAAATAATTTTAAAATAGTGCTATTGGCTGTTTTCAAAATAACTGCAGACAGATCTAAAAATTTTAAGTAAAACAAGATCCAGAATTTGCAGAATTCAAATACGTTCAAATCAAGATGTTGGGCGTCAAAATCGGGCTTAAAACGAAGAAGTTATGGATTTTGTAAGTTTAAAGGACTTAAAAGGTAATTTTTGAAATAACTTAAGAATAATTTAAATAATAATAATAATAGTAATAATAAATAAATAAATAAATAAATAAAAAAATAATAATAATAATAATAATAATAATAATAATAATAATCATCATAGTAATGATAATAACACTAATAAAATAAAAGTAATAATAATAATATTAATATTAATAAAAATATAATAATTAAAAATAATTAAAAAAAAGTATTTTTACTGTTTCATAAATAATTTAAAATATACTTAACATTTTTAAATAAAAATAATTTTAAAATAAAGGGCTCGAGAATACGAGCAAAACGAGGTATTATACGTCAAAATCGGAGCAAAAATGAATTTTCTGTGATTTTTTTAAGTTAAAATAGGTTTTAAAATAATTTTTAATATTTATTATAAAAGAAATCAGACGGCGGCTCGGTGAGGGACACGTGGCAGCGTCCCGTTGGATCCGCGGTCTCGGGCAATCATTGCCTGGCGGCGCGATGATTGCGCCGCTGGCAATGATTGCCGCAATCATGCGACAATCAAGCGCCGCTGACGCGGCGCCACTTAGCCACGTAGGCGAGGCCCCGCGTCCGTCTGATCTCGCGTCGATGGAAGCCAACGGCTCTGATCGAGCCGGACCGAGAGCGAACCGACGGGATCCAGATCCGGGGTCGTTCCGAACTGCGGAACGACTGGATCCCGACCGTTGATCGTAAGATCAACGGTTGGGATCAGGCCCTAACGGACACAGACCGTATCCGAAACCCTAATCCGTTTTCTGCCTCGTTCTCTCTCGATACTCCACGAAACATGACGAAATTTTAAACCTATGTTCTACCTACGAACAGAAATCATGGGGGACCAATAGAATTATCTAATATTAACTCTATAAAAAGTTAAATAGCTTCATGTGTTCTAACTAGGGTTGAGAAATTTACCCAAAATACTCGATGAAATCGAGAGATCCCTGGCTTGTTGCACTTGTAGATTGTCCAAGCTCCTATGTGAAGAAGAAATCGTGAGCTCTCGACGTCTAGATCGCATGCAACACGAGTTGGAAGTTCCTTGGCTCGGTTCGCCGGAGATCTCACCGCCGGCGAGGTTTCACCGTCGGGATTAGGTTGAGAAAGGTGCAGGGGAGGTGCAGGAGCTCTCACACAAAATCTCAGAGGCTGGGGAAGTCTCTCGAGAAGGCAAGAGCAAAAAGATCCCTTTCCAACCCTAATTTCTCTCTATTTAAGTGTCTAAGCTCTAGATCAGCGGTCCAGATCTAATCTAGGTTTAATTAGGAGGGAAATCATAGTTAGGGGCCGTTGTTTGAATTCTAAAACGCTCATAGGCTTTAATTCCATTAAATTAGGCTTTAAATTGACCTTAATAGGTCATATTTGACCTATTATGACTTGGGTTGACCAAGTCAAGTGTTGACTTGGTCAACCTAGTCAATTGGGTCCAAGGGAGAGTGGAATCAAGCCATGAAAGAAGTTGGATTCGATTTGGTCTCTAAAAGGGCCTAATGGGTCAATTTTGACCCATTAAGGCTTGGGTTGACCAAGTCAAAGGTTGACTTGGTCAACTCAAGCCACCATGCCCACATCCGGGCAAAATCGAGGTCAACAGTGTGGAATATGTACCAAACCATATGCTTTAGAGTCATGCAATATGTAGACTTTTGAGGCCCATTTGCCACCTCGTAACACGATGCCGCGATAATGAGAGGGCAGAACGCTGGGTTGGTCATTGGAGGAAGGGATTTGTACTTTGGAAGAGGGAGTGGGGTTGGCCATTTAAGAGTTGGAAGGTTATTTTTTATGTTAAAATGATAAACACAAAGAAGAGTATAAATAAGATGATAAATCTTATTCTATTTCATTCAACTACTGAATATATATAGAATTCATAAAATTCAAATATAAGAAAATATAAAGAATTGATAACATGATGTAGTAATAAAGCCTATGCAAGAAAATATAGAATACTTTTAATAGTTCCTATGATTAAGCCTACAATATTTGACTTATATGGACATTTAAAATCCTCCTCCATTATTATGAATGTCATAGGATAAGCACCTTGATCAAATGCCCCTCTCTGATCTCATACACATTTAACACTCTTCATGACCTTCATTAGTTCTATCATCTTCTTTTTATTTTCACCGCACTAATCTCTTTCTTTCTTATCCAACACATCAAACCCACAGTATTTCTTATTTCTTATTTTTAGCCACCAATCTCTCTTGAAACATCTTAGTACCTCATCAATAATGGACTAAAATTTTATGCACCTATCCTTTCTAAACCAACCCACTAAAAAAAAATCGAAAATACCTTCCTCAATCTCACCGTTTTTGGTATTTATCAATGTCGTTACCTTCCACAATACTATAATTAGTATATGACCTAAGCCTTACTTTAAACCAAAAATTTTGAAATGATTTTTATAAATATTGTTGTCATTTTATTATTAGTATCCAATAACTTTCGAGTGAGAAAGATAGAGGTTAGCACTCCAAGGGATTTGTAAATAACAAATATAAATATTGATAAATATTTGAAGATAATTATAACTATTAAAAAGTAAAATTATTTCATTGAGTTAAGAACAGTACAACGACCAAGAGATATAACCATCGTATTTTGTACTCGAGAGAAAAAGAACAATTGTCCAGCCACCACGTAGAAATCCTTATCTAGGATAAATTTGTTAAAAGAATAATGTATTAATTTAAATTTTTTTATTCATTTTGTTATCTAAGACTGTTAAATTTATTTGAAAAAAAAAATTGTTCAGGATATTCAAATATCATTTTTAGAAAGGATAGGTGCATAAAATCGTTGGATTTAATTTAACATGAGTACAATAAAAAATACACAGAAACACACCAATCTCGAAATAAATCAATGATTTCAAAGCACATCTGGAGCAAAATTGTATCATTATTGATACATCACAAAAAATATGGCTTCATCTGGTACGAGACTCACATTTGGTTTGGAAATAATCAAAGCTAACTTCGTGACCATCTGAATTCCAATTTTTGCGAACTTATAGTAGAACTGAACAACTCAACAAGATGAACCCAACAATGCACAAATTAAAAAGGACAATCCAAGCACAAATGAGCTTAAATTCAAAGCCTAAAGTATATTTTGATGACCAATTGATCTCCAAATTTAACATGTTTATTATCGAATCGAGTGGCTTGACGAGAAGAATCGAACAAGCTTAACAAGGTTTAATTCCAACGTCATTAGGACACTTAAATGCTAAATAAATGATATATAATTCAGTACTCCATCTTTGTTTTGAATTGCCTCCATATAATGGAACATGCCACTCAAAAACCTATAAATTGGCTCTACTCTCACAACATGAAGATCAATATATTGGCTAGATATTCAAAAAGCTCTGAAGCTTAAACTATCCTGGAGCTCCACCTGAGCCCCACTACCAACGAGCATTTGGCGGCCAATTAATTACTACCATCAAACCTTTGTTGCCCGACCGTTGCTGTCAACCTTAAGCTAACTTGACTGTCGTCGCCTAATCTCTTCCTTGACATCGTTGTCAGACCTCTGTCTGATTGTCATTGCAACCACCAAACCTCTGCCCAAATGTTGTCGCCGCCATCAATACTTCACCTCTCGTCTTGAGCGTAAATTCTTGTACTGAAAAGTTGTTTAAAAAATGTAAGAAAGCAATCCTAAATGAAGCTTAAGGCTTCGTTTGGGACGGCTTTTTTTCTGCTTTCTAAAACGGAGTTTTAGTACAATTTTTTTTATTTTTGTACTAAAACTCCATTTTAGAAAGCAATAAAAAAGCTGTCCCAAACGAAGCATAAATAGCTAAGTTGAAAGTTTTCATATTTACAACACATACCATATTTTTTATATAATTATTAATTATTTTTATAAAATGAAAAAAAATTAATTTTTAGTTGATAATATTTATTTTTTTATATTTAGTTATATTTTATAGACAATTAATTTTTATGTATTTAGTTATACACATGAATTTTTTATTTGTGAATTTTTTATACAATTTATATGTGCAAATTATATCTAAATATGTAACATAAATTTGTAATAATTTATAATAAACGTATTTTCTTATCTAAATTAAATTTAGATTAAAAGTAAAATTTAAAGATTGAAGATGTTTAAATTTAAAATTATAAAAAATATTATGAGAAACAGTTTATTTTAAGTCCCTTAATTATTTGATTATATAATTTTTATATTATTTTTAAGTCATTTAGATATTATTTAGATAATTTTAATATTTATTATTTTATCTGGTTCATCATGGTCGAACCAGTGAAATATTTTAGATATAATAAAATATTTTTGCTAAAATATCAAAAAAGTATTATAAATGTAAAAAAAGCAATATAAATGTTAAAGAATTATAGCTTAAATATTAAAAAAATAATAATAGGAAATATCTATTTTTATGATTTCCACAAAAGCAGGTTAGTAGATGATAGTAATAATGTCGTACAGAATAAATAATAATAGTGCTGGTACATTGAAATAATCCTAAAATAGAATAGCAATTGATGTCAAACAAGCGAAAGAATATGAATAAATTAAATAGAAAATGTGTACAGAATAAGTAATAGATTTTAATAAGCAAACAAATAATCATAAAGAACTAAAATTTTGCAAAAATATATTATTCACAAAATCACTAGTTTTGAAACACATTTTCTAATTCTAACATATGAACTCTCTTACAAACTCTACTCTAATCCTTCTACTCTATCTCCTATCCCTTACCCTTTTTTTCCTCTCTAACCTCAGTGGTTCATGTTCTTCATCTGCAGGTGTTGACGACAGCGATGGCAGTGGTCTTAAGGCTAGCTACCATTGAAAAACATCTCCATAATATGTTGTTGCTCGGCCATATAACTTCCACTTGACTCTGGTGTTTCACAATTACAGTAGTGACTAAACTATTCACTAACTCTTATATGCCATGTGGTTGTTTTGGCATACTAATAGCTATATATGATGGCTATGTACATAATGCACTACCATGACACGCAACTTCATAAGATATATTTTTCTTAAGTATCCCAATAGCTTGTGTTCTCAAATCAACATTTTCTCATTGGGAGGACGCTCCTTATGTATATGAATGACCTCATTTAATCATATAAATTCATCCTACACAATATTAGTATTAGGAGTGACTTAATTAAATAAATAGTGATAATATATTAAAAGTATTGATAATATTAACAATATTACACTTGACATACCATCAAAAAGTTATATTAATCGGGCAATAATCTCGGAGCAAAACTCAAATTGGAAACATCAAAAATTAAATTGGAGAACATTTGAGCTCTGATTTCAGCAAACTTATAGTCGAACTGAATGACTCAGAAATACGAACCCAACGACACCAAATTCAACTCAATCCGAGCCTAAATGAGTCCAAATCAAAGACTTGATGCACATTTGGAAGGTTTAATCCATAATTTGGGTTATCAAATAATTTCCAAATATAGCATGCTATTAGTTGAATCGAGCGGCTTGATGAGATGAATAAACGAGCCCAAGATCCCCAAATTTTGATATCATTAGGTCCTTCAAATGCCAAATAAACGGTCCACGATCAAGGGATTTAAGATCAGCCATCAATTCAAATCACTCCCAATTTACCCCTAATTTTTCTCATATTTACTAGTAATGCCACTCTCAAAAAAACTATAAAATCCCCTCATTTCTGTTAAGAAGGTGCCCCAAGCAAGAAGAAAAGAGAAGAAGAGAAGAGAAGGAAGAAGAAAAGGAAGAGACTCCTCCTCGACCACCGCCAGACTTTAACCGAGCAACCGACCTGACGTCGGAGTTCCGATGGACCACCACCTGACGTCGGAGTTCCTCCGGAACACGACCTGGCGCCGGAGCTCCGCTGGACCAGCACCTGACGTTAGAGTTCCGTCGGACCACCACCATATGCTGGAGTTTCACCGGATCACTATCTGACATCTAAGTTTCGTCAAACCACCACATGACGTCGGAGTTCCGTAAGACTGCTACTTGATGCCGGAGTTCCAGCCATCCACACGACGTGGTTGGATTTTCACTCTTTATTTGTGACTAAATTTCAATCTGAATGTTGATTATTTTAACCTCAAATTCAAGGATGAGTCAACCACTTGTAACCAAAGAAAACACTAGTGGCCGAATCCTTTCAAATTTGGCTTGACCCCATGGTTTTTCCATTTTTTAGGGTTTGCATGAAAACTTTTGGTGCTTCATTTTTCTTCTATTTATGTGTTGGATATCTGTACAACACTGAGACAAAAATTTTCTAACTTTATCGTCGTGTAAATTCTAGCCCATAATAATTTAACATCATTTGTGTGAAACACTATCCTAGAATTCTAAGTGTTGCTTTGATGGCCAACAGACATAGCAATCGTATCTTGGGAACTTCCATCTCCAACTCCCACCAGTCTAGGAATCAGTCTATGAATCATAGACGCCTAGTATCTACCTCTTTCATCCTGGTGGCAAAATGATGCTGGAGAAGCAGCTTGAGAACCTTCCCTATAAGAACATATTTGAAAGATGGAAGAATCTTAAATTTAACTCCTATAACTAACTCAACAACTGACACTAGAACCAAAGGAGGAGGTTCTTCTCCCTCGAGATCCACCACTAGCTGAAGGTATTTAACTCAAACATCTTCACGCAGAGATCCCTCTTCCTCCACCAAGGATGCATCTATAATCACATAAAGACAATGAATTTTTTGTTACAGCAAGTTCTACCCATCCTTCACACACAGAACGACAACCTCGCATTCCTCCAGACCTCCCTGAAGACTTAGCTAGACCGCTTATTACTGAGCTCCCTCGCATCATCTTACATCATGAACTGTGAAGATTTATCTGAGAAGAGTTTTCCAAGAAAGGTGCAGGAAAACCTCTTCATTAGTGGAACTTTCAAGAGTCATCACCCTTGACTGAAGCCATTCTTCAACACCCCATTCTGGTAGGATTCAAACTACTGAGCATCGATTCCTATGATGGGACATCTAACCAATACGAGTATATCAATCACTATAGAGCAATCAAGTATATCCACCAAGCCTCACACGCACTCTTTTGTCAGGTTTTAGTGCTACCCTCAAAGGATAAGCTCGAACATGGTTCTATTCACTTTTAATCAGAATAATCCCTATATTTTTCAAATTGGCCAAAGTGTTCATCAAACAATTCATTGCCAATCAAAGAATTGCTAAGGAATCTTCTTACATCTCTAGAATCTGCCAAAATGAAGGAGAATCATTAAAGTGGTATTTTAAATAATTTTCCACCAATGCTCAAAAAAATTTCAAGAGTAGATCATGAGTTGCTGAGAAAAATCTTTCTTGGAGGCCTCCGTCGTGACCAATTTTATTTGGCACTCATGCGAGATACGATTCATTCATACACTGACTTGATCTATCGAGTAGAGGCACAAATCTCTATAGATGAAGCCATAAATACTCATAAGAAGTAATTCGAGCAAACAAAAAGAAATCACAAGTGTACTTGGGATGGATAATTTGTTCTCATAATGAAATAAAATAGGGAAGAATAATCTGCCTCCTAGGCCTCCAAAGCCACAACGGGAACCTTGATAGAAAAAGGAATATACAACATTGAAGGTATCTCAAGCTAATGTGTTAAAGGCCATCTGAGATCAAGAGAACTTAAAGTGGCATAGTCTTTTAAAGCCAAATACAAGGAATCAATATCAATACTATCATTTTCATCGTAGTCATGGCCAAACTACCGAAGCCTATAAACAGATCAAGGATGAAATTGAAAGACTTATCCATCAAGGTTATATTCCATGATTTATTCGAGATCCACCTACTCTAGGGGAAGCTTGTCCCATGGGGGGGGGGGGGGGGGGGGGGGGGGGGGGGGGGAATCAATAAAAGCAAAGACAACTGTTGAATAATCATCTAATAATTGGTGAAATTGAAACCATCGTAGGAGGCCCCTTATTATCTAATTAGGTCTTTTTGGCAATAGATGAAAATACGACATCAAAGAAGGATCATATTAATTATTATATTACTTTTAATGATTCTAATTTTGAGGGAGTAAAATCCCCTCATCAAGATCCGCTTGTGACTAATATGGGGATAGGTGACCCATGTTATAATGTCAAAAGAATTCTTGTAGATAATGGAAGCTCCATATATGTCCTATTTTGCTATACTTTTCTCAACATGGGTCTCACAAGAAAAGAGCTTCAGCCTACTGCAGCTCCATTATACAGGTTTGAAAATCGACCTATATGAGTAGAAGGGACAATCAGACTCCCAATTATACTTGGAGAATTTCCCTAATAGATTACACACTCTATACAATTCATTATAGTAAAGTCAGAATTGGCATACAATGTTATTATTGAAAGGCCACTCCAATCAATTTTTGGGGTTTTCGCTTCCATCTCTCACCTTAGGATGAAGTTCCTTACCCCAGTGGGAGTTAGTGCAGTACGCGGAGATCAATAAATAGCACAAATCTGCTATCTTAGGCAGGTTCAACCATGTTTAATAGCTACCCTAAGCATCGAGGACTTTGATCTCCGGAGTGAGGACATCCCTCGGAAGGCTTCTCCTATAGAATACCTCACTACTATATTGAAATCAGAAGAATATCCTTTAATGATCGTGCAGATTGGATCCCTTTTCTCGTACAAGGAGAAGAAAAAATACATAGATTTTTCTACGTAAGAATTAGGATGTTTTTGCATGGCGTTCGGTAGATATCCTCAAAATTGACCTTAAAGTGATTATGTACTCCATCAAAGTTAATCTAACATCTAAGTTAGTAATCTAAAATAAAAACAAAAATTTCTACCATATCATCATCAGCAAACAATCGAGCAGGAAGTGGATAAGCTTTTGGAAGTTAGATTTATATGGGAAGTGCACTACCCCACTTGGTTGGCAAATGTTTTCATGGTATAAAAGGCAAGCAGAGCTTGGAGAATATGTGTAGACTATACAGATCTTAATAAAGTTTTTCTAAAAGATAACTTTTTTGCTTCCTTGTATTGACTAGTTGGTTGATACCACCTCTAGACATCAGATATTAAGCTTTATGGATGCCTACTCTAACAACAATCAAATAAAGGTGTATCTCAAAGAATATCAAGGAGGTCTAGAGACTAAATGGAAGGATTACAACACTATCTCATTTCCTAACCCTTTTAAAAGATAAATATCTGCCCTTTTAAGATACGCAGAGGTGCTCATAGCTAAGGTTGTTAATTTTGGGTCACGGATCGGGTTCGGGTCAAACCTGAAACAGACCCGGCACTATTCGGGTCAACCAGAACTCGACCCGTTTTTAAAAAGGGGTAGATTTCCTGGACTCGAACCTGACCCGCTTCGAGCCCAGGTCAACCCAACCCAACCCGAATGACCCATTTTCAACAAAACATTACTAATTTTTGGGTCAAAATGGGTCAATCTCCTCTTTTCGGGTCAAAACCAGGTCAATCTCTGGTTGCCGGGTCAAAATCGGGTTTTCAAGTCAAAATCGGATCACTTTTGGGTCAATTTTGGGTCAAAGGGTTAACCTGAACCCAGCCCAATTTTTGAAACGGATCGAAATGTTGAACCCTAACCCGACTAGTTTCGGGTTCGGGTTGACCCTAACCCAAAATTTTTGGTCAGATTTTCGGGTCATGTCAAATATTGACACTCCTACTCATAGCTTAGAATTCCAATGGACTAATAAATGCCAAGAAGCCTTCAAACATCTACGAAAGTATTTAGCATCTCTACCACTACTTTCTAAACCTATGCTGGGAGAAAAATTGTATTTATATTTGGGTATTTTTGCCCAGGTAATCAGTTCGGTCTTGGTCCAAAAAGATAATATTGTATAATGTTCCATCTATTATGTAAATAAAATCTTATCCAAAATAAAGAGACGTTATCTTCTAGCAGATAAAATAGATTCGGCATTTGTTTACTTTTCTAGGAAACTATGCCCTTACTTCCAAGCCCATACAATTGGAGTCTACATAAATCTACCACTATGAAGTATCCTATAAAAGCCAGAAGTATCTTCTAGACTTTTCAAATGGTCTATAGAACTGGGAGAGTTTGATATACACTATCTACCCAAACCCGATGTCAAATCTTAAGCATATGCAGATTTTGTGGTTGAATACACCATCCCTGTAACTAATGATCCATAGAGTGCTTCTCCTTCTCCCTTGTGCTGGACTTTGTATGTTGATGGAGATTTTAAAAGTTCTGGCACTATAGCAAAAATTATGTTGATCTCTCTACAACAAGTTACCCTAGGGTATGGGCTTTGACTTAAGTTCCCTACAATAAAAAATGTAGCAGAGTGTATGAGGCCCTTATTGTTAGATTGAGGCTACCAATCAATGTGAGGTGTAAACCTTGGTGGTCCATACTGATTTGCAATTGGTCGCCACTCAAGTGGAAGGGGAATTTGACATCCACAACCTGCAACTAGCCTAGTACTGCAACATCTTAAAGTCACTCTCAGCTTATATAAAAGATCATCGAATCATCCATATTCTCTAAGAGAAAAATTCATGAGCTGATGCTCTTTATAAACTTTCTACATCAACGACAGGAGATGTATATAAGAGAAACTGTATTGAGGAGATACACTTTCCAAGTATCCAAGTTTCGTTGGTTATACAGTCAATCGATGAACCACGAGAGGCTTCTTGGATCGATCCCATCTTGTCCTTCTTATAAAATGGAGTGTTGTCTAAAGATCGCATAGTTATGACAAACCTTTGAAGGCAGGCATCAAAGTTCATTATTATTGGTGGTGACTTATATAAATGAGCCTTCACCGGACAATAATACCTTAAATGTCTCTCAACTTCAAAAGCCAATTATGTACTATGAGAAGTTCATTCAGGAGTATATATAAATCAACTGGGAGGAAAAGCATTTGCATATAAGATCATGAGGCAGATATTCTATTGTCTTATAATTAATGACACACTTGAGTCTACCCAAAAGCATGAAATCAACTAATTATATTCCAATTTCATCCATACACCCACTATGGAGCTTACATCACTTCAGAGCGCCTAGCCTTTTGGCTAATAGGGAATTAATATAGTGGAACCCTTTCCTATAGCCACTGGACAACAAAAATTTAACATTATTGTTGTAGATTACTTCACCAAGTGGTTCAAGGTAAAACCTCTAACAGACAATACTGAAGCTATTATCAAACAGTTTCTTTGGAAGAAAATAATTTGTTATTTTGGCATTCTTGTAAGAGTCATCACCGACAACAGGACTCAATTTACTGTAAAAATCTTAATAACTTTTTATAAGGATTTTCATATTTAGCTAGTCCACACAGCTGTTGTCCATCCTCAAGCAAATGGGAAAATTGAGGTTGCAAATTGAACAATCCTTAAAGGGCTAAAGACATGCCTAAGGAAGGCTGGGGGAAATTGGCTAAAGAACTTGTAAGTTTATTAGATTTGATAAGCCCTTATGAACTAGCCTGAGGCTAACCAAGAGGGGGCGTTGAATTGGAAGTCTTAAAAATTCTCAAACAAAAAAAAAATCTCTTTTGAAACTTTTTTTAATATTTTAAAACAAACAAGATCAACATTTGATGTGGAAGTGATAAACAAAATAAAGTAGAAATTTTAACCATACAATCATCCATAGAAAATTAAAATTTGGAAATTGAAATACAAAAAAGTAATAAGAAAGAACATAAGATTTATAATTGTTTCGTCAACTTAACCTACATCCACTCCTTAGAGGCACCCTCTCCAAGTGTTGCACTAAAGATTTAGTGACTCTTCTTTTTTCTCCCATAGAAATGTGGAGAAGCCCTTATAAATTATTTCCACTATCTCGATGAGGCTGAGAACCTTGAAGCATTTTTCATGCTCCTAGTGAAGGTAGAGAAACTGGAATCCTTTTTCTCCCTTCTGGAGTAGGCAGAGAACCTGATCTGATTGTGATGATCATCTCCCTAGACCCACCAACTAACTAAGGATGAAGCTTGAAGAAGATGAATAAATCCTTTCTTGGAGCAACCTTTGTGATTCCCCTCATAAACTCTCCCTCACAAGATTCTCCATCTCTTTCTCAAACTCTCCTTCACCTTCTCTAAGCTCCCTTAGGTTAGGATTTCATTAAAAGATTATGTCAAAGCATAAATACTTAAGCTTAAATAGAAAATATCCAAAAAAGGCCTAATTTTTAACTTGACATTAAATATCATCCAAGACGATATGTCGATCATCCTGTATGATTAGTGTAAATCATCCCTTCCAGCCAGGATGATCTGAGTTGCCTATACTATTAAACCAACAAGTTTGTATTGATCGTTTAGGATGATTAGTATATTATCATGTATGATTAGTTCAAAATATAACTTTTAGTCCAACATAGTATTAAGGATGTCCAGGATGAATAAAAGAAAAAATGTAATGATCATCCCAATCGATCATTCAATCATCCTGTACGATTAGTTCAAATCATGAAAATCATCCTAAAAAATCATTCGGAACATCCAGTATGTTTAGAAGAAAAAAAATCATGTATCATCCTATATGATTGTGGATGATTGTCCTGAATGATATGATCGTTCAATCTAACCATACCTAGACCCCTAATCAAGGTTTGACATGTATGATTAGATTAAAAATTTCTAATTATCAAATCTTGTCTAAATCATCTATGGCGGCTTGATGTTTAATTAATATTGATCATCCTATACAATTAAATGGTCATCCATATTGATTAATATAATCAAGCTTATTTGACACATAAACCCTAATTAGGATTTTGAGCTCAACATATCATTTAGGAAGATCTTGAATCATCCTGTATGTTTTTTTCAAAAATTTAGACTAACCCTAACTTACTTACTTACTCAATTGAGAGAGAGAGAGAGAGAGAGAGAGAGAGAGAGAGAGAGAGAGAGAGAGAGAGAGAGAGAGAGAGAGAGAGTGTGTGTGTGTGTGTAAGGTTACTTAGCTTTAGGATTCATCATATTACATTTGACTCAATAAAAGGTGAAAAATACAATGAAAATACATACTGACTTAATCCTAGTCTACCCAATCTTGAGTTGGATTGCAACTGAGCTTTTCCTGAATTGTTAGTCCATCGCAAATAAAAAACAAGTATGCAATATATTTAACCAATAAGAATTAGTAAGGTAAGAAAAATAATAATGTTTGTTATTATCAAAATCATAGTGCTTAGTCCCAGATTTGCAACAATCTCATCCTTTTTTATGATAAAAAATATTGTTGTTAAAATTTTTCAAGAATTTCCGTACACTCTCCCTTACCAGGTTAATTCATTCATTTAAAACATTAGGGAGGTAAAAAAAAGAACAAAAAATCAAAACAACGGAAATTACTAAATAGAAATAGTAGTACACACTAATATCAAAGACAAACTTTAACAAAACAAACAACACTCTACTCCCCCTTTTGATATCTCAAAAAGGAGGAAATAAGCAAAAAAAAATAACACAAGTATAAACAAAGCATGCCAGTAATATTACATTAAGAAATCAAACTAAATATTAAATGGAACCCTTATCAGGAGGAGGTGGTGGCTGAAAGAAACTAGTAATGGAAGCAAGCAACTCTCCAAACTAGATCATGTCTTGCTCATGTTGTCAGTGCTCCTCAACTGCATATTCATTAAAATGTTCTTCCCACTGGTCAAATCTTTGTTCCAGCCTTTCTAGCTGGGACTGCTGGAAAATATGAATAAGAGCAAGAATAGGTTCTTCCCCTTCGTCTGCAACTTCCCCATGCTCTGGAAAATGGCGAGTACTGTGGAGGACAATGGAGGAATTATTGGAATAGAAAGTAGGTTGGTAGTCAGGTGGGTTAGGATATTGAATGTTATACTTGGTTTCTAGGACATAAGTAATGATGTGTCCTAAGGCTAGATTTGATTTCTCCTATGGACGAGATCCCTAATACTAGTGAGGTGTTCAATATATCTAATTACGAGATCGATAGTATTATAATCTCAATGAGCCATTATAAAGTAAGTGGTGAGGGAAAGGATGGGAGTGATGTGAATTTGATCCCCAGATTTGGAAATAATAGAAGTTTTAAGAATATGCTGGATAGTCCAGGCAACTTTCACTAAAGAACTTACTACAAATTATTAAAATGAGCTTTGGTGTTCCTACGGAGAGTATTAACATGACTCCAACGAAAGTCAAGATCAGAAACCAAGAGGTTAATCTTATCTCAAGTGGTGGAAAGGTGAAGAAGTTCATGGAGGTCCTGATAGGTGATTTCAACGGGTCGTCTGTTTACATAGGATTGGAGTGAAGTGTAGGTGGAGTTAATTTAAAGGTTGGAAAAAAAACTCAAATAGAAGATCATAGTTGAAGGAGAAAGAAATCATCATAATGAAATCAAGAGATGTAAGGGAAAAGATGTTAAGTACCCGATAAGTCAAAACATTTGGATTGGCCACTTTGGAAGGAGTAATCCCTGCATATTTGTATCGAGCAAAAGCATCTTGTTATGTTGCTTCACTAAAGTGGGCATCGACAGTTTCCCTAGATAAACTTCCTTGCAGCATTCTAGAATATTTGCCACCAGCAATTTTGAGAGTTTGACTTAAAGAGAGAAGGATTTGAAGGATTTTAGAGTGAAAAAGCTAAAGGAAAACATTTATTTATATAGGGTCGGAGACATCATCCAGGACAATCACAGGTTCCTCTAGGACAATCATGAGAAATAATTCATCCAGACTGATTGGTCAAAAAAAGAGGTAATATTGTCCAGGCCGATCAGGTTTCATCCTGGATGATTAGACATAGACAAGCATCCTGAGTCATACCGTACAATAATTGACTGACTCAATCATCCAGGACTAAGAGGTGGATTATCCAGGATGATGAGTTATTAAGGATTATACCAACCAAATTGAAATCATCCAATCATTTTATCCACATGGATCATTCAGGATGATTAGGTTAATTGTCTAGGATGATTACCAATAATGCATTTAGATTAGCCAATGGATGTGGATAAACTGTGATTTGATCATATCATCCAAGATGATGTGAACAAAAATTTGGAAAATTTTAAAAATGGAAAGGGATGATTAGAGAGGATCCAAAAAAAGTCATGTTAAAATACTAAAAAACAAAACAAAATTAAAATTAAGACAAAAGACCAATCATCAAAACAAAAAAAAATTGAATCGTTCAGCTCTATGAAATGAAACCCTTAAAGTGGATTAAAAATTATCAAGAAATAAATTGACAATTCTGAAATACAAAGAAGGGTAGAAAAATAATCCTATCACTTAAGCTCAAACTCCTTTACATATTAAAGCTCTTTTTAAATAAAGATATAATTAAGAAAAGAAATTAGATAAGAAAAGAGATTATTCCAAGCTTTGTTTCTGACAAAATATCTAATAGAATAAAATTGCAAAGTAATCAATCAAAATCATGATTTTTAAAATTCAAGAGTTTGAAACATCAAGTGACACATGAATTATTCTAAGATTTAAATATTTAAAAGAGAAGAAAGATTATTTCATTGTGGGCTTATTTTGTCTCTTTTTGAATTATTTGGCACACTTAGTGCATCTTTTTATTTTTGATACACTTAGTGTATCTTTCAATTTGGTGATCATTGTGTATCTTTTCAGTTTTTTTAGGCTTATTTTATGCCTATTGTCATTTTTGCAAGCTCGCTCCTTTTCAAAACCTTTAAAAATTCTCAGTTGTGAGATTATCTTCCATATATAAAAGAAAAAAACTTACTCACTAATACAGGGAAGATTAAATCACTAATAAGAATTATATTCATATAATAAATGTAAAAGCCTGATTGAGAAAATTTGAAAATGATTTAATGACCATGAACATTATTCATATGAGATAGATTACTGTATGAATATAAAATAGATCTCAATTTCAAATTTTATTTTTAATTTGAAATAGATTTTGCTTCAAAAAAAGATTAACCCACAAAGGAAGTTAGAGAAAGATAAACAATCATCTATGTTCCTTCCATTAACTGATTTAGGGAAGTTAATCACTACATACAAGTTTCTAAAACCAAAAGCAAGGAAAAAATATCATTTAAGAAATCAATATCAATAGTAAGCATTGATCTAATATCCTTTTTTTGTTTAAAACACTAATCAAAAAATAATATAGAACTGAAAACTATAAAATAGAAATCCATAAACAAAAATTATCATGCAAGTAAAAACTAAAGACAAAAATAAAAACATCAAAAAAATAGAAAGCAGGAATTTCAAGAATTAATATCTATTACACCTAATATGGTTCTCAAGATGCTAAACGTTTCAAGCCAGTAGTTTTGTAAAAATATCAGCCAGTTGGTTTTCAATGGCAATATGATGTATCTCTATGTCTCCTTTAGTAACATGGTCCCTAATAAAGTGATGTCTTATGTCAATGTGTTTGGTTCTAGAATGTTGGAAAGGATATTTAGAGATGCATATGGCACTAGTGTTATCACATAGAATTGAGATTGTGTCTACATGTAATCTTAAATCTAGAATTTGTTATTTCAACCAAAGGACTTGGGCCACATAACTTCCTAATTAGGCAATGTAATTAACTTCAGCAGTAGAAAGTAAATAGAGTTTTATTTTTTACTGGACCAGTAGACTTAGAATTATCTTTTGAATTGACATGTTCCTAAGGTGTTCTTTCTATCCACCCTACATCCTACAAAATCGGAATAAGAACATCTATTAATTTTAAAAAAAGTGCTATGATTAGATATAAAATTCTTAAGTTTTGTGTTCCTAAGAGATATCTAAGAATTATCTTAACTGCAGTCAGGTGGGATTCTTTAGGATTAACTTGAAATCTAGCACAGAGATAAATACTAAATATTATATAAGGTTGACTAGCAATTAAGAAAAGTAGTGATCTAATTATTCCTCTGTATTTCTTTTGATCAACTGATTTATGATATGAATCCTTATTTAATTAAACACTAGAGCTCATGGGAGTGTTTAATGGCTTGGTTTTAACCATTTCATATTTCTTCAGGATGTCCTTAATATATTTTAATTGATTAATAAAAATTCAATCATCCATTTGCCTTTTATTAAACCCTAAAAAGTAGGTCAATTTTCCCATCATACTTATCTCAAATTCTTTACTCCTTATTTAAAAAAATATATATCATATAAATTTTTATCACATGATCCAAAAAGCATATCATCAACATTGATATGGACAATGATTAATTCATCTCCTACTCTCCTTAAAAAAAGGGTGGTGTCTACACTACCCTTAACAAACTCCATTTATAGTATGAATGTGCTAAGCCTCTCAAACCATGTCCTGGGTGCTTGTTTTAATCCATACAAAGCCTTTTTTAATTTGAAAACATGATTTGGAAATTGGGAATTCTCAAAGCCTAGGGGTTGCTCTACAAACACATCTTCTTTTATTAACCCATTTAAAAAAGGTACTCTTGACATCCATTTGAAAAAGCTTAAATCCCTTATAATATGCAAAGGCTAGTAGCACTCTAATATCTTCCAATCTAGCTACATGGCAAAAGTATCCTCAAAATCAATCTCCTCTATTTGATTATCCCCCTTAGCCACCAATCTTGCCTTATTCCTTATCACCACAAAAGAATGATTCATCTTATTCTTAAGGACCCATTTGGATCCTATTATACTCTTGTCCTTACGTCTTTCTACTAGCTCCCAAATATCATTCCTAACAAATTGGTTTAGTTCCACTTTCATGGCTAGGATTTAGAATTTATCAAAAAGGGCTTGATTTATGTTGGTGGGTTCAGTCATTGAAATAAAGGCAGAGTGGTTTACTTCCTTTCTAAGTCCATGCCTAATTCTAACACCTTTAGAGATCAATTCCTTAGGATTACACAAAGAATTTTTTATTCTCTATGCAATGTGTTTTTAGGTTCTACCCTTTCCTCTAGATTTGTAGATTTGTATCTTTTGGAAAACTTTTATAACTTACTCTTCTTCTACCCTAGACCCTCAAGAATTATCAGATTCATCAAATACAACATGAATGATCTCCTCAACTACTAGTGTTCTTTTATTGAAGACGCTATAAGATTTTCTAAAACTTGAGTAACCTAGAAACACTCCTTCATCAGATTTTGGGTCAAACTTTCCTAGTTAAGACTTCCCATTATTTAGAATGAACACTTTACATCTAAAGATATAAATGTGAGAAATGTTGGATGTCCTACCTTCAATGATCTCATAAGGTGTCTTATTCAATTTGGATCTAACATTCATCCTATTTAACAAATAACATGCTGTGTTCACCACTTCAACCCAAAAGTATTTTAAAATTGAATACTCAACAAGCCTAACTCTAGCGGTTTCCACTGAGGTCCTATTCTTCCTTTCAGCTACACCGTTCTTTTCAGGGATCCTGTGAGCTGAAAAATTATGATTAATCTGTTGCTCCTCACAGTAAGTTTCAAATCTTTCCTTTTCAAATTCAAAACCATGATCACTATGGATAGTCAAGATATCACAAGCTAACTTTTTTTAAATCCAAGTGGAGAAAGATTTAAATTCATTGAAAGACTCACTTTTATCTGATAGAAATCTAATACAGGTGAACCTAGAGTAGTCATCAACTATTATAAACCCAAAAATATTTCCCTCTAAGCTTGTAGTGCTAATGGGTCCAAATAAATCCATGTGAATGACTTTTAAATTTTTTGTGATGTTAATGTTCTTAATGAAATAGAAAGAGGATTTGACTTGTTTTCCTATTTGACAGGCATCGCATAGGTGGTCCTTAGTGAATTTGAGCTTAAGGATTCTTGTTACTAAGTCCTTGTGGGTTACTCTTTTAAGTGTTTTTGTGCTAGCATGACACAACCTCTTATGTCACAACCAAGACTGATCAGCAACAGTCTTAAAGCAAAATAAAGTAGTATATTTAATATTATTTATATCAAGAATATAGATATTGTTTATCCTTTTTCCTTACAAAATAATAATATTATTTAAGCTTATAATGTAGCTACTTGACCAAAAATTTATATTGAATCCTTTACCATAGAGCTGACTGATGTTGAGTAAATTATATTTTAAGGCATAAACAAGTAAAATATTTTCAATCAAAAGATTCTTGGAGTTTCTGATTATACCTGCGCCCACCACTTTCTTAGAGCTGTTATCTTTAAGAGTGACATTTTCTCCAGCAAAATTGATTACCATCTCCAGTCATATGGCATGAGCATCCACTTTCTACATACCATATGCTCTCACGAAATCGTGTGCAAAATCATTAAATATTAGATTTGGGAATCCAAACAAGTTTGGGTCCCTTATAATGGAAAGAAGAATATAGTGAATATATGTTATGCTATTAATCATGTAATTTGGGTCTCCACATCAAATGTGTTCTATGGTGAATGGTGTATGTGTGGGCGATATGTCCTAGCATGCCACATGAAAAACATCTAACACTAGAATAAAGGGTTTATTAATCTACTTGGGTTATAGTGCCTCTTCTTAGGTTTGAATGATGTATGCTAATATGATTGATTGTGAAACTCAAGCACTGTAGGTAGTTTTTTATTTTCTTTGAAAGCACTCAATTGAGCTTCTAAAAACTTATTTGCATTTTAAAGAATTGAAATTTCTATTTTCAAAACATGCTCCTTACTATCTAAATCAGTTGCAAGAGTATATAGGTCCATATATATAGTTTTTAGCTCAACATGTAAAATTTTTATTGAATTATGCACATAAGTTAATTCAAAATATTTTTTGTTCAAAGCATCAAATTCATCTAATAATGTCATGTGATTTCTATCAAGTGTAGGATGATCTTTAATCAAAAATTTTATGCTCTTTTTATAAGTTCAAAAATTTTAATTTCAGGTTAGCATATTAATTTTTTTAAATTTTTATAAGATGAATGAATTTTCTTAGAAACATCAACTAATTGATCATATGTTAATTCACATACCTCTTCTTGGTCAGCGTAACTAAGATGATCATCCGCCATCAAACACAAGTTTGTTGTCTCCTCTTAAGCTTCAAGATAAGAGGAGTTAGATATAGAATTCGCCTAGAAAGACTTTTAGATCCATTTCTTTTCGTTCATGAACTTAGGCTTTTTTCACCCTTCTTCTTATTTAGGTGACCTTTCAAAGTTGGCAATCTGATTTCAGATGCCCTGGCTTCCTGTATTCAAAATATATAACATCAGAAGAAACTTTAGAATTCTTGTGGTTCTTACCTTTGTGTCATTTCTGATGATTCTTTTGCTTTTTCCTTAAGAAGCTCTTAAATTGCCTAGTGATTAAAGCAATAACATCACTTTCAAAATCAAAAGAATCAATGTCTAAATCATTTGCCTTTAAGGCTACAATTTTCTCCTTTTTCTACTCACCTACATCAAACTACCTTTGGTTCACTCCTTACTCGTAAAAATTAATGATCGAAGTAAGTTATCGACTTAATAAGCATTTAAATCCTTAGAATTATGTCAAAGGATAAATACTTAAGCTTAAATAGAAAATATCCAAAAAGGCATAATTTTTAACTTGACATTAAATATTATCCAAGATGATATGTCGATCATCCTGTATGATTAGTGTAAATCATCCCTTCCAGCCAGGTTGATCTGAGTTGCCTATACTATTAAACCAACTAGTTTGTATTGATCGTTTAGGATGATTAGTATATTATCATGTATGATTAGTTCAAAATATAACCTTTAGTCCAATATATTATTAAGGATGTCCAGGATGAATAAAAGAAAAAATGTAATGATCATCCCAATCGATCATGCAATCATCCTGTACGATTAGTTCAAATCATGAAAATCATCCTAAAAAATCATTCGGAACATCTAGTATGTTTAGAAGAAAAAAAATCATGTATCATCCTATATGATTGTGGATGATTGTCCTGGATGATATGATCGTTCAATCTAACCATACCTAGACCCCTAATTAGGTTTGACATGTATGATTAGATTAAAAATTTCTAATTATCAAATCTTGTCTAAATCATCTATGGCGGCTTGATGTTTAATTAATATTGATCATCCTATACAATTAAAGGGTCATCCATATTGATTAATATAATCAAGCTTATTTGACACATAAGCCCTAATTAGGATTTTGAGCTCAACATATCATTTAGGAAGATCTTGAATCATCCTGTATGTTTTTTTTTAAATTTAGACTAACCCTAACTTACTTACTTACTAAATTGAGAGAGAGAGAGAGAGAGAGAGAGAGAGAGAGAGAGAGAGAGAGAGAGAGAGAGAGAGAGAGAGAGAGAGAGAGAGAGAGAGAGAGAGAGAGAGAGAGAGAGTGTGTAAGGTTACTTAGCTTTAGGATTCATCATATTACATTTGACTCAATAAAAGGTGAAAAATATAATGAAAATACAGACTGACTTAATCCTAGTCTACCCAATCTTGAGTTGGATTGCAAGTGAGCTTGTCCTGAATTGTTAGTCCATCGCAAATAAAAAACAAGTATGCAATATATTTAACCAATAAGAATTAGTAAGGTAAGAAAAATAATAATGTTTGTTATTATCAAAATCATAGTGCTTAGTCCCAGATTTGCAACAATCTCATCCTTTTTTATGATAAAAAATATTGTTGTTAAAATTTTTCATGAAATTTCGTACACTCTCCCTTACCAGGTTAATTCATTCATTTAAAACATTAGGGAGGTAAAAAAAAGAACAAAAAATCAAAACAACAGAAATTACTAAATAGAAATAGTAGTACACACTAATATCAAAGACAAACTTTTACAAAACAAACAACACTCTACTCCCCCTTTTGATATCTCAAAAAGGAGGAAATAAGCAAAAAAAAAAATAACACAAGTATAAACAAAGCATGCCAGTACAATTACACTAAGAAATCAAACTAAATATTATATGGAACCCTGATCAGGAGGAGGTGGTGGCTGAAAGAAGCTAGTAATGGAAGCAAGCAACTCTCCAAACCAGATCATGTCTTTCTCATGTTGGCATTGCTCCTCAACTGCATATTCATTAAAATGTTCTTCCCACTGGTCAAATCTTTGTTCCAGCCTTTCTAGCTGGGACTGCTGGAAAATAGGAATAAGAGCAAGAATAGGTTCTTCCCCTTCGTCCACAGCTTTCCCATGCTCTGGAAAATGGCGAGTACTGTGGAGGACAATGGAGGAATTATTGGAATAGAAAGTAGGTTGGTAGTCAGGTGGGTTAGGATATTGAATGTTATACTTGGTTTCTAGGACATAAGTAATGATGTGTCCTAAGGCTAGATTTGATTTCTCCTATGGCCGAGATCCCTAATACTAGTGATGTGTTCAATATATCTAATTAGGAGATCGATAGTATTATAATCTCAATGAGCCATTATAAAGTAAGTGGTGAGGGAAAGGATGGGAGTGATGTGAATTTGATCCCCAGATTTGGAAATAATAGAAGTTTTAAGAATATGCTGGATAGTCCAGGCAACTTTCACTAAAGAACTTACTGCAAATTATTAAAATGAGCTTTGGTGTTCCTACGGAGAGTATTATCATGACTCCAACTAAAGTCAAGATCAGAAACAAAGAGGTTAATCTTATCTCAAGTGGTGGAAAGGTGAAGAAGTTCATGGAGGTCCTGATAGGTGATTTCAACGGGTCGTCTATTTACATAGGATTGGAGTGAAGTGTAGGTGGAGTTAATTTAAAGGTTGGAAAAAAACTCAAATAGAAGATCATAGTTGAAGGAGAAAGAGATCATCATAATGAAATCAAGAGATGTAAGGGAAAAGATGTAAAGTACCCGATAAGTCAAAACATTTGGATTGGCCAATTTGGAAGGAGTAATCCCTGCATATTTGTATCGAGCATAAGCATTTTGTTATGTTGCTTCACTAAAGTGGGCATCGACAGTTTCCCTAGATAAACTTCCTTGCAGCATTCTAGAATATTTGCCACCAGCAATTTTGAGAGTTTGACTTAAAGAGAGAAGGATTTGAAGGATTTTAGAGTGAAAAAGCTAAAGGAAAACATCTATTTATATAGGGCCGGAGACATCATCCAGGACAATCACAGGTTCCTCTAGGACAATCATGAGAAATAATTCATCCAGACTGATTGGTCAAAAAAGAGGTAATATTGTCCAGGCCGATCAGGTTTCATCCTGGATGATTAGACATAGACAAGCATCCTGAGTCATACCGTACAATAATTCACTGACTCAATCATCCAGGACAAAGAGGTGGATTATCCAGGATGATGAGTTATTAAGGATTATACCAACCAAATTGAAATCATCCAATCATTTTATCCACATGGATCATTCAGGATGATTAGGTTAATTGTCTAGGATGATTACCAATAATGCATTTAGATTACCCAATGGATGTGGATTAAACAGTGATTTGATCATATCATCCAAGATGATGTGAACAAAAATTTGGAAAATTTTAAAAATGGAAAGGGATGATCAGAGAGGATCCAAAAAAAGTCATGTTAAAATACTAAAAAACAAAACAAAATTAAAATTAAGACAAAAGACCAATCGTCAAAACAAAAAAATTTTGAATCGTTCAGCTCTATGAAATGAAACCCTTAAAGTGGATTAAAAATTATCAAGAAATAAATTGACAATTCTGAAATACAAAGAAGGGTAGAAAAATAATCCTATCACTTAAGCTCAAACTCCTTTACATATTAAAGCTCTTTTTAAATAAAGATCTAATTAAGAAAAGAAATTAGATAAGAAAAGAGATTATTCCAAGCTTTGTTTCTGACAAAATATCTGATAGAATAAAATTGCAAAGTAATCAATCAAAATCATGATTTTTAAAATTCAAGAGTTTGAAACATCAAGTGACACATGAATTATTCTAAGATTTAAATATTTAAAAGAGAAGAAAGATTATTTCATTGTGGGCTTATTTTGTCTCTTTTTGAATTATTTGGCACACTTCGTGCATCTTTTTATTTTTGATACACTTAGTGTATCTTTCAATTTGGTGATCATTGTGTATCTTTTCAGTTTTTTTAGGCCTATTTTATGCCTATTGTCATTTTTGCAAGCTGGCTCCTTTTCAAAACCTTCAAAAATTCTCAGTTGTGAGATTATCTTCCATATATAAAAGAAAAAAACTTACACTAATATAGGGAAGATTAAATCACTAATAAGAATTATATTCATATAATAAATGTAAAAGCCTGATTGAGAAAATTTGAAAATGATTTAATGACCATGAACATTATTCATATGAGATAGATTACTGTATGAATATAAAATAGATCTCAATTTCAAAGTTTATTTTTAATTTGATATAGATTTTGCTTCAAAAAAAGTTTAACCCAAAAAGGAAGTTAGAGAAAGATAACAATCATCTATGTTCCCTCCATTAACTGATTTAGGGAAGTTAATCACTACATACAAGTTTCTAAAACCAAAAGCAAGGAAAATTTATCATTTAAGAAATCAATATCAATAGTAAGCATTGATCTAATATCCTTTTTTTGTTTAAAACACTAAACAAAAAATAATATAGAACTGAAAACTATAAAATAGAAATCCATAAACAAAAATTATCATGCAAGTAAAAACTAAAGACAAAAACAAAAACATCAAAAAAATAGAAAGCAGGAATTTCAAGCATTAATATCTATTACACCTAATATGGTTCTCAAGATGCTAAAAGTTTCAAGCCAGTAGTTTTGTAAAAATATCAGCCAGTTGGTTTTTAATGGCAATATGATGTATCTCTATGTCTCGTTTAGTAACATGGTCCCTAATAAAGTGATGTCTTATGTCAATGTGTTTGGTTCTAGAATGTTGGAAAGGATATTTAGAGATGCATATGGCACTAGTGTTATCACATAGAATTGAGATTGTGTCTACATGTAATCTTAAATCTAGAATTTGTTATTTCAACCAAAGGACTTGGGCCACATAACTTCGTAATTAGGCAATGTACTTAACTTCAGCAGTAGAAAGTAAATAGAGTTTTATTTTTTACAGGACCAGTAGACTTAGAATTATCTTTTGAATTGACATGTTCCTAAGGTGTTCTTTCTATCCACCCTACATCCTACAAAATCGGAATAAGAACATCTATTAATTTTAAAAAAAGTGTTATGATTAGATATAAAATTCTTAAGTCTTGTGTTCCTAAGAGATATCTAAGAATTTTCTTAACTGTAGTCAGGTGGGATTCTTTAGGATTAGCTTGAAATCTAGCACAGAGATAAATACTAATAATTATATAAGGTTGACTAGCAATTAAGAAAAGTAGTGATCTAATTATTCCTCTGTATTTCTTTTGATCAACTGATTTATGATATGAATCCTTATTTAATTAAACACTAGAGCTCATGGGAGTGTTTATTGGCTTGGTTTTAACCATTTCATATTTCTTCAGGATGTCCTTAATATATTTTAATTGGTTAAAAAAAATTCAATCATCCATTTGCCTTTTATTAAACCCTAAAAAGTAGGTCAATTTTCCCATCATACTTATCTCAAATTCTTTACTCATTATTTAAAAAAATATATCATATAAATTTTTATCAGATGATCCAAAAAGTATATCATCAACATTGATCTGGACAATGATGAATTCATCTCCTACTCTCCTTAAAAAAAGGGTGGTGTCTACACTACCCTTAACAAACTCCATTTATAGTATGAATGTGCTAAGCCTCTCAAACCATGCCCTGGGTGCTTGTTTTAATCCATACAAAGCCTTTTTTAATTTGAAAACATGGTTTGGAAATTGGGAATTCTCAAAGCCTAGGGGTTGCTCTACAAACACATCTTCTTTTATTAACCCATTTAAAAAAGGTACTCTTGACATCCATTTGAAAAAGCTTAAACCCCTTATAATATGAAAAGGCTAGTAGCACTCTAATATCTTCCAATCTAGCTACATGGAAAAAGTATCCTCAAAATCAATCTCCTCTATTTGATTATCCCCCTTAGCCACCAATCTTGCCTTATTCCTTATCACCATAAAAGAATTATTCATCTTATTCTTAAGGACCCATTTGGATCCTATTATACTCTTGTCCTTACGTCTTTCTACTAGCTCCCAAATATCATTCCTAACAAATTGGTTTAGTTCCACTTTCATGGCTAGGATTTAGAATTTATCAAAAAGGGCTTGATTTTTGTTGGTGGGTTCAGTCATTGAAATAAAGGCAGAGTGGTTTACTTCCTTTCTAAGTCCATGCCTAATTCTAACACCTTTAGAGATCAATTCCTTAGGATGACACAAAGAATTTTTTATTCTCAATGCAATGTGTTTTTAGGTTCTACCCTTTCCTCTAGATTTGTAGATTCTTATCTTTGGAAAACTTTTATAACTTACTCTTCTTCTACCCTAGACCCTCAAGAATTATCAGATTCATCAGATACAACATGAATGATCTCCTCTACTACTAGTGTTCTTTTATTGAAGACGCTATAAGATTTTCTAAAACTTGAGTAACCTAGAAACACTCCTTCATCAGATTTTGGGTCAAATTTTCCTAGTTAAGACTTCCCATTATTTAGAACGAACACTTTACATCTAAAGATATAAATGTGAGAAATGTTGGATGTCCTACCTTCAATGATCTCATAAGGTGTCTTATTCAATTTGGATCTAACATTTATCCTATTTAACAAATAACATACTGTGTTCACCACTTCAACCCAAAAGTATTTTAAAATTGAATACTCAACAAGCCTAACTCTAGCGGTTTCCATTGAGGTCCTATTCTTCCTTTCAGCTACACCGTTCTTTTCAGGGATCCTGTGAGCTGAAAAATTATGATTAATCTGTTGCTCCTCACAGTAAGTTTCAAATCTTTCCTTTTTAAACTCTTCACCATGATCACTATGGATAGTCAAGATATCACAAGCTAACTTCTTTTAAATCCAAGTGGAGAAAGATTTAAATTCATTGAAAGACTCACTTTTATGTGATAGAAATCTAATACAGGTGAACCTAGAGTAGTCATCAACTATTATAAACCCAAAAATATTTCCCTCTAAGCTTGTAGTGCTAATGGGTCCAAATAAATCCATGTGAATAAATTTTAAAGTTTTAGTGTTGTTAATGTTCTTAATGAAATAGAAAGAGGATTTGACTTGTTTTCCTATTTGACAGGCATCGCATAGGTGGTCCTTAGTGAATTTGAGCTTAAGGATTCCTGTTACTAAGTCCTTGTGGGTTACTCTTTTAAGTGTTTTTGTGCTAGCATGACACAACCTCCTATGTCACAACCAAGACTGATCAGCAACAGTCTTAAAGCAAAATAAAGTAGTATATTTAATATTATTTATATCAAGAATATAGATATTGTTTATCCTTTTTCCTTACAAAATAATAATATTATTTAAGCTTATAATGTAGCTACTTGACAAAAAATTTATATTGAATCCTTTACCATAGAGCTGACTAATGTTGATTAAATTATATTTTAAGGCATCAACAAGTAAAATATTTTCAATCAAAAGATTCTTGGAGTTTCTGATTATACCTGTGCCCACCACTTTCTTGGTGCTGTTATCTTTAAGAGTGACATTTTCTCCAGCAAAATTAATTACCATCTCCAGTCATATGGCATGAGCATCCACTTTCTACATACCATATGCTCTCACGAAATCGTGTGCAAAATCATTAAATATTAGATTTGGGAATCCAAACAAGTTTGGGTCCCTTATAATGGAATGAAGAATATAGTGAATATATGTTATGCTATGAATCATGTAATTTGGGTCTCCACATCAAATGTGTTCTATGGTGAATGGTGTATGTGTGGGCGATATGTCCTAGCATGCCACATGAAAAACATCTAACACTAGAATAAAGGGTTTATTAATCTACTCGGGTTATAGTGCCTCTTCTTAGGTTTGAATGATGCATGCTAATATGATTGATTGTGAAGCTCAAGCACTGTGGGTAGTTTTTTATTTTCTTTGAAAGCACTCAATTGAGCTTCTAAAAACTTATTTGCATTTTAAAGAATTGAAATTTCTATTTTCAAAACATGCTCCTTACTATCTAAATCAGTTGCAAGAGTATATAGGTCCTTATATATAGTTTTTAGCTCAACATGTAAACTTTTTATTGAATTATGCACATAAGTTAATTCAAAATATTTTTTGTTCAAAGCCTCAAATTCAATTAATAATGTCATGTGGTTTCTATCAAGTGTAGAATGATCTTTAATCAAAAAATTTATGCTCTTTTTATAAGTTCAAAAATTTTAGTTTCAGGTTAGCATATGAATTTTTTAAAAATTTTATAAGATGAATGAATTTTCTTAGAAACATCAACTAATTGATCATATGTTAATTCACATACCTCTTCTTGGTCAGCGTGACTAAGATGATCATCTGCAATCAAACACAAGTTTGTTGTCTCATCTTAAGCTTCAAGATAAGAGGAGTTAGATATAGAATTCGCCTAGAAAGACTTTTAGATCCATTTCTTTTCGTTCATGAACTTAGGCTTTTTTTCACCCTACTTCTTATTTAAGTGACCTTTCAAAGTTGGCAATCAGATTTCAGATGCCCTGGCTTCCTGTATTCAAGATATATAACATCAGAAGAAACTTTAGAATTCTTATGGTTCTTACCTTTGTGTCATTTCTGATGATGCTTTTGCTTTTTTCCTTAAGAAGCTCTTAAATTTCCTAGTGATTAAAGCAATAACATCACTTTCAAAACCAGAAGAATCAATGTCTAAATCATTTACCTTTAAGGCTACAGTTTTCTCCTTTTTCTACTCACCTACATCAAACTACCTTTGGTTCACTCCTTACTCGAAAGAAATTAATGATCGAAGTAAGTTATCGACTTAATAAGCATTTAAATCCTTAGAATCTGTAATGGCAATAATGTTTACAACAAAGGAAGAAGGTAAACATCTCAAAATCTGGTTAACTTTTTTATAGTTTGTTAGTTCTCTTCTTAAGGCAAGTAGTGAGGTAGCTATTTGTGTAAACCTAGTATACATTTCAGATATTGACTCACTAGGTTTCATGTGAAAAAGTTCATTATCATGAAGTAAAATATTTAACCTAGATTACTTAACTTCACTCATGCCTTCTTAAATAATGCATAATCTATCCCAAATTTTTTTACCAGTTACATATATTGAAACACACATGTAATCTTCATATTTTAGTGCATAGAAAAAATAGTTTAAACATTTTGCATTAAGTTATGCCAAATCTTCATCATCAAAAGTCCATTCAAAAAAAGAAAATTTAGTTTTCATGCCATTAATTTCACATGTTGGTGCAGAATAACCTTTTTTTACAAGCATCCATATGTGATAATCTATAAATTGCAAAAAGGTGGACATGCGGGTTTTCCAAAAATCAAAAGGTATATTATCAAAAAGAGGTGTTCTAGTAATCGAATAACCTTCCACGATGTTTCTATTTCCAAAGTTATCCATGGATAAAATTCAAAAGTTTTCTAAAACTTAATTTTATAAATCCAACTCTTATACAACTTGAAAGTTAGTTAGGATTGTTAAGCCCTTATGAACTAGCCCAAGGCTAACAAAGAGGGGGGGGGGGGGGGGGTGAATTCCTAGTTTTAAAAATTCTCAAACAAAAAGAAAAGTTCTTTTTGAAACCTTTTTGAATATTTTAAAACAAACAACATCAACCCTTGATGCAAAAGTGATTAACAAAACAAATTTAAAATTTTTACCATATAATTATCCATAGAAAATTAAAGTGCGGAAATTAAAATGCAAAGAAATAATAAGAAATAACACAAGTTTTATAGTGGTTCAGTTAACTTGACCTATATCCACTATTTGGAGATAACCTCTCCAAGTATACCACTAAACCTTTAGTGACTCTCCTTTTTCTCCCATAGAAAGACGGAGAAGCCCTTATAAAATATTTTCACTATCTCAGTGAGGCAAAGAACCTTAAATCCTTTTTCACCATCCTGGTGAAGGAAGAGAACCAGGAATCCTTTTACTCACTCATGGAGTTGGCAGAGAACCTGATATGATGCTGATGATCATCTCCCTAGAGCCACTAAGGAACTAAGAATGAAGCTTGAAGAAGATGAATGAATCCTTGCTTGGAGCAACCTTTGTGATTCCCCTTACAAACTCCCCCCATAAGATTCTCCCTCACTCTCTCAAACTCTCCTTCTCCTTCTCTAAGATCCCTTAGGTTAGGATTTCATCAAAAGATTATGTCAAAGAATAAATATTTAAGTTTAAATAGAAGAGCTCCAAAAGGGCCCTAATTTTCAACTTGTCGTAAAAAATACCCCTGTCTGGCTAGAATGATCTGAGTTTCCTGTACGATTATACAAACAAGTTTATATCAATCATCCATGATGATTAATATATTATCCTATATGATTAGTTCAAAACATGACTTCTTGTCCAATAGATCATTCAGGATGTCCAGGAAGATTAGAAGAAAAAATGTACTGATCATCCCAGCCAATCTTGCGATCATCTCAGATGATTAATTCATATCATAAAAATCATCCTAGAAAATTGTTTGGGATATCCAGTATGTTTAGAAGAAAAAAATAATGTATCATCCTGTACGTTCATATATGATCATCCTAGATGATATAATCATTCATTATAACCATACTTAGATCCCTAACCATAAGAATAATTAAGGCATGATTGCTACAAGTCATCCTATATGATTAGATTAAAAATTTTCAATTATTAAATCTTGCATAAATCATCTTTAGCAGCTTGATATTTGATAAATACCAATCATCTTGAACAATTAAAGGATCATCCAGGATGATTAATATAATTAAGCTTATTTGACACATAATCCCTAATTAGGGTTTTGAGCTCAACATATTTTCCAAGACAATCCAAAATCATCTTGTATGATTTATCAAAAATTTAGAATAACCCTAACTTACTTACTCACTCTCTTAAGTGTGTCTATGTGTGTGTGCAAGGTTACTTAGCTTTAAGATTCATTATATTATATTTGACTCAAGAAAATGTGAAAAATATATTTAAAATATAGACTTACTCAATCCTATTCTACCCAATCTTAAACTGGCTTGCAAGTGAGCTTGTGATCCTGAAATATTAGTCTGCAATAAAGAAAAAACAAGTATGCAATAAATTTAACCAACAGGAATTAGTAAGGTAAGCAAAACAGTAATGTTTGTTATTATCAAAATCAAAGTGCTTAGTCCCAAATTTGCAACATAACTCCTAAATGTCCTCTGGGCTTATTGGACTACCGCTAGAACTCCTACAGGAAAAATCCCATACAATTTTTACTTTGGCATGGAAGCATTCATATCGGTTGATATTATAGTCCCAAGTAATTGAGTTCATACTTTAAACTTCAGTAACAATGAGGAGAAGCTCATAAACAACTAGGATCTCCTCCTAGAAATAATAGATGTAGCCTCACTCAGGACCACTATATACCTCCAAAGGGACGCCCGTCACTACAATCGAAGGGTAAAGCATTGATCTATCTCTATTAGGGACTTAGTTCTATGTAACATCGAAGCAACGGGAAAGGGCCTTCATCTCAACAAGCTATGACCCTTATGGGAGGGTCCTTTTTTGGTGGTAGTCATGGTCAAGCCTAACACCTTCAAATTAAAGGATCCTTATGGGAAGATGCTCACTCAAACTTGGAATATTGGCAACCTTCACAAGTACTATCAGTAGGTGTGTTGATAGTACTGTTTGTCTTATGTTATATATTTTCTCTCAAGTTGTTATGTTGTCCTCATATGTATCCCTTCAATATTATTATGCTGACCTCATATACTTCCCTTGTGTATTGATTGTGGTAAAACTCTTCCAGCCCCCGAATCCATACATTATACTAGGGAACTATTGTAATGTCTCATATAATTTTGTAATGTGATGTTCACTTTATTGTGATATTTTCTCCTCCTATAAAGGATAAAAACCAACAAAGAATTTAACTTCTTTGTCCATGATTTGAGAAATATATAATTTACATTGTATCTCAATCACTAAATGATTAATCCCATGGGGATTTGATCCGACCTATTCCATAAATATTAATTTCATCAAGCAAATGCTCTAACTAATAACCTTGGATAGTTCAAACATCCTAGGAGGATGTTTTGAATTTCAAATTATTGGATAATCAATCTAACAGGGATTTAATTTGACCTCTTTCACATGGGTTAAATATCATCAAGTAAATGCTTTGATTAGCAACCTCTGATAGGTCAAAACGTCCAAGGAGGATGTCTCTCATATTAACTCAAGCCAAAAGATCCCACTAAAATATTTCTCATCATCCAAATTGAAATAAAACTAAGTATATTTCATATGTATATGAGAAAAAGAAAAGAGAGGAACACTAATAACTTCTTAATATATCACTAAACATCATATTTATCAAATAAAAATATCAACACCAAATACATACAATTATCACTAAAACATATAAAGTGGTACAATCAACAACAAAACAACAATACAAAATCTCAATGTCATCTTCCTCCTCCTCAAGGGAAAAGGTCTTCTGCAACTCACTCTCTATATCATCACTATTATAATCTGAATAAGGTTCACCAAAAGCCTAACTAGGTGTCAACCCCTCAATCTCTGCTCTAGTCTTATGCTGCACTAGATGGACACACTTAAAAAAACCTCCAATGAAGCCTTCTTCCATACACTCTAACTCTAATGCCTTCACCTCTACATCATATATTTGATCATGAGCTTCTTAAATCTGATCTAGGTTGATCATCTTGAAGGAAATAAACTTCTTGAATTCTTCTATGACTCTCGAAGTTGAATGTTCTGACTTGGACATGGCTTCCATCTCAAAAAATAATGTATGGATCCTCTTGACCTCATTTTTAATGTCTATAATCTTCTCTTCAGTGACCTTCTGATCTTTAACATGTTGGTTGATTACCACCTATGCTTCCACCAACTCAATTTGAAGATGGTCCATCTAATGGTTCTATAAAGAGGTTGAAGTTGCCATAATAGCCAATTTTTCCCTGCACTCTGCTAGCTACTCCTCCATAGCCTTCATCTTCTTGATCCTATTATCATACTTCTTTTGTACTCTCCCTAAGATACTTGACCTTCATAAACTTATTATTCCAGTCATTTAAGGCTTTAGTCATTTCAATTTCAAGATCCATGCATTTCACCAACTAAAATAAAAAGAAAAGCTTTATAAGAAACATATTATCATGAAAGTATAAAGAGAAAAAAAAAGAGAGAATGAGAACTCACAAACTCTTTAGCCCATTGATGACCAACACATTGATGTTTCAAAATATTCTCAGAATGTGTGACTTGGTTTGAGAGAAATGGTGAATTTTACTAGCAACTGTTAAAATCTCATTCACTTTTTTTCTTTTTGGATGTCACCGGATCTCCCTCATTTCCCGATCATTTAGGAGGAGCTTTTGAAGGTTGGATAACTGCCTCTGAGACTTTGGCCGACTTCTTTAACATACAAGCTTGTGATCTCCCCACCTGACTAAATAGTCTCACCTTAAACAAATATTCTTTATCTATATATCAACTCAAATATCATACCTTATAGTGGAGAGTGTCAATATCAGGAAGATTAAGTATCTTCAATAAATCCTCTACTCCAACATGTAGGGGAATTGGTAAAACCTTCAATTCTCCTCATCTTTCCAAGAGATTCTAGTCATTTTGCACAAAGAAGAAGTCACTAACATAGCTTTTTCAAGGATCCCGAGTGTGAATGTCCAACCACTTAGATCTGAAAGAGATATGTCCCTATGTATCACTAATGAGATGACCCATCCAAGAAAGAAACTCTGGAGACAACATCGCTCCACGATCACTGAAAAGACAATCAGTCTCATTATGATCGAAATGGCTCTATGAGAAAGTTGGGACAAACTCACTCCATATGTCATTAAAATGTCAATCAACTCTAGAGGAGATGAAATGATAGTCCTGCTCACAAATTGAATTCAAGCACCATCAAAAATTCTAGGGTAGGGGAACAGGCACGAGCATACTTTTTAGGCACATTCATCAAAAGGTCATTAGAGAAACTAAAACTTCTTCCTGAAAATAATAAGGGAATCACCAGTTATGGAGTGCTGACCTCGCTTTTGTATGAGACTATGACCTTTTTTAGACCTCAAATGTACCTAGACACTAGGATCACTCCAGACCATAGAATCCATCAAAACTAAAACCACTTCAAACTTCAAGGATAATTCTGACCATCACTCAATTCAAACTCAGGCATTGTAACCTCTAATCCAACTTCAATCTTATCCAAATTATTAATGATCATTTAGGTAATCATCAATAATTTGGATAATCTAGATTCAAGCACATAGATTGAGAATCCAATTCAAATCTAAAAAATCTAGACCAAAATCCAAGGCTAAAGGCTTAGATCTTGAGAGCCTTTCCTAGTCATTTATTTAAACACTTTAAAACCCAGTCAACTAACCCATGATTCAAAGTCTATCAATTGCATATTGAAATGACATGTCTCTAGGGTTAACCATCAAAATTTGAGCTCAATCTGATCCTTTTATCCCCAAAAACTGAATTGAAACCTGAAGGTTGTAAAACCTCTAAATATTTATGGCCTATGCCACTAAACCTATTACCTAGTAAAATTTGATCTTGGATCCTCCTGTAAACCCTTTAATCACTTTCATACATTTGATATTAATATGTCGAAGATTAAACTAAATTTTTTTATTCACTTTGATGAAAATTGACGAGAAGTCAGAATGATCAAAATCCCCTTAGAGGGATTTTTGGAGTTTTGACCAAAACTCTACATGGCTCAATTCCATCAATCTTTGAAACCTTCTTCAATCAATCTCAAACATCAACTAGGATTTATTAGACCCAAACCCAAAGTCCCTTAAGGGTCAAAATAGTTATTTTAATTGAAATGACATCCCTATGCTTTGGGACAACTCACAGCTTGTTCAAAATATCATTTCAAACTTATTGATCATAGACCCAGCCCCTGGATCAACCTGGTTGACCAAATGACCCACTAAGGGCCCAAATAGGTCATTTAACCAAGACGACCTTTCCAAATCATGAGACTAGCCTTTGGGACCAAGTCAACCTAGTCAGCCCTTGAGACCCAACCCCTATTGAATAGTCAACTCCCCTCATAAATCCCAAGCATATTATTTTAAAGCCTTGAACTCCACTCTAACTAGCCTTTGGGACCACTCAGTTTCCATCTCATCAACTTTTATTGGATTGGCTGGTCAAAGAAGATAATGGGCACTCAAAACCCCTCCAAATGGTCAAACTTACATGATTAACTATCCCACTCTAATTTTAGCTACTAGTTAGTCCCAAATGAGAGCTAAAGCTCTATAAGAGGCTCCCTAACTAAGCCAAAGGCATTGTTTAACCTTAAGAGGTAGGTGGCCCCCTCCATGAGCCTAAGTCACCCAATGGGATAGGACCTTTCCCAGTATTTTCCCTGCCACCATAACTATCTCAGGTACATGGTAAAGATCTAGGGAAGGTCTCTAATCAATTAGGACAGTCCCATTACCTCCAAGTCATTTGAATAGGGAAAAAGACCCTAAGGAGAGCTCAATCTTCACTTGCCTTTCTCTCACTTCCTCCAGCCTTCTTGGCCGAGATCTTATTTCATTCTAACTATCTAAACCCTACTCTACCTTCCCACTACTAAATCCAAGTGGTTGCATGTCACCAGTGGTGATCTTTTTGACGAACCAACCAACCATTTTTTCCCAACCTCCTAGAAGTGGATCTAGACGCTTTTGAATATGGATTTATTCTAGATTTTTATTCAAGGAAAGTCTATAAGCTCAATCGTATCAAGACTTCAAAGAACCAACGATAAAAATTCTTAAAAACTTTAGCTCTTAGTCACTACACTTAGATTGAAAATAGTTGTGTAAAGTGCTTTTTAAACCTCGCTTTTTGCTCCCCACTATTTTTGTTCATGTCTAGTTTCTAGGTTTAAAATTTTAAGTCAAATGATCATTCTAATCAAGAGACTGAGGAAAAATAATGATCCTAGGGTGTTTTTTTTAGTCTCTATTAGTTATACTTTTTTAGACCATTGATTGCCACTAGGTAACCCAGGACTGTGAGATTATTAACTTAGCCCTATGGAATATGAAATAAACTTTACAGCCTCGGTAAGAAACAAAGGTAGCAATCATCTAATAAATAAAATACAAATAAATCAAGATTTAACACATTAACACTTAAACCTAAATATAAATTTCTCCTTCAGTGGTTCATAAACTCAAACATTAGACAATCTCAAAAAACAACCCAATTTAAGATCTACCCCAACCACATAACCTCCTACACACATTTTAGATGGTTTGCAAGGACATTGACTCTAGATCTAGGCTAGGCTGGTGTTTAATTTTTGGTTGGGTGCTAGATTTTTTAGATTTTATTGCATATTGTGATTAAAATTAGTTGATATATTTGTTTATTTTTATTTCTCTCTGTGGATTGATATGATGTGTGTTAGACTTACCCCTAGGTTAGGGATGATTTATACTAATTCAATCTTATGTAGAAGTCCACACTCATACAGGGCAATAAAGGGGGTTAAATAAATAATAAATATAACTGCTACATGTGCTTCAGCTGCTTACCCCCAAATAAAAATAATAATAATAAAGAGCATGGCCAAGTGTGTTTATATATATATATATATATATATATTTATTTATTTATTTATTTATTTTTTTTTTTGTGAGTTATTTTGATTTATTAAATGCTTAGGATAATCCTACAGGAGAGTCTAGAATTTTCATTCTTTTATGAATATAATTTTTTTTAGCATTGAGTTGTGAAAGTTGCACTTTGATTTTAGGATACACATATCTAAATGTTGGATTCCAAAGAGAAGAGGATACCCCTCAGGGGGATAGTACTTTTCTATTTAGAAGCCCAAATTTGGATCATTTTCAATTCCAAAGTGAAAAGAATAACCTCCCCTCCAAGGGAAGAGTTTTCTTTTCCATTTTGGTATCCAATTATGAAGAATCCAAGGAGTTCGAAGAAGAGAAGACCGAGGAGTTGAAGACAAAGAGTATCCTGCTCAAAGTTACTTGCATTTGTAATAAGATTAGAATTTGGGTTTGTGGTTAGTGGTGTCCGACCACTTTCAATTTATGTAATTTTGGGTTATAATATGCATGGCAGTTTGCCTATGAACATTTATTAATTAATTTAATTATATTGATGTTTTTGACTTAATGTGATTTTATTTCAGATTTTGCTTATTTTTCTTGGTTTTTTTGGCTATTATGTGTCATTTTTTTATTTAACCTAGATACACGAGGCTCGTGAGGGTGTAAATTTTTTCTTATTATAATTAAAATTTAAAATTTTAGAAATTAAATAACATAGAAATATAACAATATAGGGAATGAGCTGGAGATCGTCTAGGGTTGCATGCATATTAATGCATCTTTCTTTCCATACTTTAAAACACTTCCTTGTATGTAGGTAGATTTTAGATTATCCAACCTATGAGCATGAGGAGCTGAACTTGGGGAAGCCTAATCTTCTAAAAAATTATTTTTAAGCCTTTTCAAAAATATCAAGCATTCATTATTTTGATACTTTGATCAGCATGCATTGCATTAGAAACATGTTTGAAGGAGTATCAATCAGAATTGCATTCTTATATTTAGCATTTTCACCCAACATAAGTCAAGGGCCCACATAGGATAATTTCTAGATGTCGACCCCAACTCTCCAAAACCTTAATAAAAATGTCCCTACCACTCTTTCATAAAATAAGCATACTCATGACTTTAAATTTGATTAGGTGGCTAGTTGGCTCCCCAATCCAAGTCAGGTAAGTCCAGATTTTGCATTGCATTAGTTAGGTTCAGGTTACCCTTATTTGGTGCCCAATCTAGATTTAGGATCCGGGATAGATTTTGAATCATAAGACCTCAACTTTCAGGAATACAATCCCAATTTTTTAATAAAATGCTCAACTCAAGTTAAATATTTTTTCAATCCAAAACTTAAAGCCCAACACTTAGATTAGGATGGGACACTTCTGGATTATTTCAGAATCCCAAACTGTCCCAACTTTTCTTCTTTTGACTCTAAAAATAAGTGCTTCAATTTGATCCATTCCTAGTTGAAATTCCAAAATCTAACTCCTTTAATATCACAACTAAAAAAGCTTTTAACAAAATTTACCATTATTTTAGTTAATATATTTCGTATGAAACTTCAGTTTCCTATGATGTGATTAACAACGAGGGCATGCATTGATAAGAGATTTAGAATCCACATCCACCTTTTTCAAAATCAATTTTCAAAACTCAAAATTAATCTTCTTTGGGAAAATGAAGTCAACAACGATCATTATCATCATATTCTGTCAATCGATAATGGGTGATATTTTCTCTCCTTAGAGGGATATACCACTAGCTATTATGATATAGAATATGAAATTAGTGATATCTCATTTAGATTATATAAGCAAAATATTGATAGTATCTCATTTCAATCCTTCAGGAATATATGTGATTCTTATTTAAATTCAACTACTGTAATCAGGATGATAACTTTTAGTTTCATCATCTAAACTCGTTAGCAAATAATATTTATGTCTTAGGCGCAATATATTGTTTATAACAAGATATTAGATTTTGAGACTGTAGATTTAATATTAAATTTCCCAAATAAGATTAAATATTTCAAAAAACTCTTTTTCAAACTTCAACCAACATGGTGGAAAAGACATCATCAGCCTTAGCCACCTTATGAGGTTTCTTTAGGACCACCTATTGAGCAACATCATGATCTCCTTTAGCCAAGGGAATTTTGGTGGAGGATTTGTCACCCATTTAAACTTCTACACTAAAGAGGGACATTGAATTCGAGTAGGGGATGCCACATGCCAAAAGAAATGGAATGCCTCTAGAGTAAGAAGAAAAATGGGGGAGAAAGAGAAGGCAAGGCTAAAAAATTCTAACTTCTACACAAGGAGAAGGGCCATGAATTTGAGTAGGGGATGCCACCTACAAAAAATAGGATAACGCATCAACTGTAATAAAGTTAGAGGGAGAAGCGAGAAGAGGAGAAGGCGCAAAATTCTCATTACCCTAGGGGGTATTTATAGGGCGAAAAAGGGAGAAAATTGTTTGAAAAAGGGGGAATTTTGAAAAAGATGGAGACAAAGGCTTCTACAAGCTTTTCAAATTTTCTAAATTTTTTAAGCCCATAATTGACAATTTTTAGAATTAAATAAATAAATAAATATATATATATATATATATATATATATATATATATATATATATATATATATATATATATATATATATATATATAATTGAGTGGGCAAACTAAAAAATCTTTTTGAAAAAAAAACTTATAATGGGGCGGCTGTGGCAGACGCCCCCCCCCCCCCCCCCCCCCCCCCCCCCCCATCCCAAAAAAGAAAAAAATAGGGCCCCATAATTTAAAAATAAATAAATACAAGCAATTATTAACCGGACGCCATGACGCGCGCCCCAAAGGGCGCATTGTTTCAATACCAAGGTGGCAGCGCCTGCTTGCGGACGTCGGTTAGCTGGCTACTTTAGCAGTTTAAATGCATTTGAGCCCCAATTTTTAGTCCTCTGACACATTTTTTGACATTCTAGACTCAATTTTGGCAGGTTTAGAGCTCAACGAAGCTTCTATGGTCAGGTTTGAGTAAAATTACCATTTTTGGAATGGCATTTTTTAATATTTTTTGTGATTCGAGCAATTCTAATTGTTATGAAACATCTTTACATATTTTTTAGCATCAATGTCCGAAAATAGGGGGGCAACTAATCAACATCAACAACATCATCAAGCCTTTATCCCACTACGTGGGGTCGGCTACATGAATCCTTTTTCTCCATTGTGTCCTATTAAAAGTCAAATTCTCGTTTAAATCTAATAAAGAAAGGTCATTCCTAATATTTTCTAACCAAGTCTTTTTAGGTCTACCCCTACCTTTCTTAACATAAGTCAAATCTAATACCTCTACTCTCCTAACCGGGTCATCGGAAGACCGCCGTTTAATGTGACCAAACCATCTAAGGCGACTCTCTCTAATCTTATCTTCTACTGGAGCTACTCCAACCTTTTCACGTATATGCTCATTTTGTATCCTATCTCTAAGGGTAAAGCCACTCATCCACCTGAGCATCCTCATCACTGCCACACTTAACTTAGTATTATGCTTCTCTTTTAATGGCCAACATTCAGCACCATAAAGCATTGCAGGCGTCACTACCATCTTATAGAATTTTCCCTTGAGTTTGAGGGGTACATTTCTATCACATAACAAGCCCGATTCATTCCTCCACTTCAACCATCCAACTTGAATTCTGCTGATAATATCCCCATCTATTTCACCATCACTCTGAACAATAGATCCAAGATATCTAAAACGTGTACTCTTATTAATGACTTGATCGCCCAAAGTCACAATCCCCTCACTAGGTCTATTACTACTAAAATTACACTCCATATATTCCGTTTTAGATCTACTCAAACGAAAACCTTTAGACTCTAAGGTTGACCTCCATAATTCAAGTTTACCTTCAACTCCCTCTCTAGTCTTATCAACAAGAAGAATATCATCAGCAAAAAGCATACACCAAGGTATATCCTCTTGCAAATGTCTAGTGAGAACATCCATGACTAAAGCAAAAAGATATGGGCTTAAGGCTGATCCTTGATGTAACCCAACCGAAATAGGGAAATACTTAGTCAATCCACCTTGTGTTTGAACACAAGTAATAGCTCCTGCATACATATCTTTAATGATTTGAATATAAGCATTATTGACTCCTTTCTTTTCAAGAACTCTCCATAGCACTTCTCTTGGAACTTTATCATATGCTTTTTCTAAATCAATAAATATCATATGTAGATCCTCCTTATTTTCTCTATATTTCTCCATCAAACCTCTTAATAAATGTATGGCTTCCATAAATCAAGTATTAACCTGGCATGTATTTTGATGCAAAAATTAAGTTAGGTACTTCAAAAATTCAATTAGAGACCATCTAAACTCTGATTTTAGTAAACTTATAGTCAGACTGAATGTCTTAAAAATACAAACCCAACGACACCAAATTCAACTAAATTTGAGCCAAAATGAGTCCAAATCAATGACTAGAAGCACATTTTGAAGGTTCAATCCATAATTTGGGTTATCAAATAGTTTTTAAATATAGCATTCTTATAGTTGAATCAAGCATCTCTATGAGACAATTCCAATGCATCTCTATGAGACAATTCCAATGATACCAATATCTCCAAATTTTGATATTATTAGGGCCTTCAAATGCCCAATAAATAATCCACAATCAAGGGATTCAAAATAGGCCGTCCATTCAAATCACTCCCAATTTACCCCTGATCTTGCTCCTATTTACTAGTCATGTCACTCTCAAAAAACTTTAAATAGCCTCTCATTCCTCTTAAGAAGTATCACCAAGCAAGGAGAGAAGAGAAGAAGAGAAAAGAGGAAGAGAATAGAAGGAATAAGAGAAGGAAGAGACTACTCCTCGACCACCATCGGACTTTCACCTAGCAAACGACTTGATGCAGGAGTTTTGCTGAACCACCACCTGATGCCGGAGTTTTGTCGGACCACCACCTGACGATAGAGTTCCGCAGAACCATCACCTAACAACCGGAGTTTTGCAAGACCACCAACTGACACTGGAGTTTCACCGGAACTCCATCTGATGGTGGAATTCCATCATACCACCACCTAAAGCTGGAGTTTTGCAAGACCGCCACCCAACTACTTATTCTCGATGGATTTTTTCTCTCTGTTTGTAATTGAATTTCAATTCAAGTGTTCATTATTGCATTCTGATTATTATCAATTTTAAGGATGAGTCAACCACTTGTAACAAAATCAAACACTAGTAGAATCCTTTGAAACTGGGTGTGACCTCGTGGTTTTTTCCTTTTCCAAGGTTTTCACATAAAAATTCTTGTGTTAAATTTTTCTTCTGTTTGTGTGCTAGATATCCATACAACACAAAGACAAAATTTTTCTAAATCTATCGCCGCGTATATTCTATCCCACAACAACACTTATAAATATCCATTTAGATATCAAATTAAATTTTATAATAATCATTATTCTTATAATAATCTCATTAAAATAAATTTAACCTATGATTGTAAATGAATTTATTTATAACATTGTAAAAAATTTACCAATAACAAAAATCTCGATCTATGTCCACTAGGATCTTACCTTTCGTTGAAACATATAACCATAAATAATGAGTTAACATCCCAGTAGGTTATATGGAACCTAAATGTTTATTCAATGCGTGGATTTGGACTAATAGGCATGCTATCAATTATAATCTTGAACATTGATAGGAAATTAATAAGCAATTTTTATGATACTAGCGTCAATATTTTATATGCAGTGCAATCATAAACATATAAATTTACATACACAATGGAAGCATGACTAAAATTATTATTGTTATATTATATTTCTTATGGGGCAGCATATTATTTCTGAATCTATTCAATGATAAATATTATGCATGAAGGAGTTCATATCATATTAATGATCACACATTAGGTGTTCTAATTAATATGGTATTTTAAGATCATATGCTCATGAACATCAATATATATATATATATATATATATATATATATATATATATATATATATATATATATATATATATATATATATATATATATATATATATATATATATATATATATATATATATATATATAGAAATAATACTTCATATCATATTTTATAATAAACAACTCATGTTATTATAATTAATAATATATATTCACATGTATAATATCATAAGGCACTCACTTTACACAGCCTAATATCATATCATATAAGTAAAAATAATCATCACGAATAAAAGTGAATCATAATATGAATCATAATAGTTAGCTCATATCATTATATATAATAGAACTTCATTAACATAGTATATTGTTCAAGTAAAATAACCTATATAATCGTGTCATGTGTGGTGTTTTTATATTATAATATCATATCCCGGACAATATCATACCATAATAATGGAAATAGTTAGGTGAAAGAGTGTAAGTGAGTTAGGTCGACACATGAGCCAACTTTGGCTCAGCTTGATAAATGGCTTATGAGCTAAACTTGATGAGCTAATGATCCAAGCTTCAGCCAACCCTGACTTGACTCGCTTGCTCCCAAACTAGATCATTTTAAAAATATTAATATAAAATTAACTTGAAATTAATTAGCCACCAAGATTTTATGTACAAAATTGTTAAAAATATATCTCACTTTATTCAAATAATTGATTATTTATTATTTATTTAATTTATGATTCTTTTTACTATTTTGTCATAATAATTGAGTGAATCATCATCATTTTCTCTCTTTCATAATAAATGAGTTGGCTCATGTGTAAGCTCAAAATTGATTAATTAATCAAGCTTAGGCTTAAGAATGAATGACTCTAGTTTGACACAACTTGTTTACAACCCTATTAACCTTATTTTTGTATTAGGTTAACTAATGCAAATTCAAATTCAATCCAAACTCAAATTGAAATCAAACCCCAAATCCCTTCACTTAGTAGTCACCTAATAACTACCATTTGACCCACCCTAATCAATCATTAACAATCACCAAAATAATTTCCAATGATATGAGTAAATCAAATTTAATCAACCTAATACAAAATAAAAACCAAATCCAAATGTCAAGGCCAAAATCCCTTGTCCCATAACCTATTTTGAATGATTTTCAATCACCTCAAAACCTAACCAAATGACCTTGAAATCATTATTTGTCAATTGCATATTAATTAGATATGTTCCTAGGGTCAACCCTATAAATTTGGGAGCAATCCAACCTCTCTAACCCCCAAAATTGAATTCAAATTCAAAGGCTGTAAAACCTTCAAATATTTATAACCTATGCTACTAGGACTGACATGTTATAGAATTTGGCCTTAGAAGCTTCACCAAACCCATTAAACATCATCATTGACATGATCATGATGCATTGAGCCAACATAAAGCCTTGCTAGACATTCATTGAACTTGGTTGACTATGATGCCACCTAAACCCTAAAACCCTAAAACTTTAAAACTAAACTTTCTAAAAACTTTAACATGGGTCAATTAAACCAAACCAATAAATATCCTCTAACATATCCGAAATATATTTTAGAGTACATTGAACCAAACCCCAAGCCATAATCAACTCTAGTTGGCCAAGGTAACCTAGGTTGACCAATAACCCCTTTACCCTCATAAAATGCATTGCATGCTTGGAGACCATACAAAACATTGGGATCACCTCTAGTAAAAATCAAAATCACATTTAGAATGCATTAAACCAAACTTTGACCCCTAGTCAATTTTAGTTAACCAAGTCAACCTAGTTTGACCAAACAACCCTTCGCATAAATGCAATGCTCTAAGCATCACCAAATCAAATTAAGCCCATAGGGTGGCCCATTAGGTCACAAAGAATCACCATAAGAGACCTAACCCTTGTACCCACTTAAGCCAGCCATATAAAAAAACCCAAGTGGTCTAGTGGGGTTTCTCTTGAGCCAAATCTCAACCCAAACAACATAAAACTCTCAAAATCATTTCATTGCATGCTCCAAATATACCCACACCTTCATGAGTTAAACATCTATTAGTTTGACTTGGTTAACTGACTAAGAGTGTAAAACCCATGCATTTGGCCAACCTTTCATCCAAACATCCAAACCATTATGTCAAACCCCTTTGGTATTCAGCCAATTACAGTATAAATGAAATCTCCAAGACCCATAATAGTTAACCTTGACTCGTTGATTGGTAAAATAGTAAGAAATAAGATCAAATAAGTCCAAGTGGTCAAATCACTCCATATTTTCCATTTCTCTCCAAACCCACATGTTTAGATAATTTAAATTAAACTTAGAGCCTCTCCAAACAACTCCTAAACCCAACACAAACCTTGTTCTAACCAAAAATGGAAAGGGTGTGGTCCCCCCTACCCATGTGAGTATAAACCTAGGTCACTCTTAAGCATGTAGCCACTTCCCTTGCTCTCTAACTAACTGAGAGAGGTGTTCGACATCCAAGAGAGGGCTCTGAATGATTTAAGCTTCAAAATGGGCAAAAGTTGTGTAAGGCTTCATTCTAAGCTATCTAACTCTTCAGGCCTCCTCCAGCCCAAAAGTGTTCTATCTTCGGTTCTCCAAGTATCCCTCTACATTTCCTAAGTTCTTTCCCATCCTTCCTTAGAAAGGATAATCTAGATATATCTTTCAATCCAGTGCAAACCATCATCTAGAGTCTTCTAATAAATTGATAAGGACTTTTCTAGCAATAAAATAATACCAAGATCGAGGAAATGCATCGACTATTTAGTTAGATATTCCCATTTTAAGTTTAAACTTCATTTTGAAACTATTCTAAAATCTTAATGCATGGAGCCATGAACTCTAGGCATTGATAGACTAGGATATTTAGAGATTATATTTCAAATTTTATCATATTTTAATGGTTAGATTGAAAGTTATAAGTATTTAAAGCTGTAGTTCATTTTGAACTAAAATATCCCATTCAATCCAAGCCATTCAATTGACCAATCAGATAGCCTAGATCAAACTGCTTACATCTGACTCTCATGAGATTTAAACATGTGCTACACATTTTAATTTGTGGGTGACATGTATTTGTCATGGCCCTCTATCTCCCATGTCATCAATCTGAGAACGTATCACATTTGCTAACGTGGTTAAGTCATGCTTAAAGGTGTGATGCATGTCCCACCACACATTGGAGCACCTCAAAGGTGGCAATGATTGCATTGCTATTAATTTTTTGATTAAAATAAATTTAAAATTAAATTTAAATGTTAATAATTTTAATAAGTCATAGAAAATGTAAATCTCTGCCAAACTGAGTATTCTTAGACTCATTAGGAAGTTCTTAAGCCCTACTATTTTTTAAAATTAATTTCAATCAAATTTGATCATTGGGTTTTGAGAAAATTAGGTTTAAATAAAATCCAATTTTCTTGATTTTCTCAAGATCTATTGGTCCAATTGAGTTTAATTTTGGATGGTTGACTCTTGAGCATTTTATTTACATTCCCTAATTTTCTTCAGGCTTAATGTGCTCTTCATTTCTATAATTTGAATGCTCAGAGTCATGTGTCCGTTTGGACCCATAACTTCAAATAATCATAACTTTTTGAATACATTGAATGGGAAAATAATTAAGGATCTTTTTTTGTCAACTTAAAAAAAAAAATCTTAGAAATTTCTACATACATCCTATATGGGATAAAATGTTAAACTAATAAACTTAATGATATTATACTCCCAATGACTTAATTTCACTTTTATTTTATATCATTTGACCTTAAAACTAAGAGAATTAAAATCAGCCCATATTTTAGGGTTAAAACTTTAAAAAATATAATAAGTTCAAATTAAATTAAAAAAAAAAATACAAACTAAGGTTCAAAATGCTCATAATTAAATACAAACCCAATGAAAGTTAAAAGCCCTAATACAAAACTCCAAAATTAAAAAAATATTTAAAAAGATAAGGAAGATTATTAATTAATAAAAAATAAAAATATTAAAATTACAACATAATTCTTAAATACTTGTAATCATCCCTAAGAGTCATTCCTGACATTTAGAAAAGATCTCAAGAGGTTTGGAGTTGATTTGGTATAAAAATAAGAAAATATCTCTAATTAAATAATTCATTAAATTCAATAAACTTTGAAAATTCTTCGGAGTCATATGTAATTCTCTCTTAAGTTTAACTATGATAGTCAAGATGAAATTTAAGGTTTCATAATATGAACCCGTAAAAGAATGGTATTATCACTTCCCAATGTGATATATCATTCGTAATAATGTGTTCAATTTTGATACTAAAAATTTAAAAGTCTATATTTAAATTTCCCCCAAAAATATAATCCAATTGATTACGCATTCCAAATAAAAGTTTAAAAATATTTTTGTAGCAAATTCATTGGGTAGTTATCTCTCTTACCATCTTCAACAATGGTAGAAATGTTATTACATCAATAGAACACTTACCCTAGTTATTAGTTGAGACTACCTTCCTTTGGTTTGCCTCTTTATTCATTTCTTTCTTGGATGAGTAAGGCTAACATAAAAAAAAAAGAAAATAATATGTAAGAGTACAGGTGAGAAATTTTTTAAATAAAAATGAGGCTATAACATCTCATTCAAGTCAATGAAATGAGAGTTAAATCAATTTTTTTAGATTTTTGTTTCAATTTTATGAACCTCGTGGTTGGTAAAAGCCCAACATATTGAGTTCCAAAGTTTTAGGAGAAATCAAATATATTAAAATTCTAAATTCTCTTTAAAAAGTGAATAAGTGAAAGTAACTTCTAGATTTCATTGATATATGATATAACATATTTTCCTCTATCTTGACATAAAAAATAAGATCCTAAGTGTGTGAGATCACAAATGACTTTTTATGTCTTATCACTATATGTTATGTTACATTTGTTGTAACTTAACAAATATGATAGGAATTAAAATTATTAATAACTTCAAACTTTTATTTCAAAATTAATTAATTCAAATAATTCATCTTTTAATTCAAAAAAAAATTAAATGGTTGATACACTCATATTCTCACTCAATAGAGATTTGACTATGGAGGAAGTTAAGTGTGTGAATACTATTTAATTTGAAATGGGATTCCAAACCTGAGAATTATCAATGAATGGAGAGAAGGTGATAGATTTATTGACTATAATCCAAAAGGATATCCCTTTAGTGGATATTACTTTGGGGTTGGGGACTGATTCCCCCATCCACAAAATAGAGGCTGTTGTCACCCCTTTACCCATTGCAACTTCCACTAAGGAGAATAAGAAATTGAAGTCAGTAATAGAAGTAGACTATCAGTATCTGAGATACGATCAATTTCTATGACCCCTTCACTAGCAAAATTCAAAAGAAGAATTATCTAGGATGGATGAATAAGATCACCCAGGCTACGAAGATTGCTGAGCCAAGAGCTTTAGAAGAAGTAGAACCTGAGGCTATCAAAGAGTTGCCTATCTCAGCTTCCTCCCCTCTCCTAAAAGAAAGTCACTTTTACCCTCTCTTTACTATAGCGGGAGAGGAGAAAGCAAGCAAGATAGCCCACTCTCCATCAAGCCCAGTGGAATATTGCTTGAATAAAACTTCTTTAGGAAAGATTAGCACAAAGAATGATAATGTTATAAAATATCATTAAAAAATGCACTGCCCACATGGGTAAAACAAAAGAGGAATGTCTAAAGTAAATGAAAGGAATAATTTCCTACATATTTGTGAAGGAATTTTTAAAGGAAGAAAGAACTAAGGCAAGGGTCCTAACCCCTCAAAAGCAAGAAGTATGTGAGGCAACTTGCCACATTACTATTAGTGGATGGTAACTATTGCGTACCCAAACAACCATTAACTAAGACTGAGGTGGTCATCCTTGTTGGATCAGGAAGAAGCCACCATCATAGCGGTAGATCACCAATCCACCCTATGAAGCCTCCAAAGTTATCCTTTATTTTGGTTGGGCCAATAGAGTAGAAGAAGATAGTATAACTGAAGGGAAGGAGTCCCAAATCCCCTCAGATGGAACATATCCTGATCAAATCCCACAGGAGTAGAAGTGATCACCCACCTGTGATTTTCTGTAAGCTTCCCATCAAGAGATGTAAGGTTTCCAACCCTTTAGAAGGAGAAAAGTTAGCTTCTTAAGACCCTCCACCATTTCTAAAGAAAGAAATCCCATTACCCATTAAGGATGCCACCCTTATGACTATCAGCCTAAAAATAATCAAAGGGGAAGAGATTGTAGATATGAAGAATGATGAAACTATTAATGAGATGATGGAAGAGTACACCAATGGCTTCCAATAACTCAAACTATAAGAGATCATAGTAAAATTGGAGCATAAAAATTTTGAGATAATGGTGGGTTATAGTGGATATTTAGCCATCAATTTTGAATCCATCGAAGGGAGACCTTTCAATAAGGTGTTTCAAGAGGTTAAAGATATCCTGAAAAGAAAGAATTAATAGAAGCCTTTTATCCAAAAAAAAAAAAAAAAGATAGCAATCTAATTGATGCTAATGAGGGGTATTCCTATCAGTAGTGTTTTCACAGTGGAGACTACATCATCAGGGAGAGATGTTGATCCCAATAGTGCTCAACAAGAGAAAGAAGAAGAGTGAGATGTCATAGACTTAGATTATAATATGACTATTAGATTCAAATATAAAGATGAACATATAAGAAATTTAGAGAAGAAATTAGAAAAAAATGTTGTTAAGGGTAAAAAAAATGCATGATCAGCTAGCCAGAACACATTAATCTCAGCAGTCATAACAAATAATACATGTATTGGGAGAGAAGGGAAAAAAGGATAAAACAATCCTGCAATTCCTACAGTGCCACACGAGAAAGATATCAAAAAGATTATTAAAAGCCAAGCATGTGAGGTTGTACCCCAATCTTAAGGGGTCGCATATATTCCAAAGCGTTGGCCTTACCCTGAGGAATATGGATCACTCCCTTATCCAAAGAGCTTTGTTCCACCTTCATTTAAAGTATTTAGTGGTTTAGAGAACTCATGACAGCACTTGGCATATTTCCATGTGAGTTGGTGTAATATAGGAGGGTTAGATGCTTTATTATTTAGCTAGTTTGCTAGTAGACTTTTTGGAATTCTTTCAAATGGTATGCCGTTCTACCCAAACATTCAATGAGGCTATTTATTGAGTTAAAAATTTTATTCTTAATGAGACTATCTATACATCAAAATTATATCATCATGGGTGAACTAGTTGTTAAGAACCAAAAGCTAAGAGATTCTCTAATCAAGCACATTCTGAGATGGAGAAATCTCTAAATAAAATAGGAACCTTAGTTTCAAGCACAACATATAGTGTAAATTCTCTTAAAGAATCTTCATGGTCCTATTGCATTTTTTCTAAAGGGGTTCACAATAAATAATTTTCTGAAGCTACTTAACAAGGCTAATAACCTACAGGAAGAGGCTTCTTGAATGTCATTCCTGAATTATTTGTCTTATGAAAGGAAAGCTACAAAACCTTAGAAGTCTTTTGGGAAAAAAGTTAGCTACCATCTCAAAAATAGATAATGGGAAGCCACCAATAAAAAGTCAATCAAGTGATCCTCCATCTTGGCCATTCTAGGCAACTTCTTATCTTCCGAAGGATCATTTCTCATTATCTTCTAAAAAGAAGACGTCAAAAGTCTATGAATTTAAAAGAGAGTTTGTAACAACAAAATTAAAAGTTTATTAAAGAAACCAGACTTTAAATTACTAGAGGCCAAGAAGCTGGATAAGGAAATAAGAGAGATAAACCCACTTTTTTCCTTTATTACCACATATTAGGCCACACAATTTAAAGGTTTACATTTAAAGATTGGCTTAAAAGAAATTTTAAATGGGTTAAAATTATCATCCCAAAGGAGTATTTTGTACATCCAGATTTGGGATATTTCAAGGTCTTCTTTAGTTAAAATACTAACATTTCTTAATCTATTGAAAATGATTGGGATGTCACTCTATTTCAGGAATTTAAAACGTTGATAAACAAATCTTTTCAACTTTCTCAACAATTGTCGATAAGAGCCCAGGGCCTGATCTTGGAGGTTGAGTTAGTGGCATTATAGGAGGACGTTAGGATGATTTCCTCTCTAATAATCCCAAAAACTACTGTAAATAATAAAAACAAAAAGAGTGATATATTTCTTGAGAGGAAAAAAATAGTTGACGAGAGATGTAATCAGATGGAAAATGGTGAAATGAAACCCTTATCCTCATTACTTTATCTAACTTTTACTCTGCTCCATCAAACTTATATTCTGAAAAATCAATGAAAAATCCTTCTACATATATTTTGATGATTAATTGTGAAAATGGAATGAAAAAAAAAATTACTAGAGATTAAAATCAAAATCTAGTAATAATTGATGAAAAGCCATCAAAGATTAATCCTTCAAATTTGAACTCTAAAGAGGATGATGAACCTAAAGTCTTATCAGGAAGTGACACCCATAAGTGCACCGGGAGTCTTATTATTCTAGATTTTTTAAATTCAGATTCTCCATTAACAAATGATGTTGCATTGCTTAAGGTTAGTGTACGTGCTTCCATAATTTTCCATTATGAGGTGATCATGAAAGTACAACTTAGCAGTGGAGAAGTCTTACCACCTGGGCATTTACTAAGGAAAAAAGGAAAACAAGTCATATCTAATGATCAAATTCAGCCTTCAACTCAACAAGCAACTCCTCCCTTTGGTGCACCGGGTCTCAAATCCCTTGTTATCTTAAAAGGAATAAGGGAATCCTTAATTAAAGCACTTTTGACATAGAAATTTACTTAGCTCAGTAAGGCACAACTTCACAAGATGAAGCTTTATATTTCAAAGAAATCCCAGGAGTAACCTTTTTCTAATAAGGATCTACTTCTGTGGACTACCGATCATAATCACCCACTCTACATTTTTATAAATGTAAGGAATTTCAAATTATTAAGAGTCTTTATTGATTCAGGTTCATCTAAAAACATTATAAATGTTAAGACTCTCATATATATTAAAGAAAATAAATGTAGAGATATCACTGATAGCATATTAATATGCATCTTTAATAAAAAAGCTGAAAATGCTTTAGGTTCAATTACACTCTTATTAGATATAGTAGAGTGGAAAATAGGAGTAAAACTCTATACAATTGATTTGACGACATCCATCAACACACTTTTAGGTAGGTCGTGGATCCGTGAATATAGGATGATTCCATCTACCCTACCCCAATGAATCAAGTACTAATGAGATGTCATTTAATATATGGTTCAGGGTGATTTGCAACCATTCTATATCCACGAGATTGGGATCTATGAAGATGCTATGCATTATGCATCCAAAAGACTAGCTACTTATTCTAAAAGTTAAATTATAATTAAGAAGGAGACAATAAATAAATAAAGTTGAAAAGGAAAAGTAAAGTCAAAAGAAAACAAAACAAAAAAGTAAAGAAAAAAATTACATATAGTGAAGGCAACATCGAGGACGTGGTTTTAGGCTTCCAAGTACTTTCCCTCAAAGTGGTGGGAGAATGACCCAAAAAGCATATGGTTCAGGTTGTGATTCATTTAAAAGAAAAAAACCCTCGATGTACAATGAATTTGAGTCATGTTTAGATAATGATTCAAGGGTATGGTGTACAAAAATTCCTTTTAACTATACCATGATAAATTCTCCTCCAAAATTTAATATCACTTTATAACAAGATATTGATCTAGAGGATGATGTTCTAGAAATTCAAAAAGATAAGTCTGAATTGACAACATATGAAAAGCTAGGTAGAAGAGTTCAAACCTTAACCTTAACCCCATTATCTATTGATAGTATTAATAATAAAGGACTTCATAATCTAGGTGGTGAAGTAGGTAAGGTCTAGAAGTTTTTTCTTGGTCAATCCACCTCATGGAATGAAGATGTTGTATACCTTGTGGAGGGTGATTTTAATGAATTAATAGAATTACCTTTTGGTTATTTCCTTTTATGTGTGATAAATTATGTTTCTAAAGGTCTCACATCGAGTTAATGGACCAATGGTCAAGCTAGAAACAATGAAAACCTTTGAAATATTAAAAATTAAAGAAATTTTATAGTGATATCAGCTTTGGTATTGTTGGTTCATTCAATGAAGATGAGTAATGTCTCAAGATAACGAATCATATTAAATTTAAAAGGGTCCTTGTGAAAACTGTCAATTCTCTCGATAAGCTTTATTTGGAAACATCAGATGAAATAGATGAACTTTAAGTTAGGGATGCAGCTCCAGCATTTGATGAAAAATTAAATCAATATTTATTAAATTAAAATAAATTAAACTTGACCTTCACCCTAATTTAATTAGTTCTTTATTGAATGAAGATGAATCAAATAATCTAGTTGAACTCATTTCCATGTTTAAAGATTATTTTGCTCGGTCATCTAACAAAATACAAGGTTTATCTTCTGATTTAGGAGTTTATAAACTCAAAATTTGACTTGAAGCCACACTAATGAAGCAAGCTCCTTGTTGTATGCCTATGGAGATTAAATATTAACTTTTTTAATTATCAAATTTGTTGAGGTTGGTTTCATTCGAGAGGAGAAATATCCCTCTTAGGTGGCTAGCATCATGCCAATTCAAAAGAATAATGATCTAATATGAATCTATGCTAACTATAGAGATCTGAATAAGGCATGTCCCAAGGATGCGTTTCTATTGCCTATACCCAAAATCATGGTGGATATTACCTTTTCTCATATCATTTTCTATTTTATGGATGGATCATCTAGATATAATCAAATCAATATGGCCCAAAAAGATGATAGAAGTATTATATTTAGAACTACTATAAGGATCTTTTGTTATAAGGAGATGTCATTTGGTCTTATAAATATTAGTGCGACCTATCAACGAGCTATGACCCAAATCTTCTATTAACTTATCTACAATCAAGTAAAATGTTACATTGATGATTTGGTAATCAAAAGTAAAGTAAAAGAGACTTATTTATATAACTTAATATTTTTTTTTGAGTGATTGTGTTGCTATAACCTCAAAATGAATCTCTTGAAGTGTGTCTTCAGTGTCACATCTAAGAAATTTTTTAGCTTCATAGTGAGGAACTATAGAAATAAAATTGATCCTACTAAGATTGAAGCCTTCTTATATATGTAACCTCCTAGAAGCCTTACACGGTTAAGGTCTGTTTAAGGCAGGTTAACATGGATAAGAAGGTTCATTTTCAATCTCTCTAAAAGGTGTCAACCTTTTTCTGTCCTAAAAAAAATGATTCTAAATTCACTTTGGGATGAGAAATATCAAAATGCCTTCAAGAATATTAAGTAATATATTATAAATCTTCTAAACTTGGTAGCCCCTATTCCACGGAAACCACCCATTCCTTGTGTAACAGATTTAGATGTGTCATTCGGTGCCTTGTTGGCACAATTCAATAAAGAGGGAAAGAAAAATGCTCCATGTTATCATAGCCAATGACTCATTCTGACAGAAATATGATATCCTTCTATTGAGAAATAATATCTTGCTTTAGTTTTTGCAGCCCCAGAGTTAAGGCACCACATGATTTCTCATCAATTAAGTTTGTCTCTCAAGTAAATTCATTACAACATCTTATGACCTAGCCTACATTATTAAGATGTCTGGCAAAGTGGTCTATAATAGTGCTTCAATTTCAAATAAATTTCATTCCCTTGTGTGCCATGAAAGTATAGGTTGTAGCCAACTTCCTTGCAATGCATCCGCTTTCAACAAAATTTCCCCTAAATGACAATTTACTTGATAATCAAATCAAGAGTCTACATGAATCTGATTATCATATTTAGGAATTGTATTTTGATGTTGTAACATTCATATAGTGAGATGAAGAACTAAAATTTACTCTTCTTGGGAAAGCCAGAATTAACCTAATTATCATAACAGTAGAAAAGGGAATGAGGTGTTTTTCATATTATTTATCAAAGCTTTATACCTACAACAAGGCTTAATATGAAGCTCTGATAACTAGTTTGGAACTTACAATATTGATGGATATAAAAGAATTAAAAATATTTGGAGATTCTTAACTAATTATCAACCATATTATTAGAACCTATAAAGTTTTGAATCCAATATTCCTAAAATATAATTAATACACAAATAAGTTTCTTGAGCAAATTTCTAATGTAACTTTGTATAGAATTCCCCATATAAGTAATCCTGTGGTGGATACCTTAAAAAAGCTTGTAAAGAAATTTGTTTGTCTAGAAAAGGAATCCATTTCCATAGAAGTTCAGGGCTAATAGGTTCTAACTCCTATAGATTTAGAACACATCAACATGAAACCTCTTGAGATCCTATCTTCCTCATCAACAAGTGATGAAAAAGGTGATTGGAGACTAACTTTCATTAACTATATTTAAGAATTAAAACTTCCTTATGAAAAATCAATTGTTAATGAAATCAAGAAATGTGCCCTCTCATATGCACCTGTGAAAGAAGAACTTTACCATCTATCATTCAATCATATGTGGTTGTGTTATTTAGAAAAGCATGAGCCTTAAAGACCATGAATAAGGTGCATGCCAGATTATTTTGTGCTCATCAACCAGGCCCCAAAATGAAAATGTAAATCAAAATATTTGATTATTATTAGCCTTCTACGTTTAACGATTATATGAAAATTACAAAACATTGCCATTAGTGCTAAGTTTATGTTCTTATTTGATATCAACCACCTAATGTGTTGCATTCTAAGATAGCTTCATGGCCCTTTGAGAGTTTGAGCATGGAAGTTATCGGGCCTATTGAACCTCCATTTTTAAAGGGTCGTCACTTCATTTTAGTTGTGACTGATTATTTCTCTAAGTGGTTAGAAGCAATTTCTCTATGCTAGGCACCATCACAATATATTATAAAATTCTTTCATAACCATATTATAAATCAATTTTGTATGCCTTGTAGAATCATATCTGATAATGGGTCTATATTCAAGTCAACTAAGATAAATAACTTTGTGAGATACCATTATATTGATTGGAATTATTAAATAATATATTACCCATGTGTTAATATATTGGTTGAGGCCTTCAATAAAACTCTGGTAAAACTATAAAAAAAAAAGATTTTAGATGATAATAAATGACGGTGGAATGAGAGTTTGGTAGAAGCCTTGTGGGTTTATCGGACGACTTATAGGTCTCTGACACAATGCACTCCATTTTATTCATTGTATGGGTCTAAGGTCGTGCTCCCTTTGAAAATTCAAATCCCTTTAATGAGGACTGCCATACAAAATTAAATTATAACCAAACAAAATGTATAACTTGGGTTGGAGGAGCTCAAAGACCTCGAAGACTGTCACCTCCAAGCTCAATAAAACTTATAATTATATAAAGCTTGAATGATTCAAGCTCATGATAACTTAGTGTAACCTAGAACTTTTTAAGTAAAAGACTTGGTCTTGGTTCTTTAGAGCCCTATCTTAGCCCATCGAAAGGTCAGTCAAAAGTTTGAATAAATATGGGTGGGACCCTTCACTATAGAGACACTCTATGAAGGAGGGCCTACAAGTTAGTTGATTATAAAGAAAATCATCAAATGCTTTCAACAATGGGTGTTTCCTATAGAATTAATTTGTTTTAAGTAATCTAAACATGAAATTAATGAAAACATCTTTATTTTTGTGTGTGTTAAAAAGGTAGTTTTGAAAATTTAGTTTTCTTTAGGGAGTTTAATCTATGAAATTTTAGTCTCGAGATTGAAGACATCATTATGAATGATATATCACCCCGGGAGGCATAGATATCATTCCTTAATGGGTTCAAATAATGAAACTAAAAATTTCGTCCAGGTTGTAATAGTCAAATTCAGGGAAGAACTATATTTGACCCTGAAGGGTCAAAATGGTGTTTTATTTGTATTTAACATTTACAATCTGGATAAGAGATCATTTATTTTGTACTCAGAGTCTGGATACAAAAGGATATATCCTTCTAAAGGAAGATAATATCATTTACTAATCGATCTTCTGAATATGATGATAATGATCGTTGTTGATTTAACTTTTCCAAAGAAGACAAGTTGAGTTTTGAAAATCAATTTTTAAAAAAGTATATGTGGATTCTAAATCTCCTATGAGTAAAAGCCATCTTAATTAATTACATCTTAGAGAGGTTGAATTCCATAAGATTACTCTTGATTAAAAGAATGACAAAAATTTTATTTAGAGATTTTTAGGAGTGATATCAAAGAGGGTGAATTTAGAGTTTTAAAAGGGATTGGATTGAATTATGAGCACTTGTTTCTTGAGTCGATAGAGGAGTGGTAGGAGGCACTTTAGATTTTAAAATAATTTAGAAGTGTCACAACCTAAACTAAGTGTTGGTCTTTAAGGTTTTGGATTGAAAAAAAAATTAGTTTTAGTTAATTATTTTATTAAAATTTTGGAAATATATTCACAAATCTTGAGGTCTGATGATTCAGAATATACCCCAGATCCTAAATCTAAATTAGGCACTAGACAACAATGACCTAAACCTAGCAAATATAATACATAATTTGGACTTACCCCAGCCTAGATTGGGGAGCCAACTAACCACCTAGTCAATTAAAATCCATGAGTCCATTCATTATATGAAAGAATGGTATGGATGTTATTTTTAAAGTTTTTTAGTTCTACAGCTGATATCTAGAACGCATCCTAATTGTCCACTTGACTTTATAAAGGGTAAAAATGCATGAAATGCAATTAAAGTTTTTGATACTTTTAGGTTGATTTCTAATGCAATGCATGCTAATTGACTTGATGAAATGCGTAAAAAAGTATGTAGAAATTTTTTGAAAAAGTCTTAAAAATAATTATTCCTTAGAGATTACACAACATCCCATTGATAGATCTCTACCCTCAAAGGTCAGGTGGTCTGCTAAAACCCGTAGGTAGGGAGGTACCTAATAAGAAAGAGAAGTAAATTAATAAGATTATGCAGACTCCTGGGCTTACCTCTTAGATCATTAAAAAAATTTATGTTCACCTAAAACATTTTATTTAAATTTAAGTAGAAAAAGTTTTATACGTGCCCTCACGAGCCTCCGATCATATTCGAGGCTAAAACAAAACACGATATGTAAATCACTAAAAAATTAAGAAAACCAGATGATCCTTATAGCAATCAAAATAATTTAAACACATCAAATGATCAAATTAATTAATTAAATTCCATTGGCAAATTGTTGGTTTATTATAACTTAGAATTTATAAAAATTAAAAGTGGTCAGGCACCACTAACAATAAACCCAGATTCTAGTCATAGGATTAATGCAAGTTGACTTTGAGTGGGATATGTTTGAATAGTTGCTATTTGAATGATTTATATTTGTGCAACTTATGTAGTTTTGATGATTCCAAATATTATTGTTCAGATATATAGTTATCTCCTAACAATTTTAGAAGATTTGCACTTGCTCTTGTGTGTACTAACATTTCAGGAAAATCAGACTCCAGACTACGAAAACTTCAAATCAAATTCAACATATGATATTTTGTTTATTTGAAGTTTGTCTTTTCTTTAATTAATTTTGAAAGGGAGTGATTGTAATTGAGTGAATAAAATCTCACACACACAAATTAGGAGATCATGAAATTCTATACTGATCGTATAGGACGATATTTATCGTACTGGACGATCTGTCAGTTAACTCCTATAGAGCACTTGGAACGAATAGGAACTTGCTTTGGAAAATTTTTCTAAGTCCTATTCGTCCAGGACGAATTTTAATATCGTCCCGGACGATGGGTTCTCTGTAAACATTTCGTCCAGACGAATTTTACCATCGTATTGGGCGACCAGTCCTCTGGAAAAATTTTGTCCAGACGAAAATAAATATCGTACCGGACGAACAGCTCTCTGGAAAATTTTCATCCAGACGAAACCAAATTATCGTCCCCGGCGATTGGTCCTCTGGAAAAATTTCATCCAGACGAAATAAATAATTGTCCAGGACGATCGGCTCTCTGGAAAATTTTCGTCCAGACGAACATATTTTCGTCCAAACAATAAACCGACTTAGGACAGTTTTCAGCAGTTTCTAGAACCGACCTTGTAATAACCGTTCGTACTGGATGAACCTAGTTCGTACAGGACGATCAGCTGTACGAAGTCATTTCGTACACATATACAAATTGGGTCGTTTCAGATCGTTTAAGTAAAATCGTCCAGGACGATCCAGGATCGTACGGGACGATCCACTGCGTACAGAATTGAAAACTTGCAGTTTTTGGGCGATTTTTCTTGTCTTCTGTATAAATAGTCCAAATTAGACTGCCACCCAATCTTTTTGTCATTTGATCTTCGTGCCTATTGAGAGAATAGCCAAGGGGAGAGTGGAAGAGAGCATTCAAAGGAGGATTCCTACCATTGGAGCAAGAAGGCTTCACTTGGATTGCTAAGGTAAGAATCTCTACTTGTGAAATTGGATTTCTTCACTCTTTTCTTTCTTCCTTCTAGATTCTTGTGAGAAGATCATTCAAGAAGGTCCGGTTCACTGCCGACACTTGGAGAGTGTGAACAGACGTGGGTTCTCTGCCTACACTAGGAGAGTGTAAAAGGAAGGAGGTTCTCTGCCTACACTTGGAAAGTGTGAACAGCCGTAGGGTTCTCTGCCCACACTAGGAGAGTGTGAAAGGACGACGGTTCTCTGCCAGCACTGTGGATTTTGTAAAAGGACGACGGTTCTCTGCCGCACCGGGTAGTGGTGAAAAGAGGGTTTTTTACAGGCTTCTCCGCCTTGCTGTGGGTGCTAAAGGAGAGTCACTTTGTGGTATTAGTGCAATACTCAGAGGGTGCCTCTGAGGAGTGGATGTAGGTCTGGTTATAGACCGAACCACTATAAATCTGGTGTCATTTACTTTATTGCTTTTACGTTTCCGCATTTTAAATTTAAGTTTTAACAACTCTATGGTTGAAAAATATTTTTCTACAAACTTTAAAAGAAAATTTTATTTCGGTTCAACTTTAATTTTAAGAGGGTTTAAAATTTTTAAAACTACCAATTCACCCCCCTCTTGGTAGCCGTGGGACATTTACTTAGGCTTAACAACCTAATTACTAGACTCAACAAGTGGTATCAGAGCATTGTTTCAAAATCATAAGTTTGAACTACTTTTTGATTAACGTAGATGGCTATATTTGGAAACCGAAACACACCTGAGGGTTACTCTATCACTAGACCTCCACTGTTTGACAATATTCCTTTTGATTTTTGGAAAACACGCATGTCTACTTTCTTACAGTCACTTGATTATCGCATGTGGATGTTAGTCCAGGAAGGTTACACAAAACCAACTAGATTAGTTGATGGAATTAGGGTAGATACACCCTATGCAGATTGGACTATAGAAGAACGTGACTTAGCACAATTAAATGCGAAATGTTTAAATAGTTTCTTTTGTGCTTTAAAATCTGAAGACTACATGCGAGTTTCCACTTGTAAAAGCGGAAAAGACATATGGGATAGACTTTGTATTACTTATGAAGGGACAAATGAGGTTAAGCAATCAAGACTCAATATCTTGTTACATGACTACGAATTATTTCGTATGAAACCTAATGAATCTATATCTGACATGTACACAAGATTCACTCAAATTGTCACCTCTTTGCATGCACTTGGTAGGGAATTAACTAATGCTGAAATGGTTAATAAGATTCTTCATTGTTTACCTACTGCATACGATGCTAAAATTACTGCAATTACAGAGTCAAAAGATCTGAACATTTATTCTATTGACAATCTTCTTGGTTCACTCATTGCTTACGAGCAAGGAGTAAGTCAAAGAAAGATTGATGCAGGTGAACCAAGAAAGGACAAGAATATTGCACTAAATGTGGAAGAGACAGAAAGTGAACACTCACAACCTGAGGATGAAGATGATATAGCACTGATGACTAGATAATTCAAAAGCTTTTTAAAGAGGAAGCAGAAGAGACGCCATCAATGGAATAGAGGTAAGTATAACAGAAATGGCAAGGTTTCTAATGAAGTAATTTGTTATGAATGCAGGAAACCAGGTCATATAAAGACTGATTGTCCAAAACTCAAAGCCTCTCCTAGCAAGGAAAGGTAGAGGAGAAACCAATGGTAAAGAAGGGCAAGAAGAAGTTTCAAAAGGCTTTTTGGGCGGACTCAGCTTCAGACTCATCTGAGACTGAAAAAGAAGAAGAAGTCACCAACCTTTGCTTGATGGCAGATAAAGCTGAACAATCAGATCAAGAAGAGGTATGTGATTTAACTTATAATGAATTGTTTGAAGTTTCTGAACACATGCATGATGCATATAGGAAAACGAAAAAGATGCATGCTAGTTTAGTTTTAGAATTGGAAGAGCTTAATAAGGAACACGAAATCCTTAGGAAAGATCATGCTTTAATTGATAACAACCACATGAAACTACTTGATGAATATGATGACTTGAATAAAAATTTTGAGAATTTAAAATCATCCTATGCTGAACTTGAAAAAGAATTTGAGAAATTTAAGGATGAATCTGAGCACAAGACTTATAGAGTCAATTATACAAATCGAATCTTGGAGGAAATGAATTCATTTTACAAACTTACTATAAGAGCTCTCGAGGATAATAGGAACCCCCCTAAACATGAAGATTTTACAAATCCTAAATATTATCCAAAATTCATGAAATCCCTTAGAAGACAATCATATGAGAGAAAACATAGGAATATTTTTCCTAATGTTAAATGTAACAATTGTGGATTTTTGGGACATATATCTCACACCTGCACTTTAAAGATGAAACCTAATTTGGTGTGGAGAACTAAGATGCATAAACCTAGACATATCACACATGCATCTGATTATAAATTTCATAAAGGTGAACCCAAACTAGTTTGGGTTCCCAGGTCTAACATTTGAGAATTTTGCAGGTATACTCTCACACAAGACCTCGTGAGAGTATATGGTACCTGGACAGCGGATGTTCTAAGCACATGACTGGAGATAATACCACAAAGAAAGTGGTTGGATCAGGTATGATTGGAAATTTGAAAAACTTTTTCATAGATAATGTTTTATTAGTTGAAGGCTTGAAACATAATTTGCTTAGCATAAGTCAGCTCTGTGATAAGGGCTATAATGTAAAATTTTTACCTACTAGCTGCATAATTAGCCTAAATGGGAAAATTGTTTTAAATGGAAAAAGGGTTAATAATGTCTACATGCTAGATTTAAATTGTATTCAATCTCCTACTGCTTTTTGTTTGAAAACTATTTCTGATGAATCATGGCTTTGGCATAGGAGACTTTGTCATTCTAGTATGAAAAATCTTAGAAAAATTACCCAAAAGAATTTGGTGAGAGGAATACCTAAACTAGACTTTACTAAGGACCATCTGTGTGATGCATGTCAATTAAGAAAACAAGTGAAGTCCTCTTTTAAGTCCATTAAAGATCTTAGGACCAGTAAACCTTTAGAAATTCTATACATGGATCTTTTTGGACCAGTAAGCACTGTTAGTCTAGGAGGAAAGGTATATGGATTTGTTATAGTAGATGATTTTTCAAGATTCACCTGGGTTAAATTTCTTTTTCATAAGAGTGAATCATTTGAGGAATTCAGAAATTTTTCAACTTGGATACAAAGAAAACTAGGATGTGAAATAATTTCTATACAAAGTGATCATGGAGGAGAATTTGAAAATGAAAGATTTGAAGATTTCTGTAAAGAAAAGGGGATTGATCACAATTTTTCTGCACCTAGAACTCCTCAACAAAATGGAGTAGTTGAAAGAAAGAACAGAACATTAATAGAAGCCGCCCGAGCAATGTTAGCAGAATACTCTCTTCCTAGATATTTTTGGGCTGAAGCGGTTAGCACTGCATGCTATGTTCTGAATAGGGTGAATGTGAGATCAAATTTGAATAAAACACCCTATGAGTTGATAAAAGGAAGAACACCAAATTTGTCTCATTTGCATGTATTTGGTTGCAAGGTGTTCATACATAATAATGGAAAATCTGCCTTAGGAAAATTTGATCCAAAATCAGATGAAGGAATTTTTGTTGGATATTCAAGTGTTGGAAAATCTTATAGAGTATTCAACAAAAGAACTTTAGTCATTGAAGAAACCACACATGTTGTTTTTGATGAAAATGGAAATATGGAAGAGCCAAAAGTTGTTGAAGAAGAAATTGAAGAAAACTCCCAAAAGATTGATAGATTAAATTTGGAAGAAAATGTGGAAGAAAATTTAGAAAGAGAAGACCCTTTGCCTAGAGATTTGAGATTTTCTAAAAACCACCCAAAGGAATTAATCATAGGTGAACCAAGTGAGGGTGTTAGAACTAGGCGTGGATTAAACAAGGAAGTCAATCATTCAGCCTTTATTTCAACTGTTGAACCCACTAACATTGATCAAGCACTTTCAGATGAATTTTGGATATTGGCCATGCAAGAAGAGTTGAATCAATTTGTAAGAAATAAAGTTTGGGAACTAACTACAAGGCCAAAAGATCAAAGTGTTGTTGGAACCAAGTGGGTGTTCAAAAATAAAATGAATGACTCAGGAGTAGTCATTAGAAATAAGGCTAGATTAGTAGCTAAGGGGTATAATCAAATTGAAGGAATTGATTTTGAGGAAACTTTTGCCCCTGTAGCTAGACTTGAAGCAATTAGGGTTTTACTAGCCTTTGCCTGTTTTAAAGGTTTTAAATTGTTTCAAATGGATGTCAAAAGTGCCTTTTTAAATGGAGTAATTGAAGAAGATGTTTTTGTAGAACAACCTCCAGGTTTTGAAAATTCTAAATTTCCAAATCATGTTTTCAAATTAAAAAAGGCATTATATGGATTGAAACAGGCACCTAGGGCTTGGTATGAGAGGTTAAGCACCTTCCTACTTGAAAGATCTTTTGAAAAAGGAAGTGTGGATACAACTCTTTTTTTAAGGAAAATTGGAAAGGATATACTTATTGTTCAAATTTATGTGGATGACATCATCTTTGGATCTTCAAATAAACATCTTTGTGATGATTTTTCTAAAACAATGAGTAGTGAATTTGAAATGAGTCTAATGGGAGATTTAAATTACTTTCTAGGATTTAGCATTAAGCAACTTGAGGAAGGTACTTTTCTTAGTCAAACCAAATATATTAAGGACATCCTCAAAAAATATGAAATGGACAATGCTAAACCTGTTAGTACACCAATGAGTTCTTCAGTTCAGTTGGATAAAGACCTTAAGGGAAAATCTGTTGATCAAAAGAAATTTAGAGGGATAATTGGATCTTTACTTTACTTGACTGCTAGCCGACCAGATATAATGTTTAGTGTTTGCCTATGTGCTAGATTTCAATCAGATCCAAAAGAATCACATTTGACAGCAGTGAAAAGGATTTTAAGATATCTACTAGGAACTCAAAACTTAGGAATTTGGTATCCTAAGTTTAGCTCTTCATTTGAAATTATTGGTTACTCAGATTCTGACTTTGCAGGCTGTAGAGTGGATAGGAAAAGCACTTCTGGAACATGTCAATTCATTGGAAATTCATTAGTTTCATGGTCTAGTAGAAAACAAAATTCAGTGGCACTATCTACTGCAGAAGCAGAATACATTGCATTAGGAAGTTGTGTGGCACAAGTACTTTGGTTAAAACAACAGTTGATTGACTTAGGATTAACTATAGGCACTATTCCAATTTATTGTGACAATACTAGTGCAATTTGCATTTCCAAAAATCCTATTCAACATTCTAGAACCAAACACATTGATATAAGGCATCATTTCATAAGGGATCATGTATCCAAAGGAGAAATTGAACTCATACATGTTTCAACTGAAAATCAACTTGCAGACATTTTTACAAAACCTTTAGCCTTTGATACCTTCAGTACTTTAAGAACAAGGCTTGGTGTTATTGATTTGAATGCTTAACCAAAATGTCTTTGCAACATTGATACTTGTTGTGTTTTAATTTTTGTGATTTTGTGAATTTTGTGTGTTTTTGTATGAATTGTTTTTGGATTTATGATTTTTGTCTTATGTTTTCTGTGTTGTTGATTGTTTTTGTTGATTTTGTTAAATTAAAAATTTTAAAATCAAAAATTTTTTTTTGGAGGAAATCGTCCAGGACGAAATATTTTCGTACGAGACGATGTGTTAAGAAACAGTTTGCGCGAATTTAAACCGTTTTGAGAGCAGTTTTTTATTGGATCGTCTGTACGATCTGTGATCGTCCAGTACGAATTTTTTTCTTTTCTCAAACGTCGGGACGATTGAATGCAGCGGTTGAGTGGATAAGACAGTTTTTAATACGAACTTCGTCTGTACGAAATTTTTTTTCGTCTGTACGAACATGTGTCGATTCATTGTAGGGGACGGTTTTCAAGAGTCATTAAAACGAAACGCTTTTCGATCGTCTGTACGAAATTTTTTCGTATGTACGATCGGTCAAGTCAAAAAGCCTGTACGAAGGGACGCATCGTAAGTTGTGTTGAATACGAAAAGCCGTTACATTTTGGACGAATTGGATCGTCTGTACGAAATTACTTCGTCCAGACGAACGATAATTTTTCGTCCAGGACGAAGATTTTCGTCCAGGACGAACGTATTGTTTTTCTTTAAATATGAAGGCTTTCAAACTTGAAAATCACACTTTCAAAACATCTTTTTCAATCCCTTTCTACATCAAATCAACTATGGCCTCCTCTAGCAAAAGACAAAAAGTTTTGGTGAAGAAACCTAACAGGAATGCCCCTGACAACTTCCTTTCCAAAGCAAATGAGGAATCTTTTCCTCGTTTTGCATCTGCAAAAATCACTCCGTCTCGCATTCTTATCCAAACGGAGTTAAAATTTCGGGTATTACACCTCTTCGCCTCAACCCAATTTCATTTCATTCTTTCTCTTGTCCACCTCAACAATAAGCAAACCTACCATTACTTCCTAGCCAACATGAGTTTCAATTCTGACCACTCTATCATTAGTTCTTTTGTTTTTAAGAAAAAAGTTGAGATCACCAAGCACGACCTTGGTGCATTTTTAAACTTAAGGACTGAAGGATATAGAGCCCACACCCTAATGTCAGAAAACATCTTCCATTGGTATGAAATCAATAGGGTAATTAGAGAAAATACAATTGACAATCATGTTGCTAGAGTGGCCGGTATGACCCAAGATGCCCGAATCATCCAGCATATCCTTAGATCCTCAATTATTCCTAAAGCTGGTGATAGGATTAACATCACTCCTCTCCTTTCTTGTCTAACTTTCTTAATCATGAAAAGACAACCTATTGATGAAGCCCAACTCATCCTAGATCATATCTATGGGCTTTCAGAAATAGGACATCCTGATTAGAAGAGGAAGAAGAATATTTCTTTAGGGCACTTGATTACTTATATTTTGGAGAAAAAGTACAATATAGTGCATCCTGATGAGGAATATGAAGAGCCAGTCTACTACAACGATGCATCATTCAGACTGCTCTTCAAGGAGGAAAAAGAAAAAGAAAAAGCACATGGCAGTGCTTCAGAAGAAGAAGAAGTGCAAGCTTCTGCTTCTCAATCAGATTACCAGAATCTGATTGAGAGATTTGATAGACTAGAGACTCACATTGATCAAAGGTTTGATCAATTTGATGCTCACCTTACGCAGCAGCAACATGACATTGGTAATATTAGAGATGAAGTTCATGAAATAAATACCAATGTAATGTTGATGGCCTCCTACTTCAACCTCTTTGGCGGCATTCCTCCTCCTCCTCCTCCAGAACAGTAGAAGTTTTTTTTTTTTTTTTATATGTGTCTGTTGTATTTTTTTTGTTTGTTGTGTTGTTATGTTTTTGTTTAAGTTCAATGTTTTTATGTAATTTTTTTTTTATGTAATTTTTTTTTTAATCAATGAAAGTTTGTTTGTTTTAGATTTGTTTTGAAATGTGGCTAATTTTTATGAATTTCATTAATATTGTTTTTAATCTACATTGTGCTTAAATTCGATTGTAATATGAGATTATCTATATTAGAAAATCTAGACTTTCTAAATTTATAATTTGTTTATAACTTGTTGTATTTAGAATTTTTTTTTAAATTCATGTCTATTCATTTAGACTACATAAAAGTTAATATTGTTATTGCAATTTTGATGTTTTCTTATTTTGTATTTCTATGCTCAAATGATATTTATGCACCTAGAAATATTTGAAATCTTAGATTATAGATTTTGGAAAGAATTGGTCAAATTACTCTTGAACATTGTACAAATGTACAAAAATCAAAAGGGATTCGCAAAAATTTGCAAAGTGAAAAAGAGGCACAAAATAAGCCCAACCAAAGAAAAATGCACAAAAATGTGCTCCAAAACTTTGAAAAGATGTGCAAAGCACCACATGAGGTAATTCTCTTCTTTCCAAATTCGTTTAATCTCTTAATTCAAGTTGATCTACTGTTCATTTATATTCTATTGAATTTTGAAATATAAAATTTTTTTTACATCTCACTTGTAATGATTTTCAATAATCAAAATGTCTAAATTGAATCATGTCTTTGATAAATTCTTCTTACTTACAATGTTATATCATTTCATAAATTTTATGAATTTCTATGATTGACCTAATATCTTTAGTTTAAAATTGCATACCCTATGTCAAATCACAATTCAGATTAAATTTTAACAATGAATTTCATATTATTATTTACATTTCTTGTCTTTTTCTTCTTCACTTTTTGTTGCTGTCAAAAAGGGGGAGAAATTATTATGTTTGTGTTTGTGTTTTTGTGGTTTGTGTTTTCTGTGTTTTTGTGGTTTGTGTTTTCTGTTAAAATTTTTTGAAAAACAAAAATATTGTTCTTTAATGCCTCCTTATTTTAATGTACTCATAAATTCAGGGGGAGTTTAGGAGATAAGAGATTTGTTTTATCTTGAAACCATACTAATAATAATTGTTTTGCCATCATCAAAAAGGGGGAGTTTGTTTGAATAGTTTTTATTTGAATGATTTATATTTGTGCAACTTATGTAGTTTTGATGATTCCAAACATTATTGTTCAGATGTATAGTTATCTCCTAACAATTTTAGAAGATTTGCACTTGCTCTTGTGTGTACTAACATTTCAGGAAAATCAGACTCCAGACTACAAAAACTTCAAATCAAATTCAACATATGATATTTTGTTTATTTGAAGTTTGTCTTTTCTTTAATTAATTTTGAAAGGGAGTGATTGTAATTGAGTGAATAAAATCTCACACACACAAATTAGGAGATCATGAAATTCTATACTGATCGTACAGGACGATATTTATCGTACTGGACGATCTGTCAGTTAACTCCTATAGAGCACTTGGAACGAATAGGAACTTGCTTTGAAAAATTTTTCTAAGTCCTATTCGTCCAGGACGAATTTTAATATCGTCCCGGACGATGGGTTCTCTGTAAACATTTCATCCAGATGAATTTTACCATCGTACTGGGCGACCAGTCCTCTGGAAAAATTTTGTCCAGACGAAAATAAATATCGTACCGGACGAACAGCTCTCTGGAAAATTTTCGTCCAGACGAAACCAAATTATCGTCCCCGGTGATTGGTCCTCTGGAAAAATTTCGTCCAGACGAAATAAATAATTGTCCAGGACGATCGGCTATCTGGAAAATTTTCGTCCAGACGAACATATTTTCGTCTAAACGATAAACTGACTTAGGACAGTTTTCAGCAGTTTCTAGAACCGACCTTGTAATAACCGTTCGTACTGGACGAACCTAGTTCGTACAGGACGATCAGCTGTACGAAGTCATTTCGTACACATATACAAATTGGGTCGTTTCAGATCGTTTAAGTAAAATCGTCCAGGACGATCCAGGATCGTACGGGACGATCCACTGCGTACAGAATTGAAAACTTGCAGTTTTTGGGCGGTTTTTCTTGTCTTTTGTATAAATAGTCCAAATTAGACTGCCACCCAATCTTTTTGTCATTTGATCTTCGTGCCTATTTAGAGAATAGCCAAGGGGAGAGTGGAAGAGAGCATTCAAAGGAGGATTCCTACCATTGGAGCAAGAAGGCTTCACTTGGATTGCTAAGGTAAGAATCTCTACTTGTGAAATTGGATTTCTTCACTCTTTTCTTTCTTCCTTCTAGATTCTTGTGAGAAGATCATTCAAGAAGGTCCGGTTCACTGCCGACACTTGGAGAGTGTGAACAGACGTGGGTTCTCTGCCTACACTAGGAGAGTGTAAAAGGAAGGAGGTTCTCTGCCTACACTTGGAAAGTGTGAACAGCCGTAGGGTTCTCTGCCCACACTAGGAGAGTGTGAAAGGACGACGGTTCTCTGCCAGCACTGTGGATTGTGTAAAAGGACGACGGTTCTCTGCCGCACCGGGTAGTGGTGAAAAGAGGGTTTTGTACAGGCTTCTCCGCCTTGCTGTGGGTGCTAAAGGAGAGTCACTTTGTGGTATTAGTGCAATACTCAGAGGGTGCCTCTGAGGAGTGGATGTAGGTCTGGTTATAGACCGAACCACTATAAATCTGGTGTCATTTACTTTATTGCTTTTATGTTTCCGCATTTTAAATTTCAGTTTTAACAACTCTGTGGATGAAAAATATTTTTCTACAAACTTTAAAAGAAAATTTTATTTCGGTTCAACTTTAATTTTAAGAGGGTTTAAAATTTTTAAAACTACCAATTCACCCCCCTCTTGGTAGCCGTGGGACATTTACTTAGGCTTAACAACCTAATTACTAGACTCAACAGGATACTCTTTGATCTTCAATTCTTCATCCTTCTCCTCTTCGGGCGCCTTGGATTCATTATATATGAATACCTAAATGAAAATGAAAACTCTTCCAGAAAGGGAAGGTTAATCTTTTCACTTTAAGTAATAAAATTATTAAAATTTGGGCTTATAAATGGAAAAGGATTGTCCCCCTAAGGAGCATCCTTTCCTCTTTGGAATCCAATTTTGGATATTTGTATTCCAATTTAAAGAACAACTTTCACAAGTTGATACTTTAAATAAATTATACCGATATTAAAATAAAAAAATCTAGACTCTCTTGTAGGGTTATCCTAAACATTTAAAATCCAATAAATCCCAAGCAATTATATATATGTAGTAAAAAGTAAATCACACTTGGCCACACTCCTATTTATTTGGGGGCTAAGTAGAAGAAGCACATGTAGAATTTATATTTATTATTATTTTATCCCTCTTTTATTACCGTAGACAAGCGTGACCACTTTGAAAAAGTCCAATGAGCAACCAGATTCTTCCTAACCTATGGGTAATCTATCGCCCATCACATCAATTCATATATTACATTTAAAGTAAGTAAACACTCACATTAATCAATTTTTAATTAAAGCATGCAATGAAAACTCAGAAAATCTGGTATGCGGTAGTAAAAAATAAACACTGGCCTAGCCTATACTAGAGTTGGCTATCATAACAAACCATCTAAAGTGCATGAGATAGGCTATGTAGCTTGGGTATGTCCTAAATTGGGCAATTTATTGAAGTTATCTAGTGCTTGGTGTTCTTAAAGGTCTAAGAAAAAATTTATGATTGAGTTTAAATATTAATATGTTAAAGTTTAATTTAGGCATATGTTAATGGCTAATTATTTACTACCTTTATTGCTCACTAGGACTGTGAAGTTTATTTCAACTTATTAGGGGATAATTTAATAACCTCGTAGACCCGGGTTACCCAAATTTTATCTTGTGTTAATTAATTTGATTTAATTTGTCAAGGATTAAAGGTAGATAAATTTTAATTTGATGAGTTAATTAGTAGTTTGAATAATTGAATTAGAATTTCTTGGAATTTTAAGTGAATTATTGAATTTTAGAGATATTGGAATTATTTGAATTACTTTAATATGTTTATTAAGGGGCCAGAAGTTGAATTTTAAAGTTAAAGTGATTTCTAGAATTTTTGTATTTTTTTTAAATAATAAACTTAAAGATGAGTAATTAGACTCTAAGTTTTCTTAATTTGGAATTTTTTACATTAAGTTGTGAATTTTTAAAGTTTTGACCTATAATTGACCAGGGAGTTAACTTTTGACCATAGGAATTTTATTTTTCATGGATTAAGGGTTCAATTATGTTTAATTAGAAGGCTTATGTGAAGACCTAAGATACATAAAACACAGCATATCAAACATGTATCTAGATTAGTATTACCAAGAGGTGAACCGAAACTTGTTTTGATTCCCAAGTCTAGCTTTTAATAATTTGTAGAATCGCTCTCAAACATTACTTCGTGAGAGAATTTGATACCTGGATAGCATATGTTCAAAGCATTTGACTGGACACTCAACATAATTCATATCACTGGAAGCCATGATTACAGGCAAGGTAACACTAGGAGATAATACCACTAGGAAAGTGGTAGGTACATGTATGATTAGCAATAAAAATAATTTTTTCATTGAAAATATATTATCGGTAGAAGGCTTAAAGAATAGCTTGTTAATTATTACTTAGCTTTGTGATAAAGGTAACAGTGTTAAATTTTTCCCCACAAGCTGGATTGCAAGAAAAAATAGAATTTATATATTACATGAAAATAGGGTAAATAATATTTATATTCTTGATTTAAATTTTATTAAATCTTCTAATATTTTTTTGTCTCAAAATAATTACTGATGATTCATGGTTATGGAAAAGAAGACTTTGTCACGCTACCTTGAAAAATCTTAGGTAAATTACCCAAAAAGAGTTAGCTAGAGGAATAACTAAAATTGACTTTAAGGATCACCTGTGTGATGCCTGTCAACTAGGAAAATGAGTGAAGTCCTCTTTTCATTCCATTAAGGATATTAGAACTAGAAAACTATTAGAAGTCATACATATGGATCTTTTTGGATCGGTTAGCACCGTAAGTTTAGGATGTAAAATGTTTAGATTTGTAATAGTTGATGATTTTTTGAGATTCACTTGGGTTAAGTTTCTATTTCATAAGAGTGAATGAATAATTTGAGAAATTTAGAAACTTTTTTACTGTATTCAGAGGAATTTAAGGTGTGAGTTTTTATAAATTAAAATATATCATGGAGGAAAACTTAAAAATAAAAAAAATTGAAATTTTATAGAGAATAAGGAATTGATCATAATTTTTAGCAGCTATGATCCCTTAGCAGAATGGAATAGTCAAAAGAAAAAGTAGAATATTAATAAAAGCCACTAGAGCCATATTGATAGAATACTCACTTCTATAATATTTTTGGACTGAAGCGATTAGTATAGCTTGTCATGTTTTGAATGAGGTGAACATTAGATCCAAATTAAACAAAACACTCTATGAACTTCTTAGGAGGAGAACACTTAATTTTTCATATTTGCATTTTTTTTTATGTAAGGTGTTCATTCATAATAATGGCAAAATGCCTATAGAAAAATTTGATCTTAAATCCAATAAAGGAATTTTTCTAGGATATTCAAGTGTTGGCAAATCCTATAGGACTTTTAACAAGAGAACTTTGGTAGTTGATGAGACCGCAAATGTAGTTTTTGATGAATCTAGCATTTTTGAATAGCCAAGGTTGGAAGAAGATCATATTGAAAATATCTCCCAAGAAATCGAAAAGACAAATTTAAAAGAGAATATTAGAATTGAAAACCCTTTGCCTAAAGAATGGAAATTTTCTAATAATCACTCTAAGGAATTGATTTTAGGTGAACCTAATGAGAGAGTTAGAATAAGGCATGGACTTAGCAAAGAAGTGAATCCTTCTACTTTTATATCGATGATTGAACCCACTAATATTAACCAAACAATTTCAGATGAATTTTGGATTTTGTCCATACATAATTAATTGAATTAATTTATTAGAAATGATGTTTGAGAATTGATTAAAAGGCCTAAGGATAAAGGTGTTATTGAAATTAAGTGGGTGTTCAAAACTAAAAAGAATGTTTCTGATATTATGATTAGAAACAAGATAAGATTGGTAGCCAAGGGGTATAATCAAATTGAAGGAATTGATTTTGAAGAAACTTTTGCCCCTATAGCCAGACATGAAGTGATTAGGGTTTTGTTAGCCTTTGGTTATTTAAAGGGTTTAAATTATACCAAATGGATGTTAAAAGTACATTTCTTAATGGGGTGATACAATATGATATTTATGTTGAGCAACCTCCAGGTTTTAAAATTTTTAAATTCCTTAATCATGTTTTAAAATTGAAAAAGATATTGTATGAATTGAAATAGACACCTAGGGCTTGGTATGAGAGGTTAAACACTTTCCTATTAGAGAGATCATTTGTTAAAGAAAGTGTTGACACCAATCTCTTTTTGAAAAAGATAGGAGATGACATACTCATTATTCAAATATATGTTGATAATATTTTGTTTGGATCTACAAAGAAAAATCTTTGTAATGATTTTTCAAAAATAATGAGTAGTAAATTTTAAATAAGTTTGATGGGAGATTTGAGTTAATTTCTTAGTTTTAGCATAAATCAAAATAAGGAATTTTGTTAGCCGAAGTGTATGAAGGACATCCACAAGAAATATGAAATGGATAATGCTAAACAAGTAAGTACACCAGTGAGTTCCTTGGTGCAATTAGATAGGGATCCTAAGGAAAAATCTGTTAATTAAAAGAAATTTAGAAGAATAATTGAATCATTACTTTACTTGACTGTTTGTAGACCAAATATTATACTCAGTATTTTTGTGTGCTAGATTTCAATTTGATCTAAAAGAATCATATTTGACATTAGTTAAAAGAATTTTGAGATATCTTTTGGGAATTAAAAACTTAAGGATTTAGTATCGTAAGTACAGATCTTCTTTTGAAATAATTGGATATTCTAATTTAGATTTTATAGAATGTTGGGTGGATCGGAAAAATACTTCTAAAACTTATCAATTGATAGGAAACTCTTTAGTTTCTTAGTATAACAGAAAATAAAATTCAGTAACCCTTTCTACTGCTAAGGAAGAATATATTGCCTTAGGTAGTTGTGTGGCACCGGTTCTTTGGTTAAAATAATAATAGATTTATTTAGGATTTTCTATTAGCATATTCAATTTTTTTTGTGATAATACAAGTGTCATATATATTTCAAAAAAATTTATTCAACATTCTAGAACCAAGCATATTGATTTTAGGCATTACTTCATTAGAGATTATGTGGCTAAGGGAAAAATTGAATTGCATCATGTTGCTACTGAGAATCAACTTGCATACATTTTCATGAAACCGCTAGCTTTTGACATGTTTAACACTTTAAGAACCTGATTAGGTGTTATTGATCTTAATGCTTAAATTGAAATTTTGCAAACTTGATTTGTTGTGTAATCATGTATTTATTTATTTTCTCTGTTTGTTTATTATTATTTATTTATTTGTGTGTTTTTATTTTGTTTGTTGAGAGTATTTTTCTTTCAGTATTTTATTATTTTCTTATATTTTTTTTCATTTTTTACATGTCATTGAATTTCAGGTGATTGGTTTTGAAAAGGTTCTTTATTTATTATATTTTTATTTAAAAAATCTCTTCATACTACATAAAAATTTTTGTATTGTATGAATTTTGTAGTATATATATTATAGTTTTCTGCGTTGATCACATGAAACTGAGTTTATCATTAAATTTTGTTCTATATGAAGTCATCATTATCAGTACGAACCGTGTGGTTTTGTTTGTACGAATGGGTATGTTTTTTTAAATATTAAGTTATTTTTGTCAAATCATACGTAAGAAATCACATTTCATTCGTATGATCCTATTATCAGTTTCTCATGTGGATGAACCTAATCATCATAAAATGATCTTTAATATTCTGATCATCCAAGATCAATAGGTCTTCATATGTACAAACGTTTAGTCAAAAAGTCTGCATGAAATGGTACCTCAAAAATGGCATTTATGAAAAGACATTTCAGTTTTAGCCGTTTTGATTCGGATGTATGAAATTTTTTTGTCCCATACAATTTTTGTATCGTACATATGATACAAATTTTTTACTATATGATAGGTTTTTTTCTTTAAATAAAAAGGTCTTGGCTATATTTTTTTATTAATTCTCTTTCATTTCCAAACTTTCTGGATTCCAATTCTTTGGAATGACAAGTAATAGAAAATGACCTCGCACTTCTAAGGGCTCGTCATTTAGATCTGGTAGGGATAACAACTTTCTTTCCGAAGAGAATGAGGATGTTTGATAGATATTTTGCTACCAAAATAACCCCTTCTTGACTCCTCATTCAGAGAGATATCAACTTTTCTGTCATGCCCATATTTGCCTCAACCCAATTTTCCTTCATCCTTACCCTGATTTATGCCTACCATTATGAAACCTTTTAAATGTCCCTTATAAATATGAAGGTAAATCAAGATCACACTAGGATTACCTCCTTCATCTTTAAGCAACATATAGAAATCACTAAGGAAGATCTAGGCAACTTCTTACACCTTAGAACCCAAGGAGTTAGAGTGCACACATTAACCTCTAGAGTAGATTTTGACTTATTAGAAATAAATCATACTCTTAAAGGTGTTGCCCAAGTAAGCCATCTGTCCCGTGTGTACGCTCTTAATCAGAATGCCTAAATTATGCATCATGTCTTAAGAACCTCTATCATTCCTAAAGCTAGTGATCGCATAAACTTGACTCCTCTTTTGTCCACTATCACATACTTAATTATGACTGAAACTCAGTTTTGATGAAGTCCAATTTATCATGGACTATATTTACAAAATTTCTGATGTTGGACTTCCTCATAATAAGAGGAAGAAGAATGTGGACTTAGGACACCTAGTTGTGTACATCTTAGAGAAAAAGTACATCCTAATTCATCCTGAACCTCCTATTGAATTTCTCGTTTACTTTATCGATGCCTCTTTTTTAGCACTATTTGGGAAGGATTAAAGTTCTATAGGAGAAGATTCCGAGGAAGAAGGAGGAGCCCCAGTTCAAGCACCTGCACCTGTACCTAGACCCGACTAGAACTTCTATCAAGAAATGGTCCAATGCTTTGATATACTGTAAACTCATTTTGATTAATATTTTGATCAAATTAAGAATCACCCGAATATGCATGATGCAAGACACAATGAGGACATGGGTTGGATCCGAGGGTAATTTGACTCAGTTAACTCTAATGTAGCTATGATCAATAGCTACTTTATAATGTTCAACCCTCCACCTCCTTGAGATCAAGGACCCTCAGGATATTAGTTATACTTCTGTGTTATAGTCGCTAATGAGTTTATGTATTTATTCTTGAGATGTTTTTCTATGATTTCAGTAATTTTATGTATTAGTGTCTTCATGTGTTGTTCTTGCATTTTTAAGATGGATGTTGTTTGTATGTATTTTAAAAGATGAATGAAATGACAAAATGTTGTGTTGACATGCATTGAAATTTCACTTCTTGAAATATTTATATTTTTATTAAAAAAAAAAATCATTTATAGTTGATTTCTAGAATGGATTTTTGAATTATTTTGCTCTTCGAATTAATTTTTTGGTAAAATTTAATCTCTTAAAATTTTAAAATACATTACAACTAGATATAGATTAGTATATCAGTTTTATATTTTTATAGGCAAGTATTATTTAGCTATAATTATTGTAAAATACATGTCTTATTTTTATTTATTTCTTTTTTAATGTGTTTATTTTTGTTAATTAATGGAATTTGAATTAAGATTTATTGGTACCGAAAAGGCCGAAAAAGTAAAAAATAAAAAGATGCACAAAGCGTGCAAAAATTTAAAAAGATGCACAATTTTAACTAAAGTTAAAAAACGCACAAAATTAACCCAAATAGAAAAGATTAATAAAATGCGTCACAAACAATTGAAAAGATGTGCAATGTTGTGAATTGAAAACTTCAAACTATTCTTTCCTTTATTATTTTATCTCTTATACAAATCCATATAATTAATAATAATATTCACTATTGAATTAGAATCTAATTAATCTTTATTTCATCATTTTTACAATAATTATTTTAATTTAATTTATCAAAAATGAACATTGAACCTAATTGACTTCTCTTATCCTAGTTGTTCTTTAATTTAGAATTTAAGTTTTTCTTTTTTAACATAAGGAATTTAATGTTGAATTTGCAATTAGTTTAAAATTTTCTTCTTCATCAATTATTTTGATTCATTCATGTAAACTTTTCATTTCAATATGTACTTCCCTTTTTGTTGCTGTCAAAAGGGGGAGTCATTAGTTATTATTTGATGCTTTTGATTTTATGATGTATTTGTGTATGCATGTGTTCTATTATGTTAATGTGTGATGTATGTGTGTATGTATGTATTGTATGGTGTTAATGTGTGATTATGTGTTGTATTGTGTTAATATATGTATGTTTTGTTTGTGTTATTTTTGTATTGCGTTACTGTGTGCATGTTTTTCTTGTGTTGTTTTTGTTTTTATTTTTAGTCATGTTTTTTATTATTTTTGTTTTTTGTTTTAGTATTATTTTTATTTCTTTTTTAATTTAGGGTTTGTTTTTTTGTTTTTTAAGGAAACCCATTATTTTCAATTGGTCATTCTATTAGGGGGAGCTTAGGAAAAAAATTGTCATAAGTGTTTACTCAAATAATAATTGTTTTGTCATCATCAAAAAGGGATAGATTATTGTGACTTGGTTTACAAATATATGCTTTTATATCATGTGAGTTTTTGATGATATCAAATATTATTGTGTTGATTATTGGTTCTCCTAACACATATTAGAAAAGTTTTATTTTGTTGTATGTATGTACTAATATTTCAAGAAAATCATACTCCAGATTGTAGAAGATTTAAGACAAATTAGGTTAAGGTTTCTTGTAATTGAAGTATGTACTTTTTATTTTTCTTGAGTCTTAGAGAGTGTGATTGTAATTAGATAATCGTACACACACACACGCTATGAGAGTGAGTCAAAACTTATATTTTTAAAATTAATTATACTCTATAATTCTTGAATTGTACAAGATAATTTGACCTGTGTGTTCCTCCAGAAAGAAGTTAATCAAATCATGCCTTAAAATTTTTTCTTATTCTGTTCATACTTTGTGAAGTTGGATTCATACAGACGACATCCCGAGTACAAAATGGATATATATCAATTCTTCCCAAATAAACTCCCTATTTTATAATCTGATCGTACTGTATGAAATGAGTTTCATACATTAGATATCTAGAGTACGAAATGGGTGTGTACCAGTTTGTCCCATACGAATAGGTAAATTTTATAAATTGTTCGTACTATACAAAATTAGTTTCATACATACAACATCTAGATTACTAAAAAGGCTCTTTCATGTTCATACCATATGAAGTATGATTTAATTAAAATAGATCATATTATATGATGTGGGATTCATACATATGATAATAATAGTATAAAATGAGTTCGTACAAAATTCTTCCAGACAAACTTGTTTAATTTTGAACTGTTCATAATATATGATTTTAGTAAGTGCATATGACTGATAGAGTATGAAATCAGTTCATACATGATCATACAACAATTTTTTGTACTGTCTATACGTATGAAGTACTATCATACTATACAATCCAAGATGGTCAAATTGAAAATTTTAATTTTCTGGATGATTTTTCCTGACTTTCTATAAAAGGGTCCTAAAAAAATGACACTCTATAACTCCTACTACTAATTTCTTTTGAGAGTGGACTTGGAGAGTGTCATAGGATTGGAGAGTGAGAGATCTCTTAAGAGTGATTTGTGAGGGGATTCACAACGTTTCCCAATAGTGAGGATTTCTTGCTTATTCTTCAAAGTTCTTCTCTGCTTTCTTGAAAACCCTTGAAAAAAGATTTTCAAAGGAGGTCTAGTACTCTACCATCACCAGGAGGGTGAGAAAGGTTGCTGGTTCTCTACCAACACCAAGAGGGTATGAAAGGACTACAGTACTTTATCGATACCAGGAGGATGTGAAAGACTGATGGTACTCTACCATCACAAGGAGGGTGAGAAAGGATGTTGGTTCTATGCCAACACCAGGAGGGTGTAAAAGGATGCGGTACTCTGGAGACACGATGAGGATATGAAAGGATGATGGTACTCTGCCAACACCAGGAGGGCATAAAAGGACGTCGGTTCTCTGCCATCACTAGGAGGGTGAGAAAGGATGACTATACTCTACCACACTAGGGTTTGGTGGAAGAGAGGTTATTGTAAGGGCTTATCTACCTTATTGTGGGAGCAAAAGGAGAGTCACTTTGGTATAGTGTAACACATGAAGATGGAGTCTTCATGGAGTGGACATAGGTCTAATTGGACCAAACCACTATAAAATTTGGTGTTCCTTTTTCTTTATTTTTATTATTTTTTTTATTTTTTGTGTATTTACTTATTGTGGTTGAAAATTTTATTTTGTGAAAAGTTATCATTATTCATAAAATTTGAAATTGATTTCAAACTTTCCAATAGATTTTTAAATAACAAAATCACCCCCCCCCCCCCCCCTCTTGGTTAGCCTTGGGATAAATATTTAAGTCTAAAATCCAATTCAGATCTTTCCAAAAGCATACACTAGGGTACAACCACTTGTAAATGCATGTCTAGTGAGAATATCAATGACTAAAGCAAAAAGATAAAGGCTAAAGGTTGATCCTTGATATAATCCAACTGAAATAGGAAAATACATGGTCAAAATACCTTGTATTTGAATATAAGTAATAGCTCCTGCATATAAATCCTTGATGACTTGAATATAATCATTATTAGCCCCTTTCTAATGTAAAACTCTCCATAGCACTTCTCTTGGATTTTTATCATATGATTTCTGTAAATCAATAAAAATCATATGTAGATCCTCCTTATTCTCTCTATACTTCTCCATCAAATCTCTCAATAAATGTATAGCTTCCATAGTAGACCTACTTGGTATGAATCCAAATTGATTTTGAGAAACATTAGTATTACATCGCTACATATGCTCCATAACACTCTCCCATAATAGGAAATTGATGCATGAAAATAATAATAATAATAACAGAATTCTAGCAAAGAAAGCTAGCCCTCCCACCCGCATGCAACCCGCTTGGCCTGCCCACTTCAGTCCGTAGCCCACCGACACTAGTCCGAGCAAGCCAGACTACCAGCCCATAGCCTACCCGCCTAAGCCCTTTGCCCCTATAGCGAGATCCAAACCCTACTCCAGCTCTAAACCATAATCCAACACCGAACCAATAGGATGCGAAGAAAGTTTCATTATTAAAGAAATATTTTTTTTATTTAAATTCTAATATGTAAAAAATTAAAATAAATAATTAATATTTTTTTTGAAAGATCAAAATAATTAATTTGCTCTTACCGTGAAAATTAATTTAATAATATTTATTAGATTAGCTAATTATTTAATTTAAATTAGTTAATTTAACATAATTAATTATGAAAACTATTTATTTAATTTAGTTTAACAATATTTAATTTAATTTAATTTATTTTGACAATAAATTATTAAATAAATTAATTTAATTTAAAAAATATTTATTTTAAATTTAAATTAGTTAATTTAACATAACAATAAATTTTAAAAATATTTATTTATTTTAGTTTAATAATACTTAACTAGATTAATTAAAATTAATCTGATAATAAGTTATTAAATTACTTAATTAATTTAGCAAAATGAATAATTATAAAAATTTATTATAATTATTTTTTAGTGAATTATAAATTCCATTAGAAATCACATCAAAAAATATGTCAAAAATTCATTGGTAATTCATTAGAAATATTTTGCAAAAAATTTGCCATAAAATTCACCAAAAGTTTCGATGGATTTATTTCCACTAAAAATTTTGCCAAAAATCATCATTTTTCCTATACTTATATTAATGTTTACCTTTTTTAGAACCTAATTTCAAGGAGTCAAATCAGGAAAAAATTTATATTATACAATTCTTATCATACAGTCTTAACAAAGAGCTTCATCAAATGAACCTCACTCAAAAAGGAAGATCCAAACCTCTAAGTCAAAAACATGAACTGGTCAAATTATTTGATTTACATTATATAAGCCAATCAAGCAAATATAACTTTTTTTGGGATTTTACCCTAAATGAATTAATCATATTACATGATATATGTATTTTTGCGATATGATCTGCTCATCAAATTTACTTATTCAAAATTTTAGGATTTGTTTTAAAGACATAATATAAATACTTAATAAGAAGGAGAGAGAGAGAGAAAGAGAGAGATAGAGAGAGAGAGAGAGAGAAAGAGATTTTTTTAGAGTTTTCCCATAGAATTCATTAGAGATACTTTATAAAGTTCTTGAGAGCTTTATGTAATAATTTGAGAGAAGGTGAGAGAGAATGGAGAGAACATGAGAGATTCATGAAATGGTGCCCAAGAGATCTATGTGTAAGAGGTGCACAAGGTTGTTCTTCGTAATTTGTTTACTTGTTCCACAAATTGTTATGTGGAAAGATCTTTATAAAAAGGGCATCTAAGAGTCTAGGGGGTTGTAGGCATCTTCATCTTGGTGGGTATATAAGGTGGGAGCTTTATCAAGAGAGAAGTGTTGTAAAAGGCGTCTTGTGTTTTCCTATGACGAAGAAGGGATTCTCTGCCTTGCTACGAGCAGAATGAGATTTCAAATAAAAATATCAAGTATTGGATGTATGTTAAGTTGATTGAACAAACAATAAAAATATGGTTTGTTTGTTTTTACTTTTTCTTTTCTTCTTTTATTTTATTTTATTTCTTTTAATTTGTTACAATTTATCTACCCACTTAGTTGTGGTTGCATTATTGTTGATCATTTGAAAAGAAAAAATAATAATAATAAATATATTTTTGAGAATAATTAATTATTTGTTTTTCTATAAAAATAAAAAATATATATTTCTTTACTCTAAGTGTGATAAAATTACTTTTGAAAATAAAGGGAATTAGTTTAGTTTTGGTGCTCTAAAAATTCTAAAGACTTCCGATAATATTATTATAAATTGTAAAAGCCATCATTTCACCCCCCACTCACCTCTAGTGTGCCATAAATACTTTCATTAAGATCTTCTAACTTTGGGGAAGCATGATCTTATATTGTCCTTGTTTCACACTAGTGAAATTATTTTATACTAAATTCTAATTTTTTTCGTCTTTCGCAATTTTTTTATATAAAAAATTGTCTTCTATGTGTTGCAATTAACTTTTGTGTTTGTATGAGATTTTTATGTAATATTATGATGATAAACTATCTTTATAATGATGAATACTTTAATATCCAATAAGTATATTTATATGATATTTTATTTTATTGAGGAAAATATAATGGTAAAAGAATAAAGAATGAATACAAATTATTTAGGGAACAAATTTCATTTTCTTATATCATAAATTTTAACAATTGGTCGAATAAAAGAGAAAATGATGATTACATTTTAAACTAAAACCCACATAACGGTTTAGTTTTAGAAAAATTTACTTTATATTTTCTAAAATGTCCATAATTAGAAAAATGTGCTTTCTTTTTTATTTCTTGGAGAATTATCCCCAAAAGTTTTATTTGGATCAAAATATCTCTACTCTGAACCACGAAATACTTATTTAATTCTATTGCAACAAAATTGATTCAAATAACTTTCTAAAAAGGTTTGCATAACATTCGATCAAGGTTGAAAAGGAATGCAATTAGAAAGCCAGTTTATGATTAAATATTATTCAAACCATAATTGAACATTAATATTTCATATTAAAATATATATATATTTATCATTGTAAGCTTGAATAAAGTTTGCTCGATATTTGAATATGATTTAAATTTGTTAAACAACATAGTATATTGAGAAGAATGCAATCATAATAATTATAACACAATAGATTATAATTTTAGTACAACATGTTGACCCTGATTTCATCAAACCTTGAGTCAAAGGGTTGACCTGGTTAAACTGACCAAGCCATGCCCCAAAGATCACCTTCATTGTGCTTAGTAGGTCAAACCAAGTCTATTGAGCCCAAACTCGGGACCTGGGTCAACCTGGTTGACCGGGTCAACCATGGTTTACCCAAATTGACCCAAATCACCTTTACTTGATTTCAAATCTCTTCCTTAGCTTCTTGGTTCAATCTCTTACTTCCTTTGGACTCATTGGGTCAGACCCAACCCAATATACCTAGACCAATGCCCTGGGTCAACCTGATTGACCATGTCAACCTAGGTTGACCCAATTGGCATAAATGGGCCAATTTAAGCTCTATTCAAATCCAAACCCAATATTTTGCTCAAACCCCTATCTTCCTTGACCTAATTAACTAACACTACAGGAAAATCACTTATTACCGGCGGAATTTTCCGGCGGCTTTCCGGCGGTTTTTAACGACTTATTTCCTACAAAATTTTCCGGCGGCTTTCCGACGGCTTACCGGCGGCTTTCCGATGGCTAAGTTTCCCGCAAAATTTTGCCACGGCTAATTTCCCGCAAAATTTTGACACGGCTAATTTCCCGCAAAATTTTCCCGCGGACTTTTCCCGCGGGCTTTCCGGCGGATTACCGGCGGCTTTCCGACGGATTGTCCGGTGGCTTTTTAACGTTTCCGGCGGCGTTTAAAAATTTAATAAAAAATAAATAAAATTTTAATCATTTAAATGATTTAACAAAAAAATTATTAAAAGTTAAAATAACAATTACCTTAATTTTCATCTTAAAATTAATTAGTTAGTTATTTTTATTTTCAATTAAATATTATTTTTATTTTTAATTAAATATTATTTTTATTTTAAATTAATTAGTTTTATTTTTTTATAATTTAAGTCTTTTTTTTATTTTCTGTTGATCTAGTTTAAATAATAAATATTGACAAACTAGACATATTTACTTCTTCAGCAAAACGGCGTTCGAATCCTACTGCACGCGGGCGCGCTGGAGGTCTTGCCAGCGTTCGAAACCCACTGCACGCGCGGGAGCGCGCGCGAGGTCTGGCCGAAGCGCGGATGCCGCGGAGGGGGGGACCTGGCCGGAGCGCGGATGCGCAGGGAGGTCGCGCGGGAGGGGGGGACCTGGCCTGAACGCGGATGCCGCGGGAGCGGCGGGGCTGTGGCTTCACTGAGCAGTTTTTTTTTTTTTTTTTAATTTGACCGGCGGTTTAAGACCGTCGGTAAGCCGCCTGACAAAATTGCCGCCGGAAAAAACCGCTGGAATTCATTTTCCTACGCCGTTTTTTCCAGCGGTAATTGAACCGCCGGAAAACTACAAAACCGCCGGAAAATATTCAATTACCGCTGAAAAAGGCCGCCGGAAATGGGTGATTTTCCTGTAGTGTAAGTTGCCCCAGTCAAGCTTTGACTCAGTCAACCCAAGTCTCCCTTGGTTAAATTTGACCTATTTAGATCAAATTAAACCCTTAAATGTAATTAAATTCTTTTGTTTGTTCGCTTTAGCAAGACCACAGCTAATTCAAGTTGTTTTCCCTCCTAATCATCCCTAGGGTTGATCCTAGCCGTCAATCTCAAGCCCTAGCCTTTAAATAGGTGTTTTAAGGTTCTTTAGGGGGACCTTTTGCTATTCTCTCTTTTCATAAGCTCTCCCAAGATGCAAGATCTTATGTGAGAGCTCTCCAAACCCTCTTCCATCATTTCCAAGTCAAATTAGATATCAACACCTTACTGCCAATGAGACCTCCGTAGGCATTTTGTGCTCGATCTGGATGCTAGGAGCTCAAGGAGTCTTCTTAAAATTTATTCGTGGACAATCAACAAGCTCAGAGCACCCTTAAACTGATTAATCCGTCCATAAACCGAGGAATAAACTTATACCCTAGTCTATGACACATAGGGTTAAATAGCTTCTCACATAGTGCTTTTCAAGCCGAGAAAAGATGAATGCTCTTCATACATGTAATCTAAGTTTAAAGTTTCATTGGATTTCATTGAGTCTATCAATCAAACAAAGAAAAATATCATTTAGGACTCTGGGTTACGCCATTGTCCGTTGGGGGATGATCTGGACTGTTGATCTCATGATCAACGGTAGAGATCTGGTCATTTTGTGATCTCATTCGACCTTGGTTCTGATCCCGCATTCATGTATTCCATTCGACGTGATCCTATCCTTTGATTCGAAAATGTGCTGGATCAAACGGTCGTTAGCCCCACTGACGTAGTTAATAAAAACTGTATTTTCAAGATTTTGATTACCGCAATCATTGCCGATAGCCCAATCATCACGCTGCTTGGCATTGATTGGTCGCAGATGATCGTGGAACCAATCTAGTGCCACTAGATTGCCCACTGAGCCGCCGCCGCCTTTTTTATTTAAAATGTTTTTTAAAAATCATTTTTAAGTTTTTTTTTAACCTTTTTTAAATTAATTATAATAAATTATTTTAAAAAAATTACATAATATATTCTATTATTTTTAGAAAGGAATTTTCTTTAATTTGAAAATAATATTAAGTTAAAATATTAATTATATTTCAATTATTTTACTTATTAAATATCTCTAATTTTTTCAAATTATTAATTAATTATAAATTATAAAAATATGTAATAATATTTATAGTTGTATTTAAAATATATATATTTTAAGTGCTTTATTTATTTATTAAATAACTTAAATAATAATTAAATAATAATAATAATAAAATATAATGATATTTTAAAATTTATTAAAATTATTTTTATTATTTTAAATTCTAGAAACTTTAATATTTGATTTATTATAATTTAAAAATTATTTCTAAATACTTATTATTTTATGTTATTTGAATATACCCTTTTAATTACACTAAAACTTTGAAAATTCATATCTATTTTATATTAAATCAAATTTTTGCATATAATATCTCGTACTTTATAGGAAAATATGTATTTTATTTTAAAATTATTTTTCATATATCAAAACATATTTTTTGTAATTATTTATTCATTGTTTAATTACTTGGTTATTTAATTATTATTTAAAAAATTAATATCCTAATTATTTTTAAATTAAGAATTATTTTCAAACTTCATTTTAATCCTCGCTTGGGTGACTAGTGGATCTCCCATATAGTTATGTATTTATATACATTAAAATTTTTTTAACTACATTATTTTTCAAAACTCATATAATAGTTTTATGTATTTTGAAACTATTTTAAAATTACCTATTTTAAAATTCCTAATTTTGGGAGATTCACTTTGTGGAATTTTAAACATAGGCCTCATATATGAATGACCTTCATGGGGAAAAGATTAATGGGTGATTGAGTTCCAATCATTCACTAATTGGTTGGATAAGCGTGCTTACTTTTTTTATTTTATCATCTTTTGCATGTATAGGACACACGAGTACCTAGTTTAGGCCCTCCTAAAATCTTGGATTTGGTGTGTTTATGTTTTTATGCATTCCCTTTATGTTACCCCAAAGGTTAGTCCTAAACATTGGATTTAAACTTATTTAACATAGCGACACCCTAAGGACAATAATTAAGGACATATCTAGCGAACTTAGAAAAATTCTATGAGCTAGGATAGATCTTGGATTGATATAAAAATTTGAATTTTCAAACTTAGTGAAATCTTAAACCTCCTAGAATTATTTAGAACCATTTAAACCTCTTAATTAATCCTAATTTAACCCTTAATTATGCTCTAGTAACTTCAAAACATTCTAATAAATCTATTTTAAATCTGAAAGTTACTCATAATATATCAAACTCTTAATATTTTAATCTTTAATCTTATAAAATTAAAACTCTCTTAATTCGATTTCAATTTGAACCTTAATTTAATTTTAACTAAAAATCACATTTTTATTTAATTAAATGATTAAAAATTATTAAAAATTCCAAATTTTATCCAAACACTTAGAAACACATTCTTAGGTCATTTATGCTCTTTGGGGGTGATTCCTAATAGTTTGGAGCTGATTTGGATCAAAACTCCTACCCCTAATTAAATAATTTTGATAATTTATTAATTGCCCCAACTTTAAAAATTCATAACTAATTCCAAAAAATTCTAAATTAAGCAAACTAATAGGCATTAAATTTTAATTAAGATCTAGTATATATTAAAAATGTTAAGTTTCTAGACATCAACCTACATAAAAAAGTTAATTCTCTAGTCAATTATAGTTTATTAACTAGTGCCCGAAACTTCTAAAAATTATAACTTTATGTAGAAAACTCTAAATTTAGCTAACTGATAGTATAATTACTCCCCTTAAGGCCTAATATTTAGTTAAAATGTTGAAACCTCTAAACCTAGCTTATTTCTAAAAGTGACCTTTTGGACCCCCTTTACTTAGCAAATAAGAGGACCCCGGATCTTCTAAAATCCATTAAGGTAACTTAAACTTCAAAGATCACTACCCTAAGAATTAAAATGGATCCATAAACTAAATCAACTAAAGTGTAACCCAATCAATAAATATTTAAATCTTAATTAAATTTCTCCTTTTGGCTTTCAACAAACTTGAACATAAAATTAATTTGAACTAACTACCCTATATATGACCTATCTAAAGCCACACAAGCCTACTACACACACATAGAATTATTTGTTAGGGCACCACTTCTAGCTCTAGGATTAGGACCGTTGTTTTACCTTTTTTTGCTTTATGTGATGAGATACTCTTGCTTGTGGCACGTGTGATTGATTGATTTGCTTTAGCTTGACTTGCTGTGATTGTTGTGATATTTATCTTATTGTTGTGCTTTCTATATTTTGCTTATGATGTGATTTGTGTGATAGATCACCCATGGGCTGGGGGCGCTCTTGCTACTAATTCAATATTATGCATGTGGCCATACTCATGAAGTGCTAATAAAGAGGGGGCAAAAATCATTAAGCTTTAAAATTAATGTTGTTTTCTGCAGATGTTCTAGAAATTACTAAGCTCCTTCTTAAATTAAAAGAGCATGGCCAAGTGTGATTGACAATGTGTTTTTTTTTCATATATAACTATTTGGAATATCATTGCTTGAGATTTTTTTTAGGATAAAAATGTAGGAGAATTTAGATTTTCTTTTATAAAATGATATAATTTGTAATATAATATCGAGTTGTGAAAGTCTTAAAAAATAGGACATTTCAAATATTAGGTATTAGAAGAGAAAAAGAAAGGCCCTTTATAAGGAATTTCTTAGTTATTTGGGTACCCTTCTAGAGGACGAACCATACGGAGCCCAAAGGAGATGATTCAAAGGGAGACGATCTAAAGAAAGATGATCCACATGAAGACGAAGACTTAAAGATGAAATACTTTTCTTTTAAGACTTGTGTCATTCAATAGGATTAGAATTCAGGTTGTTGTTGGTGGGGCCTGACCACCATTACTTTTCTAAAGAGTTTGAGTTGTATTTATACGGCACTTATCATAGACTGTGGACTTTTCTTTACTCTGGTGATTTATATTGATGTATTTACTTCATGTGTGCAGTAGAAATTGCATGATTTTCCTAAATTTCTTTCTTGCATGTGTATGACCTGATCACGCTATGCTCTTTAAAGACTAATTTTTTTTTTCTACTCATAACTAAAATTTAATATTTCAGAATTAAATAATATAAAAACTTAACGATCTAGGGAAAAATTGAAATCGTCCAGGGTGGCATGCATATTAATACATTCTCTTCTCTCTTACTATAAGATACTTCCCCGCTTGTGGGTAGAGTCCAGATAATCTGGCCTATGAGGATGATGAGGTGGCGGGCCTGTGGAAACTCAGTCTTTTCTAAAAAATTATTATTACAATGCCTTTTTTAAAATCTCAAGCATTCATGATTTAGAGATCTTTAACCAGCATGTATCGCATTAGAAACAACTAAATTAAACTTTAATTATATTAGCTCTAAGAGCATTCACCCTACATAAGTCTAAGGTCAATTAAGAAACTCTCTAAACATCGGTCTTACTTTCAAAAATTGAACTACCTACCCATCTTTCATAAAGACCAGATAACATGGATTTTATACACTTAGGTGATTAATTGGCATTCCTTTTTTAGCCAGGATATAAGCCCAGATGTATTAGCTAAGATGCATGGATTTTATACTTTTTTAGCCCAGATATAAACCCATCTTTCATAAAGACCAGATAACATGGATTTTATACACTTAGGTGATTAATTGGCATTCCTTTTTTAGCCAGGATATAAGCCCAAATGTATTAGCTAAGATGCGGGTGTTAGTGTTGGGTGTAGAATACTAAATTCGCTCTAGATTTAGGGTTCAAAGTTAATACATTGGATGTTTCATTGTATGTCTCATCAATGGGTAAGTCTTCTTTTGTTTAGGAGTTATAAATCCTACCTATCCACGTCACATAGATGACGCTACCTCCATCTTTCTCCTCTGTATGCTTTGAGTGTATTATTTTCCTTCCTCTTGTCTCTTTTCGGTACCTTAGTCCCTCTGAGTGTGGATTTGAGCCATGTATATTGACTAAGCCACTTTAAACCCATTCTTTCCCTTTAAGTAGGATTTCCTAGTCTCCCCTCTTTGCCAATCCTACCTTTTTGGAAAGAATAATGTCAGATCTTTAATCGAGAGTTTTCTTAGGTTCCGGCCTGAGATGTAATTAACCACGGGGGCTCCACCATTAAATAACCCCCACTCGAGCTGATGTATCAGGTGGGGGAAACCCATTATTTCAATCAGATCATGCATGTTATTACCCATCAGGGTGCGTTGGCAAGAGCCGCTATCCTTAATGGGTACTCGTATGCGTGATTTATTCTGCCCTTCCATTGGGCTATTTGTGAAGAGTGTGGAGGCCTGCGATCGTCTCGTCATTCGGAATGGTGCTATCATATACCCATTTACACTCTATCCCCCATGTAGCAGTACCCTTTTGGAGGTCCACACAATAATAAATTAAACTTTAAGAAGAGTTATTAAATTAAAATAATTATAATCTGCTATAATAACATGTTCAGTACAATCATAATAACTATAATGAAATAAACAAAATTTTGGCACAACTAATTATAAAATTCACATATGCAACTGGATTGTATCACTATAAAGTGCAAAAATCTAACCATATCTATATTATTAGAAAATGTGATTTTACAGATTATTAAGATTGAAACTATTTTCATCAAGCAACTATGTGTGTATTTTTTTATTTGTAACTATGAATTCAAGGCACTGATCTTTACATTGATCTTTAGTAACATGTCCGCTAAAATTGGCAGCATATGCACATCAAATAAAAGTAGTATAATGCCTCTTTATATGAATGATTAACATTTATATATTCATATGTTGAGTGTATGTCTCTCATATTCAATACAAAAATGCAACTAGCTTCAAATAGCTCAATGCCTAATAATTTTCTCCATTGACTCTATATGCAGGTCGAGTATACACCTCCATACATAGTAAGACGACCCAAATGAGTTAATCAAAAAATAGAAGCAGCATACAAAATAATAAAATCAAACTTTGATTAGAATTTCATCGAACATATGATTGAAAAATGATCAATCTTAATAGAAGTTGTTTGAACAATATTCTAGCATTGATGAAAGCTTTTCAGAGTTTGATTGAACCATCTTGGAATCATGATCAAAACTTTTTCAACTGTTATTCGATCTTGGTTGAAATACAAACAAACTTCGAATGGGCTTCAAAGAATGTTATATTTTGATCAAATTCAAAATAAGTTTTTAGTAATATTGAAAGATAGTAATCTCAAAATCTAAGTTCTTTATAAATTTAGGATGTCGGACATGGCAGTGGTCCAGTGTAGGTGGTTCATCGGTGGTGGGTTGACAGCTCAGCTCTCTCGAATTTCAAGTCAATTTCAAGCTCAAGCTTCATCTCCAATCATTCCCCCTTCCCCAATTATCATGTAGTAATGGAGGTCTATTTTAATTTTTGTAAGCAACATCCTTCATAAATATAGCTAAAATCTTGAACACTTCATGTATTGATCATCTTAATTATAAATCTTTCTTATATATTGGGGTGCCTTAATAAAGATATTAAAATTAAGATATATTGATTTGTTGGATTCATCTTATCGAGATGATCGATTTGACTCTAAGCATACAAGATTTTGTGATCATTTAATCACCTAATTATGTCCTAAAGTTTTAAATCATACTTCTAGTATTTGATTTGGACTCATTTGGAGTTAGATTAGATCACTTTTAGCTTTAATGGGTTTGCACATCCAAACGATCAATTCAATAATAAATTTGCTAAAATTAAAATTCATATTATCTCAAACGTAATTTTAAACCTTTTTTCATTTGAATATATCTCAAATTTTATGCTTGATCAAATAAATTTTTAATTAAAAATAAATATTAAATTTTAATTTTTTTTAATTTATATAACATTTTTATAATATAATTAAACATAAAAAAATTAATTTTTTTTTTGGAACATTTAGGCCATTTAAGGGAAACTCACACATACAAGGCATGCATAAATACTAGAACTCAAAACCTCTTAGTTGGAAGCATAAGCTCTCAACCAACATGTCCAACAGGTCAAGATGAGGTTAAAAGGTTGTGGAGTGAAAGGCAAAAAACATGTTTGGAAGGTCAAAAGAACTGAACGGGGTTTTCATCTACTCATAGTCTCATACGCGGCATACGCACTGAAAGGAATTTTTATTGCGTCCCTCCCACCTGACGTAGAGATACGTCCTCCCACCCCTAAAAAATTCGGTTTTTTGTTCGGTATTGCTAGCTATTATTTGGTATTAAAGAAGAATATCATAATGTGAAGACCAATACCGAGTTATACCGAGCAATACCGAGCAATACAAAAAAATACCTAGTTTTTCCTTGAAAAAACTTGGTATTGCTCGGTATAGCTCGGTATAACTTGGTATTGGTCTTCACATGATGATATTCTTCGTTAATACCAAATAATAGCTAGCAATACCGAGCAAAAACCGAGTTTTTTAACAGTGGGAGGACATATCTCTACGTCAGGTGGGAGGACGCAATAAAAATTCCACTGAAAGGGAGTGTTCACAAATTTTTCTCTGAATTACCTTAGAAACCTTACGAGCGACTCGCTGAAGCACAAGAGAAGGAGCATGGCTATAAGATTGTCTCCCTTTGTCATGCAAACGCGCAAGCCTCCGTTGATCTCTCTCCGCAAGAGAAATCTGAAATTTTCCCATTTTCTGGCAGCTCCAATCTCTAAATCCTTCGTGAAGTGAGCTCTTCATCCCATTTCATGCGATGTCTTTCTCAATTTCTATAATTTATTATTATTTCTTTCAATTTAGTTGTTTGTGTGTGTTTTTTTTTTTGGATGTTGGGATCTTGGTAAACTGGGACGTGCTGTGGGGAGATGATGCCCTAACTTTCATCGGGAAGGTGTTTTGTGAAATTGAAAGTTGAAGGGTTGCTCATCAATATTTTTATGTAGTAACCTTCTCTTGTTTCCCCTGCGTTTTATCGTAGTTTAGTCATGAAATGAGACCTTGAAATCAGAAGCCCATGAATTGGATTCTGAAAGTGGTTGTCTGAAGGGAGAAAACTTGTAATATTCACTAGAGCGTAATTTTGTAATTGCATTAGTTTTCTCAAGTTAGGGAAGGTGATGCATTGTTTAATCTGGTGGCCTTGAAGATCATGGCCCGTCAAGTTTATGATCCGTACTAAGGAAATGGTTCATATAAATGTGTACTTTGTGGTGGGGATGGGATAGTTGAGGAGATAAATAGCTTGATTATAGAAATTAGTATTATTGATTTTATTATTGGTAATTAGCTGAATTGGTAATCAAATTATTGGGAAAATCAATTGTGTGAGCATACAAATTTTGGTAGTTGTCTTTATTATTAATATAATGATATGTCAAGGGAGGCCCACCTAGCCACCCTAGACCAGCCCAGCCCGTAATGGCAGAGCCAGGATTTTTTTAATATGGGGGCACAAATTATGAAAACTAAAAAAACCCTCAACATTTTTCATTGGAGCTTGGGGCCGACATCTGCGGTTTAAAAATTTTTTTTTATTAGACTTGTTATATAAAAAGATAAATTATATAATTAAAAAATTTACAATCAAAATCACATGATATTCATATTTTTCTTGCATTACACCTATGGTTTCTCCTTTCGAGTTTTCGTATTTTGAAATCGTTGTACAACACTTTATTGTCAATATTATTAAAAATATCTTTTTCGATATGAGTAATCAAGCAATCATTCATTCAAGAGTCTCCTATACGATTGCACAGACGATTCTTCACAAATTTCATATCTGAGAATACTCGCTCGACTGTTGTTGTAACAATTGTTAATATCAGAGCAAGTTTTATAAGTAAGAATACCAAATAGTAAATATTATTTTTCTTAGTATCCACCTTTTTTGATGCAAAATTTTCAATTCCTCTTTAAATTGTTGAATACATCATTAAATCTCATATCAATGATATGAAATCTATATCTGAAAATTTGATGGATAAAATTTGGCCATAAGTACCCATCTTTGTTTGTCAAAAGCTAAGAATGAGTCACATGAATTCAAACATGCCACGTGCATAAATAACTCAATATTTATCTCATCAAATCTATTGTTAAGCTCTTGAAGTTGTATATCTATAACTGAATAAAATAACTCAACGACATGTATCTCTCCTTATCTATGACAAAATAATGATATATTATTAAATAAAAATGAGCAAACACATTTGAACAAAATAACAATATATTTTTAATGAATATATTGTAAGTCATGTGCAAATATTTTAACTTGTATCGAAATTGCAATCATTCTCTCAATAATGTACAAAATTTAAACTTATTAAATTGTCCTCTCTTTGGAGATTACGTAAACATAATCCTCTCATCGGAGAATGAGCAGGCAAGTTATAAAATTAATTCATAGTAAAAATTAAAATGTGTTCAAGTGAACAAAATCAAACACAAACTATATAAAAAAAATTCATTTAAAATCTCAAAAGCTATTTAAACTCAAATAAATTTTTACTACTTGATTTAAAAATAATAATTTAATTTACATAATTTAAAATAGAATCCTAAAAATAGAATCAAAACTTTTTAAAAAATACAAAAATATAAACACAAACTAATTTTCAACTAAAACAATTATTAGTTAAATGATTTCTGGCTTTTTGCACTTACAGAAAGATAACAAAAAGTAGTTTTCAACTTTTTATTGGCTTTTTGCACATATAGCCATACAAGCATGGAGAGAACATTAATTTTCAACATGTTCTTTTGGCTTTTTGCTCGAACAAGTATCAATAAATTTGGAGGGAGAGAGAGACACAGAGAGAGAGAAACTCGCTGATGAGAGAATTCACGAGTCATGACCTAGAGCCTGAGAGCACAGGAAACTACAGAAGCGTAATCGGAGACAAGTGTAGGAGGAAAATTTTCTGCATCAACTATTAGGTTTTTAATGGGTTTATATATAAAAAGTTATCTAAAAAAAAATTCAGTCAGCCAGTTGGTGGTGCCCCAAGTGCCACCACCGTGCCTCTGCCAGTACCATCCAGACCGGCCCAACCCTGGCCGAACCAACCCTTTGGCTGAGCAAAACTAGGGGTAGTAGAGGGGGAGATTTCAACCCCTATTGTGGAGCCCAGTGAAGTTATTATTCATTATGTAAGGAGGAGGAATCAAGAGAAAGTTGTTTAGGAAGGTTTTGTAATTGTTTTTTATGTTGTTTAGGATGATTTTAATTATTTATGAAGGTTTTCTAAATGTGTTTATGCTATTTAGGAAGGTTTTACTTATTTAGGAAGGTTTCCTAATTGTGTTTATGCTATTTAGAAATGTTTTAATTGTGTTTATTTTGTATGAGGGTTATTTAATGGGGAGTTTTGTCCAGGGTTAGGGGGAGATATGGGCTGAGTTTATTCTCTATGGTTTTTTTTTAGCTTCCTTGTAACTATTAGGGTTTATGAGAAAGCTGATTTACCTTTCGAATAGTAGATCAATTGTATCTTTTATTATTGTTGAAAAATGTAATAAAAAATTATCCCCTATATTTGTATTCCTGCATTTTTCTTCTATCTATTTTGTTGTTTTTTACTTCTACGATGCATCAAATTGGTATGTCGCTGAGGTTTTGTAGAGATGACAACAAAGAAGGTGGATGCGTTGGAAGGCAAAGAGGAGCAAATCAAATTCGTGATGGAGGAGAAGTTCTCAACCATCGAAGGAAGGTTTTCAATCATGAAAAATCTGATAGAGAGCTGATTTGGAGGATTGAAGGAGATAATGAGGAAGCTCATCGAGATGCAATCCAAAACTCCACTGGTGATTCCGTTTGCTAACCCTAACCAAGCTTTGATTAGGTTTCTCTTGGTCGAATCTAAGGGAAAGGAGATCGAATGAGAGGAGCTCAACGAGAATAGTTTTTTTCATCAAGAGCCACCTCCTAGGGATCTGATAAGCGGAAAATTAGGGTTTCCAAATGGGCGGACAACAAGGAAGGAGTTTTTGGTGGGATGTAATAGGATGGCTAACCAATATGGGAGACATTTCGGGCAAAGGGAGTGGGCGATCAGAGATGGAGGGGGTCAAGTCGAGTCATGGGGATAGGGTCATGCAAGGAGGATGGAAGAGGTGGGATTTCCACCCTCGATGCACAGAGGGGACTTTTGGAGGGAGAGGAAGTCGAAGTGGAGATGCTTGGTTGAGGAAGTTGAGGTATCGATATTTGAAGAGGAGGATGCTCATAGGTGGGTGTACCGGGTAAAGAGGTATTTTACGATGAATTGTTTGACTGAAGATGAGAAGCTTATGGCCGCAGGGCTATATTGTGGAGGAGAAGCCCTAGATTGGCTCTAATGGAGGGAGGATAAATATCCAATCCACTCTTGGGATGAGTTTAAAGATTGCTTGTTGGAGCATTGTTGAGCCATTCGGGAAGGGTACCTGCACGGGCAAGTCTTTGCCTTGACTTAATAGGGGAATGCCATGGAGTATAGGGAGAGATTTGAGTTTTTGTCGGGGCGGTCGAGGAATTTGGAGGCAGTGTTGGAGGAAAATTTCATGAAGGGATTAAAGCCTGATATACATGTAGATCGATTATTGAGGCCGAAGGGTTGAAGGAGATGATGGATTTAGCCCAAATAGCTGAGGATCAGAGACAGATGGAGAGGACTAATAAGTGTGGAGTAACAGGAGGCTCCTACATGAGTGCCTTAACTTTCTTGGCACCAAGGACCTAGACGGTGCCATTTTAGCAGAAGGCACCGAGGGAGAAGAGTGGGGGAGTTCGCACCGGGGCCAACTTCAAGCACCTCACAGATTCAAAGGTGTTGGACTATAGAGTGAAGGGTTTATGCTTTTGAAGTGGATAAGTATGTACCAGGCCATCAGTGTAAGGATCACTCAATCCAAGTCCTTACGGTTTATGAGGAGTCCGACAGCGAGGAGTTGGAGGAGGAAGCAGAAGCGAGAGGAGAGCACTTACAACTTGATGTGGTGGGGGTGTCCCTTAACTTAGTGGTGGGATTTACTCCAAATCACACCATAACGGTGAGGAGATAGATTAGGACACGGCTAGTGGAGGTTTTGGTGGATAGCGGGGCTACTCATGACTTCATCTCTAATCCGGTCACAGACTAGTTAGAACTTTAGTTTGTTGATACATGGAGCTTTGAAGTCATGATGGGGATAGGGAAGGTAAAGAGGAGTAGGTGGATTTGCATGAGGTTGGTACTGACACTCTAGAGCATATAGATAGTGGAGGATTTTCTTCGCTTGGACTTTGAGAGCACTGACGTGATCTTAGGGATGAAGTGGTTACAAACGATCGAGGAGATGAAGGTGAACTGGAAATTTTTTATTATGGAGATTTAGGTGGAGGGGAAGAGGGTAGTGCTTTGAGGAGATGCGAGCTTGTGCAGAACCATGGTTTCACTCAAAATCATGTTCAAGGCGATACAGGGAGTAGGGTCTGGCAACCTGGTGAAACTGCAGAGCCTTGAGGTCTCTGTGGCTACTGCTTTCAAATAATCGGTGATGTGCTTACATGGATTTTTAGAATCCATTGTGTCAGATAGAGATAAGGTGTTCATTAGTTATTTTTAGATGGAGTTGTTCTGGTTATATGGGACAGTCCTGAAGAGAAACGCAACATACCATCCTCAGATGGAGGTGGTCAATAGAAGCGCGGAGACCTATTTGCAATGCTTTGTATCGAATGCACCGAAGAGTTGGGCAAAAATGGATTGCTTGAGCCGAGTATTTGTACAACACTTCATGCCATTTAGTAATGTAAACCACTCCTTTCAGGATACTTTATGGGAGAGATCCATCTCATTTGATATATTATGAGCATAGCACTACACCAATATCCTATGTAGATCACTACTTAGAGGAGAGAGACAAGATATTAACAGATCTCAAGGACATTTGTTGAGGGTCCAGCAGATCATGAAGAGAAAGGCAGATGAACATAAAAGAGAAGTACAGTTCGAGCCAGGAGACATGGTTTACTTGAAACTAAACCTTACTGGAAGAAGATGCGAGCCAGGAGGAGGAATGAGAAATTGTTCCCATGATACTTTGGGCCTTATGAGGTTTTGGAGCATATTGGAGCAGTGGTATCGATGGGGATTACCATCTTCGTCGGCATTGCACCCAGTATTTCGTGTCTCACAACTGAGGCGGGTGATAGGAGATCACACACCGTCTTCACTACCCCCGACATTGACAAAATTCATGGAGGTTATTTTTTAACACCTCTACGAGTTGAAGGAGATGCGCAAAGGGGAAATAGGAGCACCTGAGGTACTAATCAAGTTGAAGCATTTGTTGGAGTACGAAGCCACATGGGACCCATACGAGATTATTAGGAGACAGTTCTTATCCTTGCAGCTTGACGATAAGGTGTGTCTTTGAGGGGAGTATTTATATGCCAAGTGGGTGTTACCTGGTTGGCCCAGCCTTGGTCAAATTGGCCTTTGGCTAAGCAGAACCTGTGGGAGTAGAGGTGGATCGTACACAAACATAATTGTGTTTATGCTGTTTTGGAAGGCTTCCTAATTGTGTTTATGATATTTAGGAAGGTTCAAATTGTATTTATTATGTGTGAAGTCAATTTAAGGGGGGAGTTTTGTCTAGGGTTAGGGGGCGATATGTTCTAAGTTTATTTTCTAGGGTTTGGTGTGAGTTTCGTTGCAACGGCTAGGGATTGTGAGAGAGTCAATCTACCTCTCGAATAGTAGATCAATTGTATCTTTCATTATTGTTGAAGAAGTAATCAAAAATCTGCCCCAATATTTGTATTCATGCATTTTTCTTCTATTTATTTTGCTGTTTTTACTTCTAAGATGCATCATATTATCATGGTGAATATGCTAAAGTGATAATCTAGGCATATATCAAAACTTGTAGGATGGGCTCTAAAAGCTTACGGTACTCATTATTACTATAGCTAAAATTTTAGGAATTCCAATAAAGTATGTTTAAATTTTATAATGCGATATACAATGGGAATTAGCTAACATGTTGGGGCTTCATGCTGGGCTGAGAGTTTCAATAAGCTTGCATTAATTTAATACAAAAAATATAACCGTTTATGCTTGACTCAGCCATCAAACTTCTAATGTTTGAGTTGTTTTTAATTTTCTTAATTGTTTATGTTAATACTTTCCTGATGAATAAAACATTTTAGATCTACATGATAGCAATTTTATTGATTTACTTGTTTTAGTACGTCAAATCTTTCTTCACACCAGCAGATAATGGTAGAGAAACTCTATTAGATTTGACTTCGCGGGAGAGAGAGATGTGTGAACTGAAATGATATAGGTTGAAATTATCAGAGGATTTAAAGCCCGATGTATAGAGCCTCCAATGTCAGGATCTTAGAATCATAAATTAACAAGCAACAGATTATGCGTGCAACTATGGTGATTAGTTACAGGCTTGGACATTTTATTTTAGATTTGAAAAATTAGCATCCAAGGGATGAATCATACAAGCTACTCAGTTTGGTTTTTAAGAAAAAAATCATTATGAGCAGATATGTAACCATAAAAAAATAGTTGTGATGCAAATCTGGAAGTTCTCAATTTCCGTAAACACAAATTGTGCATGTTAAGCTGAGAAAAGAGTCCTATTATTTTACAATATAATTAATTTGTTATAAATAAAAAAATTTATATATTCTTTTGCATTTTTATTTTGATCATATTCAAAGGCTGGCTAATTTAAATAATTTTTTGTATTCTTGACAACTTGATTTTCTTAATTATTATTTGCTATAAATTAGCATGAAAAATTATCTTATTTTCATTTGTTAAGATTGAATTATCTGTTGGTGTAAAGTAAAATGAGAAACTTATATGGTTTTCACATAAATTTATTATTTTCTAAAATCAATGATTGGAATATTCTGTATGGTAATGTATTTTCTCTCATATTAATACCTTTTAGCTAGAGTGATGTAATAGTAAAGGCTTAAATAATAATGACATACCAGAATTTGGTGGTATGTTAGTAATATAAAAGTTTGTGGTGATATAATAATACATTTCCCAATAATCTAAAGATGATATTGCTGAAAGATTAGAAATATTTGTAGATGGTTATTAAGTTCTATTTTATCTCAAAGATTAATATCCTAATAATCATCCAAATGAATTAGCACCCCTTTGAAGCATGCAACATGCTATTGATCTAATTCTTTGATCATCTTTAAATTCTTTACTTAATCTGCCAGATTACATGAATACAATTAAACTTGCTAAACTTAAAAGATTTATAGATAATTTACTAAAAAGAGATTTATTAAAGAGAGCTTAAGGACTTGTGTAGTTCCAACATTACTAAAGATGGAAGTTGGTTTATGTGTGTACATAACAAAGAATTTAGTAAGATTACCATCATTCATCAATTTCTTGTTACTAAATTAAATATTACGATAGATATGATGATTGGAGCTATGATATTTTCAAAAATTGATCTGAGTGGTAGTTATTATCAAATAAGAGCTACAAAATGAACATATGAAAACTATTTTTGAAACTTAGGATGGATTAGATTGATAACTCTTTTTGTATTAACGACTTAAAGTACTTTTATGAGAATTCTGACTCTATGTTTTTCTATCTCTTATTGGAAAATTTTAAATCTTTTATTTTAAAATGTAGCATGATTAGAGATGGGCATTTTGTCTGTCGCAGAAGAGTTTTTTAATGTATTACAAAAAATAAATTATATTTGAATCTGATAAAGTGTAATTTTTTTTT